>JARQOD010000006.1:248915876-248964496 GCA_033576555.1 Oophaga sylvatica
TGGCCCTTGTATGTTCACAGATATCAAAAAAGAGGGATTCGTATTCTCCTGGGTGTCTGTTTCATTTGTACGTGTTCCTGTCTGTATCAGGTACTGCTGCTTAAATTTACACTCAGAGCATGAGTGCGCTCTGTCACTACCTCATTCGCTGCTGGCTGCAGGATAAGCCCTTTGACCCCCCTCTGCTAATCACGTTGTCACATCTGTTTCCTGGTTTTGGTCTTTTTTAACTAGTTTTAGCTAAGGCTTAGCGTGAAAATTCTCAGGAGTGAAGCTGAGCTGTATCCATTTTCTCCTGCTCGGTTACCTTTTTTTGATACGTGATTTCAGTGTCTGTAGACACAGCGAGCAGGGATATAAGGGAGGAGGGAAATGCCAGCAGCAGTGAAGAGGACATTCCGGAGGGCGGGAGGATAAAGTGTACGCTACCAGACAAAAGTCTTAAAGTATGTTTTCTTTTGCTTTTATCCTTTTACAATCAGTTTTTTCACCTCTTTTCTGTTTTTAATTAGCTGTTTTAGTAACAAGGGTTTTTTTCTTCTTGTCAACCTTGTTGTTTTTTAAAGTTTTACTATTAATACGTTTTTTTTTCCTCCTCTTTTTTGATCAGTTTTTTCTTTTTGCTTTTGGAGTTTTTATTTTGGTCAATCTTTTTCCCAGAGTTTTTTACTAAATCTAACTCTTGTTTTTTTAAAAAAACACAAGATTACTAGCGTGCTTTAGACCAAGGACAGAAACACAGAGAATCCGGGCAGCTCCATCCCCTCCATTCAGTGTCCTTGCACACAGATAAGAAATTGCAGGCTGAGGGAGAGCACACAAACAATTGCGCAGCGGCTTCACTCACCCTCCCATCAGGCATTCAGCGAAGACAAGATTTCAGTGTCCTTGCACACAGTACCAGATGCAGCAGTTCTCAGATTTTTAATCACCTTTGTTGAATAGGTTTTTGGAATAGACAAAGTATGTGAGAATCAAAGGGCTAGGCATGTGAATAGAAGGTCAGAGTACGTGAGAATCAATGGACACGCAGACTTTACGCTGCACAATGAAATGTTTTGGGTTTTTTTTGTTTTTTTTTTTGAAAGGCACAGGAAGTTTGTTTTTAGATTGCGTCTGCTATAAAAGAGCAGTGGTGGTCTTGCATCGTGTAGAAGGTACAGCAAGATATTTGAACGGACTAGGAAGTGATTTTTATGTGAATAAGATTGAAAAGGTGTTAAATCGTCTTTGAGAAAATGATCACGGATATGTCACAAGAGCAGGATTTAGAGCCTCACGCATCACATGTCCATCACATGGAGACACGGGACAAGTGTAGGCTGCTCTCATTGAATAAGGAGCCTTGTACAGGGGATAAAGCTCCGCGCCTCTCGCTACAGGGAGAAGGCATTTTTGTTTTAACTGTCCCCTCTCAAGCATCACATGGGGGACACCCTCTCCTCTTTCTTCTCTCAGTCCCTTTCTCCTTTTTCTTCAGACTTCTCTCCTTTTTCCTCGCTGCCATTCCTCTCTATCCTTCTTTCCCTATCATTCTTTCCTTCCCCTCCGTCACATCTCTGACACATCCATTTTCTTCTTCTTCCTCTCCTTCTTCTTCTACTTCTCCCCTCCATCTCTCTCTCCCCCCCTTCACTCTCTCCTCCCACACCACACCCTTCTGATTTTTCTCCTCCTTCCCATTCCTCCTCTCTCCTCCCACACCACACCCTCCTGCTCGTGCTCGCTCTCCTCCTTCCTCCTCCTCCTCTCAGGCACATCCCACCGCTCCTCACTCACATCTCCCTTCTCTTCCTATTTTTTTCTACTTCGTTATCAACTGGGTCAACGCCCAATCAAAGCAATGTGGTGTCCCTGTATTCAGTGCACCCTGTTTATCCCAAGCACAGTACAAACATTGCCAGTCATTATATCAGGAGAAGAAAGTGCAAATCTCCCTATACAAAACGCTGCAGGTAGTCCCCAGACACAACAGCTAGCAGAGCCCACAGCCGGGGCTTCACAGGGGGGAGGTGTAGCTGCAGACACAAATGAGGAACCTCAGTGCCGAGCAGAGCTGCCAGCATGGAACTATGACACTGATCCACCGCAGCTTCAGTACCCAGTGTATGCACCAAGCACACCATGTCACTTCTCATCTGATGAAGATGAAGACACAATGTCATACAGGCTGCCCAATACTAGGGAAGAAAACCCACAAGCACCAATAGGGCAGGGACAGGTAGAGGCACCATCCTATGAGCCCTTCATCCCAAGCCAGGTGATCAGTATGCTGCCAGACCCAGGGATACACCCCATGCCATTTTGCCAAAAAAATGCAGCAGATCCAGCGAACGTATGCAGCAGCCTGGATTGATCTCTAGGCCGTAATGGAAATAAAAGCAGGTGATGCATTCTGGCCAATTATGAGAGAACACTTCAAGCTTCCAGCAGAATTAGATGCGTATGCCTGGGAGACAGGACCAAAGCTAATTGAGCAGCTCAGAGAATGGGCCAAAAGCAGACTGACAGGACAAGCTATCAGCCTACAGTCATGGCCAAAAGTTTTGAGAATGACACAAATATTAATTTTTACAAAGTCTACTGCTTCACTTTTTCTAATGGCAATTTGCATATACTCCAGAATGTTATAAAGAGTGATCAACTTAACAGTAATTACTTGCAAAGTCAATATTTGGCTAGAAAATGAACTTTATCCTCCAAAACACATTTCAACATCATTGCAGCCCTGCCTTAAAAGGACCAGCTAACCTCTTTTCAGTGATTGCTCCATTAACACAGGTGTGGGTATTGATGAGGACATGGCTGGAGATCAATCTGTCATGATTACATAAGAATGACACCACTGGACACTTTAAAAGGAGGCTGGTGCTTGGCATCATTGTTTCTCTTCTGTTAACCATGGTTATCTCTAAAGAAACACGTGCAGTCATCATTGCAATGTACAAAAATGGCCTAACAGGGAAGAGTATCGCAGCTAGAAAGATTGCACCTCAGTCAACAATCTATCGCATCATCAAGAACTTCAAGGAGAGAGGTTCCATTGTTGCCAAAAAGGCTTCAGGGCGCCCAAGAAAGACCAGCAAGCGCCAGGACCGTCTCTTAAAAGTGTTTCAGCTGTGGGATCGGGCTACCAGCAGTGCAGAGCTTGCTCAGGAATGGCAGCAGGCAGGTGTGAGTGCATCTGCACGCACTGTGAGGCGAAGACTCTTGGAGCAAGGCCTGGTCTCAAGGAGGGCAGCAAAGAAGCCACTTCTCTCCAGAAAAAACATCATGGACAGACTGATATTCTGCAAAAGGTACAGGCAGTGGACTGCTGAGGACTGGGGTAAAGTTATTTTCTCTGATGAATCCCCTTTTCGATTGTTTGGGACATCAGGAAAACGCCTCATTCGGAGAAGACAAGGTGAACGCTACCACCAGTCTTGTCTCATGCCAACTGTTAAGCATCCTGAAACCATTCATGTGTGGGGTTGCTTCTCAGCCAAGGGAATCGGCTCTCTCACAGTCTTGCCTAAAATCACAGCCATGAATAAAGAATGGTACCAGAATGTCCTCCAAGAGCAACTTCTCCCAACCCTCCAAGAGCAGTTTGGCGATCAACAATGCCTTTTCCAGCATGATGGAGCACCTTGCCATAAAGCAAAGATGATAACTAAATGGCTCAGGGAACAAAACATAGAGATTTTGGGTCCATGGCCTGGAAACTCCCCAGATCTTAATCCCATTGAGAACTTGTGGTCAATCATCAAGAGACGGGTGGACAAACAAAAACCTAAAAATTCTGACAAAATGAAAGCATTGATTGTGCAAGAATGGACTGCTATCAGTCAGGATTTGGTCCAGAAGTTGATTGAGAACATGCCAGGGAGAATTGCAGAGGTCCTGAAGAAGAAGGGTCAACACTGCAAATATTGACTTGCAGCATTAACTCATTCTAACTGTCAATATAAGCTTTTGTTACTCATATGTTTGCAATTATTATATTTCTGTCTGTGATAAAACATCTGTCAAACACACATAAAAACCAGAGGGCAGCAGATAATGTGAAAATATAATATTTGTGTCATTCTCAAAATTTTGGCCATGACTGTACATGTCACGAGCCAGGACCAGAGTCTGTAGAGGAGTTCCATGACAGAGTGATGCAAGTGTTTCAAGATTTGGGCCTCATTACCCATGATCAGACACACAGACGGATGTTGGTACAGGCTTTTGTGCATGGACTGAGAGAACCAATCAGGAAACCACTGGTAGTAGCCAGGCCTGTGTACACGTCAATAGCAATGGATACCCTGCTCGCAGTAGCAAAAAGGATTGAGTCCCGCTGGGACAGAGGGGATGTCCAGTGTTACAACTGTGGCGAGTTTGGTTATTTCCGGAACCGGTGCAGAACACCGACTTCACCCAGAAGAAGAAGAAACACAGAAAGCAGTGAAGAACCCCGTCCATAGGACAGGAGCACGCCAAGTCCACAGGGAACCCCACCAGTTGGACCAATATCCTGAGAGTGGATAGCGTAGTCAGATCTTTTCTTGTGGAACTCCGCAACCTCACCTATCTATCAGAATCTTCTGCGTCCTGTATGGGAATTGATGGTCAAGTCAGATATTTCCAGATTATGAAGCCCCTGAGTGTGTGGACTCAGCCAGAACACTCCATCATGTCCCAGTTTGTTGTGTCAAAGACCTGCACCCTCAACCTATTGGGAGTGGACCTACTGCAGAACCTGAAAGCGACCAGAGTGTTCCAGGAAGATGGGACCATGACACTTTCTTCACCCCTGACCCAAGAAGAAACAGGAACCTCAAACAACCACACTGCAGACCTATCACAGGAGGTGCTGGACATAGTACCAGAAAAGCCACTCCATCACCCAGAGTCAAGATGTCTGTGACCAACTGAAGGTCTAAGTGAACTCGCCTAAGAAGACGGCCTGATAACTTTGACATTGGCCAGGATATTCAACTCAAGAAGGGCTCTACTCGCTTCATGGAATGGCAATACCACTTCCGGCTCCAACGCCAGAGGTTCATCTTTTGCAAGCACCAGGAGGTGCCCCTTGCAATCAACCAGTTCACCCAGGCCCTAGACCGGCAAAAGGCCACTCAGCTCTTCAAACTTGTGCACAAATACTGACCTGAGACAGAGCTGGAGAAAAAGAAACAACTGATGGCCCGTGCTGAGAAAAAAAAAGCAGCCGGTGAAGGAGACGTCCCAACAAGAAGACCCCCTGTGACCAGCGCAGGTGCTAACACAGTGACTGCCTTGGTGGAGAACAAGAAAGCCAGCTGGTCGTCATCTCTCATGATGTGGATCCTAGTAGGCGGCTTTTTTTCCCGCCAGCTCTGTGTCGAGAGATGGGAGTCCCCTGCCGCATAGTGAAGGACAAGGCCAAATTGGGCTGCCTCGCCCATCGGAATCAATCCCAGCTTTCCACAGTAAAGAAAAAGACTGTAAACCCCACTGAGTTCAGAATGGTGCAAGGCCTGGAGGTCTTGAAAGAGGCTACGGTATTTGAAACCCCAACAGTGCTGAACCCGCACAGTCTGCTCTCAAAAGTCCCAGTCACCGCAACGGTATTCACGGTGATCAACCTGGCCAGTGCCTTCTTCAGTGTTCCCCTCCACCTGGATGACCTGCCTGCCTTCACGTACCAGTGCAGTGCATATGGACAGTGTTTCCTCAAGGTGCTCAGAACAAGCCGTTCAAGTTTCACCAAGACAATGTCCTCCATCCTCGTCAACTGGATTGCAGAATATGCAGGAGTCACTCTTCTACAACACGTGGATGACCTTCTCTTTTGTGTGGTTGACATCGATACCTGCACAGTCCATTCCTACTCTACCTGGAGGAACAGCAACGCAAGGTCTGGAAGAACAAAGTCCAGTGGTGTCAGAAGCAAGTTACATCCCTGGGACACTGTATTGCCCACCAGACGAAACACCTGTCAAATGACTGGAAGACCACTGTGGAGAAGATGGCTCCCCCAACAACTCCAAAAATGCTGCAGGCCTTCCTTGGTCTAGTGTCGTGATGCAGAACATGGATCCCTGATGCCTCAGTCCTAATGCAGCCTCTGTGCGCTTGCATCAACGCAACCCCGCTCCTTCTATCGGACGCAGCCTTCAACTCATTCAGGAAATTGGAAGAACTACACAGTCTCAGCGCCAATACCAGGCCTACCTGACTACGAGAAGCCTTTCCGTCTACCTGATGGAAGAAAGAAAGTCATGCTACTGGAGTCCTGACACGGATTCACGGGGGGAAAACAGAGACTTTTAGGCTGCTTCTCAGCCCGCTTGGATCCAGTTGCAAGAGGAGCACCCTCCTGCCTGATGGCAGTATCTGCAGCACACACCTTCCTAGACAAGACTGCTGACATCACTCTTGAACAGCAACAGGAAACTCTCACTCCACACGACATCTTGGCAATCCTCAATCAAGCTCAACCAAAGCTCAACCAAATAAATCTCCCCACCGCCAGGCATCTTCGCCTCTATCGCCTTTGTTCCAGACCTACAGTCCTCATCCCGGCCACTCTACTCCCACTCCCAAGGGGGGATACAATATGGACTTTTCAGAACAAAAATTTACAGAATTTATCCTCTACTTGGATGGCTCTAGATTTGCAGATGATGAAGAAGTTTCCACACAGGAAGTGCAGTGACCAGCAATCAAGAAATCCTGTGGTCCAGAAGTCTGTCACCTAGCCTGTCAGCCCAGGAAGCAGAACTGATAGCGCTGACGAAGGCCTGCCAGAAGGCAGAAGGCAAGACTGCAAACATCTACACCGACTACAGGTGCTTGCATGGCATAGCACACGACTTTGGGCCCATCTGGGCTGCAAGGGACTTCATCACAGCAAGCGGGACAACCGTGAAGCATCATGGAGCCTTCAGGGACCTGCTGGGTGTACTCCAATTTCCAAAATGGTGGCAATTTGAAAAATCAAAGTGCATGGAAAACTGAGAACAGAAGAGGCATGAGGCAATAACATGGCGGACATGGCAGCCAAAGAAGCGGCCAAAGGAAGACAACACGGAGAAGTGGGAGAGGTCATAGAGCCGGACGGCTACTACATGACAACTGAAGACAAGAAACCTGACAAAAAGACGTCCTGGGATCTGCTCAAGAAGTTGCAAGACCAAGCTCCAAAAGGAGAAGAAGAGCTGAATGCGAAAAAAAAAAACAACACGTGAAGAAGGAAGGCTATCTACAATGGACTCCAAACCCTGCCTACCACAAAGTATGCACCCTATGGTGGTCCAATGGGCACATGGACCCACCCACATATCAAAGACACAGATGAATGATCTGATTGGTGCTTACTGGTTCGCTTCAGGGATCTCCACCCTAACAGCCAAATTCACCAGCAGCTGTCTGACCTGCGGCAAATGCAAGCCTGGACGTGTGGAAGAAAGTCCCCCTCACCTCATCTGGCAAGACCACTCTACCAGCTTCAGAGGATCCAGATAGACCACATCCAGATATCGCCAAGTGAAGGATTCAAATACGCCATTGTGGTCAAAGAAGTGTTTTCAAGATGGACAGAAGCCTTCCAAGTCAGCAAAGACTACTGCAAAGCAGCTACTTTCGGAAAATAGTGTGCAGATACGGGGTTCCAGAAGTGATAGAGAGTGATCATGGACCCGCATTCACAGCAAATCTGACACAAGAGATCTGGTTAGCAGTAGGGTCAGATTTAGGCCTACACACTCCTTACTACCCCCAGAGCAGCGGGAAGGTAGAAAGACTGAACAGAACACTTAAGAATAGGATGCTGAAAATTGCCCAAGAGACACGCAAACCATGGCATGAGACACACTCCCAATTGCACTGTTTAGTGTAAGGCGCACTCCCAGAGACCCAGAAAAGCTGTCACCATGCAAAATTTTGTTTGGGTCTAGTACCAAGTTAGGTGCATTCTTCCCTCAGCAGCAGAATATGCAAAATGATATCTTGTTTGCTTATGTAATTGAATTGGTCAAAAACTAATGTCCATTCTCGAGTTTTTCTCTTCACTGCCAGATCCAGACTCAGTGTCCGGTAATCACTCCTTGAAAGCCAGGAGACTTGGTGTTTGTGGAAAAAGTTGGAAATGAGAACACTCGATCCCAGATTTGATGGTCCTGTCCAAGAGCCCCAGATGACACCAACCTCTGTCACTAGAGGGAAAGCCTGCTTGGATCCACGTATCACATTGCAAGGAAGCTCCCGTGCCAGAAGAGATATCTAAGCCATGAATAATGTCGTGGATGCTCTGACTGACCAGACAGATGACCTACCTGATGAAGAATACACACGTTTTTCTGAACATGCAGTTGAATAAAGAGACTATGATTGCAAACACATGAACCCCTGCTAGGGACAGACCTCCTGACCGCCCATTTGCGAAAAGCCTGTATCGGTGGGGGAGGCATGTATTAGGCATGTCTCAACCCGCCGGCAGCACAAAAGAGTTGCAGCACTTTGGGACAGGAGCAGGTTTTTAGGGCAAGTGGTATCTAAGGGGGGACTGTCATGGAAATATATATGTATTCCACGTATTCAAATGTATATTCATATATATGCATTTACAGTCAAATAGATCTCACTTGCTAAAAATCCTGTGCTCACACATATCTATGAAAAAGCTGATGCTAGCTATAATCAGCTTCTTAAGATATGACCCCTGGCCTACATCAGGCTGCTGCAAAAGATATCTCATAGGGACTTTTACCAAGGACACAGAAAAAAGAAACAAGGACAGAAAGTCTGGATAGATATCTATTATTTTCTTTACTAGTCACGTAGGAAAACTGGGGCAAAGAACAATAAATCTGCCACTTCAGCCCTTTTATCATAATTATCATAATTATCATACTTACACTAAAACAGCCAATAATCTAGCAGCTTTTAATTGTATGTTAATTGACTAACCAGCCCCTTTTTGTAAACGTATAAAACCTTATAGAATCATAGAATGGTAGAGTTGGAAGGGACCTCCTGGGCCTTCTGGTCCAACCCCTGCTCAAAGCAGGATTCTCTAAATCATCCCAGACAGATGTCTATCCAGCCTCTGTTTGAAGACTTCCATTGTAGGAGAACTCACCACCTCTTGTGGCAGCCTGTTCCACTCATTGATCACCCTAACTGTCAAAAAGTTTTTTCTAATATCTAATCTGTATCTCCTCCCATTCAGTTTCATCCCATTGCTTCTAGTCTTTCCTTGTGCAAATGAGAATAAAGATTGAATGAATAATAAACTGTTGGTCTTGACAAACTGTTATACTGACACTTCCGTGTGGACAGTCCTCATTTCGTTCTGAGCGCTCAAAAAGACATTTAGTCTAAGATTGGGAACAGCAGCAGCAAACACTGCAGGATAGATTTATCCTAATTAAATTTCCATAACAACGTGACCCGGGATAATGCATCCGCATGTGTATTATGGCCTTTTGATTGGTATGAGATTTTGTACCGGTAATTGGACATCCTTGTGACGCATCTTTGCTCCATCACACCCAGCTTTGTATTCTCCAGATGAGGAGATTGTTATCAGTCCGTACCTGAACTTCCAAGTATTCTGCAAACTTCTCAGTCATGGCCCATACCAGCACCAGTAGCTCTTGCTTGAACGAGTTATAGTTATCAGGGTTCTTCTCAGTTTCCCTTAAAGACCGACTGGCATATGCAATCTCTGTTTTCTTCCCTTTCTGAACTTGAGCCAACACTGCCCATAATCCGTACAAACTTCCATCCGTGTACAACATGAAGGGTTTGGAAAAATCAGTGTAGGCCAGTATGAGAGCATTGGTCAGTGCCATCTTTAGAGCACGAAAGCTTCATCTTTCCGGGGTCCCCAGTGGATAGTATACTGTTTGTGCCATCCTGACTGTAACGAATGGAAGCGGAGGCAGAGGTGGTGAAGTTCACATTCGTTTTTATTTTTTAATGTGGAACCTCGAGACCGCGGTCCGGGGGGCTCCGAAGGGGGCGTAACTAGTGAGCCCCGGGTACCCGTAGTAAGGCCCCTCGAACAGGACCAGAAAGGAATACCCGGAGGACACAGGTGCTACCTCCAGTTAGACCCCAGACACTTGGCAGCTGTCCCAGAGGGACCAAAAGGGGTAACAGGTATTTACAGAGTCCGTGGAGGGTTCTTGACGGAGAAGGGTAAGGTCCTGGTCCAGAACGGATGATAGCAGGCTGGCTTCAGTGACCTTGTCACGGTCCACGGGTACGGATGGCTGATGGCGGAACGGGATGACACTTGCGCCAGTAATAGCCGAGATTGTCCAGGTTAGCCAGATACGGGTTAGCAATGATCTGAGGAGACAAACAGTATAAGCGAAGCACAGAGACTGCAAACGCAGCGCAGACAGATCAGGAACAGAACCGGATGTAGCAATGATAGAACACGTTGCTCCGGCACTCCCCTAATGGTGGAGTGACCAGATATAGTACTGAGTGCGCAGCCATTGGTTAATTAGCTATTTCAAAAAATGTACGCTGCCCCTTTAAGAGAGACGGTGGGCGCGGCCTCGCGTCCTAAGCAGTCTATCTGGAGGCCTGCCAGCAGCGTGCCAGGAAGTGGAGGAGGACACAGGACGCCGAGGAGCAGATGGGACAGGAGACCCCAGCCCGCGCGCAGACTGCTGCAGAGGGACAGCTAGAGGAACAGGTGAGTGAGCAGAACGGAGTGCAGAGCCAGCGCTGGGACCGAGTGTAACACTGACATCCCTTTTAGGAGTTTGTGGAGCAGAGCTGCAACCTTCGCAAAGTCTTTGATGAACCTTTGGTAATACCCCGCCAGGCCGAGGAACCCTCGCAACTCTCCCTAAGGCCGGGATCACACATGCGAGTAAATCGGCCGACACTCGCATGTGAAATCCCAGCTCTGGCGCCGGCACTCGGGAGTGGAGTGAGCGGCTGCATGTATTTATATGCAGCTGCGCGCTCCACTCCTAAGTGCCGGCGCCAGAGCTGGGATTTCACATGCGAGTGTCGGCCGATTTACTCGCATGTGTGATCCCGGCCTAAGGTTAGTAGTAGTGGGCCATTTCTGGACCGCCATTACCTTTTCAGGGGTAGGATAAACCCTACTCGATTTTTTTCTGAAACAAATGTCATTTTTGGGGCATGACCTTTAGCCCATGCTTTTGGAGCCATTCCAGCAATTTCTCTAACCGACTGAGATGCTCTTGAAATGTAGAGGCATATACAACTATTTTGTCCAAGAAATTAAGGTTGCCTAAAAATTCAGGTCCCCAGACATCTCTACATTAGCCTTTGAAATGTCCCGGGCATTGGTCAGACCAAAGGGTATCTGGTTAAATTTGAAAAGTCCCATTTGGATGATTAAGGCAGCTTTTGGTCAGTCCTTAGCAGCCATAGGAACCTGCTAGTAGCCACTGACTAAATCTAGGGAAGAAAAGTACTTGTCTTTTCCCAAAGCGGACAGGGATTCTTCAATCATTGGCAGGGGATAGGAGTCCCGCACGGTACAGGTGTTCAATCGTCGGTAGTCACCACAGAACCTCAAGGTCCAACCTTCTCCTGGACCAGCACAATAGGCGCCTCCCAGGGGCTCTGACTTTTCCAAATTACTCCGTTTCGCAGCATATGTGACAATCACTCTTTTACCTCTTGGTACACCTGAGGGGGAATCTGCCGATATCTTTCTCTAATGGGAGCAGTGGTTCACGTGGGGATTTTGTGTTGGATGGCCTCAATGCATCCGAAGTCGTACTCATGATGGGCAAATACTCTTTGGTAGTGCTGCAACAAGTTTTCTATTTGTCCCACTTGTCCAGGGGAGAACTCTGTGAGATCAGCCTCCATTATCTCCAGGAGGTGGTGGCCAGCCTTTCTTTCTCCATCATTTTCTTTCACAGTGAAGGAGGCTGACAAAGTCCATGGGTCCCCCTTTACTAGTGTCAACTCGATGGCATCATGCTTGATGAGGGCTTCCGAAATTACGTGCACTTGAGTGATCTCTTTCCGGGGGGTTAACTGTAAGTTCGTTCCACTCCAGTTGACGAGCATATAGGCACATGCCCCTGCCACACTGTGGCCAGAGTGCAAGTGACTAAGAGTCCAGGAACTGTCTCTTCTCCTTCTATGGGTTTAATCTGTACCTCTACCCTTTCTATTGGCACACAGGCCACAGGAGCAACTGGAACTTCCCTGGGCGTTAAATCTTCTGTCCTTTTAACGTGCTGGCCTTTTGTATCCAAGACTGACTTTGTCGCCATCACCTCACTCTGAGAACTGGCTAATTCAGTAACCTCCTGCAATTTTTCTCCTTCATATCAGTTCTGCAGGGTTTTGTTCAGGCCTGGAAGCCACACGGCATTGCAACGTTTTAGCCCCTGTGCTCTGTTATTCCACATTTCCTCATTTACATACAAATTACAGCTTATTCTGATAACCACCTGAAATGAGACTTAGTCTTTAAGACCAGAAGCAGAAATTGATGAGTAGTTATATAAAAAATCAGTGGTGGATCACGACCAAATATTTTAACATGATTTTCCAACATGAATCTATATCGTACTACAAAGTAATTTCTCCAGTAAATAAAGTTATATACAGTAATAATATTTCATATTCCTAAAGGGATGTGTGTAGGTAGTCAGCCCTGGAAGAATACAGATCTGCTCCATGGACCAACACTGAACCCATGAATATATTTGGGAAAGCCAGGATTGGGACACACCGGTCACCTGGCTCCATGGATATGTTCAGAAAACCAGGTTGTGACCCTCCGGTCACCTGGCCTCATAACTGAATTGACTGTCAATTTCCTAAGCTGGTCATTACCTTCTCTCTGTGCATGCCAAAGTTGGGGATCGTCGGACCTAGAAGTCACAGCTGCTTTAATCTCGGCGAGTCAGCAGAAGGGTGAGACTGTAATTTTGCATCATCTTGGCTATTTTGCTGGGATTGTTCTATGTGTTATTGTCTTTTCGTGGTTCAATAAAGTTTTGCCACACTGTTTTTAACCTCACCCTGTGTTGTCTTAATAGTATTTTGCCCACGTGAAAAGGAGAGCGGGTGTTCAGTGGGATGATGGGATGATCTCTGGTCCATGCGGTCTTGAGCCAGCAGACTAGAGCACCCACTGACCCCAGTGTCTCCACATTTTGATGGCAGCAGTGGGATACTACTCAGCCCGGTGGATCCGGGGGAGCTGCAGGGGACTTGTGTTTGTAGACACAGTCCAGGGTTCCACAACCAGGGAGGCATATAGACAGATCCAGCAGACCATTGATGAGGCATGTGCAGCAGTTTTGAATGCCCCAATGTCCAACTCCACCAGCTCTGCCCTGGAAAGAGGACCAGAGCGGATGTATAACTGCAACAAGGATTTAATCAAGGAACCATGGAATGCGAAGGACGGCATGTGTGGACACAATGGATACAAGTCGGTTCTTGTCAATTACGTGTGGAGTTTATTTGCAAGGAAGATATGGAATATGCTCTGAGGAAACTGGATGATCCAAAGTTTTGCTCTCATGAAGGTGAGACCTCTTACATTTATGTCTGTGCTTAAAGACATGCTGATGGACTGTCCACGATAAATGAGAAGGATGATTGAAAGACTGTCACATCTGGCTAATTACGATGTGGAGAAATGTGTCAACACAGTATTTAATCTTAATTATCCAGATGTAAAGTCAGTAAGCCAGGAGACATACTTTATATTATCTTTATATTGACTTTTGAATTTAAGTGTCTTTCTTTGGATGGACAAGAACCTCAGACTATTGTTTGTACTAGCCTGAATGTGACTCTGGTATTGCAGTGACATATTTGTTGTTATCCTGGATGACAGAGACCCAGGGTAATTGAACAATGGATGTTTGATAATATGTTAATTGACCATTGTGTGGGACCCTGTGGCTTTTTAACCTGCAAAGCAGTGGATGAAAAACTATACTGATTGATTAAATACTCAAACAATGCGATTTAATCTCATCACACCTTCCTCTTGACCTCTTGGTGATGGCTTGAGGGACAACAGTTGTGAACTATGTAAAGTAGATATGACTCTGTAACAAGAGATGCAGACAACCAGAGACTTTACAAAACCACAGCCAGAAACACTCTACTGGACAGTAGCCAGGACACCATGGCTCCATCACGAGAGACACAGATTTGACATTCTGGAGGATGTCAGCTTAGGGGACGACGGCCCCAACTGAGAAAAAACAGATCTGCTCCACTGACCATCGCTGAACTCATAAATACGTTTGGGGAAGTCAGGATTAGGACCCACCGGGAACATGGCTCAATGCAGATGTTCGGAGAAGCCAGGTTGTGACTCTCCTGTCACCTGGCCTTGCACCTCAATTGATTGTCATCTTCTTAAGCTTCAGACTGTAAAGGGAATTAGTGGATAAATTCTGCGCTGAAAACAGAATTGAAACGTAAATCCCAGTTTGGTACAGTAGGGTGGTGGTTTATTTAAATGTGTTTCGAAGTTAATTTTTATGGCTTCTTCAGGAAAAAACACATGTATCTGATACATGTATGATACTTGCATTTTTTCCTGAAGAAGTAACTATATACTTCGAAACCACCACCTTACTATACCATACTGGGATATACAGTACAGACCAAAAGTTTGGACACACCTTCTCATTTAACAATTTTTCGGTATTTTCATGACTATGAAAATTGTACATTCACACTGAAGGCATCAAAGCTATGAATTAACACATGTGGAATTATATACTTAACAAAAAAGTGTGAAACAACTGAAAATATGTCTTATATTCTAGGTTCTTCAAAGTAGCCACCTTTTGCTTTGATGACTGCTTTGCACACTCTTGGCATTCTCTTGATGAGCTTCAAGAGGTAGTCACAGGGAGTGGTTTTCACTTCACCGGTGTGCCCTGTCAGGTTTAATAAGTGGGATTTCTGGCCTTATAAATGGGGTTGGGACCATCAGTTGTGTTGTGCAGAAGTCTGGTGGATACACAGCTGATAGTCCTACTGAATAGACCAGTGATGGCTAACCTTGGCACTCCAGCTGTTGTAAAACTACAACTCCCAGCATGCCCTTGCAACCTGCAGCAGTTGAGGCAGCAGTTGAGGCATGCTGGGAGTTGTAGTTCTCCAACAGCTGGAGTGCCAAGGTTCGCCATCACTGGAATAGATTGTTAGAATTTATATTATGGCAAGAAAAAAGAAGCTAAGTAAAGAAAAACGAGTGACCATCATTGCTTTAAGAAATGAAGGTCAGTCAGTCCAAAAAATTGGGAAAACTTTGAAAGTGTCCCCAAGTGCAGTTGCAAAAACCATCAAGCACTACAAAGAAACTGGCTCACATGAGGACCGCCCCAGGAAAGAAAGACCAAGAGTCACCTCTGCTTCTGAGGATAAGTTTATCTGAGTCACCAGCCTCAGAAAAGCAGGTTTACAGCAGCTCAGATTAGAGACCAGGTCAATGCCACACAGAGTTCTAGCAGCAGACACATCTCTACAACAACTGTTGAGAGGAGACTTTGTGCAGCAGGCCTTCATAGTAAAATAGCTGCTAGGAAACCACTGCTAAGGACAGGCAACAAGCAGAAGAGACTTGTTTGGGCTAAAGAACACAAGGAATAGACATTAGACCAGTGGAAATCTGTGCTTTGTTCTGATGAGTCCAAATTTGAGATCTTTGGTTCCAACCACCGTGTCTTTGTGTGTCGCAGAAAAGGTGAACGGATGGACTCTACATGCCTCGTTCCCACCATGAAGCATGGAGGAGGAGGTGTGATGGTGTGGGGGTTCTTTGCTGGTGACACTGTTGGGGATTTATTCAAAATTGAAGGCATACTGAAGCAGCATGGCTACCACAGCATCTTGCAGCGGCATGCTATTCCATCCAGTTTGCGTTTAGTTGGACCATCATTTATTTTTCAACAGGACAATGACTCCAAACACACCTCCAGGCTGTGCAAGGGCTATTTGACCAAGAAGGAGAGTGATGGGGTGCTACGCCAGATGACCTGGCCTCCACAGTCACCAGACCTGAACCCAATCGAGATGGTTTGGGGTGAGATGGACCGCAGAGTGAAGGCAAAAGGGCCAACAACTGCTAAGCATCTCTGGGAACTCCCTCAAGATTGTTGGAAGACAATTTCCGGTGACTACCTCTTGAAGCTCATCAAGAGAATGCCAAGAGTGTGCATATAGTTATCAAAGCAAAAGGTGGCTACTTTGAAGAACCTAGAATATAAGACATATTTTCAGTTGTTTCACACTTTTTTGTTAAGTATATAATTCCACATGTGTTAATTCATAGTTTTGATGCCTTCAGTGTGAATGTACAATTTTCATAGTCATGAAAATACAGAAAAATCTTTGAATGAGAAGGTGTGTCCAAACTTTTGGTCTGTACTGTATATACAGTACAGACCAAAAGTTTGGACACACCTTCTCATTCAAAGATTCTTCTGTATTTTCATGACTATGAAAATTGAGAATCACACTGAAGGCATCAAAACTATGAATTAACACATGTGGAATTATACATAACACTTTACAAAAAAGTGTGAAACAACTGAAAATATGTCTTATATTCTAGGTTCTTCAAAGTAGCCACCTTTTGCTTTGATGACTGCTTTGCATGCAGAAAAGGTGAATGGATGGACTCTACATGCCTGGTTCCCAACGTGAAGCATGGAGGAGGTGGTGTGATGGTGTGGGGTGCTTTGCTGGTGACACTGTTGGGGATTATTCAAAATTGAGGCGGTGAGCGGTCCAGTTCACCCCAAACCATCTCGATTGGGTTCAGGTCTGGTGACTGTGGAGGCCAGGTCATCTGGAGTAGCACCCCAACACTCTCCTTCTTGGTCAAATAGCCCTTACACAGCCTGGAGGTGTGTTTGGGGTCATTGCCCTGTTGAAAAATAAATGATGGTCCAACTAAACGCAAACCGGATGGAATAGCATGCTGCTGCAAGATGCTATGGTAGCCATGCTGGTTCAGTATGCCTTCAATTTTGAATAAATCCCCAACAGTGTCACCAGCAAAGCACCCCCACATCATCACACTACCTCCTCCATGCTTCACGGTGGGAACCAGGCATGTAGAGTCCATCCGTTCACCTTTTCTGCGTGCAAAGCAGTAATCAAAGCAAAAGGTGGCTACTTTGAAGAACCTAGAATATAAGACATATTTTCAGTTGTTTCACACTTTTTGTAAAGTGTAATGTATAATTCCACATGTGTTAATTCATAGTTTTGATGCCTTCAGTGTGATTCTACAATATTCACAGTCATGAAAATGCAGAAAAATCATTGAATGAGAAGGTGTGTCCAAACTTTTGGTCTGTACTGTATGTCAGTGTTTAATCAATTTAGTAGTTTGTGTTAGGAAAAATTTGGAACTCTAGGGGTTAAATGTAAGGCTATAATCGCGTTGAAAAATTGCGTGGGCTCTCCTCCTAGGCTGTTAATATCTGCCCTCACTCACTGGCTTTCCCTCTCTGGCAGAGAAAATTGCACAGGAGCCCACGCAGTTTTTTTCCGCAATTATAGCCTTACATTTAACCCCTAGAGTTCCAAATTTTTCCTAACACAAACTACTAAATTGATTAAACACTGACACATATAAATCGTTTTGATATGACATGGTTTACTATATGTAAACCATGTGTCATATCATGTCGTGTTCGGTAATGATTTTACTGAAACCGGCAATTGATTTAGCGGCTATTATGCTACGTAGAAGTCTATGATCTATAAATATATGTATATATATGTGTCTCAATGACATGTAATATATATATATATATATATATAATGTATTCTATGTGTATATATTGTGGCAAGACGACTCGCTCGGCTCTCCTGAAGGCAGACTCAGGACACACGTTCTCTGGGTTTTCTTTCTGCTGGTTTATTATCAGCCATAAACTCATGCAGGTTTCGCAGGAAAAGTAAACATGACCCCTCTGGGTTAAACGGGAAAAACATAAAAAAACAAACAATAACTCAGTCCATAGATGAGTGGGTTCCGCCCGCTCTCGGTAGCATAAACTGCACTGCTAAAGTCCTTGTGGAAAGCTCTGCAGCTTCCACTATACTGTCTGGAGACTTTCCTCTCCAGACCACACACACACCAGAGAAAAAAAAACAGGACTGAGCTTTTACACATTGCTCAGCCACACCCTGAGGGGAGGTAGGGGGAATGCGTCCCGCCCTCTTTGCCATTCCCATAAAACCGCACACCCTTTAACAGAGTAAACCTACCAGCATATAACATGCTGGCAGATAAATAAAGTAGGTCTTAGTTCACCCAGGAGAGCATCCTGTGTGACACATACCTCCCCTCACATATAAAACCAGTGACACTGTCACATATTCCCCCCCTCTGCCCAAAGCCGGGGGTTTGGGCACCTTCTGACACCAGACAGGGAATCTGTAACTTCCCTGGCCTATGCTCTACGTGAAAGTTAAAATCTTGCAGCTCTAGGAACCATCTAGTTACCCTAGCATTTTTTTCCCCTCTTTTCCCTCAACCATCTCAACGGGGCATGGTCTGATACTAATTTAAACTTCCGGCCTAGTAGGTAATATTTCAGTGTATCCACGGCCCATTTTATGGCTAAATACTCTTTCTCTACTATGGCATAGTTCTTCTCGCAGGAGGACAGCTTTCGGCTTAGATAGAGAATGGGATGTTCTTCCCCATTTATTTCTTGGGAGAGTACGGCCCCGAGACCAACCTCTGATGCGTCAGTCTGGACCACAAATTCTTTCTTAAAGTCTGGCGCGACCAGGACAGGCTGTGTAAGGTTCTTTGTACATGTTCTTGAAACTCAGTTTTTTCCGTCAGCCATTTTGCTTTCTGTCTTGCTGTAGCTATCTTGCCCTCAGTCAATATGGAGTTTCCAGCTTTCATGTTCCCGCCCTGATTCTCTCCCTCTTGCTTCTTAAGCAGCCACAGCTGAGCAATCAGTGCTTCAGAATCAAGCCTGCAGTGAGCCTGTGACCTGACTCCTGGAAGCCTTGGACTTTGTGCTCCAGCTATTCCCTGCTGAGGAACTTTGGAGCACTTGTGGACTCTGGAACCCTGCTCTTTGAAAGATCCACGTTTGCATGGACTTACGGTAACAGAGAAGAAGATCCTGAACCAGTTGTGGAGAGTGATTGCTGAGCTTAAGTTAATCTGGCCTGCTGTGTCTCCTGCTTCTGTATCTGCAAACTGTGTGACTATTTTTGCCACTTGTATGAAGTAATACAAGACCTTCTATATCAAACCTGTGTCTCATGTATTTTCATCGCACCCAAGCACAAGACGCTATATGAACTGTACTACATACATTACAAGATTCTGAAGCCAAACGTTAGTGTCTGCTGGGTCTGGGAAGGATGTGTCTGCTGTAACTGTGGATATCAGATGTCCGGTTGTACTTTCTGTGATGACAGTGGTTGTGACTTCTCACAACCATTCCAGGTGAGCAGTTCCCTTAATTTTTTTTCCTCTGCAGTGTTACCACAGGTAAACACTATTGTTTTTTTTTCTTTTCTCTTTTTCTCTTCTCCTTCCAGTACTCCTGTCTTAAGAGATCTGGAAGATGGAGGCCCGCATAAAGGAACTTTGCGGAGTGACTGATAATATCCTTGCAGATTTACAGTCTATAAAGACCCGTTTTGCAAATCTACAGGACCGTACTAATCACAATTTGCAAGTGTTTGGACAGACTGCCCAGGATTTGCGAGCCAGGATTGAGGTTCTAGAGGAGCGAGTCCAGGCTCCTGCCGTAGCACCGAGTTCTGGGATTCCCAAGTTGCCCCCTTTTCATTTTGGTGGTGAACGTGAGAAATTCAGGGGATTTATTAACCAATGCAATCTTTTTTTTTCTGCACATGCTTCACAATTTCCCACTGAACGATCTAAAGTACTTACTATAATTATGTTGCTTACCAACAAAGCTTTGATGTGGGCAAACCCTCTGATTGAGACTGAGGATGAATGTTTGGATCATCTTGATGCTTTCATTTCAGCCATGGGGCAGGTGTTTGATGACCCCAATCGAGGTGCAACAGCTGAAGCAGCCATGTTAACTTTGCGCCAAGGTAAGCGCTCGGTAGCCGAATATGCCTTGGATTTCAGGAGATGGGCCCTTGATACCACTTGGGACAGTTCCGCCAAAAAATCTATTTTTCGAAAAGGGTTGTCTCCACTGATTAAGGACGAACTTGCTCGTGCCGACCTCCCACTGCGTTAGGTGACTTTATTAACTACTGCATCCGTATTGATGCTCGTCTGACTGAACGCAGGCAAAAAGATGGTTCGAAAGCAATCACACTAACCTTTTCCTACCTTCCTCCCCAGCTAAGGAACCTTTGAGTAGGATCACACGGGAACCTGAACCTGAACCCATGCAGGTGGACTCTTTACAACGACGGGTTAGTGATGCCACGCAAAGAACATCGTTTTAAGGAAAATCTATGTTTCTATTGTGGTAAGTCAGGGCACTTCATTATAAACTGCCCAGCCGTTCTCGTAGGACTACTGCAGCACTCATTCACTGTGAGTGTTGCGAGAGAGATCTGTCAGGTCCGAGCCTCAGCTCCAGAGAGACCTGCAGCAACAGATATTGATTTCTCGGACTTAAACTCCGTTACTTCTGAGGACGATGACTGTGTAAACGCTGCAATTTTTCAGTTTCCTCAGCGGTGTCCCAGCTGAGTTGTAAGAAAAACAATTCTCATTGCTTCCTTTCCATCAAACTCTGGGTTGACTCAGTCTGGGTGTCTAGCTCTGCTATGATCGACTCAGGGGCAAGTGGAAATTTTATGGATGTCTCCTTTGCTCTGAAACAGGGGATACGTTCAGTGAAGAAGGCTACTCCAGTACAGATGGAAACTGTGGATGGCTCCCTGCTGACCTCTGACCAGTGGATCAGGAAACGGAGCCTTTGAAGGTCCTTATGGGTAAAGATCATCAAGAGAAACTGTCCTTTATGCTTATCTCTTCTCCCCACTTTCCCATTATTCTAGGGCTACCATGGCTGCAGGCTCAGAATCCTACCTTAACTGGGAGACCAAGGAATTACACTTTCCAGGAAAAAGATGAGTCCAGAAGTTTCAGCTTGCTCTGTTCCTAAAGGAACCATGTCAGTCCCTAACTCCCAGCTGTATACCAGGACTATGTGGATTTATGTGACAAAGAACCTGACCAGCCCGGGCCCCGGGGGGCGGGAAAAGGGGTTTTCCCCTTTTTCCCCCAAAAACCGAGGGGAATGGGGTTTTTTTTTCCCCCCCCCTTTTTAAAAAAAAAAGGGGGGGGAAAAAACCCCTTTCCCACCCCCTTTTAAAAACCCGGTTTCCCCCCCCCCCAAAAAACCCCCTTTTTAACCCCCGGGCCAAAACCCCAAAAAAGGGGGCCCCCTTTTTTTCCCTTTTTCCCCCCCCCTTTTTTAAAATTTTCCCCCCTTTTTTTTCCCCGGGGCCCCCCCTTTTTTTTAAAAAAAAACCCCCCGGGTTGGGGGGCCCCCAAAACCCGGGGGGCCCGGGGGAAAAAAAAGGGGGGGAAAAGTTTTAAAATTTTTTTTTTTTTCCCCCCCCCAAAAAGGGGCTTTTTTTTTCCCCCTTTTTTTTTGGGGCTTTTTCCCCCTTGGAAAAAAAAAACCCCCTTTTTTTCCCCCCAAAAAATTGCCCCCCCCCCTTTTTTTTTTTTTCCCCCCCCCCCCCGGGGGCCCCTTTTTTTTTTTGGGGGGGTTTTGGGGGCCCTTTTTTTTTTTTTGGGGGTTTTTTTTTCCCCCAAAAATTTAAAAAAAAAAGGTTTGGAAAAAAAAAAAAAGGGGGGGGGAAAAAAATTTTTCCCCCCCCCCCTTTAAAATTTTTTGGTTTGGCCAAAAGGGTGGGGGGGGGAAAAAAACCCCCTTTTTTTTAAAAAGGGGCAAAAAAAAAAAACCCTTAAAACCCCCCCCCTTTTTCCCCCCAAAAATTTTTTTGGGTTTTTTTTGGGGGCCCCCCCAAAAAAGGGCCCCCCCCCCTTTTTTTTTTTTAAAAAATTTTTTTAAACCCCCGCCCCCCCAAAAATTTTGGGGCCCCCAAAACCCGGGTTTTAAAAAATTCCCCCCAAAAAGGTTAAATTTTAAAAAATTAAAGGGGGGAAAAAAATTTTAAAAAAGGGAACTTTAAGTGGCGGGGGGCCCCCCAAAAAAATTTTTTTTTTTAAAAACCCCTTTTTCCCTAATTTCTTTTAAAAAAAAAATTTAAAATTTTTTTTTTTTTTCCCCCCCGGGGGAACCACCCTGTTTAAAAAAAACCCCAAAAAATTTTTTTTTTTTTTGGGGAATTTTTTTTTGGGGGTTTCTTTGGGGGAAAAAAAAAGGGGGAAAAATTGGCCCAGTTAAAAAAAAAAAATTTTTTTGGGGGAAAAGGGGCCCCGGGGGGTTTTTTTTTTGTTTTTTTCCCCCCCCCGGGGGGGGTTCCCTTTAATTTAAAACCACCCCCTGGGGGGAAAAAAGGGGGGTTTAAACATGGGGAAACCCCCGGGGAAAAAACCCCCCCCCTTGGGGAACCCCCCAAATTTTTAAAAAAAAAAACCCCCCCAAATTTTTTAAAAAAAACCGGAAACCCCCCCTTTTGGCCCCAAAAAACCCTTAAAAAAAAAACCCAAAAAATTTACTTTTTTCCCCAAAATTTTTTTTTGGGGATTTGGGGAAAAAAAGGCCCCCCAAAAAAAATTTTCCTTTAAAAATCCCCCCCGGGGGGGGCCCTGAAATTTAACCCGGGCAAAAAATTTTTTTTAAAAAAGGGGGAAATTTCCCTTTTTAAGAAAAAAAGGCCCTTTTTCCCCCCTTTAAAATTTTTTAACCAAACCCAAAAATTTTAAAAAAAAAATTTCCCCTTTCCCGGGTTTTTAAAAAAAATTTTTTTTTTTCCCCTTTTTAAAATTTGGGGGGCCAAAAAAAAAAAGGGGGGGGGGGGGGAAAAAAAAAAATTTCCCCCCCCCGGGTTTTCCCCCTTTTTTTTGGGGGGGAAAAAATTTTTTTTTTTTGGGGTTTTTTGGGGGGAAAAAAAAAAACCCCCCCCCCTTTTTAAAAAAATTTTTTTCCCTTTTTTTTTAAAAACCTTTTTTTAAGGGAAAATTTTTTTTTTAAAAAAAAAAAAAAAACCCCCTTGGAAAAGGGCCCTTTAAAAAAAAAGGGGTTTTTTTTTTCCCCCGGGGGGGGAAATTTTAAAAAAAAGGGGAAAAAAAAACCCTTAATTTTAAAATTTTTTTTTTCCAAAGGCGGGGGTTTTTTTTTTGGGGGGGGGGGGAAAATGCCCCCCCAAACCCGGGTTTTTTGGCCCAAAAAAAACCCCTTTTTTTTTCCCCCCGACAAAAAAAAAAAATTTTTTTTTTGGAAAAAAAACCCCCCCCCCCCTTTTTTAAAAAAAAATTTTTATTTTGAAAAAAAATTTTTTTTCCCCCCAAAAAAAAAAAAAAAAATTTGGGCCCCTTTTTCCCCCCTTTTTTTTAAAAAAACCCCAAACCACCCCATTTTTTTTCCAAAAAAGGGGGGGGGGAAAAAAAAAAAGGCCCTTTTTCCCCCAAGGGGCCCCCCCAAAAAAATTTTTTCCCCCCCCGGGGGGGACGGGGGAAAAAAATTTTTTTTGGCCCCCCCCCTTTTTGGTTTTAAAACCCCCTTTTTCCCCTACCCAAATCCCCCCTTTTTTTTTTGTTTTTTAAAGGGGGGCCCCAAAAAAATTTTTTGGGGGCCCCCAAAATTTTTTTTTTTTTCCCCCCCTTTTTTTTAATTTTTTTACTTCCCCCCCCCCTTTTAAAAATTTTTGGATTTTTTTTTTGGGAATTTCCC
Source organism: Oophaga sylvatica (assembly GCA_033576555.1). Taxonomy (NCBI): domain Eukaryota; kingdom Metazoa; phylum Chordata; class Amphibia; order Anura; family Dendrobatidae; genus Oophaga; species Oophaga sylvatica. Next base: position 248,939,678 of record JARQOD010000006.1, read on the forward strand.
CCCCAAAAAATTTTTTTTAAAAATTTTTTAAAAAAAAAAGGGAAAAAGGGGAAAACCGGGGGCCCCCTTTTTTTTAAAAAAAACAAAAAGGGAAAAAAAACCCCCTTTAAAAAAAAATTTTTTTCCCCCAAAAATTTTTTTAAAAAACCCGGTTTTTTTTCCCTTTGGGGTTTAATTTTTTTTTTTAAACCCCCAAAAAAAAAAAACCCCCCCCAAAAAAAAAAAGGGGGGGGTTTTGGAAAAAAAAATTTTTTTTTAAAAAAAAAAATTTTTCCCCCCCCGGGGGTTTTTTTTTTTCCCCTTTTTGGGCCCCAAAAAATTTTTTTAAAAAAAAAATTTTTTAAAAAAATAAGGGTAAAAAAAAAAAAAAAAAAAGGGGGGTTAAAAAAAACCCCCAAAAAAAAATTTTTTTTAAAAAACCCCAAAAACCCCCTTTTTAAAAAAAAAATTTTTAAAAAAAAAATTTTAAAAACCCCCAAATTTTTTGTCCATTTTTTAACCCCCAAAAAAGGGAATTTTGGTTTTTTTAAAATTTTTTTTTTTTGGGGTTATTTTTTAAAAAAATTTTTAAAAAAAATTTTTTTTTTTTTTTTTAAAAAAAAAAAATTTTTTTTTCATTACTTTTTTTAAAAAATTTTTGGGGGGGGGAAAAAAATTTTCCCCCCTTTTTAAAAATTGGGGAAAAAAATTTTTTTCCTTTTGGGAAAAAAAACCCCCCCCAAAAAAAAAAATTTTCAAAACCCAAAACCCCAAAAAAAAAAAATTTTTTAAGGGGGGTTTTTAAAAAAAACCCCTTTTTTTTTTTTTTTTTTTTTTAAAAAAAAAAAAAAAAAGGGCCCCCCCCAAAGGGGTTTCCCCAAAAAAAAAAAAAATTTTTCCTCCCCAAAAGGGGCCCAAAAAATTTTTCCCCCCCCTTTTTAAAAAAAAAAACCCCCCCTTTTTTTTTTAAAAATTTTTTAAAAAAAAAAAGTTTTTTTTTTTTTTTTCCCCCCTTTTTTTAAAAAACCCCCCCCCCAAAAAAAGGGCAAACCCCCCCGGGGGGGGGGGGCCCCCGGGGGAAAAGGGGCCCCCCCCCCCCCCCCCCCCCCCCCCCCCCCCCCCCCCCCCCCCCCCCCCCCCCCCCCCCCCCCCCCCCCCCCCCCCCCCGGGCCCCCCCCCCCCCCCCCCCCCCCCCCCCCCCCCCCCCCCCCCCCCCCCCCCCCCCCCCCCGCCCCCCCCCCCCCCCCCCCCCCCCCCCCCCCCCCCCCCCCCCCCCCCCCCCCCCCCCCCCCCCCCCCCCCCCCCCCCCCCCCCGCCCGCCCCCCCCCCCCCCCCCCCCCCCCCCCCCCCCCCCCCCCCCCCCCCCCCCCCCCCCCCCCCCCCCCCCCCCCCCCCCCCCCCCCCCCCCCCCCCCCCGGCCCCCCCCCCCCCCCCCCCCCCCCCCCCCCCCCCCCCCCCCCCCCCCCCCCCCCCCCCCCCCCCCCCCCCCCCCCCCCCCCCCCCCCCCCCCCCCCCCCCCCCCCCCCCCCCCCCCCCCCCCCCCCCCGGCCCCCCCCCCCCCCCCCCCCCCCCCCCCCCCCCCCCCCCCCCCCCCCCCCCCCCCCCCCCCCCCCCCCCCCCCCCGGGCCCCCCCCCCCCCCCCCCCCCCCCCCCCCCCCCCCCCCCCCCCCCCCCCCCCCCCCCCCCCCCCCCCCCCCCCCCCCCCCCCCCCCCCCCCCCCGGGCCCCCCCCCCCCCCCCCCCCCCCCCCCCCCTTTTCCCCCCCCCCCCCCCCAAAACCCCCCCCCCCCCCCCCCCCCCCCCCCCCCCCCCCCCCCCGGGGGGGGCCCCCCCCCCCCCCCCCCCCCCCCCCCCCCCCCCCCCCCCCCCCCCCCCCCCCCCCCCCCCGCCCCCCCCCCCCCCCCCCCCCCCCCCCCCCCCCCCCCCCCCCCCCCCCCCCCCCCCCCCCCCCCCCCCCCCCCCCCGGCCCCCCCCCCCCCCCCCCCCCCCCCCCCCCCCCCCCCCCCCCCCCCCCCGGGGGCCCCCCCCCCCCCCCCCCCCCCCCCCCCCCCCCCCCCCCCCCCCCCCCCCCCCCGGGGGGGGGGCCCCCCCCCCCCCCCCCCCCCCCCCCCCCCCCCCCCCCCCCCCCCCCCCCCCCCCCCCCCCCCCCCCCAAAAACCCCCCCCCCCCCCCCCCCCCCCCCCCCCCCCCCCCCCCCCCCCCCCCCCCCCCCCCCCCCCCCCCCCGGGGTTTCCCCCCCTCCCCCCCCCCCCCCCCCCCCCCCCCCCCCCCCCCCCCCCCCCCCCCCCCCCCCCCCCCCCCCCCCCCCCCCCCCCCCCCCCCCCCCCCCCCCCCCCCCCCCCCCCCCCCCCCCCCCCCCCCCCCCCCCCCCCCCCCCCCCCCCCCCCCCCCCCCCCCCCCCCCCGCCCCCCCCCCCCCCCCCCCCCCCCCCCCCCCCCCCCCCCCCCCCCCCCCCCCCCCCCCCCCCCCCCGGGGCCCCCCCCCCCCCCCCCCCCCCCCCCCCCCCCCCCCCCCCCCCCCCCCCCCCCCCCCCCCCCCCCCCCCCCCCCCCCCCCCCCCCCCCCCCCCCCCCCCCCCCCCCCCCCCCCCCCCCCCCCCCCCCCCCCCCCCCCCCCCCCCCCCCCCCCCCCCCCCCCCCCCCCCCCCCCCCCCCCCCCCCCCCCCCCCCCCCCCCCCCCCCCCCCCCCCCCCCAGATAGATATAGAGATAGAAAAGTACAGAACAAAAGTTTGGACACCCTTTTCCCATTAAAAAATTTTTTTTTTTAAAAAAAATTTTTTAAAAAAAGGAAAAAAAATTAAAAAATTAAATTCACTTTACAAAAAAGTGTGAAACAACTGAAAATATGTCTTATATTCTAGTTCTTCAAAGTAGCCACCTTTGCTTTGAAACTGCTTTGCACACAGAAAAGGTGAACGGATGGACCACATGCCTGTTTCCCCCGTGAAGCATGGAGGAGGAGGTGTGATGGTGTGGGGTGCTTTGCTGGTGACACTGTTGGGGATTTATTCAAAATTGAAGGTAACTGAACCAGCATGGCTACTACAGCATCTTGCAGCAGCATGCTATTCCATCCGGATTGCGTTTAGTTGGACCATCATTTATTTTTCAACAGGACATGACCCCAAAACACCTCCAGACTGTGTAAGGGCTATTTGAACAGAAGGAGAGTGTTGGGGTGCTACGCCAGATGACCTGGCCTCCAAGTCATCAGACATGAACCCAATCGAGATGGTTTGGGGTGAGCTGGACCGCTCACCGCTTCAATTTGAATAATCCCCAACATGTCACCAGCAAAGCACCCCCACACCATCCACCACCTCCTCCATGCTTCACTGGGAAACCAGCATGTAGAGTCCATACGTCACCTTTTCTGCATGCAAAGCAGTAATCAAAGCAAAAGGTGGCTACTTTAAGAACCTAGAATATAAGACATATTTTCAGTTGTTTCACACTTTTTTGTAAAGTGTAATGTAAATTCCACATGTGTTAATTCATAGTTTGATGCCTTCAGTGTGATTCAACAATTTTCATAGTCATGAAAATACAGAAAAATCATTGAATGAGAAGGTGTGTTCCAAACTTTTGGTCTGTACGTAGATAGATAATAGATAGAATAGATAGATAGATAGATAGATAGATAGATAGATAATTAGATAGATAGATAAATTATCCAAAAAACAGGCAGCACTCCACAGCTTATAGAATAGTGGTATTTATTAAACCCACATCTTATGGCAACGTTTCTGCTCCATGAGCCTTCCTTAAGCAATGTCATACCACTCCAAATGCAGGTTCTTAAAGGATCAGTGCTTCACAGTATTTCCACAACCAATTAGCACATTGTTACACAAATCTCATATTTTCCATATTAAAAAAATCTCATGGAATAACATTGTACTGTTAGTTACCTCATATCATAAAACTGATCAACTAGATGTCAAACATAACCTCTTGTGTCACAAACTTACATACAATTCATTGATTGTTTCTATACTGCAAGTGCATACAGCTGGGATTAGCATTATTATTATTATTCTGGAGGTACTCACATAACAGGTGAAACCATGTTCATGTGGAGGACGCCAAGAACGCTATATCTGATATGTACAAAGCCATCTGCGCATGTCTCTAACGTCATCTCGGCTTCTAGTCAATCCGATTCACCTCTGTGTCACCCCGCGCTCTTTGCGCATGCGCACTGCGGTCATGTGGCATGTGAGGTGGCCCGAGCAATGTTAAGATATCAAAGACGCAATTCTAGTCCACAAAGGACATTAACAGCCTCAGAGCCACTGCGTGGGTCATATCATAGACCCCTGTACCAATATATCTCCAAATTTGTTAAACAATAACCACAAATATACTATATTAAACCTCCTGAGTATAAACCAAACACAGGAATATCTCTAAAGTAGATTGATCCACAAAAGGGTTCGTATACCAATATGGAATAAAAGGCTTCCTGCCCCCCCTGGATATGGGACGTTTCCCTTTTATGGGCCAGCCTCCCACTACCAATGGCATACAAGAGGAGGTAGTCCGCACCTGATGGTACGGATCCCTCAACCCCCATGCCATAAAGAGTGGAGATGCCCGTTCCCAGGTTCTCGAATCCCTTTAACAAATACTAAAAAGGTACAGAAAAACGTTAGACAACCTTATTCATTGCAACCACCATTTATATTAAAGACAATGTCACCAGAGACTCACGCATAAATCTGTGCTGCCCAGTCTTTCTTTAAATAGGTAGATAGATAGAAGATAATAGATAGAGATGAGAAACAGATTGGCCAAAATATAAACTAATACCCCACTATTTTTGAATTTTTTTTTTATTTTTCGGGGTGCAGGCCGAGCCCAGCACGTTGGGTCTCGCATAAGGGGTGTTCAAACTGGTGCGCCATTGAGAGTGTACTGGCCAGCCCGCCTATCGAATAGTAGGGGCGTAATTAATAGGCTGTGAACCGGAAACTGTTCAGTAACCTTGTGTGAATGGCACCCTATGCAGGCCTCTATTGTGCAATTGTATACTGAGCAGTCACCCCCTCCTTGAATGGGTATGTGGAGAGTGGCTGTTTAATCTGGTATTTTGCACCTGTGCTGCTAACATCTTGCTTTTTGGGCTGGCTGCACCCTGTAGTGCATTTGTTCTGAGATCTGGGCAGGTGAGTTTTGCTGCCTTTTTGTGCTGTTTATATTGAGTTTTTGGAGACCTTGAGTCTCCTTAGTGGCTAGTGTAGTGTAAAAATTAAGAGACCACCACATCAAAACCCTGTCATGGGCAGCCCATTCTCCAGACCTGAACCCCATTGAAAACCTCTGTAATGTAATCAAGAGGATGACGGATAGTCAAAGCCATCAAACAAAGAAGAACTGCTTAATTTTTTGGGCCAGAAGCAGTGTGAAAATCTGATGGCAAGTATGCCAAGACGCCATGAAAACTGTTTTTAAAATCATGGTATTCCACAAAATATTGATTTCAGAACTCTTCCTGAGTTAAAACATTAGTATTGTTGTTTCTAAATGATTATTAACTTGTTTTCTTTGCATTATTTGAGGTCTGAAAGCACTGTTTGTTTTTTTTAATTTTGACCATTTTTCTTGTCAGAAAAAAATACAAAATTTATTGCTTGGAAATTCGTAGACATGTTGTCAGTTTATAGACTGAAAGAACAATTTACATTTTATCCAAAAATATACCCATAAAGAGAAAAATCAGACAAGCGTAACATTTGAAAGTGGTCTCTTAATTTTTGCCAGAGTTGTATAACTCCCAACAAGAGTCCATATAGTGGGCATGGTCTCGCTCCATACAATGTGTAGAAGCAAGGGCACAGCCACTTGCCGGGAGTATTATTAATATTTATTATTATAGTGCCATGTGAGGAGGGGTATACATAATGAAAAACAAGTAGAGTAATCTTAAACAATACAAGTCACGACTGGAACTGGAGGAGAGAGGACCCTGCCCGCAAGGGCTCACAATCTACAAGGGATGGGTGAGGATAAAGTAGGTGAGGATAGAGCTGGTCATGCAGTGGTTTGGTCAATCAGTGGTTACTGCAGGTTGTTGGCTGTCGGAAAAGGTAGGTCTTCAGGTTCTTTTTGAAGGTTTCCATGGTAGGCGAGAGTCTGATATGCTGTGGTAGAGAGTTCCAGAGAAGGGGGGATGCACGGGAGAAATCTTGTATGAATAATGCATACATACCCTCCGGTCCTGGATCAGAACCTGGCGAATCCTCGCAGCGCACATTGCTTGCACTGGGGTATTCATAAGTCTGAAGTTACACAGACTTTGGCCGGTTTCACACGTCAGTGTCTCCGGTACGTTTTGGTGACAGTTTTCTCACGTACCAGAGACACTGACACACATAGACCCTTTCAAATGAATGGGTCTATGCACATGTCAGCGTGTTTTCACGGACCATGTGTCCGTGTGCAAAACATGCAGACATGTCCATTTTCACCCGGACACATGGGTCGCAAAATGTGTCGCACACGTGCACACGGAGAACAGTGCACACTGTCCTCTGTGTGCACGGACAGCCACCGGGGAAGAAGTGCTACTGTAAGAGCTCTTCCCCGGAGGTAGGTGATGAAGATGGCTGCCATTCTCCCCTGCCTGCCGCTGGGAAATTTCCTTCAGGAATTCCCAGCTCAGAGCTCCTGTAGCTGGAGCCCACACTCACCTGCAGACTCCCCGTGCCCGCTCCCCTCTCAGACGGCCGCTGGCAGAGCAGGTGAGAATGACAGCCGCCTTCAGCACCTGCCGTCGGGAACGGTGCTTACAGTAGCGCTTCTTCCCTGGCGACTGTCCATGTGGTACTGATGCGGCACACGGTTGCCACACGTGTGCCGCACTTAGTACACACACAGACACATGGACACTGATATCTCCGGTACCGGAAATACCAGGGCCGTGTGAAATCGGCCTTACTTACAGACTTTCACTTACTCTGTGTAAATATAATTCTAGTGTAAATATTAGTGTAATCAATGTGTTAGTATACTCACTGATTGCCATGTACTCCAGAATCCAGTGCTGTTCCAGTCTTCTGAGTAACGTCACTACTCTTCAGACTCTCAAAAATGGCTTTTACAGTGTAGTTTCAAAGAGTCTGAATTGCCATCACAGGACTCAGAAAGATGCTGGATACCAGAGAAGACAGGGAACAATGATTATATTAACACACTGGCGCATATGCTACACTAACATTTACACACAGCCCTCAAAACAGTATAATGGCCCCCACACAGTATGATGGACCCCACACAACCCTTCACACTCTATAATGGCTCACATACAGTATAATGGCACCCACTAGCCTTCCAAGTAGTTTTGATGGCTCTCCACATAGCCCTCCAAATATTATAATGGACCCCAACATAGCTCTCCAAACAGTATAATTGCCCCTACACAGCTCTCTAAACAATATACTTGGCCCCCATGCAGCCCTCCAAACAGTATAATGGCCCTCCAAATAGCCATCCAATAGTATAATGGCCCCCGACATAGCCCTCCAAATAGTATAATGGCCCCCATGCAGCACTCGAAAATTAATTTGCCACCACACAGCCATCCAAACAGATAATGGCCCCATATTTAGCCATCCAAATAGTATAATGGCCCTCCACATAGCCCTCCAAATTAGTATAATGGCCTCCAACATAGCCCTCCCAACAGTATAATCACCACCACACAGTATGATGACCCTCATCATAGTCCTCTAAATAGCATAATGGCCCCAACATAGCCCTCCAAATAAAATAATGGCTACCATGCAGATCTCCAAACTTAATTGCCCCCCACACAGCCCTCCAAACAGTATAATGCCCCCCTATTTAGCCCTCCAAACAGTATAATGGCCCTCCACATAACCCTCCAAATAGTATAATGGCCCCCAACACAGCCCTCCCAACAGTATTATCGCCACCAAAGTTTGATGACCCCCAACATAGTCGCCCAAAATAACTTAATGGCCCCAACATAGCTCTCTAAATAGCATAATGGTCCCTACATAACCCTCCAAAAAGCTCCTCCAAATAACATAATGGTCCCTGCATAACCCTCCAAATAGTATAGTGGCTACCATCCCAGCTGTTCAAATAGTATAATGGCCTCCACACAGCCTTCCAAATAGTATAATGGCCCCACGTAACCCTCCAAATAGTGTAATGGCCACCACACAGCCTCCAAATAGTATGATTATCCCTTCGTAAGACGCTGAAATGCGCTTCGGGGTGGGAGCATCTAAGGACCATCTGTGTGTGCCTAAGGTAATGATCTGAGGCTTGTTTTCGCTTACTAAAGTACAGTGGTATATTATGCCCTACCATGTTACCTGATGTATGAGTAGCTGTGTTTACTCTGCCTCTACTGTAAAACCGTTGCACAGGCACTTTAGTTTTCTATATCTGCACAGAATCATTTCTGCTGTTTGCAGTTTTATCCACCACATATAGCGGCATATTAGGCACTTAAATTATTACTCTAATCTTGTAGATTCATACCATATATATTCTTCACTTGTGCCTTATAGTTATTTTACTGCTTGGTGTTTATCCTGCAATCTTTTGTTGTCCCTTATGTTGTGCCCCTTTCTGGTATTTGTTCCCCCACCTCACCTTCTGTTGTATACCACAATAAATATTTTCATATATTAAAACTATTTGGACTATCTAGTTTTTTTCTTCGGTTCTATAGCCCTCCAAATAGTATAGTGGCCACCCCACAGCCCTCCAAATAGCATAATGGCCTCAACATAGTCTTCCAAATAGTATAATGGCCACCACGTAGCCCTCCAAATAGTGTAATGGCCACCACACAGCCTCCAAATAGTATGATGACCCCTGCATAGCGCTCCAAAGAGTATAATGGCCCCCAGAGCCAGGAAAACAGTATAATGTCCCTCACAATGTACTCATGGATTTAAAAAAAAAAATACTTACCTCTCCCCATTTCCCCTCTGATCCAGTCTCTTCAGCATGTGGTCTGAAGCTCTGCACAGCAGCCACAATCTAGTGACGTCGTCGCGCCCGTTGCGATGAGACATCAGAACTCAGACGCTCAGGAAAAATTATGGAGGAAGGAGCTGACGGCTCTCTATTCCGTCATGGCTTTTAATTGTATCTGCATCCAGGACTCTGGCTGGTGACCGATTCATGCAGCATTATTTGAATACCCTATTTATTATAATGATGGCTGGACCATACATGACAAGCACTTTTTACCTTTTATGCTTCCCCTATTTCCTTATAGATTGCAAGCTTGTGAGCAGGACCTTGACTCCTCTTGGTATCTGTTGAATTGTGTGTTATTCTGTAATGTCTTTATTGCCTGTACATGTCCTGTCTGAATTGTAAAGTGCTGTGAAATATGTTGGCGCTATAGAAATAAAAATTATTATAAGGATAAAAAAATGGTAAACTCTGAGATGAGTTTTTCAACGTGACTTCTTCTGCAAATATTAGTGCCATACATGCAGAAATTGGTGAATGTTTACTTTTCCTCAGCAGCCAAATAGGTATGCTTCAGATAAAGCCTTGATTTTCCCACTACATGCGGAATGTGTATGGTTATTATACTCTTAAGTGTTGGCATTTTACTAATGTGCAGATATGGGACTTCTTCCAGCACTTTGTTATTAGCTTTTAATTATTCACGGACAAGAAAATAAAAATATTTCTGCGGCTTCATTTCTCGAAGGATTTGCTTCACTGCTATCCAAGTAATCAGCCTTTGAGCAAAGTTAATTTATAGACTAAATTCTAAGTAATCCTCAACAATATGCATCTCCAGAGATTTTTTCAGAATGCTAAAAGCAATTACATGCATTGGCCTCAAAGTTTTACTTCTATCTTATAGAATAAGGCTTTAATAGGGGGGCCAGTGCAACGATAATGAAGTTAATATTTTTTACCCCTAAGAAAAAAAATTAGTATATAAATTTACAGAATATATGACTTGCAAATTACTGTACATTTTATTTACTGTATCTTTACTCTCATGCAATGAGCTTTAAGCAGAGCCATATTTTGCTTGTGGCCCTCACTTGTATGTTTCATAATAGTGGCATCATAGTATTGTACTAACAAAAAAGGTTTTATGTTTCTCTGTTTCCTCGTCTCTTATTACAGGTACCGTTGTCAGCTGACACTCAGATCAGTAAAAACAATAAGTAAATGCTTATGTAAAATTACATTGGATATCTCATAATAGAAATATTGCAGACAATCTTATCCAAAAGTATTAACTGTCTAGATGTTATAATTAGTGATGAGCAAGCACTAAAATGCTTGGGTATTCGTTACTCGAGCCGAGGAAATCGTAATGTCCGGGTGCTCGACCCGGGTAATGAGTATAATGGAAGTCAATGGGAAACTCAAGCATTTTGCCTGTGGCCCCCCTACCCTGGAGGGGGTCTAAAAAATGCTGAAAACATGGAAACAGTGCTGAAATGGCATGGAACAGCATGGGAAAGACCCCTGAACGCATCTCTGAATCCCAGGTCGGTGCTGAGAACAATGTTGTTTGTATAACGCTATTTTCACGAACTGACAATAAAACATACAAAACCGCAGTTAAAATTGATTTGACTGGAAAAAATGTTGCAAAATATTTTTTTTTAGGATAATGACTTGTTATATAAGGCAAAATAAATAACCCAAAAAAATGCTCCTCCACACCTTGGACTATGTTCACAAGTATGTTTTTGCTGCGTTTTGTATTGCTTTCAAAGGTGAAAAAAAACATTCAACAGGAAATGTAATTTTATCATTTTAATACCTTATCTTGTCATGTGGTGTGTGAGACATGATCAGACACATTGAAAGTCACAAATTTTTTTTCAGGGTCATCAGCCGGCCATCACTATTTGTAGAGGGCCATCAGGTGGCCATTTCTATTGTTAGAGGACCAGCAGGTGTCTTATGGACAGATGAAACCAAGAGTTTTTTGTAAAGCACATAATTCTACTGTTTACTGTAAATGGAACCAGGCCTACAAATAAAAGAACACAGCAGTTGCAGATAGTTTGGGATTATTTGCTGACTCTTGCCCTGGGTGCCTTGAAAGTGAAGATTCCCACAGATTTGAACCAGGTCTGAAAAGATTTTTTTCTTGTACGTGGCAGCCACAAAGTCTGGAGGAGCGCAAGTAACAATGTCAGCTTGGATGAATTTCAGAGTACAGATTACTGTAAAAAACATGAATCAGTCAGTGAATCCATGGAGAGAAGCAACAACAAGATTTATAATTTATGATCAGACACAAATAATCCCTGGCTAGATGCCTGTCATACACTATATGTGTCGACCCGCCACCACAATTGTGGATTACCAGGGCAATGGGGTACTCAGAGCCGAGCCCATGGAAGTCTATGGGGTTTGTGTCACTGGCAGCTGCGGCTCGGTCTGTGGCCCTGGCGGTCTGGCGTATGTTAGGGATATATTTACAGGGGATAGATTTATATCCTGTTCGTGACGCCAAGTTTTTGTGTCGACCCGCCACCACAATTGTGGGTTACCAGGGCAATGGGGTACTCAGAGCCGAGCCCGTAGAAGTCTATGGGATTGTCACAGTAGCGGTGGCTCGGTCTGTGGCCCTGGCGGTCTGGCGTATGTTGGGGAATATTTACAGGGGATATTTATATACAGTTCGTGACGCCACCTGTAGTCTTCTGGTAATTTATACCAGCGCTGCTGTAGATCTCTGAGGGGATGGTGATGCAGCTAGATGTCGGGTCCCCTACAGGTGGGACTGGTCCCTCAGATCGGGAGTTAGGTAGGGATTGTGCAGGCATGCAATAATAACTCAGTCTCACACGGTCAGCGTCTTTCCATACCTTTTACTTGTAAAAATTTGGCGTCACGAACAGGATCCGAAACTTGCAGCATTGCGAGCCCTGTGTGCCTGTGGAGTGTTTTGGTGAAAAAGACTGTTGCTATTGTTTGGCGCCAAATACCGCCATATTTGCCGCCAGATTCGCGCCCTCAGGCGCTGGAGAAGAAGGTGGGCGTACCTGAAAGAGCGCGCAAAGTCTTGGACACGCCCCCGGCTCTGACTCAGCGGCAGGTCCTGCAACAGAAGTGAACGCTCTGACATCAGAGCGCCTGCGACGAAGGTCCTGTTCCCACTGCGGTGCCTGTGAAATAGCAGCGTCTGAAACCGGTAGGCTCCGTTTAACCAAGGGGGCGCTAAGATGTCAACAACAACCGGCTGACAGTGCGGCCCCGGTCGGAGTCCCCAATCCCGCACCGTCTGGTATTGTAGCGCCAGATGGGGGCGCAGGCCCTGCACCCAGTCCGGTAGTCCCGATCATGCCACTAACGCTCCCATATATGCCTGGGCGGAAATGGCTTCCCCAATACAGCGGTGGGCCAGGCACATTAGCAGGCTTCAAGCGGAAGTTATGCAGCATCCTAGAAATGTACTCTATGCCTGAGAGACAAAAAGCTGCTGTGCTAATAGGGCAGCTAACTGGCGCTGCTGAAAGGGAAGTGGAGACTTGGGATACCGTTGATCAGGAGTCGGTACCTGCGATCTTCCTTAAGCTACATGCCATATTTGAAGACCGCACAGAAACGATCTCCGGATGGCCTTCTATCACTGTTCACAACAGCCAGGTGACAGCATCCGGGACTATGCTTGCCGACTACAGGGAGCCCTGAAAGCACTCAAGCAAATTAACAATTTAAATGCTATCGACGAGAATAAAATGTTGAAAGAACAATTTATACAGGGATTGAGATCCCCAGAGGAACGCAGAACTGTAAATTGGTGGTCCTTAGATCATCCGGATGCTACCTTTGATGCCCTAAAGGACATGGCAATAAAAGGGCTGCGGCCCCTGGGCAAACCTGAGGTGGCCACCCAACATCATCAGGCTGAAGTCACTCCGGAACCGGCAGTAACCCCCTTTTCCCGCTAGTGGCTGAAGCCAAAGCGCAGGTGACACCTCCTAGTGAATTGGACTGTCTGCGCTCAGAGGTGCGCCAGCTGACTAAAAATCTGGCTGCTGTAATGAGTGCCCTGCAGCTGCGGAAAGAGGAGGAAGGGAAGATCTTGTTAGCTGACTGCCCAGAGGACGTTCCGTGGATGCACCGGAGAAGAAAGAAGACGTCGCCCCCCCGGAGGAGGACAACGCCACCCCCAGGAGCAACCTCTGATCAACACCCTTCTCGTCGAGAGATCGTCTGTTATCGCTGCAACCGGAAAGGTCATCTGTCTACACAGTGTCCTTTAAACGGGCAGAACCTGGTCCAAGGGCCAACACCCAGGAGAATACCCGTCAGGCCCCCTAGACTGGAACCGCAGGTATGTGGGCGGGCGACCCTACCTGTCCATTATTCTAGATGGTATTGCTGTTCCAGCATTGTTAGACACTGGGTCCCAGGTGACCCTAATACCTGATGCTCTATATACCAAGTACTGGTCAATGGACAGTCTTAAACCTCCGAGCCTTGACTTTACTGTGTATGCTTCGAATGGTCTTCCTGTAGAAGTACTCGGAACAAAATGTGTAGATGTAAAGGTGGGCAGAGAGGAGTTGAAAGACCAAGGGCTTCTGGTAGTAAAGACTGTAAATGAGGAGAACGGTTTAAATATCATTTTGGGTACTAACATTATCGGTAATTGTTTGGGAGAAGTTGTGTTCTTGCTCCAACAGCTCGCTGAGATTGCCCGACCAAGGCAGAGAGGAGTAATCCAAAGAGAGATCCGGGCCCTGGTGTGTCAGCAGCAAGCGAAGCTTACCGACGGCGAAATTGGTAATGTACGGGTCACTGACTCGGATCCTATTGTGGTACCCCCAATGAGTGAAATGATCATTTGGTGCAGGGCAGCCATAGGTCTGAGAGGACAGAATTACCAAGCTGTAGTAGAACCCCACCATTCAGAACATAGACCTACACTTATGACTGCTAGAGGAGTAGTAGAGGTGGTGAATGGAAGAGTACCGGTACGGCTTCTCAATTGGGGAGATGATGAGGTAAATTTACCCCGTTATGCAACCATTGCTAAACTTCATGCTGTTGATAATAATTCTATTCTCCCGGCTGAGTCCTTAGACTCCTGTCAAATAGAGGAGGACAATGACCCGCAACTCAGGTGGCGGAATGGTGTCAGCAACTCCATGTTGGGACAGACACCACTCCCGCTCACCAGAAGCAAGGGGTATTACGGGTGGTGCAAGAGTACGCCCAAGTGTTTAGCAAAAATCCACTTGATTTTGGGACAATTAAGGGAGTACAACATCATATCCTACAGGCAATCATTCTCCATCAAAGAGCGGTATAGGCCCATACCTCCAGCTCATTATCAGAAAGCTAAAGAAATGTTGAATGATATGAAGAAAGCTGGGGTGATAAGGGATAGTTGTAGCCCCTGGGCAGCACCTCTAGTTCTGGTTAAAAAGAAAGATGGTAGTATGAGAAAGTGTGTGGATTACAGCAGGTGAACCGCATAACACACAAGGATGCATACCCGCTCCCACGTATAGAGGAATCATTAGCTGCTCTGAAAACGGCTAACTACTTTTCTACCCTTGATCTGACTAGTGGTTACTGGCAAGTGGCTGTGGCTGAGGAGGATCGTGAGAAAACGGCTTTCACCACCCCAATGGGGCTCTGTGAGTTCGACAGAATGCCGTTTGGGCTCAGCAGTGCCCCAGGAACATTTCAGAGAGTGATGGAAAACTGTCTGGGACATCTCAATTTTGAAACCGTGCTGCTATACCTAGACGACGTCATCGTGTATTCCAAGACATATGAGGACCATCTGAAGCACCTGGCAGAAGTATTTGAGTCCCTGTCCAGGTACGGGATGAAGTTGAAACCCTCAAAATGCCATCTACTCAAACAGAAGGTACAATACTTGGGGCACATCGTCAGTTCGGAAGGAGTAGCGCCGGGCCCAGAGAAAGTCACTGCCATCCAGAAGTGGCCGGAGCCGAAAAACCTTAAGGAAGTGCGACAGTTCCTGGGACTAACGGTTACTACAGGAGATTCGTGAAAGATTACACGAAGAAGGCAGCTCCTTTACAGGACCTCCTGGTAGGACAATCCTTAAAGAGCAGAAACCCTCCCTTTAATTGGGGTAAAGAACAGGCTGAAGCATTCCAAAAGATGAAAGAGATCCTGACAGGTGATGAGATCTTAACCTATCCTGATTACAGCCAACCGTTCCTGTTGTACACCGACGCCAGTAATGAAGGGCTGGGAGCAGTTCTCAGTCAGAAGCAGAATGGCCAAGAAAAAGTCATCGCTTATGCTAGCAGAAAACTCAGGCCAACGGAGAGGAATCCGAAAAATTATAGCAGCTTCAAGCTGGAGTTTCTGGCGCTGGTCTGGGCCATTACTGAAAGATTTAAGCACTATCTGGCCTCCAATAAGTTCACGGCGTACACAGACAACAACCCGTTAACGCACCTGGAAACCGCCAAGCTGGGTGCCATGGAGCAGCGATGGATGGCCCGGTTGTCCAATTACCAGTTTACTATCAAGTACCGGGCAGGTCGAAAGAATGCTAATGCTGATGCGTTGTCCCGAATGCCGCATGACTCTGATACGGAAGAAGAATCGGACGACCTGGAAGAAATTGAGCTACCCGCGTTCCATCGAAATGGGTAGTCCACGAGCATCGAGTTCACAGAAAGCAGAATGGTGCAACATTAAATCCTTTACCCCATCACAGCTGGAAGGAGACTCAGGACAGCGATCCAGTGGTCAGCCGCATCAAGGAGTTGTTAAAACAGGAAGGTTCCTCCTTGGAAAAGGATGCACCTATGTCAGCCAAGCTCCTGTGGAACGAGAAAAGCAGGTTGTTCCTATACCGTGAGAAGTTGTGCAGAAGATACGTCAACCCCAGAACCCATGAAATGGTCTGGCAAATCGTGGTCCCCAAGGCAGACGTCCCAATGGTGTTGGAAGCATACCACGATCAAGCAGGACACTTTGGCTGGAGAAAGCTGAGACCCTGTTGAGATGCCGGTTCTATTGGTAGGGATGCGCAGCTCCATCGAGAGGTGGTGTCGGAACTGTGGACCCTGTGGTCTTAGAAGAAAGGACTACGGTAGTCAGAAGGCACCCCTGCAACCTATCCGGACGACTCGTCCCCTGGAGATTGTGGCCCTGGACCACGTCAAATTGTCGCCAAGTAGATCTGGATACTCATACGCCTTGACCATGGTGGACCATTACTCCCGATTTCTGGTAGTTGTTCCAGTGAAGGACCAGACCGCAGTGACGGCCGCGAAGACCTTTCAAGCAAGCTTCTGCAGACCGCATGGGTATCCCGAACAAGTCTTAACCGATCAGGGACCTGCTTTCGAAGCTGATTTATTCAAGGAATTCTGTCATATGTACGGGTGCAAGAAAATAAGAATAACACCATACCACCCTCAAACCAACGGTCTTTGTGAAAAGATGAACCATATTGTCCTTGACTTGTTGAGATCCATACCGTTGGAAGACAGGAATCGATGGCCGGATTTACTGCCTGATTTGGTTGATTTGTATAATCATATACCTGTAAGCTCAACTAACTGCACTCCCGCCTATCTTATGAGAGCAAGGCCCGGAAAACTACCAATGGATCTAGAACTTGGAGTGGTAGAACCGGAGGCAGACGATGCCGTGGAAAACTGGGACATCAATCGGCAAGAGCAATACAGAAGAGTACAAATCTGTGTGGAGGAAAGTCTCAATAAGGCACGGGAGAAACAGGAAGATGTTTACAACCGAAATGCTCCTGCCAAGCCTTTGATGCCTGGAGAGGTAGTATTAAAGAGAAAAAGGAAGATGCACAAATTGGATAATCAGTGGGAGCAAGAACCCTACGTCATACAAGATTCTAAATATGACAACAGAAAAGTTTGTGTCGTCAGTAAGGACGGAGGAAGAACAACAACCACTGTGTCCAGAGATCATTTGAAGTTGTGTCCAGAACACTTAAAGAGTTGTGAAAAGAACCCTGTCCTCAATCAAGGAGAAAGAAAGGAAGAGGTCCTACACACAGATCTGGGAGATTTTCCTGCGGATTGGCCCCGACTGGGAGATGCTGTGATAATTCCAGTGTTGCAGTTTTATCAGCCACAAGAGGAAGTTTTACCTCCAGTTGTGCCTGTGGTGCCAGTTGAGCCCGCTCAGGAGTTACCCATCCCAGCAACACCTCAACCTGTGGAACCTCAAGATGGATCATCTGTAGCAGCGCCCCATACTATGGATCTCCTGGTGAAGCTGACTCACACCCGCCCAGCCATCAGTACGCTTGCCAGATCCATAGAAAGATTAAGGCAGTTCTATAGTTTGCCGTTACGCAGTGCAGACAGATCGCAACTTGATATACCTGAAACTACACCACGTAATCAGAGAGAATCACAAAAGGGAAATTACCCATTAGATATCAGCAGTAGTTATAACGAATTTATGTGAACATTGTAAAAGTCTATATATATAAATGTGTTTTCCCTATTATGTCTTCGTTTAACAATGGACTCAGAGGCTGAGGACTGAGCCAGCCCAAAAACTGTATCCTGTAAATAGTTGCACTTTGTGCCTTTTTAATGGTTTCACATGAAACCTTGACTTACCTCTGAACCAAAAACCCGTGTGGTGTGGCACTGAGTGAGGTCTGCATTTGGATGTCCTGCAGCCCACCCAGGACCCACGTTGAAGGTTTGGTGCGGTCCTTCACAAGTATACCGTATATTTATTGAATGCTATTTAATATTTGTATTTCTATAATGTTTGCAACGTTCAAGATATCCTCACCTCCCGGATGGGACGAATTACTGTTATTGTTAATGTTTTCATGCATGAACAAAAATGTCTCTTTTATATTTTACAGCCCGGGAGTGCTGTCGTTTACCATGGGGAATGTGTAGCCCTGGTACACAATACCAGGAGGATGAGTGGAGAGGTAACAGTTAAGGTCTCTTCATGACATCATGTACACTTCTGACACACCCAGCAGGGGTGTGGAAGGGAGTGATTTCTAGTCAGTCAGTTTCCTGTCCTTGGACAGAGTAGACGTGTCCAGTTTGAGCCTGTCATCAGTTCAGAACGTGGAGGCTGGTACAGGTGGTCTAATTCACCTTAGTCTAGTCAGAGCTGTGCCCCACTGGAAGAAAGACTGAACTATCTATTAAGAGTCGAGCAAATCGAAGGGCAAAGTGGAAGGAAGATTATTGGAAAAGTGCGTTTGGCTTGGAAAAGTCCTGCACATTGCTACCGGTCACTGGGGACCGAAGGATCACTATTAGCTACAAGCATAGTGAAGAGAAAACCAGAGATTTACCGGACCCTAGGTCGCGGCAAACAAGCCCCTTATAGTCAGTACGTAACTGGGGTCAGGGGAAGTGAAGACTTTGAGTCTCTGCAGGACAAAATAAGAATTCAGCTCCCTCACAGAAAGGCTCCACCACAAACCTGACTGGGAAGTACAGCTTTGGATTAGCTGTAGTTATTGAGAGAACTACGCTGCAAGCTGGTTGTACTCATCATTGTGTTGAAAGTAAAGGAGGCCCCTAAGTTGCTTAGCTGTTGCCTCAAAGCTCATCCTCCACCAACCCCATCAGCCTCCCTGGGACCTGCTTGAACATCTTACAAGTAAAGGTATGGAAAGACGCTGACCGTGTGAGACTGAGTTATTATTGCATGCCTGCACAATCCCTACCTAACTCCCGATCTGAGGACCAGTCCCACCTGTAGGGGACCCGACATCTAGCTGCATCACCATCCCCTCAGAGATCTACAGCAGCGCTGGTATAAATTACCAGAAGACTACAGGTGGCGTCACGAACTGTATATAAATATCCCCTGTAAATATTCCCCCAACATACGCCAGACCGCCAGGGCCACAGACCGAGCCACCGCTACCTGTGACAATCCCATAGACTTCTACGGGCTCGGCTCTGAGTACCCCATTGCCCTGTAACCCACAATTGTGGTGGCGGGTCGACACACAAAAACTTATAAAACATTTTCAAACTTTCTACTTATGGTAGACCCGATATGGATCTCACCGATTCTCCTTTTCTATCTATTCATTTTCAAATAATACACTTTCCAATACATTTTCCACCTCGGGGGCTGGAACAATGCAATGGGCCCTAGATCCCAGGACTAGCAAATCATGCGCTGCGATTAGGGTCTGGGTCGCCACAGTTCTTGTGCGAACCTCTAGGGGCGCAACAGGTACATTCTCCTCACGTGACACCGATTGCGTTTCAATCACAGTTAAGGATATGGACCGTGTCATGGATTGCGATTGAGACTGGGTCGCATGTTGCGATGAAGATATATAACTTTCTTTTGCGATGAACTCTGAGTCGCTAGTTGCGATGAATTTGCAGGGGCGATGCTGGGGCACGGCCGGTTACTGCTTGATCTAGAGACGGGGACGCTGCGGTAATGGTGACGTTACCTGCGTCTGGGACGGGGTCACTGACGATGGTGACGTTAAGGGCATACCATCCCTTCATTCCCCAATGCCGTGTATATGTGACGATGTCTCCATTGGCTAAGTCCCTCCCGGGATGGCCTTGCGGTAGGTGAGATTCTACGTCACGCCGACTGACAAAGACCCCTGGGTAGAGGCCCGGTTCACGGATAAAGCCCCAGCCCTTCCGGAGCTGGAACTCAGTCACACACCCCTGCCGCCGCGGTTCCTCAGGGTACCTTTATCTCTCCGGACACTCTCTTTGTCCGCGATCAGCTCTGCATATTGCCGCTGACGGTTCCGCTGAGTTTCCCGCTCTTCCTCCTGCTGGCGTTTCTTCTTCTCCTCACGACTCTGCCATTCCTGTTCCCACTGGGCGGTATAGGCGACGTCATCCAGGCGCGCCATTTCGTCCCAGTCCACATCTGGTAGTGACGGACAGGACCCCTCCGGTGTCCCTGCCGGGGACCGATCATCTGCTGCGGCCTCTTGGCCGGGCGGGCGTTCCGGGATTGGCTGTACCTCCTCAACCTCCTTCGCTTCCACCGCTTCACCGGTGGGATGGGGATCGGTACTTTCGGGGGCAGCCTCCGGTTGCTCCTTCGCCTTTGGCAGCAGACTCTTCGGTATCTGGAATCGTGGGGGGTCGTTGAGGGGAGATCACCGTGTCCCACAGCCTCCGCTGTTCCAGGGTACGCCGGCGTCTCTCGATCTCTTCAAAGCCAGGTTGGTACTGGACCATCTTCTTCAGGCGTGCATTTTCTTCTTGAATCTCTAGCAACGCCTGCTGCAGGTGCAGGACCACGGATGACTCCTGTGCTGGTGGCAGCTTGGCTGGGGCACGGGGCCTGCCTTCCTCCGCTTCCCTGCTCGGGTGCACACGTCCTGCTTCCATGATGTTCCAGAAGATTCTTTCTTCTTTCTGCGGAGACATCCGGTCTCTTCCGTGGAGGTGGGATTTGCGTCTCCTCCTCCTCGCAGGGAAGGTGAAGAGGAGGCGGACCTCCTTTGCTGTAGGGCAGGATCGCATGTTGTAATAGCACTTTGAGAGGGCAGGCATTTTCTTCGCGCCACTGGGGGGTAGACGCCCACGAAGGTACGCCCACCTTCTTCTCCAGCGCCTGAGGGGGCGAATATGGCGACAAAAATGGCGATTTTGGCGCCAAAAGTGCAAACAGTCCTTTTTCACAAAACAAATTCCTTAGGCACATAGGGCTCGCAATTCTGCGAGTTTCGCATCCTGTTCGTGACGCCAAGTTTTTGTGTCGACCCGCCACCACAATTGTGGATTACCAGGGCAATGGGGTACTCAGAGCCGAGCCCATGGAAGTCTATGGGGTTTGTGTCACTGGCAGCTGCGGCTCGGTCTGTGGCCCTGGCGTCTGGCGTATGTTAGGGATATATTTACAGGGGATAGATTTATATACAGTTCGTGACGCCACCTGTAGTATTCTGGTAATTTGTACCAGCGCTGCTGTAGATCTCTGAGGGGATGGTGAGGCAGCTAGATGTCGGGTCCCCTACAGGTGGGACTGGTCCCTCAAAGTCTATGGGATTTGTGAAGTCGGGTGCAGATAAAGAACACAGTCTCACACGGGCAGCGTCTTTCCATACCTTTACTTGTAAGATGTTCAGGCAGGTCCCAGGGAGGCTGATCCAAGGAGAGTGTATCTTGAGACAGCAGCTGGACAAGTTAGGGGCCTCCTTTACTTCCAATACAATGAGTACAACCAGCCTGAAGCGTAGTTCCCTCAATATC
Organism: Oophaga sylvatica; assembly: GCA_033576555.1. Classification (NCBI taxonomy): domain Eukaryota; kingdom Metazoa; phylum Chordata; class Amphibia; order Anura; family Dendrobatidae; genus Oophaga; species Oophaga sylvatica. Next base: position 248,960,856 of record JARQOD010000006.1, read on the forward strand.
TCCAGCTAATCTATAGCTGTACCGCCCAGTCAGCTTTGTGTTAGGAGCCTTCCTGCGAGGGAGCTGAATTCTTATCTTATCGTGCACTGATTCAAAGTCTTCACCCCCCTGACCCCAGTTACGTACTGACTATAAGGGGGCTTGTTTGCCGCGACCTAAGGTCCGGTAAATTCCTGGTTTTCTTATCACTATGCTTGAAACAGTAGTGATCCTTCGTCCCCAGTGACCGGTAGCAATGTGCAGGACTTCTTCAATCCGTAAGCACTATTCCAATAAACCACTGTGCCTTTCGCCTTGTCCTCGCTGGTAACATAAGCACTCACACTAGCCAAGGGTCGAGCAGTCACTTCTTTCTTTTCCTTCACTTCAAAGTTAGTTACAGATGCTCAGTTATCAATAGGCAGGAGCACGTCTCTGAACCTTATACCGTCCTTTAGACGGGATACTGAAGACTTTCTGCACTAAACTTCTTCTTTCCTTCCAGTGTATGCTGATGAGGTACAGCTCTGACTAGGCTAAGGTGAATTAAAGCACCTATACTAGACTCCACTTTCCGAACTGATAGAGCAATCTGACTGCTTCCTCCCTCCAGACGTCTTCTCTCTCTGAAGTCAGGAACTAAACTCCAGACGTCTTCTCTGTCCGAAGACAGGAACTAGACTCACTAAATCACTAAATCACTAAATCACTCTAACACATACGCCTTGACCACTCCCTCAAGAGTAAACTCCACTACCCTAAGGTGTGTCTAGTATATGTTGAGTGAATGAATATTTAGCATTAAACTGCTGTCTCGCCACACACTCTCCAGGTACTGCGTGTGCCTAACACCAGGGCTACACATATACCTACTGCCACACCTCACCTTAAGGTACTGCCACACTAAACAATCCCGCTAGCGATCACGATAACGACGCATACTAATGCGATCGCTAGCGGGATTGTTTCTATATCGCTAAGTGCGGCCACATTTAGCGATATAGTTAACGACGCTATCGCCGTTAGCGATCTTCTTAACGACTTTAGCGGTACAAAAGTACCGCTAAATCGCTAAGAAAAGGTGCCACACAGCGATTAGATACTTACCCAGCGGGAGCGCCGACGAGAAAATAGGGTCCGGAATAAATTCCAGCGACGAGCGAGATCACAGCAGGAAGCTCGTCGCTGGCAGCTGCCGCACTGAACAACATCGCTAACGGATCGCTAAATAGTGACGTTTTTTAGCGATCCCGTTAGCGATATTGTTCAGTGTGGCATACCCTTTAGACGAAGTACAGATAAGAGTGGTGTTGTTATAACAGAATAGAATCTATTTGAATTAGCTCTGAAATAAGCAATTAGTTTAACACAGCAGCATAAAGGCCTGTTATTTCATCAACCCTGTTTGGGAATGTAGTGGAGTGTTTTGCATATACTCAGCCCTATATGGAGGATACCAGGATCTTCTGTATTAACTGTACAAACTCTCCTGTCCCAGCTGTGAAATCTTGTATTCAGTGGGAGAACTCTCTAATGTGACGACCACCTGACAGCCCACAACAAAGTACTGGATCATAGACTAATAGAACCCATCAGCTCTTTTGGTTTAAAAATGTATTCCCCAACTTGAAGGTGAATCCACAGAAAAGCATTTTTTCCCATGTGGGGAAATGGGGGGTCGGTGGCGCCAAAGTTCCGCTAGCCAGAACGCATGGACCAGGAACCGTCCCACCTAACGCCCGCTCTCCCATTAACGTGGCATAACGCTACTCAGACAATGCAGGGTGAGGTAAAACAGTGTGGTAATGCTTTATTGAACAACTAAACAGGCAAATAAAGCATAGAACAGACCAAGCAAAATTCCCCAAGATGGTGCACATTACATAGTCTCACCCTTCCGCTGACTCACCGGGATAATGGCAGATGTTTTCATCAGAGGTTCCACGGTCGGCTACCTCACCTGTGGTACACACACACAGAGAGGGGGTAACGACAAGTGTAGGGAGATGACAGTCCATAGAGTCCATATGAGGTCCAAAGCCAGTTTACACGAGAGTCACCACCTAGCTTAAACGAACATCTCCATGGAGCCAGGCGACCAGCGGGTTCCAATCCTGGCTTTCTCCAAACACATCTATGGTTCAGCGATGGTCAATGGACCTGATCTGTATCCTTCCAACTGGAGCCAAAAAACCCTAGGTTGTTTACTATAGAATGATAGATCCATGTCCCTCGTGATGGGGCCATGATGGATTGGCTGCATTCCTGTCTCTCGTCCATTGGGTGTTTTGCAGAATGTTCGGCTGTGTCCCCTCTCTCTCAGTCTCTCTGTCTCTGAGTCTCTTTATACAGAGGCATGTAACCTATTTTTAGATTTACCCAGTGTCCTGCACAGGGCCGGCTCCAGGTTTTTATGGGCCCCGGGCGAAAGAGCCTCAGTGGGCCCCTTTAACACAGACCACGATTCATGATGCACAGATACGGCAGAGAAATATGGGTATAGTACTATGCCAAACACTTCACTTCTTCCATTACATGATGATATCTATTGTAAATTGTACAATAGCTCAAAAACCGCCAAATCCTCACAGCGCACAGTACAGACTGGACAGTACAGTCCTCCATACAATATTATGGGCACCACAGTCTCCCCCCCATCACCCATATAATACCCCATGCAGGATGTCACCCCCCCATATAATGCTCCATACAGAATACTGGACCCAAAATAATGCTCCATACAGAATACTGGACCCAAAATAATGCTCCATACAGAATACTGGACCCAATATAATGCTCCATACAGGATACTGGTCCCCATATAATGCTCCATACAAAATATGGAGCTCTCCTCTGCGCTGTACTGCGTTCTGCACTGTTACGGCTCAGGAAAGGGCGCTGTGGAAAGACTCCCCATTATCATCATGATTGTCTCCCCATCATTATCATTGCCTCCTTATCATCATCATTGCCTCCCCATCATCATCATGGCCTCCCCATTATCATCAATGCCTGCCCATCATCATCATCTCCTCCCCATCATCATCTTCTCCCATCATCAATGCCTGCCCATTATCATCAATGCCTGCCCATTATCATCATCTTCTCCCCATCATCATCAATGCCTCCCCATTATCACAATGCCTGCCCATCATGATCATCATCTCCTCCCCATCATCATCAGTGCCTGCCCATCATCATCTTCTCCCCATCATCAATGCCTGCCCATTATCATCAATGCCTGCCCATTATCATCATCTTCTCCCCATCATCATCAATGCCTCCCCATTACAGCAATGCCTGCCCATCATCATCTTCTCCCCATCATCAATGCCTGCCCATTATAATCAATGCCTGCCCATTATCATCATCTTCTCCCCATCATCATCATCAATGCCTCCCATTATCAGCAATGCCTGCCCATCATCACACACAGACAGCACACAAGCACTCTCTCACATACATACACACACACATACACATACACACACACATACATACACACACAAAGCACCGCACTACATACAAACAGACACACACAGAAACACACACACACACGTCTTACCTGTCTGGCGTCCCCGCGCTCTCTGCCACAGCCGGCCGCTGAATGATGACGTCATTCAGCGGCGCTGCTGTGAGAGGAAGCGCCGGCGCCCCCTGGA
>JARQOD010000006.1:248964596-249085892 GCA_033576555.1 Oophaga sylvatica
ACCGGGTGGTGAATTGGGCTTGGTAGCCGGGTGTTGGACGGGGGTAAACCCCCGGACAGGACACAGTGGTGCAGAGCCGTACGGTCTCACATTTGAAACCATGGGGGGTTCATTGAGTTTGGGGGGAGTCAGCCGGAAAAAGGACTGTTTTTTTACATGTGTCGGTGCTGCAGAACGAGCCCAGACCACCGGGAATGGCCCGGGGGTCCCTGCGGCTTGAGCCGTTTATTTTAAACCTGTCCCAAGAAAGGGTGGTCTGAATCATGATTACCGGGATGGAATGCATTTATGTTTGTTGTGCTTTGTTACGGTTTTAAAGAGAATAAAATGCGTTTTTTTGTACATAATGCCTTGTTTGCCTCGTTACTGCGTCCCAGCCTCAGCCAAACCAGAGCGAATCCCTACAATTGGTGCTCGAAGGCGGGCATACGCAGTGAGGCGGGCTTTTTTTTTTGGGGTGGATTTTTTTTTTTACTCTGCATAAAAAAATGCAAGGTACAACGGCGGGCTGTAACCCGGTGGGTTTGCGAAGGGCAAGCGTGGCTGGACTCGTGGGTCACAAAGGTGACAAGCGGCAAGACAGCGCAGCGTGCAGAGTCGGTGGTAGCAAACATGATTTGCAGCAAGGGGGTTCTGCAGGAGCTGCAGTAAAGCCACACAGCTTTAGCAACATCCGGGGGTTTTGGGGGTTCGTGGTGCAACGGAAGCGGGGGCAGTACCCGACGAGGGTTTTGGGGAATGACGTGTGAATCGGGTCACACAGATCTTAAAGGGCCAGTAACAGCCCAAAAGAGATAAAACTGCACGGTGGGGGTTGTGCTTAAAAAACTGTGGGGGAGTCCACAGGGTGTATCCCAGAGTGGGGTGGGGGCCAAAGAGGGGCGGTAATCCACCAGCAGGGATGGGAGGTAAAAAGGGGGTGGAGTATCCCAACAGAAAAGGGGAGGCGACGTCAGATGGTTGCCAGGGGCAATCGTGTTATGTATGTCCAGTCTGTCATTTGAATTACCCTCCAGGTGAGAGGCTTGGTGTGTGTAACCTACTGATGAATGGTGAGGAGGAGGTACACGGACTGGTCGATTCAGGAAGTTCGGTGACCCTAGTGAGGACTGCACTCGATAGCTTTATATCCACAAGAAAGATCAAGGTCACCTGCATCCATGGGTCCACTAGAGACTATGTAGAGGTCTGTGTGATCCTAGAGACGGACAGGGACATTAAAAGACATAAGACCGCTTTAGTTCCAGACTTAGCTTATCCGGTAGTTATAGGACGGGACTCTGAGCTGTTCTCAGAATTGTGGGAAGGGGGAGTTCCTCTACAGCCACTGAATGGAGGGATCTGTACGGTTGGGGCGAGGTGTATTAGCACAGTAACTCCTCCCAAAGTGGACGGGTCTGACCAACTTGGTGACGTAGCAAACGGTGACACCAGTGAAAAGGGTGCGACTACCCAACTGACGGACCTGAAGTCTCATGACGGGAGCCAGGTGAGATGTGACTCTGACTCCGAGGGTGACTGTGACTCTAATAGAGAAAGGGAGTACAGTAAGGAGGGGCCCCACCAGGAAAAAAAATCCTCCCGTCGTCGGAGACATAAAGGGCGCAAGGCGCCGGAACACAGTGTATGTACTGAGGATAGTAATACAGAAAAACCTGTAACTGAGGCGATTGTGCAAGAAGTGAGTACGCTTCCAGACCCTGGGGAGCCGGAGAGGGTGGAGCCCCAAGAAATATTGACGAGGTCAGATACGGAAGGCGCTAACGCTATACAGTTGGAGCAGGTGCGCCACCTGGAGGCCGAGGTTGCGGCCATAAAGCAGAACATCGCTAACAAGTTGTCTAGTGAGAAGCAAAGGTCTGCGGAACTAGAGACCCTTAAAGAGCAGATCCAACAAGAAAGGGTCCTGAGACGAATAATTGAGCACAGAATGGAGGAGCTGGAGAAGGAAGTCTCTAAGCTCAGAGAGGCCCAAGTGAAGCATCAGCAGGAGCTTCTCCGGAGGGAGGAGGAGTGTCGCTGTTTGGCAGAGGAGCGAGATAAAGTTCTCCGTATGCTCAAGATACAGGAGGAGACTGGTGTCCAGCTCCAGAAATCTACGGGAGAAGAAATCCAGCAGGGGAAGTGCCATGCAGATGGCCACACAAAAGAGATCGAGGTCTTGGAAAACCGTACTAACGCTCAGGACGAGGAGGTACAACAGTCTGTCCAAGAAGGTGACGGGTCCGTTCTCAAGTGTGTAATAGAGATACCCGAAGACAGGCGAGAAGTGTGTGCCATTGAGGAGGTGCATGAGGCCTTTAGGAAGGCAGTAGAAGCATGCAGTGTGAACTGGGTGCCAGAGATGAAACAGTTGGTCATTAGGGTTGAGCATTCCGATACTGCAAATATCGGGTATCGGCCGATATTGGCTGTATCGGAATTCCGATTCCGAGTACCGATATTTTCGTCATATCGGATACCGGAATCGGAATGTCACTGTCACTGTCAGTGTCCGTCGGTCGGGTCTGTCAGGAGTCAGCAGCACTTACCCGGCAGAAGATCTCCGGCGGTCACATCCACGGACTGCTTAATGGCCGCCATCCTCTTCTCCCCGGCGGTCACATGCAGTTTCTCGCGATAACTGCAGTGACTGCTGGGTAATCGCGGCCGTAAAGCAGTCCGATGACGTCACCGCCGGGGAAGCTGGTAAGCAGCTGTGCTGCGCCGGGATGTCAGGCTCTGCCTGTCATTCCGATGTAGCAGAGCTGGATCGTCGTGGGACAGTCGTTACTATGGACTGCGTCGGACAGGTGGTATACTGTTGGTTTGTTTTTTTTATTTTTTTACAGGAGATCGATGGCGTCGCAGGAATGAGAGAGTAATAAAAAAAATGAAAACTGTGTTGTCTCTTTTATTTAATTAAAAGACTTTTTTCTTGCTGTGTCTTTTTTTTAAACATTTAAAAACTTTGGGATTAATAATGGATCGGTGTCTTATTGACGCCTCTCCATTATTAACCGGGCTTATTGTCACCGTGCAATCAACGGTGACATTAACCCCTTATTACCCCGCTTGCCACCGCTACAGGGCAAGTGGGAAGAGCCGGGTAAAGTGCCACAATTGGCACATCTTTTGATGCGCCAAATGTGGGGCTGCTGTAGCCTGGTATTATCAGGAGGTTGAGGGCCAAAATCCATGGGCCTTGACAGTCTTTTAATACCAGGCCGCAGCAGTCTGCATTTTACTTGGCTGGTTAACAAAAATAGGGGGACCCCTACGCCGTTTTTTTTTCGAGGGGATCCCCTATTTTTGTTAACCAGCCAAGCTAAGCAGACTGCTGTGGCCTGGTATTATCAGGCTGGCAAGGTCCATGGATATTGGATCCTTACCAGCCTGAAAAACCAGGCCTCAGCGGTCTGCTTCATCTGGCTGGTTAACAAAAATAGCGGGGACCCCACGCCAATTTTTTTCGAGGGGATCCCCTATTTTTGTTAATCAGCCAAGATATGCAGACTGCTGTGGCCTGGTATTATCAGGCTGGCAAGGTCCATGGATCTTGGCTCCTTAACAGCCTGAAAATCCAGGCCTCAGCGGTCTGCTTCATCTGGCTGGTTAACAAAAATAGGGGGGACCCCACGCCATTTTTTTTCGAAGGGAACCCCTATTTTTGTTAATCAGTTCCCTCTGACGTCACTGATTGTGTCCCTGGCTGACCTAAGTGAAAGTGAAAAGCAATCAATTAAGCTTTCCACTTAAGGGCCCGTCTCACATAGCGATATCGCTACCGAGATCGCTGCTGAGTCACTAGTTTTGTGACGCAGCAGCGAACTCACCAGCGATATCGCTGTGTGTGACATTCAGCGACGATCAGCCCCCCTGCCGGGTATCGCTGATTGTCGCTGAAATGTCAGGACCTTTTTTTGATCGCTGGTTTCCCGCTGACAGGCACGCATCGCTGCGTGTGACAGGCGGGAGACCAGCGATCCGCTGGTAACCAAGGTACACAGCGGGTTTCCAGGCGCGGGGCTGTGCCTAGAAACCCGCTGTGTACCTTGGATACCAGCGCCCTGATGCAGGGAGCTGGTATCCAAGGTACACAGCGGGTTTCCAGGCACCGCGCAGCGCTTGGAAACCCGCTGTGTACCTTGGTTACCAGCTCCCTGCATCAGGGCGCTGGTATCCAACGTACACTGCGGGTAACTAAAGGCTGGGTCTCACATAACGATACACCAGCGATCCCGACAACGATATGCACTTGTCAGGATCGCTGGTGTATCGCTACATGATCGCTGCTGAGCTGCCAAACAGGCAGCTCAGGCAGCGATCTGGGACAGCGACACTGCGGGTAACATCGCTTAGTTACCCGCAGTGTACCTTGGATACCAGTGCCCTGATGCAGGGAGCTGGTATCCAAGGTACACAGCGGGTTTCCAAGCGCTGCGCGGTGCCTGGAAACCCGCTGTGTACCTTGGATACCAGCTCCCCTGCATCAGGGCGCTGGTATCCAAGGTACACTGCGGGTAACTAAGCGATGTTACCTGCAGTGTCGCTGTCCCAGATCGCTGCCTGAGCTGCCTGTTTGGCAGCTCAGCAGCGATCATGTAGCGATACACCAGCGATCCTGACAAGTGCATATCGTTGTCGGGATCGCTGGTGTATCGTTATGTGAGACCCAGCCTTTACTCTCCTGTCAGCCAGGAGAGGAACTCATTCATTTGGGGGTTTACTGTGAGGCTGCAGCATTAGCTGCGGTCCCTGCAGTAAACATTAACCCTTTCTGAAGGATTAAAACCGTGGGACCTGACTGTGCATGGGATAGGTAAGAATAATTTTGCTTTTTTATTTTATTTTTATTACAGGAAATGGTTTTTGCAGTCAAATAAAAGATGGTCAAAAACATGTGTCTTTATTTCATTAAAATGATTTTTAATTAAAGTGTGTGTGTTTTATTTTTATTTCATGCAATAGGATTAATAATTGATAGTTGTCTAATTGACAGCTCTCAATTATTAACCTGGCTTAAGGTCACCTTTCAATAGCAAGGTGGCTTTAACCCCATATTAACCCATTCGCCACCGCTACAGGGCAATGGGAATAGACGGGCAAAGTGCCAGAAAGGGGAATCTAATTATAGATTTGTCTTTTCTGGGGTGTCTGGGGCAGATGTTAGTAGCCAGGGGGGGGCCAAAAATAATGGTCCCTCTCTGGGCTATTATTATCTGCCCCCACTCACTGGCTTTGTCTGTCTGGTTGCGAAAATAGGGCGGGAGCCCACGCATTTTTTTTCAGCAATTTTACACCTCATATATATATATACATGTCATTGAATTTGTGACACATATATATATTTATAGTTCATACACTTCTACATAGTATAATAGCCGCTAATTCAATTGCCGGCTTTTGTGAAAATGCAGAACCCGACATGAAATGACACTTGGTTTACATAGAGTTAACCATGTCTTTTTATGTAGTTTGATATCTGATTTGCACAAACAATTACATGAGTGTAAGTGTGCAAAATTTCACACCTGTAGGGGTTAATTAAAGGTGTAAATTCGTAGCAAAAAAGTCAGTTTTTTTTACAACGAATTTACACCTTTAATTAACCCCTACAGGTGTGAAATTTTGCACACATAGACTGATGTAATTGTTTGTGCAAATCAGATAGCAAACGACATGAAAAGACATGGTTAACCCTATGTACACCAAGTGTCATTTCATGTCGGGTGCTTCTGTCTTTTCACAGAAGCCGGCTTTACCCGGCAATTGAATCAGAGGATATTTTACTATGTAGAAGTGTATAAACTATACATATATGTATATATATATGTCACAATGACATGTATATATATATATGTATTCTATGTGTGTATATTTAGTGTTTACAAGGAAAGAATGGGGTTTTTTTAGTTACAATATTTTGTTCCCATAGACTTACATTGGATTTCCGGTATCGGGTATCGCCGATATTTTAATGATATCGGCGATACCATTCCGATTCCGATACTTTTGGATATCGGAAAGTATCGCTCAACTCTATTGGTCATACTGTCGACTAGGGAAGTCACGATGAAGCGAGTGGCTATCCTGAGGGACATGCACCTACATTGTCTCCGCACGAAACAGGTGATCCTGTTGAGAAATAAAGAAGCCGCTCGACGTCTGGAGCAAGCAAGAAAGGCTCAAAATCAGATTGGCTTGATGGAAGACATCATTCAAGTGCCCAGAGATCTGGTGAAGAAGGTCATCGGAAGACTCGGGAAAATAATGCAGGAGATGGTGAATAAGTCCGGTGTGACGAGAGTCAGGATTCCGGCTGATGACGAAGTCCAGGTAGTGGCTAAAGATGGGATGGTTCCGTTCCTCGTTGTCGGATCCAAGGAGAGCCTTGAGAATATCCGGATGCTCCTGGAGTATCGTGTGTCCTACCTGAGAGAAGTAGAGCAGTTACGACTTGAGAGGGACCAGGTCAACAGAGAGTGCAGGAAATGGAAAGAAGATGGCCGCCACCTTCAACCCGTGGTATTGAGAGGCGAAGAGGTTCGCTGAAGACGAGAAGTCCTCAAGCTGGAGATAATACAGGAAATAGGTCGCCTGATGGAAGAAGTAGAAATAGTGATGCCTCAGTTAGCTCAGTGATGAGTGACCTAAACAGGAGAACCTGTAGTGGACGAAATGAAAAGGACTCAGACCAGACAGGACGTATGGGTGCCAGTGAATTGCGACGCCGTACTGACCGCTGGGGATGCGGGTGGTCTAACAGGGGGGCCTCGTCAGCAACAGATGTGACAGAGTCGGAGGACAGACGCCTACCAAAGAGATTAGTAGTAGGGTCCGACTTAGAGAGACGGTTTGACTGGCAGAGACGACCGAGAAGGATCTCTGCTCGGGTAACAAGTGTTCAACCCCACAAGTTTGAACAGAGGTGGAGGTATGTGGTGTAGTGACACCTGATGCAGCTAGGGGGCGCTGTGTATGGCCCTCGGGATATGCATGGAGACATATCATGATGGACGGTATGTATCGCAGAGATGGGTGGCTCTGTGATGGAAGCCTGGATAGTTTGTTCAGCAGATCTACTATTGAGAGTTGTGCTATGTATTGGGAGGCTTCCAGGTGACTAGGAGAGCTGGGTGGGTCCAGTCACCTACAAACCCACTCAAGGGGTATGTGTTTGAATACCTGGGATAAAACCTGTATATAATAGTGTGTTGTGGTAAAGGACCTGTGATGAGGTCATGACCAGGTGACCTAACCATGTGATCCTGACCTCATCTGTGGGTGGGCTTACACCTGTAAAAGCCAGTGCTGTGCAGATGAGAGGAGAACGTGGTGGAGGCTGGGAAACGTCTCTGATGTCTGTCTCAAGGGAGTCTGGCTGAGACGAGTGAAGAGTGTGTCCTGCACAGGGCTGCCTGGAAGGTTCCTGGAAGGTCTGCCGGTGTTGGAAGATTCTTGGAAGCACGTGGTGAGACTTGGAGCTTGGTAGCCAGGGTGTTGGACTGGGGTCCTGAATAGCACCCGGACAGGACACATGTGTGCAGAGCCTGTGACGGTCTCACACTGAGAACCATGCAGGTTCTATTGAGTTTGGCTGGAGTCAGCCTGGAAAGGACTGTTTTGTTAGTGTGTCGGTGCAGCAGAAGCGAGTCCAGACCACCTGGGAATGGCACCTGGCGGTCCCTGCTGGCTTGCAGCCGCTTAGTTAAGCCTGTCCCAAGAAAGGGTGAGTCTGGAATCAGTGATTAGCCAGGATGGAATGCATTTATGTTTGTTGTGCTTTGTTACCGGATTTAAAGAGACAGTAAAATAGCGATTTTTGTACATAATGCCTGTGTGTTGCCTCGTTACTGCGTGCCCAGCCTCAGCCTACCAGAGCGAATCCCTACACTACTTATATGTCATTGTTAACCGATTTCTCTTAGAGCTCAACTTTCCGGCACTCCTCCACAATGGTGCAACTAATAACTAACTGTTCTTATAATAACTATTTCCTAACTTGTGATCAGGAGTGGGCTGGACTGGGGGGGCAAATGCCCTCTAGGCCGGTTGCTCAGCAGCTGTTTAGAGCAACCTGCTGCTTCAGCAGCTGCTGGGCGGCACTGCACCTTTACGTTTTACTGCCTGGCCACCACAGACATGTCTACGCAGCATGGCCATGACCTGTCACAGAGCAGCTACTTGAAGGGGATTTCTGGCTGTCTCTCTCTGAATCCAGGACCCTTGCAGAGCTCAATGCTGGCTCCGCATGTGCTGCATTTCAGGACTTCCTTCCTGCTGCACAAAGAGCTCCTGGGTGGTGAATTTATGGTAAGATGGATGTGTAGTGACAGGTGGTGACAGGGGTCTGGATATGTAGTGTGCACTGTAATGGGCTGGATGGAGGGCTAATATGAAGGTCTGCAGAAATGTATTTTATTGCGGAGGTCTGCAGCAATGTATATTATGTGGGTCGGAGCAATGTTTATTATTGTGGGGTCTGCAGCAATTGTAAGGGTTCGACTCGTCAGCTGCGACGGAGGCAATCAGGAGACACGTTTCTTTCAAAAGTTCATCAGGTTTATTGCTCCATAAACCATCAAAGCACAACACAGTACCAATGTCCAGTACTTCAGGCTCGGTCCTGGAGCCTCAACACACACAGGAGGCTTCCACCTCCCCACATACGGCCCTTGTGTTAAGCCATAGCCTCCATTATATAGCTAACACATGTCACAAGACTACTCATGTGGTAGTGACATCACCAAAGGTCCTAAAACACACATATAGGTATGGTGATGCCCCTACACAGGGCTGAGGTATATGGGCAGCCCGACCCTCCCATCTCTTAGTGCTGCCCGTAACCTGGACCGAAGTGTATTAAACGAACCCTTAGTGCTTACGTGCACTAAAGAAACACTCCAGGTTACATCACAGGGAGCTGCCATCCCTGTGATACATACCTCCCATTCACTATGCGACCATTAGTATCGCTACATACCTCCCCCCTCTGCCTAAAGCCGTGGGGCTTGGCACCTTCCATTACCCGACCAGAGACTCTTTTCGGTCATCTCCGACAGTTAAACTGTCTGTCAAAGTCGGGCCCTGCTACTGAACCGTTTTGTAGGCGTCCGTTATCCGACTCCGTCACGTCTTTTGATAGCGATGTCCCTTGTCAGACCACCCGCATCCCCAGCAGGTCAGTACGGCGTCGCAATTTCCTTGCACCCATACGTCCTATCTGGTCTGACTCTTTGTCATTTCGTCCACTACAGGGTCTCCTGCTTAGGTCACTCAGCCCTGAGCTAACTGAGGCATTACTGCTTCTACCTCTTCCATCAGGCCACCTATGTCCTGTATTAGCTCCAGCTTGAGGACTTCCAGTCTTAAGCGAACCTCTTCGCCTCTCTATACCGCTGGTTGAAGGTGACGGCCGTCTTCCTCCCATTTCCTGCAGCTCTCTGTTGACCTGCTCCCTATCATGTCTTAGCTGCACTACTTCTTTCAGGTACAGCACACGATACTCCAGTAGCATCCGGAAATTCCCAAGGCTCTCCATGGATCCGACAACGAGGAATGGAACCATCCCATCTTCACCCACGACCTGGGTTTCGTCATCAGCCGGAATCCTCACTCTCATCACAATGGACCTATTCATCATCTCCTGCATCACTTTCCCAAGTCTTCCGATGACTTTCCTCACCAGACCTCTGGGCATTTGAACTATGTCTTCCACCAATCCAAGCCGACTTTTATCTCTTCTTTTTTGATCCAGATGTCGAGCGGCTTCCTTATTCCTCCATCTGATCATCTGTTTCATTCTGAGGCATTGTAGATGCTGCAGCAATGTATAATTGAAACAAATTAAAACAAAGTCCCCATTTCATCAAGACTGGTGATGTTCACTCCAACCTTGAAGAGCGGATGCGTGGGAGTCAGAGTTATGTGTTGCACAAACATGCTAAGACTTTTCAAAGCGATTTACACAATTCTAACATAACTGCTTTTGTGAGTCAGGGCCAAAATTTTCAACACATCTCGATTTATTCAGTGTTGTGTAGGAGCGCCTCATGCAGAAATGCTCGCACTTACACGCCTTGGCATTCTATCAACAAGGCTTTTAATGGTTGTCTGAGGAATGTTCTGCCAAGCTCCCTTTGCAGTTGCTGACCAATGGCATCTCTAATGTGCTTGAAGGAAGACAAATTTGGAGACGTTGCAGGCCATGGTAGCATGTTTAAGCTGAGCAAGGCTGCTCACTGTAGCACGAGTGGCATTTTCATGTAGAAAAGCGGTTCCTGGGACACTATGGAGAAAATGCTTTATTACCGGCTTCTCGATTGATCCATTCTGTACTGCAATCTAAACTGAACGTCACATACCAAGCCTGCTGCGTCAGTGTCTATAGAAACCATTAGAAGGCATTGGCACAACATTGTGCTACAAGACTGACATCCAACTACAGGTGTGCCACTGAACTCACGCTACTGCTTTCAAAGCGTACCATGATGCAGATGGCAATGAAGGTTAGCACAGAGGCCTATCCTATTCACCAATGAGTCTCGCTTTTGCCCTGGATGCAATGATAGAGATGCAATTATATTGCTGTAAGCCATAATCATCAACATTAACAGAAATTAACACTTGAAATAGATCACTCTGTTTGTAATGACTTTATATAATATGAGTTTCACTTTTTATATTGAAAAACTGAAATAAATTAACTTTTTGATGATATGCTGATTTTGTGAGAAGCACCTGTATATAGTCACAGTAATATCAAAACAAAAGTATGAACACACCTTTTCATGTTGTTATTGGAATGTGGACATTGAAGATGTAAACTAAAAGCTGCAAACCCACAAAGGAACACATACAGTTGAAACCAGAAGTTTACATCCACTATATAAAAAAACACATATGCATGTTTTTCTCAATATCTGACATGAAATCAGAATAAACCTTTCCCGTTTTACATCAGTTAGGATTATCATAATTAATATTTGAAAAATGCCAGAATAATGAGAGAGAAATGTTTTAAGCCATTTTTATTACTTATTGCAAAGTCAAAAGTTTACATACATTTCATTAGTATTTGGTACCATTGCCCTTAAACTGAATGACTTGGGTCAAATATTTGGGATCTCCTTCCATAAGCTTCTCACAATAGTTGGTCGGAGTTTGGGCCCATTCCTCCTCACAAAACTGGAGTAACTGATCCAGGTTTATAGGTCGCCTTGCTCGCACCTGCATTTTCAGCTTTTGCCCATAAATTTTCAATAGGATCGAGATCAGGGCTTTGTGATAGCCACTCCAAAACATTGACTTTGTTATCCTTAAGGCACTCTGTTACCATTTTGGCAGTATGCTTCAGGTCATTGTCCATTTGGAAGACCCATTTCGGCTCAACCTTTAACTTCCTGGTTGAAGCCTTGAGATGTTGCTTCAGTATTGAAACATAATCTTCTTTTCTCATGGTGTTATCTAATTTGTGAAGTGCACAAGTCCCTCCTGCAGCAAAACAACCCCACAACATGATGCTGCGACACCCGTGTTTCACAGTTGGGATGGTGTTCTTAGGCTTCCAAGCTTCTCCCTTTTTCCTTCAAACGTAACAATGGTCATTATGCCCAAAAAGTTCAATTTTAGTTTTCTCAGACCACAGGATGTCTTCAAAAAATAAGACCTTTGTTCCTTTGTGCATTTACAAACAATAATCTGGCTTTTTTATGTTTCTTTTGGAGTAATGGCTTCTTCCTGGCAGAGTGGCCTTTAAGCCCATATCGATACAGTACTTGTTTCACTGTGGATATTGACACAATCTTACCAGCTTCCGCCATCATCTTCACAAGGTCTTTTGCTTTTGTCCTTGGAGTTGATATGCACATGTCGGACCAAAGCACGTTCATCTCTGGGACACAGATCACAGAATTGGACCCGTAGAAGAACCACCTGTGAGTAAAAAGTACGTCGTCCTTCCGTCTCCTCACAAATCTCCACACACACGCCACTATGCCGCTTTGGATGTCCGTATGAATTGAAATAAAGGACTTCTTTTCACCACAGGAAACAGTGAGTGCTGCCTTTCTATATTTTTTCATGTTTGATCTCCACAATCACCCGCCCTCTTCCCAATTGAGATGGCTGTAGATGAGTTTGACAGCAAAGGGAAGGCAAATACGCCGAACTCCTTCAAAACTGCTGGAAAGCCAAGAAGCTGTTTGAGAGAATGCAATCTATATATATAAAATTGAATGTGTGTATGTGTGTATCACCAACCAATCACGGAGTATATTACATTTAACCAGAGCTGTTTAAAAGAAACTGAGCTGTGATTGGTTGCTATGAGCAACAGTTTTATCACTCCACGACAACACCTCAGCTGACACTGACCAGGTGGGAGAAATCTAGCATCCCTGGGAACATAAGCTTCCAGCCATTGTCTGCCCCCCAGACAGAAGCAAAGCGCACATGACAGAAATTAATCACCCGCTCCCACGCCCATATCCCCATCACACATCCTCCATCCCATAAGCACATCTTCCCTTTTAAAGGGATCTCCGATATGGAAGCCAGGGCAAATCCATCCTGCGCTTTGGTTTTGACCCCAGGCCTCTCTTAAAGTGATCCCCAATACGGAAGTGAGGGCAAATCCACTCTGCACTTTGGTACTGACACCAGGCCTCTCTTATAGGGATCCCCGGTATGGAAGTTAGGGCCATTCCACTCAGCTCTGTGGTTCTGACCCCAGGGTCTCTTAAAGGGATCATTGGAATGGAAGTTGGGGCAATTCCACTAAGCGCTCTGGTTCTGATTCCAGGCCTCTCTTAAAGGGATCTCCAGTATGGAAGTTAGGGTAAATCCCTCAGCGCTCTGATTCTGACCCCAGGCCTCTCTTAAAGGATCCCCGGTATGGAAGTCAGGGCAATTGCCTTCAAATGCTCTGGTACTAACCCCAGGCCTCTATTAAAGGGATCATTGGTATGTAAGTCAGGGCAAATCCATCCAGCGCTTTGGTTTTGACCCCAGTCCTCTCTTAAAGGGATCCCGGTATGAAAGTTAGGACTGTTCCACTCAGCGCTGTGGTTCTGACCCCAGGGCCTCTTAAAGGGATCATTGGTATGGAAGTTAGGGCAATTCCACTAAGCGCTCTGATTCTGACCCCAGGCCCCTCTTAAAGGGATCCCCGGTACGGAAGGGAAGTGAGGGCAAATCCACTCTGCACTTTGGTTCTGACGCCAGGCCTCTTAAAGGGATCTCTGGTATGGAAGTTAGGGTAAATCCCTCAGTGCTCTGATTCTCACCCCAGGCTTCTATTAAAGGGATCATTGGTTGGAAGTCAGGGCAAATCCACTCAGAGCTCTGGTTCTGACGCCAGGCCTCTCTTAAAGGGATCCCCGGTATGGAAGTTAGGGCCATTCCACTCAGCGCTCTGGTTCTGACCCCAGGCTGACAGGATGATGTGGGATTTTAGGGGTAATAGTCCGGTGGCTCTGGCTGACGGGATGATGTGGGATATTAGGGGTAGTAGTCTGGCGGCTGTGACGGGATGATGTGGGATATTAGGGGTAGTAGTCCGGTGGCTCTGGCTTACGGGATGATGAGGGATATTAGGGGTAGTAGTCTGGCGGCTGTGACGGGATGATGTGGGATATTAGGGGTAGTAGTCCGGTGGCTCTGGCTGACGGGATGATGTGGGATATTAGGGGTAGTAGTCTGGCAGCTGTGACAGGATGATGTGGGATATTAGTGGTAGTAGTCCGGTGGCTCTGGCTGACGGGATGATGTGGGATATTAGGGGTAGTAGTCCGGTGGCTCTGGCTGACGGGACGATGTGGGATATTAGGGGTAGTAGTCTGACGGCTGTGACGGGATGATGTGGGATATTAGGGGTAGTAGTCCGGTGGCTCTGGCTGACGAGATGATGTGGGATATTAGGGGTAGTAGTCTGGCAGTTGTGACAGGATGATGTGGGATATTAGTGGTAGTAGTCCGGTGGCTCTGGCTGACGGGATGATGTGGGATATTAGGGGTAGTAGTCCGGTGGCTCTGGCTGACGGGACGATGTGGGATATTAGGGGTAGTAGTCTGACGGCTGTGACGGGATGATGTGGGATATTAGGGGTAGTAGTCCGGTGGCTCTGGCTGACGGGATGATGTGGGATATTAGGGGTAGTAGTCTGGCAGCAGTGACAGGATGTGGGATATTAGGGTAGTAGTCCGGTGGCTCTGGCTGACGGGACGACGTGGGATATTGGTTGTAGTAGTCCGGTAGCTCTGGCTGATGGGATGATGTGGGATATTATAGTGAATGTGGCTATGCGGAGTGGGCAGGGCTCTACACTCAGCTATATATTTATAGATATAATCATTACAATTTGTTATAACTAATCGTAGTTAGTTACTATGCCCGGGCAGCGCCGGGCTCTTCAGCTAGTATATATATAATGAATGGAAAAATATAGCTGCTGCAATATGTCACCAACCTGTTTATTCCATGCCTAGAATTTGAGAAAAACTGAAGATTTTGTAATGAAAGTTATATTTTTAACCTTCCTTTCATGTTATTGGTTAAAAAATATTCTATGAAATAGTCTTGTCAAAATTTTGGAAATTGTTCTTGTGTTTAGAGAGATATTAATTAGAATGTTACTTTTCAAAGGTGGTGTACTCATTTACGCTGAGCACTGAATATACTAATACATGTACTGGCCTTGTCTGCAAATCTACAGTATTTATGTGCTAAACTCGCCAGGACTGGGCAACTAAGTGAGTTTTCGTGATGGGAATTGATGATTGAACATTATTAACAATGGACCATAAAACAAAAAGTTTAAATAGAGATAGAATAAAATACATTTACAATTTACACGTTAAATTATCAACGTGCTATTAAATCCATCAAAACTTCATAGTTATCGAACAACACTTTTCAGATGTTTGCCATCTTAGCTGTCCGTTGGTGACGATATTCAGGCGGTATTAGCGAGTTTTGCTACACTTAATTTCTATGAACACATTACACTGCAGATATTAAATATATTTATTGTGAGTAATATTTCATTTCAATAAAATAGATTTTAAAAGGTATTGTAGAAAAGAATTAGCATTTTCAATAATTTACTAATATTTACATTACAATGTGCTCGCTGTTGGTACACAGAGCTGATAATAATATGCAGCAAATGCATCTACACCCATCACAGGTAACTTCATACCAGCAAAGCCCTATACCAAATAATGAATGAAAACGTTGGAATGTAGACGCTGTGTGACGCCATCGGCTGACGCTTGCTCCTATCTCACGTACATTTCGCATATTCTCAACATACCGATGTCTAGTTTCACAACATACATAATGGACAAACGTGGTCTTCATTTTGACTCCCCCCAGTACACATAAAAATATACCCCAAACAATCTAGCACATTTTCAGTTGTTGAGGAACATTTCTTGATCTTGATCTTCTAAGCAGTCATCACATTGTAATATTTGTGCTTTGGAGACCTCAACATACTTCATGGGCTGTGATACAAGTGACACAATACACATGAACTGCTGCTGGTGTCTAGATTCTTGCACCAAAGTGAATAGGCCCGAAATGATGAACATGCACTCTACGTGTAGACCCTACGTTCATGCGGCAATAGGCTAGATGAGTATTGTTACGTGGATATTAAGAACAAGCAACATCCTTCTGGCTCCGGTTCCCAATAAGGCATCTTGTAAATCTGCAGTAGTTCCATTTGCGGAGATCTGGTACTAGTTGCTTAAGAGCATAGCACTTCAGAGTTTGTAGAAGGCCACAGGAATAGCAGCACTCAGGAGACATCACCATCATGGCAAATAAATCTTTGCAGGTTCTTGACAGCTTCAGTCTAAAATGTCTGTTTCAAATGGAACCAGATGGTAGTAGGACAAATTTGTAACATAAGCTGTAGGGTCATCAGTATCTTCGGCCTCCGGAGGAAAATCTGTTCCATTTTCAAATCTGCAAGAAAGGACAAATGGAGACGAGAATCAGACTGGAAAATTTCAATGAAAGTTATGGATCTGTTATGGATGGTGCTGGAGAGTTATTACATCACGATTTTCAGGGTACACTGATGTGCATGGATCTCCGTAATGCATTTATCAATGATTTTAGCTTTTGTTCCTAGATTATTTTGTTTATTGATTTTCATAACAATAAATTCCATAACTGTAAATACTAAATTTAATAGAGGGTGTCAATAGAGTAACATCAGAGACTCCTGCCATGGTGGGAATAGGAGCTACAGACTCTTTTGTGTCACAATAAATATATGTTGTAGTGGTGGTTAAAATAAGCTTGAGAACACCCCAGAATATTGTCCATAAGGGCCAATAGAGAGTGGCTTTATAAACCTTGGACCTGTACATTATATTCTTCCTTGTTTTCAGGTATTGTTGGTTTATGGACTTGGTGGTGGAACCCAAGTCCATAAAGTACAATCTGTACTCTGGACAACAGTGCTCAGGATCCATTGGTCCTCTACTAAAAGTAGAATACTTTATAAAGGTATTTAAAGGGGAACATTTATGAGGTATTGATAGAATAACTCATATATTTCTTTTAAATGTGGGTCCTGCTTCCATCAAGATTAGGCACATCCTTACCAACCTCTTTCCATTTACTTTTATGGAAATTTTGAAAATAGCCAAGAGAGCATAGAGATGGCATGAATGTCCAGAATAAAAATGCACTTTTAATCTAGAACTGTAAGAATATAATCAATCAGTAGACTGATAGCTACTACAGTCATGGACAAAAGTTTTGAGAATGACACAAATATTAATTTTTACAAAGTCTACTGCTTCACTTTTTCTAATGGCAATTTGCATATACTCCAGAATGTTATAAAGAGTGATCAGCTTAACAGCAATTACTTGCAAAGTCAATATTTGGCTAGAAAATGAACTTTATCCCCCAAAACACATTTCAACATCATTGCAGCCCTGCCTTAAAAGGACCAGCTAACCTCTTTTCAGTGATTGCTCCATTAACACAGGTGTGGGTGTTGATGAGGACATGGCTGGAGATCAATCTGTCATGATTAAGTAAGAATGACACCACTGGACACTTTAAAAGGAGGCTGGTGCTTGGCATCATTGTTTCTCTTCTGTTAACCATGGTTATCTCTAAAGAAACACACGCAGTCATCATTGCCATGCACAAAAATGGCCTAACAGGGAAGAGTATCGCAGCTAGAAAGATTGCACCTCAGTCAACAATCTATCGCATCATCAAGAACTTCAAGGAGAGAGGTTCCATTGTTGCCAAAAAGGCTCCAGGGCGCCCAAGAAAGACCAGCAAGCGCCAGGACCGTCTCTTAAAAGTGTTTCATGTTATGATTTGGTAGCTGAGGAGAGCAGGCAAAAAAGGAAATACACCAGAGCAGTTGGAAACTATGAGATTGCAGTACCCTGACTAACCACCACAACTAGAGGCAGCCGTGGAGCGTTCCTACGTTGGTCCTAGACGCCTCGTCACAGCCTGAGAAACTAACTACACCTAAAGATAGAAAGAGGAAAGCTATCTGCCCCGGAGCAGATCCCCAAAGAACATAGAAAGCCCCCAAACATGTAATGGCGGTTAGACAAGAAGAAATACTGACACAGACAGAAAATAGTATGAGCAAACGTTGGGGCCCAAACTTACTAAATAGAAAAGGATACGAAGGGCACTTACTGCAATCTCAAAAAACCCTAAAAAGCACCAACTCTACTAATTTCAAAAACACCTGAGATCACACGACCTCTACCACCTAAATTAGTTCTCTGGTGTAACCAAAAACAAAACAGCAGCCACTGAAAAAACTGGAAAAAGCAAATGTACAAACATCAGTGGCTGAACTGAACTGAGAGGGCAAAAGCCCCCAGAGGGGACCCTGAAGGCCCCCACAGAAGTGCAGGAAAAAATGCAAAAATCAAGCACAAAAACAAAAAGAAGAAAATGTCTTATCTGTTAGCAGGAGATTCAGACACGAAACAGCAGGCTACCAAGGAAACAGGAATCAAGGATTGAGACCAGAACAATTGATCACCGGCAACCCAGATGGGAAGGCGACTCCCTTATATAAGACCAGTCAGTAACACCTGATTCCCAATCCTCACAATCTTCACTGGACAGTCCAGTACCGTTTGTAACCACCAAGGGAGCTTCTGCTCAGAACTCATTTCCAGCCTATTCACAACAGTACCCCCCCTTGAGGAGTGGTCACCGAACCCTCATTTGAGCCACCAGGTCGGTCAGGATGAGTTCTATGATACGCACGGATGAGTCTCCTAGCATGGATGTCCGAAGCAAACACCCAAGAATTGTCTTCCTGACCATAACCTCTCCATTTAACCAAATAATGGAGTTTCCGTCTAGAAAACGAGAATTCAATATTTTCTCAACCACATACTCCAGATTGCCCTCAACCAAAACAGGGTCAGGAGGCACAGTAGTAGGAACCACTGGTTCAACAAACCTCTTCAACAAGGACTTGTGGAACACGTTATGGATCTTAAATGTCCCTGGAAGAAGCAAACGAAAAGAAACAGGATTAAGAATCTCCATGATCTTATAAGGTCCAATGAACCTAGGCTTAAATTTAGGAGATGCCACTCTCATAGGAATATTTCTTGAGGACAACCAGACCAAGTCCCCCACTTTAAACCGAGGACCATCAGTCCTATGCCGGTTAGTAAACTGCTGGGCCCTCTCCTGAGAGAGGGACAACCTCTCCACTACCTGGTCCCAAATCTGTTGCATACGCTCAACAACAGAGTCAACACCTGGACAGACAGAAGCTTCCGTCTGTCCTGAAGAAAATCGAGGGTGAAAACCAGAATTACAGAAAAACGGAGACATCAAAGTGGCAGAGCTAGCCCTATTATTAAGAGCAAACTCAGCCAAAGGCAAAAAAGAGACCCAGTCATCCTGATCAGCAGACACAAAGCATCTTAGATAAGTCTCTAATGTCTGGTTTGTTCTCTCAGTTTGACCATTGGTCTGAGGATGAAATGCCGAGGAGAAAGACAATTGAACACCCAGCTTAGAACAAAAAGTCCTCCAAAAGGATATTGATATTTCACAGTAATATTGTTCAAGAGACGATAATCAATACACGGCCTTAATGAACCATCCTTTTTGGCCACAAAGAAAAAAACGGCACCTAAGGGTGAAGAGGATGGTCTGATATGACCCTTCTCCAATGACTCCTTGATATAAGACCGCATAGCGTCATGTTCAGGTACAGACAAGTTAAAAAGGCGACCTTTAGGGAATTTACTACCAGGCACTAATTCAATAGCGCAGTCATAGCTCCTATGGGGAGGTAAGGATGCAGATTTACTTTCGCTAAACACATCAGAAAAATCAATCAAAAAGTCAGGAACATCCTGAGCCTGGGGGAGGCAGAAAAAACAGGAGTGTTGGTATTAACACATTGGCAGCCCCAACTGGTAACAGACACAGATTTCCAATCCAAAACAGGATTATGAGACTGTAACCAAGGGAAACCCAGTACGATAATGTCATGCAGATTATACAGAACCAAAAATTTGCAACTCTCCTGATGATCAGGTTCTACCCTCATTATCACCTGAGTAGAGAACTGAGGTTTATTCTCAGCCAAAGGGGTAGAATCGATCCCCAGTAGGGGAATAGACTTCCGTAGGGGTATCAAGGGAAACCCACAACGTTTAGCAAAATCAAAATCCATCAGGTTAATAGCTGCTCCAGAATCAACAAAAGCCTGAGCAGAAAATGAGGACAGAGAGCATATCAGGGTAACAGTTAATAAAAACTTAGTCTGAACACTACCCAAGACAACTGAGCGTGCAAAACGTCTTCCTCGCTTAGGGCAGACTGAAATAGCATGAGAGGCATCACCACAGTAGAAACATAACCCATTGCGCTTTCGAAATTCATGACGCTGTGCCCCAGAAACCACTCTATCACACTGCATGGATTCAGAAGCAGGTTCACAAGGCAACATTATTCCACGCATACCTTTCCGCTCACGCAAACGTCTGTCAATTTGAATCGCTAATGACATAGAATCATTGAGACCAGAGGGAACAGGGAATCCCACCATAACATCCTTTACATTATCTGACAGTCCCTTCCGAAAAAGAGCTGCCAAAGCGTCGTCATTCCATTTGGTCAGGACTGCCCACCTACGGAATCTCTGACAGTATAACTCAGCGTCCTCAAGCCCCTGACTTAATGCCAACAAAGTTTTTTCAGCTTGATCAGTGACATTAGGCTCATCGTACAATAACCCCAAAGCCTGAAAAAACGCATCAACATCACTCAAAACAGGATCCCCAGGTGTCAGGGAAAAAGCCCAATCCTGAGGCTCGCCGCGCAGGAGAGAGATGACAATTTGAACCTGCTGCGCTGCGTTCCCTGAGGAGTTAGATTTTAAGGCAAAAAACAATTTACAGTTATTTTTTGAAATTCAGAAACTTAGCTCGATCCCCTAAAAACAAATCTGGCATGGGAATCCTAGGTTCCACAACAGGCAACCTAGCAAGATAGGTAGCAATACTCCGAACCTCAGTGGCAAGCTGATCCACACGGCCAGACAACTGTGCAAACTCCATTGAGAGAAAAAAAAAAAAAATCCTCCTCAGCACCCAGAGATACAGAGGGAAAAAAAATGCAACAAACAGAAAAAAAAAAAAAATCTCTGACATCTCTGACAATTTTTTTTTTCTTTCCACAATATTTTTCCCTTCTGTGAGTACCATATAATTTTTAGTTTTGGCCGGTGATACTGTTATGATTTGGTAGCTGAGGAGAGCAGGCAAAAAAGGAAATACACCAGAGCAGTTGGAAACTATGAGATTGCAGTACCCTGACTAACCACCACAACTAGAGGCAGCCGTGGAGCGTTCCTACGTTGGTCCTAGACGCCTCGTCACAGCCTGAGAAACTAACTACACCTAAAGATAGAAAGAGGAAAGCTATCTGCCCCGGAGCAGATCCCCAAAGAACATAGAAAGCCCCCAAACATGTAATGGCGGTTAGACAAGAAGAAATACTGACACAGACAGAAAATAGTATGAGCAAACGTTGGGGCCCAAACTTACTAAATAGAAAAGGATAGGAAGGGCACTTACTGCAAACTCAAAAAACCCCTAAAAGCACCAACGCTACTAATTTCAAAAACACCTGAGATCACACGACCTCTACCACCTAAATTAGTTCTCTGGTGTAACCAAAAACAAAACAGCAGCCACTGAAAAAACTGGAAAAAGCAAATGTACAAACATCAGTGGCTGAACTGAACTGAGAGGGCAAAGCCCCCAGAGGGGACCCTGAAGGCCCCCACAGAAGTGCAGGAAAAAATGCAAAAATCAAGCACAAAAACAAAAAGAAGAAAATGTCTTATCTGTTAGCAGGAGATTCAGACACGAAACAGCAGGCTACCAAGGAAACAGGAATCAAGGATTGAGACCAGAACAATTGATCACCGGCAACCCAGATGGGAAGGCGACTCCCTTATATAAGACCAGTCAGTAACACCTGATTCCCAATCCTCACAATCTTCACTGGACAGTCCAGTACCGTTTGTAACCACCAGAGGGAGCTTCTGCTCAGAACTCATTTCCAGCCTATTCACAACAGTTTCAGCTGCGGGATCGGGCTACCATCAGTGCAGAGCTTGCTCAGGAATGGCAGCAGGCAGGTGTGAGTGCATCTGCACGCACTGTGAGGCGGAGACTCTTGGAGCAAGGCCTAGTCTCAAGGAGGGCAGCAAAGAAGCCACTTCTCTCCAGAAAAAAACATCATGGACAGACTGATATTCTGCAAAAGGTACAGGCAGTGGACTGCTGAGGACTGGGGTAAAGTTATTTTCTCTGATGAATCCCCTTTTCGATTGTTTGGGACATCAGGAAAACGCCTCATTCGGAGAAGACAAGGTGAGCGCTACCACCAGTCTTGTCTCATGCCAACTGTTAAGCATCCTGAAACCATTCATGTGTGGGGTTGCTTCTCAGCCAAGGGAATCGGCTCTCTCACAGTCTTGCCTAAAAACACAGCCATGAATAAAGAATGGTACCAGAATGTCCTCCAAGAGCAACTTCTCCCAACCCTCCAAGAGCAGTTTGGCGATCAACAATGCCTTTTCCAGGATGATGGAGCACCTTGCCATAAAGCAAACGTGATAACTAAATGGCTCAGGGAACAAAACATAGAGATTTTGGGTCCATGGCCAGGAAACTCCCCAGATCTTAATCCCATTGAGAACTTGTGGTCAATCATCAAGAGATGGGTGGAAAAACAAAAACCTAAAAATTCTGACAAAATGAAAGCATTGATTGTGCAAGAATGGACTGCTATCAGTCAGGATTTGGTCCAGAAGTTGATTGAGAGCATGCCAGGGAGAATTGCAGAGGTCCTGAAGAAGAAGGGTCAACACTGCAAATATTGACTTGCTGCATTAACTCATTCTAAATGTCAATATAAACTTTTGTTACTCATATGTTTGCAATTATATTTCTGTCTGTGATAAAAACATCTGTCAAACACACATACAAACCAGAGGGCAGCAGATCATGTGAAAATATAATATTTGTGTCATTCTCAAAACTTTTGGCCATGACTGTAGAAGATAACTGTTTCTTTAGCCCATTAGCACAAATGGATGTACCTGTACATCGGCTTTACAGTCTGCTATTGTGAAGGGAGCTCAGGAGTTGAGTCTACTCCACATGCAGCAGATGCTGGCTGTGCTATACAGCCAATATCTGTCTTTAAGAGCAGTGACCATTGCAAGATCAGATGCTGTTGTTTAAAGAGAATCTGTTAGTAGTTTTTTGCTATGCAGTCTGAGGGCAGAATGATGTAGGAGCAGAGACACTGATTTCAGTGATGTATCACTTATGAGGCTGTGTGCTGAGTTTTCAATACAATGAGTATTTTATCAACAGGAGATAATTAGTGATGAGCAAGTATACCCGTTGCTCGGATGATCTCCGAGTATTTTGGCGTGCTCGGAGATTTAGTTTTCGTTGCCTCAGCTGCATGATTTGCGACTGCTAGACAGACTGAATACATGTGGGGATTGCCTGTTTGTTAGGGAATTCCCACATGTATTCAGGCTGTCTAGCAGTCGCAAATCATGCAGCTGTGACGATGAAAACTAAATCTCTGAGCATGCCAAAATACTTGGAGATCAACCGAGCGTGCTAGGGGAGACCCGAGAAAAAACTATACTCGCTCATCACTAGAGATAATCACTGCCAGACTACTTGCCTGCATGCCAGATGGTCCAATCACTCCCCTAGTAATAAATAGCAGCTTCCTGTTAATATACAATGTACATAGAAGTTGCTAATCAGGACTGTGAGCAGAGTCAGCTTTCTGAGGTCTGCTATATCTAAAAACTCTGATTGTGACACAGCTGCTGCATCCAGTAAACTAAGTAATACATCACTGGAATCAGGGTCTCTTTCTCTACATCATGCTTTTCTCAGATGAGGTAGCAACAACCTGCTGACAGATTCCTTTTATTCATTTAGATGCCATGTTAAATCATGTTAAATTAAGCAATTGCCAATGCAATCACAAGGTGCCAATGCATTACCATTGCAGCAGGGAGCCTGCTGAATGCGCTCTTGGATGTCATCTTGGTACTAATGTGATTTATAGGAAACAAGCATTTACATTATGTGCTGCAATACTGTGGTACTGTCCCAATTCCTCTGCTCAGAGTGTCTGGGACTCAGTGATGGACAGCTCTGTCATCCTATCCTGTGCTGGGGCGTGATGAGCTGTCGGTGCTTTGATTGACAGCTCGATTGACCTATCTGACTGGGACGTGCAGAGATTTCTACAGGTGCTCCCTGTTCTTGGTGATTTCCCTGCTATTTAGGTAAGCTGTCTGGCCCAGATCACTGCCAGCCAAAGCTTGTTCTAAGCTTATGTTCTCTGGTGTGGTCGACTGTGCCCTGTGCTGTAAGTTCTGATCTTCTCATGCTGCTGACCTTTAGACCGTGTTCAGACTACCCGTTTGTCATTGCCCCTTTCCATCTGATATTCTGCTGCTGACCTTTGGACTGTGTTCTGACTACCCGTTTGTCATTGCCCCTTTGCATCTGATATTCTGCTGCTGACCTTTGGACTGTGTTCAGACTACCCGTTGTCATTGCCCCTTTGCATCTGATATTCTGCTGCTGACCTTTGGACTGTGTTCTGATTACCCGTTTGTCATTGCCCCTTTGCATCTGATATTCTGCTGCTGACCTTTGGACCGTGTTCAGACTACCCGTTTGTCATTGCCCCTTTGCATCTGATATTCTGCTGCTGACCTTTGGACCGTGTTCTGACTACCCGTTTGTCATTGCCCCTTTGCATCTGATATTCTGCTGCTGACCTTTGGACTGTGTTCAGACTACCCGTTTGTCATTGCCCCTTTGCATCTGATATTCTGCTGCTGACCTTTGGACCGTGTTCAGACTACCCGTTTGTCATTGCCCCTTTGCATCTGATATTCTGCTGCTGACCCCTGGACTGTGTTCAGACTTCCTGTTTGTCATTGCCCCTTTGCACCTGATATTCTGCTGCTGACCTCTGGACTGTGTTCAGACTACCCGTTTGTCATTGCCCCTTTGCACCTGATATTCTGCTGCTGACCTCTGGACTGTGTTCAGACTACCCATTTGTCATTGCCCCTTTGCTTATCCACTATTTCTCTGGTATTCTGACCTTGGCATGTGTCCTGACTTACGACTTCGTATTTTCCCTTGGTTTGTCATTGCCCCTTTGCACCTGATATTCTGCTGCTGACCTCTGGACTGTGTTCAGACAACCCATTTGTCATTGCCCCTTTGCATCTGATATTCTGCTGCTGACCTTTGGACTGTGTTCAGACTACCCGTTTGTCATTGCCCCTTTGCATCTGATATTCTGCTGCTGACCTTTGGACTGTGTTCTGACTATCCGTTTGTCATTGCCCCTTTGCATCTGATATTTTGCTGCTGACCTTTGGACCGTGTTCAGACTACCCGTTTGTCATTGCCCCTTTGCATCTGATATTCTGCTGCTGACCCCTGGACTGTGTTCAGACTACCCGTTTGTCATTGCCCCTTTGCATCTGATATTCTGCTGCTGACCCCTGGACTGTGTTCAGACTTCCTGTTTGTCATTGCCCCTTTGCATCTGATATTCTGCTGCTGACCTTTGGACTGTGTTCAGACTACCCGTTTGTCATTGCCCCTGTGCATCTGATATTCTGCTGCTGACCTTTGGACTGTGTTCTGATTACCCGTTTGTCATTGCCCCTTTGCATCTGATATTCTGCTGCTGACCCTGGACTGTGTTCAGACTTCCTGTTTGTCATTGCCCCTTTGCATCTGATATTCTGCTGCTGACCTTTGGACTGTGTTCTGACTACCCGTTTGTCATTGCCCCTTTGCATCTGATATTCTGCTGCTGACCTTTGGACCGTGTTCAGACTACCCGTTTGTCATTGCCCCTTTGCATCTGATATTCTGCTGCTGACCCCTGGACTGTGTTCAGACTTCCTGTTTGTCATTGCCCCTTTGCACCTGATATTCTACTGCTGACCTCTGGACTGTGTTCAGACTACCCATTTGTCATTGCCCCTTTGCTTATCCGCTATTTCTCTGGTATTCTGACCTTGGCATGTGTCCTGACTTACGACTTCATATTTTCCCTTGGTTTACTACGTGATTGACCCCGGAACGTCTGACTGCGCCGATTCACGGCCTGGCCGTGGGTTGTGACTAGCGCCGTAGGTACTACTGTACTGTATACACTGATCTGATAATGATGACCTAATATTTGGATGGATGCCTACCTGTAATGGCTAAAGAAGCAAGGCTTACGTGTCGAATACTACGTGTGGATAGCGGCATCCATCATCTGAACCAGTAACCACCATTACGCACAAACGTCAATAAACTTTACTGACATCAGATGCCTTTGTTTATATAAAAAAAATCATTAAAAGATCTCTGCTGTTATATGTAGCCATACAAGAAATAAGCCTTTGCCCAAGAGCTGGAATTGTTTAGGTGATAAAAGTTTAGCATAGGGAATCTGAATAAATGCTAAGCATACAAGTGTGGTGAATTGGCCAAGTGGAGGCGGTAATCAGGGCATGATGTCAGGATGATGGCGTGGACCTACACCCTATAAATGAAGGATGCCGTTTGCATTGCCTTTATATGCAGAGCACTATATTGGCATATTTTGCAATATTTTCATCACACGGTCTCATTATTCATCATGCAGATAGAAACAGCAGTGAAAACTCCAGGCTGACATGGAAATACAAAGTTGTTTAAGAGAAAACCTCATTTTCATAATTTAACTAAGACAGGGAATAAATATAGAACCATGTCTATAAAACAGAAGAGAATCCACGTGGGCTGTGCTAGATGTCTACACTCAACACTCATCATAGGAGTTGTTATGAGAACAATCTGGAGAAGAATCAGTGTGAGCTGCCGTACTCGTCAGCCTGAAATTTAGATGGGATTACATATAAGACATCTATGAATGATACTCTGGAGCTAGATATCTAAACTGTGATTCACATAAGAGGTAAATGACATAAATCAGTATTACTTACAGTATGAACAGCATGGGCCCCATTTATCAACATACTGTATGTACATCAATTTTTTTTGTGTAAACTGAAATAAATTCTTACATATCACATACCAAAATGTATTTTTTACATCATAATTGCTAAAAGAGAAAACTCTGGGTATGGTCACAATGGAATGGCAGTGGTCTTCATTTTGAAGATAACTTTAAATAAGACCAGTTTGAGCAGGTTAAACTGCCCCCAACATGGAGTAGTGGCTGTACAGATTAATAAAAAAACAAAATTATTTTTTTTCTTTAGTTTCTCCTCTCTATTGCACAGATATTAGCTTTGCACCCTAAGTGTGACAAATGTGCAAAAGGATAGGAAATCAGGAAGGGGCAAAGACGTTTTCACCCAACTGTAGCTTAGTACAGGTTTCTCAGTGTGAGACATGTAGTGAGGACAGACAGTTTGCTCTCCTCACTACAGAGCTGTGTGCGATTACAAAGTGCCAGGAGTAGAGCAGACATGATTCAGCTTTCATCTCACAGCAGCTAGTGTTGGGGGGTAGGTCAGTACAGCACAGCTGTGCTTTGTATAATTACAAACACCTCTGCAGCTCTCCTCTCATATGTGCTGTCAACTCAGCTGTATCCCCCTCCTGACTGCTAAGAGATATAGGCTGAAAACAAAAGAAAAAAACAGAAACATCAGCTCAACAGGTAGGAAAATATCTCAAAGTAGGGTGCGGTGCACGGCAGCCTCAGTCCGGTTCCTGAGCTATGATTCATGAGAAAGAAGAAAAAAATGCCAGCATCCGCAAAAAATAAGTTAACTAAAACATCACATTTATTGTACGTAAAAATCCAAAGGAGAGATTAAAAATACATACCAAAGATACTCATGAGAAAGAAGAAAAAAATGCCAGCATTCGCAAAAAATAAGTAAACTAAAACATCACATTTATTGTACGTAAAAATCCAAAGGAGAGATTAAAAATACATACCAAAGAAAGACACCAGGTCTAAGGCCGGGGTCACACATGCGAGAAATTCGCACGATTCTCGTGCGAGTCTTTCGCATCAACACCCGACACTGCCGCCGGCACTCGGACCGGAGCTTGCGGCTGCACAGAATTACATGCAGCAGAACGCTCTGGTCCGAGTGACGGTGGCAGTGCAGCGTGTTGATGCGAGAGACTCGCACGAGAATCGTGCGAATTTCTCGCATGTGTGACCCCAGCCTAACTGTTTTGCAGAGACTATATCTTAGTCTTCATAGTCAAGACTAAAAGATAGTTATCTCGAAACGAGTAGCCCCGTTGCCTCATCGCCGGTATTCACAGTCGCTGGGTCTCATGGAGCGCAGCACGAGTCGGCGACTCTGATAAGCGGTGACATCAGTAACGTCATTGCTCTACACAGTCACCGGGTCTCACAGAGTGAGATGGATTCAAGGAATGTTACGTGTAGCGCTGGACTACGTCAGACCTGCAGGAAAACTTTTTTTTTATATAATAAACGGGTGAACGAGGGACAGTGTCTTCTCTCTTCTAATGTTTTTTCAGGTTTCCATTTGTGGACTACATTGTATTCCCTGGACTACTTTGGTTCTGCATGGGATTTAAAAAAAATAAATAAATTGGTGAACCAGGGAAAGAGTTGGGGGGTGTTTTTTAAATTAAGTATTTCTGTGTTGTTGTTTTTTTTTTCTACTACTAGATTAGTAATTGGGGTGTCTGATACATACCTCTCTATTACTAACACCGGGGCTTGATGTCAGCTGTGTTTTTGGACAATTCACAGCTGACATCAACCCCAACTACCAGTAGCCTAGCTACCAGGGGGCAAAGGGTGTGGTCACCCCAGGCACAGCGCTCTGAGGGGCCCACCCGGAGCTATGCTACTTTTAACTGCATCGGTATACGCAGCGCTCCAATACAGTTAAACTCTCTGGCAGAGCATTATGGGGCCCGTGAGCTGGGAAGGGGGTGGTGCTGGCATCAGGCCCCCCTACCCGTCATCACAAGTTCAACTGTATCTACTCCCTATATGACGATACAATTAAAAGCAATGATTGGAGAGGGAGCGTCAGCTGACGCTCAGTTGATGCTCCCTTTGTCATCATTGAGAAACGGGGAAAGCAAGAATGATCTCCAGCGTGAAAACTTGGATAAAAATGCTAATTTATTCAAAAATGTATTAAAAATAAACATCCATAAAGATACGAAAGATAGGCAGGGTCCCTGGTACAACCAACGCATTTCGAACCATTGGGGTTCTTAATCATGGTATACACAAGAAAAAAGGGTAGCACACTGCAGTGCTATAGCTTGCAAACACGAAATATGAAAAATGAATTGCATCACTGCCTTAGAAATATGAAAAATTGAGAAGTCTTAGCGCATAAATGGCCAAATTATGTGTGCCTGATAGCCACGTCAAGTACCCTTAGTCATGGTGAACAGGGTTAAGAATTAAGGAAACGCGTATGTTCTGCATGCTATTTTTTCTGATGTCAAGAAAAAAAGGGTAGCACACTGTAGCGCTATAGCTTGGCTCTTCTCGTATATCAGGTCCTAACTAATGACAATCCTCAGTTAGGACCTGATATACGAGAAGAGCCTTGACGTGGCTATCAGGCACACATAATTTGGCCATCTTATGCGCTAAGACTTCTCAATTTTTCATATTTCTAAGGCAGTGATGCAATTCATTTTTCATATTTCGTGTTTGCAAGCTATAGCGCTGCAGTGTGCTACCCTTTTTTCTTGTATGTGCATGAGATGGTGACTCTGGGTTTAGCACCTGTTCACACTGGATCTATGTTTGGATGTGCCGGTCAGTTTTTTGATATGTATTTAATCATGGTATACAACGCCACTGATCAAGGCACCTCTGTGCGTGTACTACTTCCCTATTCCTGTGGAACTGAGCGTGTATTGAGGGTGAACTCCTGCTGAAATTAGTGAGCTAAATTTTTCCTTTTTCCTGTTTGCAACTCTGTCATCATTCCCCCTCTGCGCCTCACTTCTGGGACAGCTCCAGGCTGGCATTTTTAGGCTGGGTAGGGCCCAATAACCATTGTGAGGCGGATCATATATGAGGGCTGCTTTATGTCCCCCAGGATGTGTATAGAGACATATTAAACCGGCTGGAGCGCATTGTGATTACAGCAAAAAGTCTGGATTACAAGGCAAAGTAAAAGGGACTGTAGATTTGGTTGAAGTAGTTGGCCAAGTCACTTTTTAGGAAAAGCCGACATTTTTGGAGGGATTTGCAGGTTTGGTAGTGCGGCGAATCCCTCCCTCCACTCCGGGTTTTGGGAGTGGCTCTATGTCCACGATTCCTATTTAATCTCTCAGTTTTGTCTTGGGTCTGTCAGTTTTGTTTTGCAAGCTGCAGATGTGTCGACCCGCCACCACAATTGTGGGTTACCAGGGCAATGGGGTACTCAGAGCCGAGCCCATGGAAGTCTATGGGGATTGTCACAGGTAGCGGTGGCTCGGTCTGTGGCCCTGGCGGTCTGGCGTATGTTGGGGGGTATATTTACAGGGGATAGATTTATATACAGTTCGTGACGCCACCTGTAGTCTTCTGGTAATTTGTACCAGCGCTGCTGTAGATCTCTGAGGGGATGGTGAGGCAGCTAGATGTCGGGTCCCCTACAGGTGGGACTGGTCCCTCAAAGTCTATGAAGTTAGTGAAGTCGGGTGCAGATAAATAACACAGTCTCACACGGTCAGCGTCTTTCCATACCTTTACTTGTAAGATGTTCAGGTAGGTCCCAGGGAGGCTGATCCAAGGAGAGTGTATTTTGAGACAGCAGCTGGACAAGTTAGGGGCCTCCTTTACTTTCAACACGATGAGTACAACCAGCCTGAAGCGTAGTTCCCTCAATAACTCCAGCTAATCCATAGCTGTACTGCCCAGTCAGTTTTGTGGTAGGAGCCTTCCTGTGAGAGAGCTGAATTCCTGTCTTGTCGTGCACGGACTCAAAGTCTTCACTCCCCCTGACCCCAGTTACGTACTGACTATATGGGGCTGTTTGCCGCGACCTAAGGTCCGGTAAATCTCTGGTTTTCTTACCACTATGCTTGAAGCTAATAGTGATCCTTCGGTCCCCAGTGACCGGTAGCAATGTGCAGGACTTCTTCAATCCAAAAGCACTTTTCCAATAATCTTTCCACTGTGCCTTTCGCCTTGTCCTCGCTGGTAGCATAAACACTCACACTTGCAAAAAGTCGGGTAGTCACTCCCTTCTTCACTTCCTTTAGAGTTAGTTACAGATTCTCAGTTATCACTAGGCAGGAGCACGTCTCTGAACCTTTCACTGTCCTTGAGACAGGTGACTGAAGTCTTTCTGCACTAAGCTCTTCTTTCTTTGTCAATGTATTCAGGTGAAGTACAGCTCTGACTAGGCTGAGGTGAACTAGACCACCTGTACTAGCCTCCACTTTCTGAACTGATGATGAGCAGGCTGGACGACTTCCTCCCTCCAGCTAGACTCCACACGTCTGCCCTGTCCGAAGACAGGAAACTGACTATCTAAAATCACTCAACCAATATACACCCTGACCACTCCCTAACAAGTAACTACACTACCCTAAGGGTGTGTCTAGTGTATGTTGAGTGAATGGGTATTGAGCATTAAACTGCTGTCTCGCCACACACTCTCCAGGGTACTGCGTGTGCCTAACACTAGGGCTACACATTCCCCCATGGTAAAAGACAGCACTCCCGGGCTGTAAAATACAAAAGAGACAGTTTTGTTTATGCATGAAAACATCAAACATGAACATTAATTCGTCCCATCCGGGAGGTGAGGATATCTTGAACGTTGCAAAACAATAACATTATATAGAAAAATACAAATATTAAATAGCATTCAATAAATATACAGTATTCTTGTGAAGGACCCGCACCAAACCTTCAACGTGGGTCCTGGGTGGGCTGCAGGACATCCGAATGCAGACCTCACTCAGTGCCACACCACACGGGTTTTTGTATTCAGAGGTAGGTGTGCTGGTTTTATGTAAAACCAAGATAAAGCACCGAAGCGCAACTATATACAAATAAGTTCTGGGCTGGCACAGTCCTCAACCTCAAAGTCCATTGTAAAAACAAAGACACAGATATAATATCACATTATAATAATACTAAAGTGCAAACTTTTTCTCTGTTTACCCAGCCGGGCATTCTACGGTTAGCAATATATATATGCATTATATACGTTATACTCTTCAACTTGTGCAAAAATTTGTAAAACATTCTTAAACTTTCTACAATATTACTTATGGTAGACCCTATCTGGATCTCACCGATTCTTCTTTACTGTTTAATTACTCATTTACTTCAAATACATTTTCCACCCCGGGGGCTGGAACAATGCGATGGTCCCTAGATCCCAGAACTAACAGGTCGTGACCTGCTATTGGGGTTTGAGTCGCCACAGTTCTTGTGCGAACCTCTAGGGGTGCAACGGGTACATTCTCCTCACGAGACACCGATTGCGTTTCAATCACAGTTAACGATATGGATCGTGTCATGGATTGCGATGGAAACTGGGTCGCATGTTGCGATGTAGATATGGCTTTCATTTGCGATGAACCTGCAGGGGGCGATGCTGGGGCACGGCCGGATACTGCTTGAGCTGGAGACGGGGACGCTGCGGTAGTGGTGACGTTACCTGCGTCTGGGACGGGGTCACGGACGATGGTGACGTTAAGGGCATACCATCCCTTCATTCCCCAGTGCCGTGTGTACGTGACAATGTCTCCATTTACTAAGTCCCTCCCGGGATGGCCTTGCGGTAGGTGGGATTCTACGTCCCTGCGACTAACAAAGACCCTGGGTAGAGGCCCGGTTCACGGATGAAGCCCCAGCCCTTCCGGAGCTGGAACTCAGTCACACACCCCTGCCGCCGCGGTTCCCTCAGGGTACCTTTCTCTCTCCGGACACTCTCCTTGTCCGCGATCAGCTCTGCATGTTGTCGCTGACGATTCCGCTGAGCTTCCCGCTCTTCCTCCTGCTGGCGTTTCTGCTTCTCCTCACGACGCTGCCACTCATATTCCCACTGGGCGGTATAAGCGACGTCATCCAGGCGCGCCATCTCGTCCCAGTCGACGTCTGGTAACGGCGGACAGGACCCCTCGGTGTCCCTGTCGGGGACCGATCATCTGCTGCGGCCTCCTGGCCGGGCGGGCGTTCCGGAACTGGCGGTACCTCCTCAACCTCCTTCGCCTCCACCGCTTCACCAGTGGGATCAGGATCGGTACTTTCGGGGGCAGCCTCCGGTTGCTCCTTCGCCTTGGGCAGCAGAATCTTCGGTAACTCGAATCGTGGGGGGTCGT
This sequence comes from Oophaga sylvatica, assembly GCA_033576555.1. Taxonomy (NCBI): domain Eukaryota; kingdom Metazoa; phylum Chordata; class Amphibia; order Anura; family Dendrobatidae; genus Oophaga; species Oophaga sylvatica. Next base: position 248,997,492 of record JARQOD010000006.1, read on the forward strand.
TGAGGGGAGAGATCACCGCGTCCCACAGCCTCCGCTGCTCCAGGGTACGCCGGCGTCTCTCGATCTCTTCAAATCCAGGTTGGTACTGGACCATCTTCTTCAGGCGTGCATTTTCTTCCTGAATTTCTAGCAACGCCTGCTGCAGGTGCAGGACCACGGATAACCCCGGTGCTGGTGGCAGCTTGGCTGGGGCACGGGGCCTGCCTTCCTCCGCTTCCCTGCTCGGCTGCACACGTCCTGCCTCCATGATGTTCCAGAAGATTCTTTCTTCTTCCTCCAGAGACATCCGGTCTCTTCCGTGGAGGCGGGGTTTGCGTCTCCTCCTCCTCGCAGGGAAGGTGAAGAGGAGGCGGACCTCCTTTGCTGTAGGGCAGGATCGCATATTGTAATAGCACTTTGAGAGGGCAGGCATTTTCTTCGCGCCACAGGGGGGGTAGACGCCCACGAAGGTACGCCCACCTTCTTCTCCAGCGCCTGAGGGCGCGAATATGGCGACAAAGATGGCGATTTTTGGCGCCAAAAGTGCAAACAGTCCTTTTCACAAAAACAATTCCATAGGCACACAGGGCTCGCAATTCTGCGAGTTTCGCATCCTGTTCGTGACGCCAAAGTTTTGTGTCGACCCGCCACCACAATTGTGGGTTACCAGGGCAATGGGGTACTCAGAGCCGAGCCCATGGAAGTCTATGGGGATTGTCACAGGTAGCGGTGGCTCGGTCTGTGGCCCTGGCGGTCTGGCGTATGTTGGGGGGTATATTTACAGGGGATAGATTTATATACAGTTCGTGACGCCACCTGTAGTCTTCTGGTAATTTGTACCAGCGCTGCTGTAGATCTCTGAGGGGATGGTGAGGCAGCTAGATGTCGGGTCCCCTACAGGTGGGACTGGTCCCTCAAAGTCTATGAAGTTAGTGAAGTCGGGTGCAGATAAATAACACAGTCTCACACGGTCAGCGTCTTTCCATACCTTTACTTGTAAGATGTTCAGGCAGGTCCCAGGGAGGCTGATCCAAGGAGAGTGTATTTTGAGACAGCAGCTGGACAAGTTAGGGGCCTCCTTTACTTTCAACACGATGAGTACAACCAGCCTGAAGCGTAGTTCCCTCAATAACTCCAGCTAATCCATAGCTGTACTGCCCAGTCAGTTTTGTGGTAGGAGCCTTCCTGTGAGAGAGCTGAATTCCTGTCTTGTCGTGCACGGACTCAAAGTCTTCACTCCCCCTGACCCCAGTTACGTACTGACTATATGGGGCTGTTTGCCGCGACCTAAGGTCCGGTAAATCTCTGGTTTTCTTACCACTATGCTTGAAGCTAATAGTGATCCTTCGGTCCCCAGTGACCGGTAGCAATGTGCAGGACTTCTTCAATCCAAAAGCACTTTTCCAATAATCTTTCCACTGTGCCTTTCGCCTTGTCCTCGCTGGTAGCATAAACACTCACACTTGCAAAAAGTCGGGTAGTCACTCCCTTCTTCACTTCCTTTAGAGTTAGTTACAGATTCTCAGTTATCACTAGGCAGGAGCACGTCTCTGAACCTTTCACTGTCCTTGAGACAGGTGACTGAAGTCTTTCTGCACTAAGCTCTTCTTTCTTTGTCAATGTATTCAGGTGAAGTACAGCTCTGACTAGGCTGAGGTGAACTAGACCACCTGTACTAGCCTCCACTTTCTGAACTGATGATGAGCAGGCTGGACAACTTCCTCCCTCCAGCTAGACTCCACACGTCTGCCCTGTCCGAAGACAGGAAACTGACTATCTAAAATCACTCAACCAATATACACCCTGACCACTCCCTAACAAGTAACTACACTACCCTAAGGGTGTGTCTAGTGTATGTTGAGTGAATGGGTATTGAGCATTAAACTGCTGTCTCGCCACACACTCTCCAGGGTACTGCGTGTGCCTAACACCAGGGCTACACACAGAGCCGGAGGCTCTGAGCAACCCAGGCCTGTGTGAAGCTAACAAAGAGTCAGGGACTTCAAAGCGGCTGACGAGCCCAAAAGATGCGGCGGTGCAATTGCCCACGGCAACGGGTTTCAACACGGGCTGTTTGGAGGACCCGGCTGCGAACCAGAGGATATCGGTTACCTGTTTATGTGAGTTTTCTGGAATAAAGATATTTTATGTTGAACTTTCTGTGGTCCCTGTCGTCGCACTGTGTGAACCCTGCTGCACTACCCATGTACCTTCCAGCCTGATAATATCAGCTCACAGCTGCCTGCTATCTATCTACATATCTATCTCTATCTCTGCATATCTCTAACAAATAAAAATCTTTTATTTCTATTCTGGTACGTCTCACACGGACGACACACGGATGTTACACCTATGTCATCTGTGTGCACATGTTCAATACGTATTGTCAACTGTGCTGCTGGAAAAGAACGGACATGTCTACGTGTGCGCCACATGGACACACATTCCGTTTGAAAATATGGACATGTGCACAGCCCCATAGATTAAAATGGGTGTGCGTGTGTCTCCAGCATGTGTGAAGACGGACACTACACGTACCGGAAACAGGTACGTATGAAGGGACCCTGAAAGTGATCATGAAAGGGACCTCCTCAAGCAAAGTGTGCCATACCATAACAGTGCAACCACTATTGTTTTTATGACTAAATCTGACCCTTCTCTACTCTTGATACATTAATAAGTCCCTACACTGTCACTGTCCCTCTTCTTAGCAATGATAACAGAACAGACTATCAGCATTCCTTACAATTGTGGGCAGAGCAGTAATCAATTCTCGACAATCTGTTGCAAACCACTTTGACATTTACAGATGAAGCTTGCTAAGATATTTCTAAGCACGTCTGCAGATGAACCACTTGGGATTAAAGAAGGAGTTTGAACAAAGCTGAGGTTGCCTGGTGCCGATAAGATTAGATTCTAATATTCCACCATATCAAATTGTGAAGATCTCCTCTGGCACTTCAGAAAGCTTTGTATGGGTTTATTTCATTATGCTGAATTCTAGTTGCCCTTTAATGGGTCTGCTGTCGGCTATTCTGTATCTGAGCTATATAGGCATATGAGGCACAGAGTAAGAATATAGTATATCATCTTTAAGCACTTCTATAGACTGATATTTGTGTTGTAAATGGATTTATTTTCTGCATGTAAAGCATGAGTCATGTTGTGAGATGCAGTATACAGTATAACGCTGGCTATACTCAGCCAGTCCTCCAATCCCAGCCATCCCATGCATGCTAACATTCAGCTCCAGTGTATAGGGGTCTTTACTGTATGCTAAGGGCAGAATGTGTTCTCCAGCATGCACCTTAACGTGCCATAGGTTCCTCTTCACCAATGTGTTCCTTTGCTCTCTACTTAACCAATGTGCATTCCATTAATTTAATTATAAGACTGCATAGTAGGCTGTCATCTCCTACACAGAGGAAAAGTGTAAAGAAATTGTATTCTGTGACTAGGCAATAATTCAGACAGAGCCATTAACAGGCATACATCCCCTGAGCAAATACAAAAAAAGAGCATTTGTGGCCATGTCATGTGTAAGATATCCTTATGCCTTCTCTGCGGGCTATTAACACTTTCCTATTGACCATTCTGCCTATGCACTGGCTTTTGACAGAGCAACAATCTGTAAATATATATATATAAAATTGTGCTCAAAAGTTTACATACCCCGGCAGAATTTTTGCTTTTTTTGGCCTTTTTCTGAAAATATGAATGATAACACCAGAACTTTTTCTCCACTCATGCTTCGTGTTCTCTTTTTAAATCATAATGACAACCCAAAACATCCAAATGACCCTGATCAAAAGTTTACATACCCAATTTCTTAATACCGTGTTTTGCCCCCTAACATCAATGACAGCTTCTAGTCTTTTGTGGTAGTTTTGGATGAAGTTATTTATTTTCTCAGATGGTAAAGCTTCCCATTCTTCTTGGCAAAAAGCCTCCAGTTCCTGTAAATTCTTGGCTGTCTAGCATGAACTGCGCGCTCGAGATCTCCCCACAGTGGCTCAATGATATTGAGGTCAGGAGACTGAGATGGCCATTCCAAAACATTCACTTTGTTCTGCTATAGCCAATGACAGGTTGACTTGGCCTTGTGTTTTGGATCGTTGTCATGTTGGAATGTCCAAGTACGTCCCATGCGCAGCTTCCGGGCTGATGATTGCAAACTTGCCTCAAGTATTTGCTGATAACGTGCTGCATTCATCTTTCTTTCAACTTTGACCAAGTTTCCTGTGCCTTTGTAGCGCACACTGTTATGTTTCGGTAGCTGAGGAGGACAGGAACAACAGCAGGGCAGCCGAACACCTGAGATGTTGGTAACTGATGGGTTGCAGATTCCTAAACTAACGACACAAGTAGAGGTAGCCGTGGAGCGTTCCTACGTTGATCCTAGACGCCTCGTCACAGCCTGAGAGATAACTACACCTAAAAGCAGAAAGATGAAAGCTATCTGCCCAGGAGCAGATCCCCAAAGAAAATAGGAAGCCCCCAAACATATAATGGCGGTTAGACAAGATGAAAATACAAACATAGGCAGAAAATAGACTGAGCGAACGCTGGGGCCACAAGCTGACTAAATAGGATAGGACAGGAGAGATTACTTTCTGCAACCCAGAAAACCCTACAAAAATCCAACAATTCTGATTACAAAAATACTGAGATCACACGATCTCGCCACCACTAAATCAGATCTCAGTGTGAACAAAAACCAAGCCGCAGCCGCTGAAAAAACAGGTAAAAGCAAATGAGCAAATAACAGTGGCTGCAGATAAACTGTGAGGAGCTCAGGCCCCAGGAGGGGACCTGGCTGACCTCCACAAAAGTGCAGAAAACAATGCAAAAAGCAAGGACAAAAAGAAAAGCAAAAAAAAATCTTATCTGAAAGCAGGAGATGCAGGCAAGACTCCAGCAAACTTCCAAATAAACCAGGAACCACAATTGAGACAAGAACAATTGATCACCGGCAACCATCATGGGAGGGAACCTCCCTTATATCAGACCAGTCAGTGAACCCAGATTGCCACTCCTCGCTGAAAGGTTCAGTACTGTCTGTAACCACCAGAGGGAGCCTCTGCTCAGAAACCATCTCTAACACATTCATAACAGCACACATCCCTAAAATATCAGCAATTCACCTATGTGCTTTACAGTAGGAATGGTGTTCCATTGGTGTTGACCTCTCCAAATGTAACGTTTATTGTTGTGGCCAAAAAGTTAAATTTTGGTCTCATCACTCCAAATTACCTTCTTCCAGAAGTTTTGAGGTTTGTCTCTGTGCTGTTTTGCGTATTGTAGGCGAGATACTTTGAGTCATTTGCACAGTAATGGCTTTCTTCTGGTGACTCGACCATGCAGCCCATTTTTCTTCAAGTGCCTCCTTATTGTGCATCTTGAAACAGCCACACCACTAATTTTCAGAGAGTCCTGTATTTCAGCAGATGTCATTTGGGTTTTTTTCTTTGCATCCCGAATAATTTTCCTGGCAGTTGTGGACGACATTTTTGTTGGTCTACCTGACCGTGGTTTTGTTTTTTACAGAGCCCCTGATTTTCCATTTGTTAATCACAGTTTGAATGCTGGTGACTGGCATTATCAATTCCTTGGATACCTTTTTGTATCCCTTTCCTGTTTTGTACAGTTCAACTACCTTTTCCCGTAGATCCGTTGACAATTCTTTTGCTTTCCCCATGACTCACAATCCAGAATCGTCAGTGGCAGGATGAAAGATGCAAGAGTCTAGAACTTTTCATCAGGGTCATTTGGATGACAATAAATGGCTTCACCCAACCACTAACCATGAGTGGAGAAAAAGTTTTGGTGTTATCATTGATATTCTCTGAAAAAAGGCCAAGAAAGCAAAGATTCTGCTGGGGTATATAAACTTATGAGCACAACTGTGTGTATGTGTGTATATATATATATATATATATTATATATATATATATTAGTGATGGGTCACATAGATGTCAAGCTGGATGACAACACTTTAAAATAACAGAAGATGCCTTTTACCACTTTGCTATGACACAAAGTGTGTCCTGAATCCATAAAATTGCCTGTATGCTAATATATACCAGTGACATACTGTTGCCTATTGTCCAACTGTAAAATAAAAAAATAATATAAAACACCCCGCAAGATACCCTTATGCACTGGCTTTTTATAGGACAATGAAGTCTGCAAGTCTTCCTTTAAAATATAAAAGTGTATGCTGAAGCATAATTCTCCCTATGGGGACGATAAAAAGAACACTCTTGGTCTCAGATGAATGGAGTTGTACTGAAATATGTATTACGAGAAGACTTTGGCGCTTGAATGCAGTGTGCATAGAGCCTCATGGACGTCATTCCTGGGAATACCTCTTTTAAATGGAACGTCTCACCAAGTTTTCTCTATGTAAACTCATGCGCCAGTACAGTTTGAATTGTCCCATATAGTATGATGATGAGCACCAGGTGGTCTGATGGATGTAGCTGGCACCGTGCTCAGTACAACCTTTTCGCCTACTAATGCAGCCACTAATCAGAAGACCGATGCAAATGCAAAGGATTAATTTCCAATGGCCGAAAAGTAGATCACATCAGCTCACCAGATACGTTAATTGGATAATTCTTGTAGGGTGTGGTGCACGGAGGAGACCATGGGCTGGTTCCACGGCAGGAACAATTCTATATAAAAGAGTACAAGATTTCCAGCAACCGCAGGGAAATAAAATGTATAAAACCATCATTTATTACTTTGCTCTTAAAATTATAAAGATAAGGAATAAAACATGGAATCACTCAGTCTTCGTGTTTTGAGCACTATGGCTCTAAGTTATAGTGCTCGACTCGCATAGACCAATTATTTCTATTTTTTTATTCCTTATCTTTAATCCTTCTTTTTTTTCTCCTTTCCAGTTTAAGGTACAATAGAGGTTGTAGAGAAGTAATAAAAAGAGGTTAAGAACATGATGCTGCTGTGAAATCCTGATGACAGATTCCAGTTGCTACATGGAAGAACCTTTTTTAAAAAAAGCCCTGTACGCAATACCTAAATACCAGTGACATTTTTCAATATTGGAGCTGCAACATTAGTGACGTGTATTAGAGACGTGTCGCCATGTTGACACCTCCTCTGGTTGCAAGATCAAATGTTTCTATTTTGCACATTGGCCAAGTAAACAGGTTCTCTCTAGACCCATTCCAATTTTTTTCCTCTATGCTGGAAACACAGCTCAAGTTCACTCAGCGCAGAAATGCTCAGTATCATGTCAAGGAGTCGCATAACATTCAAAGAATGTCCTGAGAGCATCAAAGAGGTGACCTGTTGTTGATCCAGTGGCACTGGCACGGCGTATGGCCATGTCCCATGCTGAGAGAGGCACATAACCCGCTGGGTAGTAGCTCTACCCTGCACAGCGCAGAAAGTAATTACTCCAGTCAATCTGCGACATTGTAATCAGACAGCCAGCAGGTGTAAGGAATAATATTAAGCTAGTAATGCTGTATTTCACAGCTCGGGAGTGATGAGAGCTTACACACAAATCACTCGTGCAGCAAAAGCATCTGGCTTATATGATAATCTTCCCCTGTCTGCAACATAATGTTGGGTTCTCAACCACAAAGTCTTGGGATCTGATCCCTGCCTTACCTCTGTCCGATACTGTGCAGCAGAAGACAAAAGGTTATTCATGATGTACCCCGAGAACACTGCTATGTACCCCAAGAGCAAGGGCATGTATCAACACAATGGTACAACGATGTTTGTGGGGTTTCCTATGGATTTCGGTGTAAAATAATCTAATTATGAAACTTCAGGGTGACCTTCTATAGCTACCTGTGATATGAAGGTAAAATAGGTTTCATCAGACACGTTCGTTACATCCCACCAATGTATTCACCTAGTCACTTAATCTCAGTCCCCCACTGAATGTGTGCGCAATAGAAGGAGGGGAGTAAATCACTGCCGGATACCTAGAGTGGTGGTTTTGCCTCATTAAAAAGCAAGATTTATTTCAATATGTCCAATCTTTTTGTTCTTTCCCTCAAATTTCCTACATTTGCCATGAAGGCAGAATCGTGACATCACCACGCTCAACAGAAGGTTATTCAGTCCCGCAAAATTGTTGGGTTCAGACAACATTCATCTAATATCTATGGCAAACAAAATGGAATGTTTCATCAGAAAATAACCTATTGTTCATGATTTTATATTAAATGTATTTAAAAAAAAAAAAACTGGCAATGTATTTTCTAAAATATATCATGATCTTCATTAAAAAAAAAAGCAAAACAAAATTCGTAATCTTGCAATTTTTACAGAAGCCCCTGGAATTTTTTAGGCTTACATTTCCTGTTGTTTTATGAAGAGTTTTCAGTTTTCAGCAAACTCATTATCATCAGAAGCAGGTAACACCTCTATACACAACTGATAACACAGGATCCACCAGTGGCAATAAGTGAGTTCACACTCCACCTGCTCCCCCTCACTTCATAAAGATTATTGCACACACTTATTACAGGCTTCAGCACAAAAGATAGGGTCAGTGTCTGTTCATTGCTGTTAATGTACATTTGTTGTTTCCTGAAACAGGACGTTAAGGATTTAGGCCTCAATTCATGAAAGTGTTTTCATCAGATGTCACTACTCTTTTGTCGGGTGTCCCGTGACCAGGGGTTTCCTTTCCTGTCCCTACTGTTATGGACGCCCTAGCTTGCCTGTTCCCCAGATTACTTCTGATGGTGAAGATGCCGGGGCCACGTACCTTGCCTTAGCGCCTGAATTCACCCTCAGTCTGTACCCTTCTCTCCACCCAGGGAAGAGGAGAGTAGTAGTGTACCGTAATCCACCAAACAGACTACCAAGGTAATACGAACAGGAGTAACAAAAAATACCAAACATACAAATATACTCACACATACAACAGAGAAATGCATCTGGTAGTGGAGGATTAAGTTAAACCAAAGTATCAAAAAAAAGGAATTATCACATACTCAAAACCTAGCGACTGTCACAGATAAATCCACCAACTGCCTACTCTAATAATCATCAACAACAACCTCCAGCCATGCAGCAAAACGCTAACTCTGACATTGATTGCTAGCCAGGGCCCAGTTTATGTAGGAGTTGGGAGTGGCCAACAGTGAACAACTGAGCCTTAATGCAGGAAATCTTTCAGGACACTCAACTGAGCAGATTAACCCCTGCACTGCTAAAAGCAATGTGCACAGTTTAATATGAAGGCAAAGTGCTTCTAATCAGTGCAGGAGTAGGAGAAATCAGATGCTGTGGTCTTCTGACTCCTCTCTGTCGCGGTAAATCCATGACACCAGATTTCTAAAACAAAACACTTTGAAGAGTTGCAAAACTTTTGTGCAACTCATAGTTGTGCAAAACCTTTGTGACTTTTGGTGTTTTCATGCTAGTCCAGGCCAGATCCGGCAAAGCTGGTGGAGCACAGGTGGGATGGGGTGTGATGAAGTCAGCCCGACAAATTCATTAAAAGTTTTGCCACTTTAGAGGCATAAATTATAGAGAAACAATTTTGGTAAGGTGCACGCCAGTGATACCATGCCCCATATTCGTTTACTGGCTTGCATCTCTTATTAGGCGCATCTTCGAACTACATGCCCATCATTAAGATTGGCTTACGAAACGTCAGTGTTAATCTATGCATTACAAGTCAAAAAAGGCCCAAGTGGCTAGTGTGAAAAGTGAGCAATAAAACATTGTTAAAATTAAAAGAAATAATAAATTTGACACAAAAATGTAATTTAAACAACAGATCATTTTCTGATAACACATTCCTTTTAAGCCAGTGCTGCAGACACATGGAGTACAAATAGCCCTTGTATGCAAGGACATTGCAAGAAACACCATATATCTCTTTTTCTTGGATCCCTGTGACTATGACAAGAGAGAAAACCTCTTCCTTTTCCTATAAATCAGTGACAGCAGGAAACTTTTCATGTTGGATTTTAATGCTAGGTAGTAAAAAGACACTTTTCCTATGCTGTCAAATGAGTGGGCATATCAATGTAAGGTCACTGCTTAGAGCTTGTAAAAGACCCTGGCCAGGAGACAAAGATAGGAATAGATTTTATTGCTAAAACCAGTATGTGGCATACTCACAAATGATCTGTTGAGTCTACATCCAAGTCGGGATCTTTCACATGTGCAAGGTTGTGGTCAATGACTATTGTTTCTGTGTTTGCTAAGCAAAATCCATTGGAACGCATGATTTCTGAAACACAATAAAAGAAACTTAATATGGATAAAATACTTGTATTTCAACATTTTTATTTCACATTGTATTAGGTCGCATTCACATTTGGATAGATCTTAGGTACCTCCGCATGAGTACGTTTTTTTCTCATTCCTACAGACTTGACTGTTCAAATCAAATCTGCAAAAACAGTCCAGACTACGTCATTCAGCGATTTTATCTCTGATCGGGCACATGGATCAGTTTAAAACAGATGTGTGAATGGTCCCATTGTCAAAGTCAGTAGGAATGTACAAAAAGAAAGGTAACAACAATAATAAATTAGTATTTAGTTATGTAGCACTTTACATGTCAAAGTGTACAAATACAAGCTGTATCAGGTATTATAGAGTAATAAAACATAATTCAAAAATTCAAGCAAGGGTGATCTTCCTAGTCGCAAGAGCTTACAATCTATGAGATAAGAGGAATGACACAAAAGGTCAAAGTGCTTACAGTGTAAGGTCCAGCCATCTTTGTAATAAATGAGGAGTAAAGCTGCATAAAGCAGTCACAAGGCCAGTATCTGTATATGTCCTCATACAAACTGCTACTGAGTGCATTGAATATGTGAGAAACTGATGATTGTCCTGCCCAAAATGGTTTCTTAAGGTAGATTTAAAACTCTAGACACTGGAAATTAACCTGATTCATCTGTATTATTACATTACAGAGAAACAATGCAATAACAAATGTCTTGGAGATGGGAATGGGAGGTTCGGATTATGGAGGATAAGTTTTATCATTAGCAGGGTGGTAGACAATGATGTGGGAGGAAATGTAGGGCAGTGCAGAAGTTGAGAGCTTTGCGGTTCAGCGTGACAAGTTTATGCATTCTATAGTGGATGGGCAACCAGTGCAATGACTGACACAGGGAGTAAGCATCAGTGTAGTGGCTGGACAGAATATGTTTGTGGCTGCTGTTTTACGACAATTTGGAGAGGGAAGAGTTTAGTAAGAACTGCAGTAATCCAGAAGAGGAGGAATAACAGCAACAATAAGAGTTTCTGCAGTTTCATGGGTAGAACAAAGACAAATTCTAGAGATTTTTTTGAGGTGCAGATAATAATGAGTCAGTGAATGGATATTGGGAATGAAGGAAACATATGAGTCAAATACAACCCCAAAACATGGGTGCGCTGCTTGGGACATATGTTGTTAACATTTGTATTGATAGGACTTGCTATGGTTTACCTAATTTATGACTGAATCCTGATCTAATCCACAAGACATCAAATTAATGTAAACTTGTAGGCTATTAGAGAACTACAAGAGTCAGTGTGCTTTTTGTGGCTAGGTATTAAATGGTATGTTTTGTCAGAATACATTGATTACCTTTCCTTGGGATAGGTCATCAATTTCAAAATGGTGTGGGTCAAATACCCGGTACTCACAATGATCAGCTGTTTCAAGCTCTGGTGGTGGCTGGATGTGAAGACATTAAATACACTGCAAATCTACAATCAATGTGTAGTGGTCACTGTTGTGTAATGCAGAACAGGTTCTTTTTCAAAACAATATGATCTGGTCAAAATAATAATAGCTGTTCTGCAGCACCTAGCAGACGCCAGCACACATTGAATGGAGCTGCACAGTGCAGACCCGTTCAATATCTTTACATCTGGCTGCAGTCAGACCTTGCAACAGTTGACTGGCCAAGTGTCGAATCCCCAACAATCTTATATCGATGACCTATCCTAAGGTTAGACCATTAAGGATAGATCTGACGTCATCAATATATTTAGGCTGGACAACCTCTTTAAGAATGTCTGTAGCCAGTAGCCAGTAAGGCACCAGCAGCAAAATTTTAGGTGCATTAGCTACCTGGATTTTTGATTTCGTGCAGCCCTAAAGTAAATATATATAGAAAGAAAATGACAAAACCGTGTACATTCAATGTTTTAAAAGTATGCCTATGAGTAGGTCAGAAACACAAAAGATACAAGTGTTCTTTTTCCAGAATGATTACTATCTATAACCAACCTTCTTCATATTACCCATGTTTTGAAAAATAGGAGTCATTTTCCTGTACTCAGGCACAAAGCAATTTCTACAAGATTGCTAGATCGTCAGAATGAAGGAAAATAGCTATGCTGAAAGAGCTCAGGCAGGTTTATTAAAGGTTGCCAATATGCATCCATTTCTAAATCAAGTGGATGATAGAGAAAGTTCTGTTCAGTGATAAGACTGAGTTCTAACTCCACATCATTTTAGGGGACAAAAGCACATACTTCTGTTACTGCATCGCCACACTAGAATTATAGTGCTTGAATTAAACTAGTAAGAGTATGTTCACATATGGCTGATTTGTTCCAAAAGATCTGACAAATGTTCTGTACATCTAGAAAATCCATGAACGTGTTGCAGAACCAGACCCCATTGAGATCAAATTCTTTTAAAAAGTAAATTTCCTCTCTCTGCAATTATTGGCCTACTGATTGGAAGACCAAGCAATAAACTTTTATGGAAAACTAGTAATTTATTTAACCATTTTAATAACGACACCCTTTTTGAAAAAAAAATCCCATATGATAAAAGGAATCAGATCTGGAATTCTTTTCACCAGACCAGTGGACAAAGTCTAAATTATTACTACTAATATTGCTATCTCTAAATCGTTATAATCTTTACCAAGGTATTACACATTCAGCTATCAACAATCACAATCTATTCTAAGGTGGTCCACACATCCGTCAACTAAATCTGACGCTTAGTGGAGTTTAGGGCAGAAAGTTTCATGATATTGATGGTTCTAGCATCCGATTTTTCATGACCAAGACTTGCATGTCATGGTTACTGGTCTTGATCAGTAGTCGCGGGAACTTGTTGGCTCTTTCTGGGTCCGGAGGCTTTTTAGCTATGTGAGCTGTTTGTCGTTTAACTCTGACATTTGGCTGAGTTGTCTGACTGTGCTTGTGCCAGTGCTTTGTGCCTGTGTCTACTTTTATGTTGCTTGTTCTGATTTGGCTGTGTCCTGTTAGAGTTTGCCAGTCACTTTTATGCGTTGCTCTGTTGTGTATGACCTTGGCTGTTTATGGTTATTCTCTGCCTGCTCCTTTTGGTACTTTCCCTATGTTATGACTGGTATCGATTCCATTGTCTGCCTGGTAACATTTATTTTTACCTTTAGGTGAGTTCTATAATTAATCTTGACTTAGGCACCCTAGGAGTCAGTGCATGAGTCCTTCGGCCATGAAACTTTTACTGATACTGCTGCCTATGAGAACGTTGTAAGGTTCTGTGTACATGTTCCTGAAACTCAGTTTGTTCGTCAGCCATTTTACTTTCTGTCTTGCTGCAGCTATCTTGCCCTCAGTCAAAATGGAGTTTCCAGCTTGCTATGTTCCCGCCCTGATTCTCTCCTTTTGCTTCTTAAGCAGCCACAGCTGAGCAATCAGTGCTTCAGAATCTAGCCTGCAGTGAACCTGTGACCTGACTCCTAAGCCTTGGACCTTGTACTCCAGCTATTCCTACTGAGGAACTCTGAAGCACTTGTGGACTCTGGAACCCTGCTCTTTGAAAGACCCACGTTTGCATGGACTTACGGTAACAGAGAAGAAGATCCTGAACCTGTTGTGGAGAGTGATTGCTGAGCTTAGATTACTCTGGCCTGCTGTGTCTCCTGCTTCTGTGTCTGCAAACTGTGTGACTATTTTTGCCAACTTGTATGAAGTAATACAAGACTTTCTATATCAAACCTGTGTCTCATGTATTTTCATCGCACCCAAGCACAAGACGCTATATGAACTGTACTACATACATTACAAGATTCTGAAGCCAAACGTTAGTGTCTGCTGGGTCTGGAAAGGCTGTGTCTGCTGTAACTGTGGATATCGGATGTCCGGTTGTACTTTCTGTGATGACAGTGGTTGTGACTTCTCACAACCATTCCAGGTGAGCAATTCCCTTAAGTGTTTTTTTTTTCTGCAGTGTTACCACAGGTAAACACTATTGTTTTTTTTTTTCTTTTCTCTTTTTTGTCTGCTGTAACTGTGGATATCAGATGTCGGTGTGAACTTTCTGTGATGATAGTGGTTGTGACTTCTCACAACCATTCCAGGTGAGCAGTTCCCTTAATTTTTTTTTCTCTCTGCAGTGTTACCACAGGTAAACACTATTGTTTTTTTTCTCCTCTCCTCTTCTTCCAGTACTCCTGTCTTAAAGATCTGGAAAATGGAGGCCCGCATAAAGGAACTTTGCGGAGTGACTGATAATATCCTTGCAGATTTGCAGAATATAAAGACCCGTTTTTCAAGCCTACAGGACCTCACTAATCACAATTTGCAAGTGTTTGGACAGACTGCCCAGGATTTGCGAGCCAGGATTGAGGTTCTGGGAGGAGCGAGTCCAGGCTCCTGCCGTAGCCCCGAGTTCTGGGATTCCCAAGTTGCCCCTTTTCGTTTTGGCGGTGAACGTGAGAAATTCAGGGGATTTATTAATCAATGCAATCTTTTTTTTTCTGCACATGCTTCACAATTTCCCACTGAACGATCTAAGGTGCTTACTATAATTATGTTGCTTACCAACAAGGCTTTGATGTGGGCAAACCCTCTGATTGAGACTGAGGATGATTGTTTGAATCACCTTGATGATTTTATTTTAGCCATGGGGCAGGTGTTTGATGACCCCAATCGAGGTGCAACAGCTGAAGCAGCCATGTTAGCTTTGCGCCAAGGTAAGCACTCGGTAGCTGAATATGCCTTGGATTTCAGGAGATGGGCCCTTGATACCACCTGGGACAGTTCCGCCAAAAAATCTATTTTTCGAAAGGGGTTATCTCCACTGATTAAGGATGAACTTGCTCGTGCCGACCCTCCCACTGCGTTAGGTGACTTTATTAACTACTGCATCCGTATTGATACTCGTCTGACTGAACGCAGGCAAGAGAGATGGTTCGAAAGCAATCGTCACTAACCTTTTCCTACCTTCCTCTCCAGCTAAGGAACCTTTGAGTAGGATTACACGGGAACCTGAACCTGAACCCATGCAGGTAGACTCTTTACAACGACGGGTTAGTGATGCACGCAAGGAACATCGTTTTAAGGAGAATCTATGTTTCTATTGTGGTAAGTCAGGGCACTTCATTATAAACTGCCCCAGCCGTTCTCGTAAGACTACTGCAG
This sequence comes from Oophaga sylvatica, assembly GCA_033576555.1. Lineage (NCBI taxonomy): Eukaryota > Metazoa > Chordata > Amphibia > Anura > Dendrobatidae > Oophaga > Oophaga sylvatica. Next base: position 249,012,849 of record JARQOD010000006.1, read on the forward strand.
CACTCATTCATTGTGAGTGTTGCGAGAGGGGATCTGTCAGGTCCGAGCCTCAGGCTCCAGAGAGATCTGCAGCAACAGATCTTGATTTCTCGGACTTAAACTCCGTTACCTCTGAGGACGTTGACTGTGTAAACGCTGCCATTTTTCAAGTTTCCTCAGCGGTTGTCCCAGCTGAGTTGTAAGAAAAACAATTCTCATTGCTTTCTTTCCATCAAACTCTGGGTTGACTCAGCTTGGGTGTCTAGCTCTGCTATGATCGACTCAGGGGCAAGTGGAAATTTTATGGATGTCTCCTTTGCTCTGAAACAGGGGATACGTTCAGTGAAGAAGGCTACTCCAGTACAGCTGGAAACTGTGGATGGCTCCCTGCTGACCTCTGGACCAGTGGATCAGGAAACAGAGCCTTTGAGGGTTCTTATGGGTAAAGATCATCAAGAGAAACTGTCCTTTATGCTTATTCTTTCTCCCCACTTTCCCATTATTCTAGGGCTACCATGGCTGCAGGCTCAGAATCCTACCATTAACTGGGAGACCAAGGAATTACACTTTCCAGAGAAACAGATGAGTCCAAAGTTTCAGCTTGCTCTGTTCCTAAAGGAACCATGTCAGTCCCTGAACTACCAGCTGTTATACCAGGACTATGTGGATTTATGTGACAAGAAGAACGCTGACCAGCTTCCTCCTCACCGTCCATATGATTGTCCAATTGAATTATTGCCTGGAGCAGAGATACCTTTTGGTAAGATCTACCCCTGGCGGGGCCCGAGCTAAAGGCTTTAAAGGATTACATAGACGAAAATCTAGCCAAGGGCTTCATACGCCTCTCTTCATCTCCTGCAGGTGCACCCATCTTCTTTGTAAAGAAGAAAGATGGATCTCTGAGACCATGCGTAGACTATAGGGAACTCAATAAGGTTACTATTAGAAACCGTTATCCATTGCCTTTAATCCCTGAGTTATTGGAGAGAGTGCGACATGCCAAAATTTTCTCTAAACTAGATCTTCGTGGGGCCTATAACTTAGTCCGTATTAGACCTGGGGATGAATGGAAGACTGCATTCAGGTCACGCTATGGACACTTTGAATATCTAGTTATGCCTTTTGGTCTGAGTACCGCCCCAGCCACTTTCCAACACTTGGTGAATGACATCTTCAGGGATCTCCTAGATACATTCGTGGTAATTTATTTGGATGATATTCTAATTTTTTCTAACTCCACAGAGGAACATCATGGACATGGAGAATGGTCTTGGAACGTCTAAGACAAAATCATCTTTACATCAAACTTGAAAAGTGTGAATTCCATAGGACCGAAATTCAATTTCTGGGGTATGTACTGTCTACACAAGGAATTAGTATGGATGGAAGCAAAACCCAAGCCATCAAGGATTGGCCAAGTCCTAGAAATGTGAAGGAGGTACAGCGCTTCATCGGGTTTGCCAACTTCTATAGACGTTTCATTAGAAATTTCTCTGAGGTAGTGTCACCTATCACCCAACTTACCGGAAAGAGTCTAGGTTCTCCTGGACTCCCCAAGCCCAGGAAGCATTTTCCCGTCTAAAAGATAAATTTACCACTGCACCTATCCTAGTACATCCCAACCCGAGCTTGCCTTCATAATAGAGGTGGATGCTTCAGACTGTGCCGTTGGAGCTATACTCTCTCAGAGAACAGGTGAGAAGAATGTCTTGCATCCCTGTGCCTTCTTTTCCCAGCAGTTGTCTTCGGCTGAGAGGAACTACGATGTGGGCAATAGAGAGTTGTTGGCCATTATTGCCGCCTTCAAAGAATGGAGACACCTTCTTCAGGGAGCTGCACAGCAAATAGTCGTCCTGACAGACCATCGTAACCTTGATTTATCAGGTCGGCTAAGTGCCTGACTCCTCGCCAGGCTCGCTGGAATCTTTTCTTAAACCAATTTAATTTTATCATTTCTTATAGACCAGGATCGCGCAATGGAAAGGCTGATGCACTCTCTAGGATTTACTCAGCAGAGACACGTCCAATTACTCCTCCTAAGACTATTCTTCCTGACTCTAGATTCCTAGAGTAATTCATAATCAAGACCTACTTAAGGACATCAAGGAAGCATACCATGCGGATTCCTTTTTGGCACAACCCCCAAGGGACGTAAGTCTTGTCTTTAAGAATGGTGTGTGGATTCAGGGACAACGCCTGTATATTCCTGAAACAGTCAGATTGAGAGTATTGCAACTCATTCACGATTCCAAGATAGCTGGGCATAGAGGAATTCTAAAGACACAGGAATTTCTTTCTCGTTTCTTTTGGTGGCCCACTTGCAGGAAGGATGTTTTAAACTATGTCACTTCATGTGAAGTCTGTGCAAGATGCAAAACACCTCGCTCCTCACCAACTGGTCTGTTACAGCCTCTTCCCACCCCGTCCCGCCCGTGGGGATCCATTTCTATGGACTTCATTGTGGAGTTACCAACCTCTCAAGGGAAGAACACCATTCTAGTGGTGGTTGACCGTCTAACAAAGGCAGCTCATTTTATCCCTTGTGTCGGCTTACCCACTGCAAAACAGACATCAGATTTGATGATTAAAGATGTGTTTCGCTTACATGGAGTACCGGATGAGGTTATTTCGGATCGAGGGGTGCAATTCACTTCTAGGTTTTGGCAAAATTTCTGTGCAGCATTGGACATTAAAGTAAACCTTTCTTCTGCTTTTCATCCCCAGACTAATGGACAGACCGAACGAACCAATCAAACCCTGGAGCAGTATCTCCGCTGCTTTATCTGCCACCTACAGGATGATTGGGTGGATCTACTTCCATTAGCTGAGTTCTCGTATAACAACTCTCAGAGTGCCTCCACTAAAACAGTCTCCTTTTTACTCTAATCTAGGTTATCATCCTAACATTCTACCACGATTTCCCATAGAAACGCCTTACGCAGCAGTGGCTGAAAGAATCACGTCTTTACAGAAGAATATGGATCTTCTAAAGGAGAATCTGGAATCGGCTCAGGAAAGGTACAAGAAAGCAGCAGATAAATTTCGTAAACCTGCACCAGCTTTCAAGGTAGGAGACTTGGTCTGGCTGTCAACCAGAAATCTTAAGTTAAGGATTCCATCGTCTAAGTTGGGACATAAGTACATTGGACCCTAAAAATCAGTAAAATTATAAGTGCCGTTGCTTGTCGTCTTCAACTGCCCAGAACTATGAGAATTCACCTGTCTTTCATGTATCCCTACTAAAGGCTGCGACACCCAATAGTTTCCTGGACGTTCTTCTCCTTGCCCTGACCCAGTGCTAGTCGATGGTCAGGAAGAATTTGTGGTGGAAAGGATTTTAGATTCCAGGTTGTATAGAAATCAGTTACAATATCTGATTAAATGGCAGGGCTACCCAGTGGAGGACAACTCATGGGAACCAGTCAATAACGTTAATGCTCCTCGCTTGCTCCGTCAGTTTCATCAGAGGTACCCACACAAGCCTGGTCTGAGGTCATCCGGAGGTTGTCCCTAAGGGGGGAGTAATGTAAGGTTCTGTGTACATGTTCCTGAAACTCAGTTTGTTCGTCAGCCATTTTACTTTCTGTCTTGCTGCAGCTATCTTGCCCTCAGTCAAAATGGAGTTTCCAGCTTGCATGTTCCCGCCCTGATTCTCTCCTTTTGCTTCTTAAGCAGCCACAGCTGAGCAATCAGTGCTTCAGAATCTAGCCTGCAGTGAACCTGTGACCTGACTCCTGAAGCCTTGGACCTTGTACTCCAGCTATTCCTACTGAGGAACTCTGAAGCACTTGTGGACTCTGAACCCTGCTCTTTGAAAGACCCACGTTTGCATGGACTTACGGTAACAGAGAAGAAGATCCTGAACCTGTTGTGGAGAGTGATTGCTGAGCTTAGATTACTCTGGCCTGCTGTGTCTCCTGCTTCTGTGTCTGCAAACTTGTGTGACTATTTTTGCCAACTTGTATGAAGGAATACAAGACTTTCTATATCAAACCTGTGTCTCATGTATTTTCATCGCACCCAAGCACAAGACGCTATATGAACTGTACTACATACATTACAATTACACTCCATTCAGCCTATCACAATCAATCCCAAACTATTCCTCTAAGGCTGGGGTCACACACACCGTCAACTAAATCTGACCGCTTTAGTGGGACGATTATGGCAGAAAAGTTTCATGAACATTGATGCGTCTAGCATCCGATTTTCACTACCCATAGACTTGCATGTCATGGTTTACTGGGTTCTTGGATCAGGTAGTCGCGGGGTTAACTTGGTTGGCCTCTTTCTGGGTCCCGGGAGGCTTTTTATAGCCTCACTGTGAAGCCAGTCTTTGTGTTTATACTCTGACCTTTGGCTGAGTGTGTCTGACCCTGTGCTTGTGCCAGTGCTTTGTGCCTGTGCTACATTTTATGCTTGCTTGGTTCTGATTTGGCTGTGTCCCTGTTACGAGTTTTGCCTGTCCCTTTTGTACTGCGTTGCTCTGTCTGTGTATGACCCCTTGGCTGTGTTCTGGTTATTCTCTGCCTGCTCCTTTTGGTACTTCGTCGCCCTCTATGTGTATGACCTGGCTATCCTGACTATCCATTCTGTCTATGCCCCTTGGTAACTTTATTTCGTAGTTACCCTTCTAGGAGTTTTCCTTTACCTCCTAGATCTCTGGAGCTTAGGCCACGCCCCTAGGCAGTCAAGTGCCTGCAGGTCCTTCGGCCTGAAACATTCTCTACCTGATACTGCTGCCTATGAGAGACGTGTGCTGGCTCCGCCCCTTGGCAGTCACATGGTGCGGAAGGTCCTGTGTCCTCAGAAGCACACATCTTCTCTGCTGCGGTTCTACTATACAGGTATCGTTGTGCACAGTTTGTTCACTTAGGACACACGCACTGGCTCAGTGAGCAAGTGCAGTGCGGTGTGCCTGACATTGCATTGGCGATTGTCGACCCACAATCGGTGACAATCGCAGCATGATGCGATTGCACTCGCACGTTTAAAACGGACCACAAAAAATCTGATACTGGGAGCTGCTCCATAGATTACCATTGATCCGACTGCAATGCGATATTTCATCGCTTTGCAGTGGTACGATTTTGTTGCCAGTGTGACCCCAGCCTAAAAAGGAATGGAGCAGTGGTCGCACATGCACACTGCGGCCCATTCTAATGGGGTTAAAAGTGGTCAGTGAGATTCTCAGGAGTCAGACCCTCATGATCCCATGGATGGGTGATAACTTGCTTATAAAGGACAATCCCTTTAACACATAGTAATGATATATCTGCCGGCAGCTCTCTGAACATGTGTCCTGTATATTATTATTATACATTTATATAACGCCATTTATTGCATGGCGCTTTACATATGAAAAGGGAAAATATAGACAAGTACAATAAAACATGTGCGAGAAAAGGGACACACAAGTACAGAAGGATAGAGGACCCTGCCCGCGAGGGCTCACAGTCTGCGGGGATGGGTGAGAATACACTAGGAAAGGGTAGAGCTGGTCGTGCGATGGTTCAGTACACTGAGGATCATTGCAGGTTGTAGGCTTGTCGGAACAGGTGGGTCTTCAGGTTTTTCTTGAAGGTTTCCGTTGTTGGTGAAAGTCTGATGTTTTGCGGCAGGGAGTTCCAGAGTATGGGGAAGCCCAGGAGAAGTCTTGTATGGGGTTTTCTTTTTTTTATGGGAAATATGACGAGTCTAAATTCTTTTTTTTTTTTTTTTTAAATTTAAACCATACCAGTGGACTCAAACTTTATTGGGGTCCGCCTGGGCTTCCAGCATTTATCATAGCAAGAACAGTTGTGCCGACTGCGACATTTGTGCCATAAAAAATAATAGACGACTCTTCAATATATGACAACATTGGATGTGAATAAAAGGACAATGCTCTCATGGACTTATTTCATCACATTAATGATGTTTAGTGCGTGTTCTTGTTTTTTTGTGTTCGTCTATTATCACTTCTGGGGGTCCCGTCTATTCGTGTATGTATGGTAGAAGATAACTACGCTACTAATTCGGGGTTGCTACGGACCCTCTTGATAAATTGTTCATTAAGAAAATCGTAGCTGGTGGCAGCTAAAAAAGAAGGGGTGTAAAGTGTTGACCTATTGGGTGGCGTTGGCAGTGACGGAGCGGGTTTTATAAGTGTATTGCCTGGCTGCAGCCCGGAGTAATTATAAATCCCTCACTGCAGCGTGCCCAATAGCCAGCACACATCCAAGCGGCCCATCTGGCGACTAATTATCCCAGGTGCAGTTCCTTGACTGACCTGAGGCTAAAAGGGGGCGCCAGAGAGCTGCAAGTTCCTAAGTGGAAGTGGGGTAATTATAAATCCCTGCAGATTATTCCTGACACATTGGGTCGGACGGCAGCAGCCGTCGTGTGTGTGCCGTTTTCATCACATTGTCCTTAAAGGGGTATTCCAATCTCCAGGATCCTATCCCATTATGTAGTAGATGTAATAATAATATTAGCAAATACCTCCAATTAGAAATGTAGTATAGTTCTTCTGATTTGATATATCGCTTACCCATGTGCAGGCATTGCAGTAGCATGATTATGACCACTCATATAGTGATAGTTAGCTGTTGTCATAACCATGGATATCTAAGCTACTGGAATGCCCTGCACATGGGGTAAGAGACAGAGCTAATCAGAAAAACTATACCACATTTCAAATTAAAGGTATTTGCTAACATTATTATTACACGTACTACATACTGAGATGCGATCCTGGAAATGGGAATACCCCTTTAAAAAATTTTTTTGTCACCTAGTCCTGGGCCCAGAATAAAATAGTAAACAATGTTGCATTTCCTATGTTTTAATTTTTCAAACATTTATTTTATTAAAATTTTAGCTGAATGCTTGAGATGTAGTAGTGACAGCAGGATTTCAAGACAGATCCTGTTTAATATTTATCTATTCCTTTGAGAAAGTAAAGCTTTAATGAATCTGTAGTGCCATCTAGTGTTGAAATTGAAAAATATACAAACATTCACATAGAAATCTGTAGTGACTAGTCATTACAGCCTAGACAGGCAACCAGTAGATTAGGAGTCTGCTAGTAGATTATAAAGCATCAAGGTCACGCTTTGTTTCACAACAAAAATGTCATAATGTAAAGTATAATGCCCCATGCAGCATGATGTCACTATATATGATGCGCCAACAGTCCACAACACAGTATAATGCCTCCACAGCCCCTCCCTCTATAGTATGATGTACACACAGCCACCCCTCTCACACAGCGTAATGCCCCATAGCTAAAAACACAGTATGATGCCCCTACTCCACATACAATATAAACTGCTGGACAATATAATGCTCACTGCCCCTCACAGAGTATAATTCCCCCACAGCTGAGCACATTATGATGCCCCCACAGTCCCCCAAAACATTATGTCTTCATAGACTCATATATAGTATGATGCCTCACATACACAGTATGATGCCCCCTCTCTCCCCCACACATTGCAATACTCCCAGGCCCCTCTGCGGATCTGGGCCCCCAAACCTACTCTATGGGCAGTACTTAGCATAAATCACTTGATTCACTCTGTACAGAAAAAGCAGCATCTCATCATTCATTAACCAAACTACCCAGTTTACTATTATTTAGAGATATAGGGAAATTTGTGAATGAGGGTAGTGTAATATTTGTATGCAGGTGAAAAGTGGGCCCCCAAAAGTCAATGTTACTGGTGGGCCCTTGGCACCACAGGCTAACACTGAATACTCCCCCTTCATAACACACAGTATAATGCCCTTATATCCACTCCACATGGTATGATGTCCCCACACACTATATACTTCCTCAGTATGATATCCCCACATCTGTTCACACAATGTGATGTCCCCACAGCCTCCCACATTGTGTGATGTCCCCACAGCCTCCCCACATAGTATGATGTCCCCACAGCCTCCCCACATTGTATGATATCCCCACAGCATCCCCACACCGTATAATGTCCCCACAGATGTTCACTCAATATGATGTCCCCACATGGTGTGATGTCCCCACAGCTGTTCACTCAAAATGATGTCCCCACAGCCTTCCCACACAGTATGATGTCCCCACAGCTGTTCACTCAACATGTCCCCACAGCCTCCCCACACAGTATGTCTCCACAGCCATTCATTCAATATGATGTTCCCACAGCCTTCCCACACGATATGATTTCCTCACAGCCTCCCCACACAGTATGTCTCCACAGCTGTTCACTCAATATGATGTCCCCACAGCCTCCCCATACGGTATGATGTCCCCACAGCTATTCACTCAATATGATGTCCCCACATGGTATGATGTCCCTACAGCTGTTCACTCAATATGATGTCCCCACATGGTATGATGTCCCCACAGCTGTTCACTCAATATGATGTCCCCACAGCTGTTCACTCAATGTCACAACAGCCTCCCCACATAGTATGATGTCTCCACAGCCATTCACTCAATATGATGTCCCCACAGCCTTCCCACATGATATGATGTCCTCACAGCCTCCCCACACAGTATGTCTCCACAGCTGTTCACTCAATATGATGTCCCCACAGCCTCCCCATATAGTATGATGTCCCCACAGCTGTTCACTCAATATGATGTCCCCACATGGTATGATGTCCCCACAGCTGTTCACTCAATATGATGTCCCCACAGCCTCCCCATATAGTATGATGTCCCCACAGCTGTTCACTCAATATGATGTCCCCACAGTCTTCCCACAAGATATGATGTCCTCACAGCCTCCCCACACAGTATGTCTCCACAGCTGTTCACTCAATATGATGTCCCCACAGCCTCCCCATACGGTATGATGTCCCCACAGCTGTTCACTCAATATGATGTCCCCACATGGTATGATGTCCCTACAGCTGTTCACTCAATATGATGTCCCCACATGGTATGATGTCCCCACAGCTGTTCACTCAATATGATGTCCCCACAGCTGTTCACTCAATGTCACCACAGCCTCCCCACACAGTATGATGTCTCCACAGCCATTCACTCAATATGATGTCCCCACAGCCTTCCCACATGATATGATGTCCTCACAGCCTCCCCACACAGTATGTCTCCACAGCTGTTCACTCAATATGATGTCCCCACAGCCTCCCCATATAGTATGATGTCCCCACAGCTGTTCACTCAATATGATGTTCCCAAATGGTATGATGTCCCACAGCTGTTCACTCAATATGATGTCCCACAGCCTCCCCATATAGTATGATGTCCCCACAGCTGTTCACTCAATATGATGTCCCCACATGGTATGATGTCCCCACAGCTGTTCACTCAATATGAAGTCCCCACAGCTGTTCACTCAATATGTCACCGCAGTCTCCCACACAGTATGTCTCCACAGCCATTCACTCAATATGATGTCCCCACAGACTTCCCACACGGTATGATGTCTCCACAGCATCCCCACACATTATGATGTCTCCACAGCATCCCCACACATTATGATGTCCCCACAGCTGTTCACTCACTATGATGTCCCCACAGATTCCCGCACAGTATGTCTCCACAGTTGTTCCTTCAATATGATGCCACCATAGCCTCCCCACACAGTATGATGTCTCCACAGCCGTCCCACACGGTATGATGTCACCACAACATCCCCACACAGTATGTCCCCACAGCTGTTCACTCAATATGATGTCCCCACAGCCTCCCCACACAGTATGATGTCCCACATCATCCCCATACAGAGTGAGGTAGGGCTCCCACAGTCACTACTTCACACAGTATTATTCACCCAGACAGTATGATGCCCCCACATGAGAAAATCACTTGCCTGAATCCCTGCTCTGACTGCTACCCAGTCACATGACCTGAAAATCCCTGTACATAGACGGAATGGTGGAGCAGAAACCTGATGGCTCCCTGCTCCACAACTGTGTTCAACTATATCAGTTTCCTGATGACACCGATAAAACTGAAGTTGGGACATATCACAATCCCCCGAGACAGCACCCCAAATTCAGGAATATTTCCCTAAGTCTGGGTCAGTTCGGAGATATATCTACACTGCTCATATAACTCACAAAGAAATGAATGGGTGTTAGGAAACAGTATACCACCTCCACCATGGGATATACTGAGGAGGTAGGCAAATAGCATAACTTTTGTAAACTGTTTCTGAGACTCCCATTCATTTCTGTAGGAGTTATACAGAGTAGAGCTGCTGAGCACGCCTATTTTCGTAACCCTCCTTTGTATGACCTATAGATAGTTATTTCCATTGCGACCATGAAATCCAGAGGTGGGAAAAATCGTCTAAACTAGTCAAATATTACCTTACTCTGCTCCAAAGAATAAAGGTGACCATGGTTTGAACAACCATGGAACGAACAATTGTCACGTATGTGCAGCCATAGACATTATAGTCCATAATGGCCATTACTGGCCATCAGATGCCGCACCACATACTTTACCGCAGGGTAAAAATACTCTTGGCATTTCCGAGGAGTACTTTCAGCAAAGTAGCATGTTGGACTCATAAGAGGTCATGGCTTCTCACGGAATTAGTGACATACAGTAAATGAAAAAGTAAAGTTGTAAGAAATTAATCTGTAATAAAAGGACACGCATTATAATATGGGACATACCTATCGCTCTATATAGTGTGTTCAACTGAGCCCCCCAAGCTATGACTCCTTGTGCGTTTCAAAGTACCCGCATAACGGCTTTGACCTAATCTTTCCTCCAACATGCTGCAATTTAAAAAAAAAAGTTGCAGCATTTTGCAGCACTCATTACATATCCAATAAATACTGCATATGAAGGCATCCGTAGACAGTGAGATTCAGGTTCATCAGGGTCACGTTCAGATGTGTGGATTAGTGTTGAAATCCACGCTGAAGTTTGCACGTTTCATTTCCCAGAGGAGCATTGCATGACCTATAAGTCTATAAGTCAGAGGCTTCTCATACAGCCAATCAGATCTGATACTTTGCACTGATGAGGGGCAATAAGCCGAAACACACATCTGCAAATTGAGATTCAGGTTTGGCTTTTATCCTAAGTCACGTGGCAAGGCTCGTTAAAGGCTCGATATTGACCTTTTGATTTCTACTTCCAGTAGGTGGCACTAGAGTTCCAGTCATCTTCCCCTTTGAAGAGGCAATTTGCATATTTAATTTCTCAGAGGAGAATTGCAAGGCCTATAAGTCTTCTTACACTGGCATGTCAGGCGTATCACTCTCTATGTTACCCCATAGATTGAAATCTATGCTGAAAATCCAAGAAAACCCACAGTACTAATGTGGAATAGTCACAGATTTCTGCTACAATTTTTATATGACAGCAAAATCAATCTGTAATGATACCTCCAGCGAGTCTGAAATCATTCCAAGATAACTGGTTTTAATTCTAATTAAAGGGGTAGTCTCATCTCCAAGATCCTATTCCAATATGTAATAGGTGTAATAATAATAATATTAGCAAATATCTCCACTTAGAAACGTAGTATAGTTCTTCTGATTCGCTATGTATTTTTCCTCATGTGCAGGCATTGTAGGATCTTAGGTATCCATGTTTACAACCACTAGCAACTATCTAAGGCCGGTGTCACACTTGCGAGTGCAATGCGAGAAACTCGCGCATCAATACCCGGCACATGTATTTCTATGCAGCCTCACACTACGGTCCGAGTGCCGGCGGCAGTGCCGGGTATTGAGGCGAGAGACTCGCGCAAATTTCTCGCATCACACTCGGAAGTGTGACACCGGCCTAAGGGCTCATACTCACTGGCTGGAAAAAAATCGGTCCGTTTTCTGCAGGGAAAAAACGGTACAATTGTTGTAAAAAGGCATGCGATTTGCATGCGATTTTAAATCGCACCATGCGTTTTCCATCAGTTTTCCATCTGTATGCAATGCGATTTTAACATGAAGTTTTACATAGAGCAGATATCATGTAAAAATCACATTGTAAAAAAAATGTACACAAAAAGCAAATAATTATATATATATATATATATATATATGTATAATATATATACATATATATATATATATATATATATATATATATACACATATATATATATATATATATATATAATATATATATATATGGTCATACACTTCTACATAGTATAATAGCCGCTAATTCATCCCCGGCTATACTGTAAAATCACACTGACAGCTTTAATAAAGAATAGAAACAATACATATACACACATAGAATACATATATATATATATATATATATATATATATATATATATATATAATTGTGACATATATATATATACATATATTTATAGTTTATACACTTCTACATACTGTAAAAGCCGCTAATTCAATTGCCGGCTTTTGTGAAATCACAGAAGCCGACATGAAATGATACATTGTTTACACGCAGTTAACCATGTAATTTCATGTATTTTGATATGTGGTTTTAACTTACAATTACATAAGTGTATGTGTGCAAAATTTCAGACATGTAGGGGTTAATTAAAGGTGTAAATTCATTGAAAAAAAATGGTGGGCTCCCGCTGTATTTTCTCCACCAGACAGACAAAGCAAGCGAGTGGGGGCAGATAATAATAGCCTAGGGAGGGTAAATTTTTTTGTGCCCCCCTGGCTACTAACATCTGCCCCCAGACACCCCAGAAAGGGAAATCTCTAATTAGATTCGCCCTTTCTGGCACTTTGCCCGTCTATTCCCATTGCCCTGTAGCGGTGGCGAATGGGTTAATAAGGGGTTAAAGCCACCTTGCAATTGAAAGGTGACTTTAAGCCAGGTTAATAATTGAGAGCTGTCAATTAGACAACTATCAATTATTAATCCTATTGAAGTAAATAAAAAAAACACACACACTTTAAGAATAAATAATTTTAATGAAATAAAAACGCATTTTTTTGACCATCTTTTATTTAACTCTTAATCCCTCGAAGCCCTTGATCTCCTATAACAGGGGTGGGGAACCTTTTTTCTGCCGAGGGCCATTTGGAATCTTATAAAAGTGTTCGGGGGCCGCATAAAATTATTAATAATGATGAGCGAGTATACTCGTTGCTCGGGTTTTCCCAAGCATGCTCAGGTGTCCTCTGAGTATTTTGTCCCATTAGCAGGGCCGGCTCCAGGTTATTATGGGCCCCGGGCGAAAGAGCCTCAGTGGGCCCCTTTAACACAGACCACGATTCATGATGCACAGATACTACAGAGAAATATGGGTATAGTACAATGCCAAACACTTCACTTCTTCCATTACATGACTGATATCTATTGTAAATTGTACAATAGCTCAAAAACCGCCAAATCCTCGCAGCGCACAGTACAGACTGGACAGTACAGTCCTCCATACAATATTATGGGCACCACATAGTCTCCCCCTCATCACCCATATAATACCCCATGCAGGATGTCACCCCCCATCCCCGGCCTATATAATGCTCCATACAGAATACTGGACCCTAAATAATGCTCCATACAGGATATGGTCCCCATATAATGCTCCATCAGGATACTGGTCCCCATATAATGCTCCATACAAAATATGGAGCTCTCCTCTGCGCTGTACTGCGTTCTGCACTGTTACGGCTCAGGAAAAGGCTCTGTGGATAAGACTCCCCATTATCTCATCATTGCTTCCCCTCATCATCAATGCCTGCCCTCATCATCATCGCCTCCCCATCATTATCATTGCCTCCCCATCATCACATGCCTGCCCCATCATCATCATTCGCCTCCCATTTATCATTTCCTCCACATCATCATCATTATCATTGCCTCCCCATTAATATCATCATCATTGCCTTCCCATTATCATTGCCTCCCCATCATTATCATTGCCCCCATTAATCATCATCATTCGCCTTCCCATTTATCATTGCCTCCCCATCATCAATGCCTGCCCATCATCATCATCGCCTCCCCATCATTATCATTGCTCCCACATCATCAATGCCTCCCATTAATATCATCGCACTCCCCTCATTATCATTGTCCTCCACATCATCATCATTATCATTGCCTCCCCATTAATATCATCATCTGCCTTCCCATTATCATTGCCTCCCCATCATCATCATTATCATTGCCTCCCATTATCATCATCGCCTTCCCATTATCATTGCCTCCCCATCATCAATGCCTGCCCATCATCATCATCGCCTCCCCATCATTATCATTGCCTCCCCATCATCATCAATGCCTGCCCATTACATCATCATCGCCTCCCCATCATTATCATTGCCTCCACATCATCCTCATTATCATTGCCTCCCCATTAATATCATCATATCGTTGCCTTCCGATTATCATTGTCTCCCCATCATCCTCATTATCATTGCCTCCCCATTAATATCATCATCATCGCCTTCCCATTATCATTGCCTCCCCATAATCATCATTCATTGCCATCCCCATTATATCTCATCATCCTCCATTATCATTGCCTCCCCACATCCATCTCATCATCTTCATCACACCTCATGCGCCTCCCCACCACCATCACACATACAGCATGGCAGGCAGCACTCTACACACACAGGCAGCACCATCACACCCACACGATCTGTCGACGCTCTCTGCCACAGCCGGCCGCTGAATGATGACGTCATTCAGCGGCGCTGCTGTGAGAGAGAAAGCACCGGCGCCCCCTGGAGCTCGGAGCTGCGGCAGCGGAGGCACGGCGGATAGGTGAGTATTGCGCCGGCTCCTGCAGGGGCCCTGAACAAGCGGGGGGGGGGCCAGTGGCGGCGCTGACACCGCTAACGGGCGCGACAGCGAGTGGGCCCCCCCGCCTGCTCAGGGCCCCGGCACTTGCCCGGCCCTGCTATGTGCACACACTTACCCAGTGGCTCTACCCACACACAACAGGCAGCGTGCAGGAGAGGGGCGGGAGGATCGCACAGTCCCGGCTGTCGCTGCTGTCACTGTGGGGGGGAAGCAGAGATGGATCTTCTGCTTCCGCTCACCAGGAACACGGGTGGGGGTTCCGGTGCGCCGCACTGCGAGAGGCCTGCAGGTGGCGCAGACCCCAAAACTTAATTGAAAAAGTGTCAGCTGCCTGCCGGGCCGGACCAGATGATATGGCGGGCCGTATACGGCCCGCGGGCCAGACGTTCCCCACCCCTGTCCTATAATAAAGAAAAATTAATAAAACAACATTATTCTTACCTATCTGGCGATCTGTCACGTCCCACGCTGTAATCCTTCACAAAGGGTTAATTAGCTTTGAGCCAAGCAGCGCAAGTAATCCTGCGTGCTCAGCTGAAAGCTCCTGAATGAAGGAGCTTATCTCCTGCCGACAGGAGAGGATGTGATTAATGAATGAAGCTTAATTGATTGCGTCCCACTTTCACTTGAGGTCAGGTCAGGATGACCTGACCTGAAGTGAAAGTGGCAATAAATCAATTAAGCTCCACTCATTAATCATTCCTCTCCTTTCGCTGGGAGAGGAAGTTATTCATTCGGGGGTAACAGCTCAGCAGGCAACATTAGCTCCCTGCTAACTGTAACCTGTTAACCCTTTCTGATGGATTACAGCGTGGGACCTGACTGTGCATCGGATTGGTAAGAATAATTTTGCTTTTTTATTTTTTTATTACAGGAAATGGTTTTAGCAGGAAAATAAAATATGGTCAAAAACTGTTTGATTATTTCATTAAACTTCTTTTTTATTAAAGTGGGTGTGTTTGATTTTTCTTTCATACAATAGGATTAATAATTGATAGTTGTCTAATTGACAGCTCTCAATTATTAACCTGGCTTAAAGTCACCTTTCAATTGCAAGGTGGTTTTAACCCATTATTAACCCATTCGCCACCGCTACAGGGCAATGGGAATAGACGGGCAAAGTGCCAGAAAGGGCTAATCTAATTAGAGATTTGCCCTTTCTGGGGTGTCTGGGGGCAGATGTTAGTAGCCAGGGGGGGCACAAAAAAAATGTACCCTCCCTAGGCTATTATTATCTGCCCCCACTCGCTTGCTTTGTCTGTCTGGTGGAGAAAATACAGCGGGAGCCCACGCATTTTTTTTCAACGAATTTAACCTTTAATTAACCCCTACATGTCTGAAATTTTGCACACATACACTTATGTAATTGTAAGTTAAAACCATATATCAAAATACATGAAATGACATGGTTAACTGTGTGTAAACAGTATCATTTCATGTCGGCTTGTGATTTCACAAAGACGCAATTGAAATTACGCTATTACAGTATGTAGAAGTGTATGAACTATAAATAATATATATATGTATGTGTCACAATGACATATATATATTATATATATATATATATATATATATATGTATTCTATGTGTATGTATCTAGTGTTTTGTGAGCTGTCAGTGTGATTTTACAGTAGCCGGGGATGAATTGCCGGCTTTTCAAAGGAGACTGGTGCGTATAAATCGGACAGCACTCGCATGGTGCGAGTGCTGTGCGATGATTTCTCGCACCCATTGACTTGCATTGGCGATTATCATGCCAAAATCGCATCAAATCGCAGCATGCTGCGATTTTTTTTCTCACACCAATTTCTGATGAGAAAAAAAATCGCAAAGAGAACTCACCTATTGAATAACATTGGTCAGATTTGAATCCGATTTTTTTTCGCCTGAATATCATCCGTTTTCGGCGCCAGTGAGTATGAGCCCTAACTGTGACTATATCAGTGGGACAGGATCTTGGAGATGGGAATACCCATTTAATGACAAACATAGGCTCTGCGGGTAATCTACAATAGACAACACTAATCTACTTCGCCTCTAGATGGCAGTATTTTACAAGCTTTGCCTGAATTGTATAGAAAATGTAGTCCACTGTTTTACAATGGAATTCCTCCCTACAGGTATGTGCCTGTATAGGAGCACAAGTCAGGGGAACATGGACAGCACAGATATAAGCAATCTCAGTAAAAGTAGAGGCTAAGCATAAAAACCTAAACCATGGCCCCGATTCATCATAGCTGTTTCTCCACTTTTCGGGAGTAACTTTCTCCTTTAAAGTAGCTTTAGTATGTCACCCTTATTGTTCACAATTTGCACCATGTTTAAAGTTGCCTTTCTTTTTAAGTCTTTTTTTATCTTTCCGTCACAACTTAGCTTATCCACAGGTTTTAGACAGATTTATGACAAATGTTGCATATTTAAAAGCGGAAATCAAATAAAAAATAAACACAAAACAACAATGAACTGTAAAGAATCACAGAGCTGGCGGTCTTCTGATAGTGGCTGAGGAAGGGTACAGCACATCCGCCTCATAGTCAAATCAATGGGAGGCAGATGTGTAGTCCCCTGCAGCGGCCACTATCAGAAGACGAGCAGCTCCGCAAGTGAGCACTTCCAGCTGGCAGCCGCCGCCGCCATGGAGAACAGCTAATTGGCGGGGGGCGCAAGGTGTTGGACCCTAACCAATCAGACACTGATGACCTATCACAAGATTAGGTCATCAATGCTAAAGTAGTGGACAACCTCGTTGAAAGAGTTCCTGCCAATCTGGGGCTGCTTTTTTTATTTAATAAAAGAATGGGCAACCTCAGATAGATGATTTTGCTAAATATTATACTGTATATCACAAAAGTGAGTACATGGCTCACATTTTTGTAACTATTTTATGATCTCTTTTTATGGGACGACACTGAAGATATGACACTTTGATACAATGTACAGTAGTCAGCATATAGCTTGTATAACAGTGTGAATTTGTTGTGCCCTCTAAATAACTCACACTCAGCTATTAATGTCTAAACCGCTGGCAACACAAGTGAGTGCCCAAAGTGTCAATATTTTGTGTGGCCACCATTATTTATAAGCACTGCCTTAACTCTCTTGGGCATGGAGTTCACTAGAGCTTCACAGGTTTTCACTGGAATCCTTTTCCACTCCTCCATGACGACATCATTGAGCTGTTGGATATTAGAGACCTTGCGCCCTCTATCTTCCATTTGAGGATGCCCCACAGATGCTCAACAGGTTTCAGGTCTGGAGACATACTTGGCCGGTACAGCACTTTTACTCTAAATTTCTGTAGCAAGGTAGTGGTTGTCTTGGAGGTGGTTTGGGGTCGTTATCATGTTGGAATACTGCCCTGCAGCCCAGTTTCTGAGAGGAGCGGATCATGCTCTGCTTCAATATGTCATAGTACATGCTGGCATTGACGGTTCCCTCAATGAACTGTAGTTCCCCACAGTTGGCAGCGCTCATGCATCCCCAAAACATGACATTTCCACCACCATGCTTGACTGTAGGCAAGACACACTTTTCTTTGTACTCCTCACCTGGTTTACACCACACATGCTTGACACCATCTGAACCAAATAAATTTATATTGGTCTCATCAGACCACAGGACATGGTTCCAGTAATCTATGTCCTTAGTCTGTTTGTCTTCAGCAAAGTGTTTGCAGGCTTTCTTGTGCATCGTCATTAGCAAAGGCTTCCTTCTGGGATGACAGCCATGCAGACCAATTTGATGCAGTGTGTGGCATATGGTCTGAATACTGACAGGCTGACCCCACACCCCTTTAACTTCTACAACAATGCTGGCAGCACTCATACACTTTAGAAAGGACAACCTGTGGATATGACGCTGAGCATGTGCACTAAACTTCTTTGGTCGACCATGGTGAGGCTAGTTCTGATTGAAACCTTCTTGTTAAACCGCTGTATGGTCCTGGCCACCATGTTGCAGCTCCAGGTGTTGGCAATCTTATTATAGCCTAGGTCATCTTTATGTAGAGCAACAATTCTTTTTTTCAGATCCTCAAAGAGTTCTTTGCCATGAGGTGCCATGTTGAACTTCCAGTGACCAGTATGAGAGTGTGATAGCGATAACACCAAATTTAATACACCTGCTCCCCATTCACAGCTGAGACTTTGTAACACTAACAAGTCACATGACACCAGAGATGGAAAATGGCTAATTGAGCATAAAGTAGCCATTTTCACTTAGGGGTGTACTCACTTGTGTTGCTAGAGGTTTAGACATTAATGGCTATGTGTTGAGTTATTTAGAGGGCACAACAAATTTACACTGTTATACAAGCTGTACACTGACTACTTTACATTGTATCAGTGTCATATCTTCCGTGTTGTCCATTAAAAGATATCAAAATATTAACAAAAATGTGATGGGTGTACTCATTTTTGTGACACACTGTATGTTAAAAAAAAAACACTCAGTACGGTCCCTAATGTCCCCCAGCAGGGCCTGACATTCTAGCAAAAATTGGACCGAAAATTCCGGGTTTTGGTATCCTGTGATTACTGTACAGTAAGGGCCCCGTCTCACATAGCGACACACCAGCGATTCCCGACAACGATCAGACAGGCAGCGATCAGGACAGCGACACTGCGGGTAACGTCGCCTAGTTACCCGCAGTGTACGTTGGATACCAGCCCGCTGATGCAGGGAGCTGGTAACCAAGGTACACGTCGGGTTTCCAGGCGCTGCGCGGTGCCTGGAAACCCGATGTGTACCTTGGTTACCAGCTCCCCTGCAGCAGCGCGCTGGTATCACACGTACACATCGAGTTTCCAGGCACAGCCCTGCGCCTGGAAACCCGATGTTTACCTTGGTTACCAGGAGATCGCTGGTCTCCTGCCTGTCACACGCAGCAATGCGTGCTGGCCAGCGGGAGACCAGAGATCAAAAAAAAGTCAATGCATTTCTGACACGACCAGCGATTCACAGCAGGGACCTGATCGCTGGTACGTGTCAGACATAGCGAGATCGCTGCTGAGATCGCTGTTTAGCAGCGATCTCGCTATGTGAGACGGGGCCTTAACAGCGAAGTAAAGTATGCGGTAACAGTCAGTGCAAAAAGTGAATCTCGCTCTTCCACTGTGAGAGCAGCCTCGGTGGATTGTGGTGTCTCGCTCGGCATCCCAGGATACCAAACCCCGGAAGTTATGAATGTTCTTGCTAACAGATGATATTTACAAAAATCACCAATTTACTAAATATAAAGGGCAGTCTCAGAGAGAAGATAGTACCTTCTAAATCACACATAGGATCTCGATTCCAGTTGAACAACTTTACTGATATAATTGTGTTATTCATTGAACACAAAATGTATCAACGGTCAATGGAAACCAAACTCATCAACCAATTGCAGGCTGGATTGCAAATCACCCCACAAATCAAAGTAAACAATCGAAATCACAAGAGAATCCGATTTATGTAAACTCCTAATGTGAATCAATAGTGTTGATGGCTCTCATGTGACCATATGTATCCTGGCAATGTCTGGGCAAGTTATTGATGAGATGATCATTGATGTCTTTTGAGATCTCCTCTGAAAACTAGATCAGGGAATTAGTGAGCTCTTGGACTGTCTATGGAGCTTCTTGGCAATGTCGGATGTACTGGTCATAATGTCCCAGAAGTTCTCAACTGGATTCAGGTCTGGGGAACATGAGGTCCAGTCAGTGGTATCAATGATTTCAGCCAGGAACTGCCTAGATTATCTGGTCACATGAGGCAAGGCATTCTTCTGCAGCAGGAGGAAACCAGGCTCACTGCATCAGTTTAAGGTCTGACATGGGTCTGAAGATTTCATCCCAGGACTAAAGGTACTGTTAACTATAACGCAGATGTCCCTGAAGTTTAATTGACTTGAGGTTATACTTCATTTTTACATCCATTGGTCAGGGTCGTGTACAGACCATGTGTCACGGTTTCATCAGACTGTGGCCTAGGGACGCTGTGAGTGATAGCCCAGCGACCCTATGGGATCTGGAGTGTGATGGACTGTCGTTTTTGTGAGCATTTTTATTGACAGCCCTGCATCTGGTCTAGGCTGTGGGCATTTCCCCAGGTGCCTCAAGTCCTTAATGATTTGAAAGCTATTTAGCTGGCTAGGTGTGAGAAGTCCAGTGTCAGTTGTAGCTTAGCTAGGTATGTTTGCTTAGCCATGTGTCTCATTTCTCTGATCTTGTTGCCGGACCTAGGATTTGTTGTGACTATTCTTGTGATTATCCCTTCTGTTCTTAATGTTCTTTGGCTTCTGGCATCTGACCCCAGTCTTGGCCCCTTGTCATGACATACCCTCCTGACATTTGACCCAGGACTGTTACCTGACAACGCCTTTGTCTTGCCCCTCTGTATTATGAGCCCTCCTGGTAACTAACCTCGGACCTCCTGACTACCCTGTCTCACGGCTTGTCCGTGAGTAGTGACACAGCGTCACACTGTCATTCATGGACTAGCCACAGGTCTCCTGACCCAAACTTGGCAACCTAACGATGTGTTACGCAGTTGACTGGGATAGACTGGACAGGAGGACTCACTCTACTGGCAGTGACATGGCACATAAATCCTCTCTTCCCCTCTATATACAGTCCCATCCTGCAGTACATCCCTCTACTCATTCTCTCTATATACAGTTCCTTCCTGCAGTACATCCCTTTTGTCAGCTCCCCTCTAAATACAGTCCTATCCTGCAGGACATCTATATAAAGCCTCTTGCAGCACATCACTTTTCTGCCCTCTCTATATACTGACTCCATCAGTACATCGCTCCTCACTATCTCTATTTACAACCTCCTGAACCACATTGCTTATCAATTAACATACAACTTCCTGCAGCACATTTCTCCTCAGCCCTTTCTATATACAGCCTCATACAGCACATGGCTCCTCTGGCTCTCTATATACGCCCTGTTGAATCACACTGCTCCTCAGCCCTCTTTATATACAGTCTCCTGCAGTTCATCACATTGTATCTCTCTCCATATACTGCCTCCTGCAGCACATTGCTCCTCAACCCCACCTATATACAGCCTCCTGGAGCACATCTCTCCGCAGCCCTCTCTATACACAGCCTCCTGCAGCACATTGCTCCTCAACCCCTCCTATATACAGCCTCCTGCAGCACATCTCTCCCCAGCCCTCTCTATACACAGCCTCCTGCAGTACATTGCTCCTCAGCCCTCTCTATACACAGCCTCCTGAAGCACATTGCTCCTCAGCCCCTCTCCATATATAACCTTCAGCAGCACATTGCTCATTCAGCCCTATCTATACACAACCTCCTGCAGCACATTGCTCACATTGCTCCTCAGCCCTCTCTATATACAACCTCCTGCAGCACATTGCTCCTCAGCCCTCTCTATACTCAGCCTCCTACAGCACATTGCTCCTCAGCCCTCTCTATACACGGCCTCCTGCAGCAAATTGCTCCTCAGCCCTCTCTATACACGTCCTCCTGCAGTACATTGCTCCTCAGCCCTCTCTATACACAGCCTCCTGCAGCACATTGCTCCTCAGCCCTCTCTATACACGTCCTCCTGCAGTACATTGCTCCTCAGCCCTCTCTATACACGTCCTCCTGCAGCACATTGCTCCTCAGCCCTCTCTATACACGTCCTCCTGCAGTACATTGCTCCTCAGCCCTCTCTATACACAGCCTCCTGCAGCACATTGCTCCTCAGTCCTCTCTATACACGTCCTCCTGCAGTACATTGCTCCTCAGCCCTCTCTATACACGTCCTCCTGCAGCACATTGCTCCTCAGCCCTCTATACACAGCCTCCTGCAACACATTGCTCCTCAGCCCTCTCTATACACGTCCTCCTGCAGTACATTGCTCCTCAGCCCTCTCTATACACAGCCTCCTGCAGCACATTGCTCCTCAGCCCCTCTCCATATATAACCTTCTGCAGCACAATGCTCCTCAGCCCTATCTATACACAACCTCCTGCAGCACATTGCTCACATTGCTCCTCAGCCCTCTCTATACACAGCCTCCGACAGCAAATTGCTCCTCAGCCCTCTCTATACACGTCCTCCTGCAGCACATTGCTCCTCAGCCCTCTCTATACACGTCCTCCTGCAGTACATTGCTCCTCAGCCCTCTCTATACACAGCCTCCTGCAGCACATTGCTCCTCAGTCCTCTCTATACACGTCCTCCTGCAGTACATTGCTCCTCAGCCCTCTCTATACACGTCCTCCTGCAGCACATTGCTCCTCAGCCCTCTATACACAGCCTCCTGCAACACATTGCTCCTCAGCCCTCTCTATACACGTCCTCCTGCAGTACATTGCTCCTCAGCCCTCTCTATACACAGCCTCCTGCAGCACATTGCTCCTCAGCCCCTCTCCATATATAACCTTCTGCAGCACAATGCTCCTCAGCCCTATCTATACACAACCTCCTGCAGCACATTGCTCACATTGCTCCTCAGCCCTCTCTATACACAGCCTCCGACAGCAAATTGCTCCTCAGCCCTCTCTATACACGTCCTCCTGCAGTACATTGCTCCTCAGCCCTCTCTATACACAGCCTCCTGCAGCACATTGCTCCTCAGCCCTCTCTATACACGTCCTCCTGCAGCACATTGCTCCTCAGCCCTCTCTATACACGGCCTCCTGCAGCACATTGCTCCTCAGCCCTCTTTATACACGGCCTCCTGCAGCATATTGCTCCTCAGCCCTCTCTATACTCAGCCTCCTGCAGCACATTGCTCCTCAGCCCTCTCTATACACAGCCTCTTGTAGCACATTGCTCCTCAGCCCTCTCTATACACAGCCTCTTGTAGCACATTGCTCCTCAGCCCTCCCCTACAGAGCCTATATAGATTAAAGAAAGCAATATACAGTGCCCATTAAAATCAATAGGCTGCCACTGTAATACAATGTTGTGCTGAAAAATCCTTGTAGTTGTAGACACCCTCCACTCTGGAAAATTGATGGAAGTCTTAAGTAGGGTATCAGAAAATGGTTAATAAAAAAAGGTATGGTCTGACATAGAGAAAACAAGATGAAGGCTAATCACTAAAGTGCATATGACAGCAATACAACCTACCAGTCCTGTAGAATTACTCACCGGAGATTTTGATAGGGCTTTGGAAGCTGGGCTGTATCTTGTGAACGTTGTCATTTTTCAATACCTGGTCCAGTGGTGATCTCTCAAAGAAAGTGAGGACAACCTCCGACCTGGAATACTGGAAGATGATGAGGACAAGACCTTAATACAATATGTGGGAGAAGACCATGTAACCAGCACAGTATTGGTGGAACGTGTGTGCACATCTGCTACGTATGACTACTGACTGCTCAATAAGGCATGATCATTGCCAAGTAGTAAGTACATACATTATACGAGGACAGGAGCAGATCAGGACAACCAGCTACAAGTAATCATTTCTAGGTCCATTAGCAGTCGGCCAAATATTAGGGGTAGGAATATCAGCAGCTTATCAATGATGATTACCACGGCCGTAGAGGAACACACTGGCAAAAACAGTCAGGAACAGGCTATGGGTCCTTTGTAGCCCAATAGCTCATCATAACACACAATTCCACATATTTCGGGGGAAAATGGGCCCCTGACCTCTCGGGCCAGTGTGCAGCTGCACAGGTACCACCAATGATATGTCCACCCCTGCAGGAACATACAGACTATGCCTGCTGCTGGAGTCAATGGTCTTCATTTATCAAACCTCTCACAGCAAAGAGTCTTGCTGCTCACAGCTCTTATAACACCTACAGAGAAACAACATGGAGTAATAAAGGAACTACCTATAAATATAATAGTATTCAAATATCATTAAAAATCCAGTTTAAAATTATGAGCGGTCAATAAGAAAAATACAAAGAAAAAGTGAGGGGCAAATCTCATGGCAATGATGTGATTAAGGTACAATAAATCTCAAATAAGCAAGATAGAAGTTCACAAAAAGTGATGTAACAGTAATGATTTATAATGACCACATTGTAACATTATTACCAACATTAACATCTTATAATCAGATTAAATAATAAATATTAATCAGTATCTTGATCCACTCAGCAAAAAAAGTAACTATATTGCTATATTATAGCAATGTTAAGGTCTATTTTCTACAGTGCAAGCAAAGCTACCTACTTTACAAGGCATGTTGATCACTGTCTTCAATAGTTTCTCCACTTCATTGAGTCTTGCTTCTATTTCATGAGACTCCTTAATTGTAATAAGCCCTAAAAGATAGAATTCATACAATAATTGAGATATGGATGCACCTTTTGCAAAACTAAATGCAAAAATTAAATTTGTTATAAAAGTATGAAATCATCTTTAACGCCTTACATTTTTAAATTTGAAAAAATTGTTCCAGAATGAAAAATTCTCAAAATAGTAGTGTTCCTTTTCAAGGTAAAAAATATATCTTATATGCTAAGACTAGCGTAGTAAAGGTTAGCTTAAACGGTATTATTTGCTAAGGCCAATTTTTTACGTTTTAGAACAGATAAACTCTAATGTTCATCATACAGATTAAGGTCAGCTGGCGGGGTTTTAGTAAGTAATAACAATTTTGTCCTTTTAAAAAAGATGACACAATTGTAGATCAGAATCCTTTTATTGCTTTCAGAAACAGAAGTAGACTTTCAGCAGTTTGGGATCTGTATGTATGTTTCAATTTGCCCTGTGTTTTACAAGAAAATTACATATTCCAAAAAATATATAAGAATTAAGGGTCAATATTGACTTGTCGGATTGCTGGCGGCTTCCAACAGGTGAAGTGGCAATTGGCATATTAAGTTTCCCACAGGAGCTTTGCTCGGCGAATAAACTTCCTTACCTTGGCATGTCAGAGCCGGTATGTCACTCTCCACAAGGATGAGAGACGTGGGATAGACAGTCTGTAGGAGTGCCAGCCAGGCGTAAGTGTTGTATGCAATTAAGAGATCTAATGCTGCTCCAGCGGGGTATCTCGAGTGGGATTACTATTGAGCAAGATTCTTGAAAACCCGGTCAGCAGGGCGCAAAAGACAGGAATCTTCTTAGTAAATGACAATCTTCATTTATTAAAAATTATGGTAAAACAATGGATTCATTGTTTTACCATAATTTTTAATAAATAAAGATTGTTATTTACTAAGAAGATTCCTGTCTTTTTTGCCCTGCTGACCGGGTTTTCAAGAATCTTACTCTCCACAAGGAGACACGTTACCCCTTAGACCTCAGTCCAGAGCCTCTCACCCACCCATATCAGTTCTCATACTTTGCACTGACGAGTGGCATTACCCTGAAACACCGTGTCTGAAAACTGAGATTCTGATTTGGCTGTTGTAAGAAGTCACATTTCAAGGCTCGTTAAAGGGTTAATAGTGACTTGTAGGATTGCTGCTTCCAACAGGTGGCGCTACAGAATTCAAGTCCTCTTCTTCTCTGAAATGGCAATTTGCATATTACATTTCCCAGAGAAGCATTGGACTGCGAATAAGCCTCCTTACCTTGGCATGCCAGAGCCGGTATGTCACTTTCCACAACAAGAAATGTTACCCCAAACCTAAGAATTTAGGAACATTCATCCACCCAATTGCAGAGCTACTGATTTTATACATTTTACAGGTAAAGGCGAATGAAAAGAAGATTATGTAAAAGGTCTTTGTAAAAAAGGACTTGAGATTATAGCCATCATGTTATGAACATTTCTAATAATGTCCTTGAATATATCTTAAGGGGTTGTCTGAGACTTAACTGTTGTTATGCTATCCATGTAATAGATAATCCATATGAGATCAGAGGGGTCCAACACCCAGCACACCCCATCAATCAGCGGGAAATTTGCTTTTACGTTCAAGAAAATGGGAAATAAGTGCAATACTCGACAGTGGCTGTGGGCTTCTGCTCTCTATATCAATTATATCCGTCTGCTAGCACAGATGATCAGTAGGGGTGCCGAGTGTAGGACCCAAAACCGATCTAATATTGATGACTAATCCTACAGATAAGACACTCGCTAAGTCTTAGACATTCCCTTTAACCCAGAAGTAGATGAGAAAATATGAAAGTTTGTAATATATCTTAAAAGGGGGAAAATACCAAGTTTCCCACTTTCCAATAACCTGCTCTGCCATTTTTCTACCCATAAATATTTAAATTCAATGGTTTTCAACTTGTGGTCCCCTAGCTGTTGCAAAACTCCAAATAACTATAAAAAATATTTGGCTGTGCATGCTGGCATTTGTAGTTTTTAAACAGCAGGAATGCAATAGGTTGTGACACGGGACTAGAGTAATAAACTAAATCGATAACAAAAACCAAATTGAAATGAAATACAATGCAGTGTGGAAATATATAATAAATTAAGATAATAGAATAAAATACTAAAAAATAAATCCACACCAACCAATTGAATCTCAAAACAAAAAAAGGGGGTGGATGGCATAAACCAGCCAAATAAGAAAACGTGACCCTTAGTGCAATAAGAACAGGGGGAAAGGAAGAAAAGGCTTCACCCAGGCAGTGGGGGTAAAATATAAAATTTTATTAAGTATAAGCATTAAAATATAACACAAGCATCAATTAAGATAAAAGGGAAGCCAAAGCCCCACACAGCGTAATCCAATGCCCTGGTATATAATAAGAATAAATCAGGTCAATAGTAGAATATGTCAAAAGGTATGCAGAAAACGGACTAAACAATAGTACAGTGAAATATATATACAAGTGCATTCAAAAGAGGAATATATATATATATATAATTGTGTTAAATAAAATACATAAAGCAGTGTATCCACACAATTATGTGTATATGCCCTTTACAATGTGCCTTTAAATATATGCATGTCGCTAATGAAAATATAATGTGTAGCAAAAAGTAGTGCAGACATAAATAAAATACAATGTTGCCAAAAGAAACAACCACAATATGCGCACCAAATGAAATGTCCTTATATGTCGATAATAAAAATATAATGTGTAGCAAAAAGTAATGCAGACATCAATAAAATACAATGTTGCCAAAAGAAACAACCACAACATGCGCACCAAATGAAATTTGAATGCACTTGTATATATATTTCACTGTACTATTGTTTAGTCCGTTTTCTGCATACCTTTTGACATATTCTACTATTGACCTGATTTATTCTTATTATATACCAGGGTATTGGATTACGCTGTGTGGGGCTTTGGCTTCCCTTTTATCTTAATTGATGCTTGTGTTATATTTTAATGCTTATACTTAATAAAATTTTATATTTTACCCCCACTGCCTGGGTGAAGCCTTTTCTTCCTTTCCCCCTGTTCTTATTGCACTAAGGGTCACGTTTTCTTATTTGGCTGGTTTAAATCGATAACAAGTAGTCAAAGGTGAAAAACAGTAGTCTCTTTTATGAACATGAAATAAAAGTCAGCCAAACCTGACCTGATCTCATGTATATGGTTGTTAGCTGTGGCCGACATTGGAGTAAAGAAGGATTGGACATTTTGAATTTCAACATGCCCATCCTACCTGAGGTGTGTAGATGGAGGCTTCATGAGCATGGTTGATGAGGTAGAAATAGCTGTTGGCTGACAGCTATGTCAAGCGCTTAGCTGACAGCTAAGTAATAAGCGCTTGGCTGACAGCTGTGTTAAGCGCTTGGTTGACAGCTAAGTAATAAGCGCTTGGATAACAGCTATGTCAAGCGCTTAGCTGACAGCTAAGTAATAAGCGCTTGGCTGACAGCTGTGTTAAGCGCTTGGTTGACAGGTAAGTAACAAGCGCTTGGATAACAGCTATGTCAAGCGCTTGGTTGACAGGTAAGTAATAAGAGCTTGGATAACAGTTATGTCAAGCGCTTAGCTGACAGCTAAGTAATAAGCGCTTGGCTGACAGCTGTGTTAAGCGCTTGGTTGACAGCTAAGTAATAAGCGCTTGGATAACAGTTATGTCAAGCGCTTGGCTGACAGCTATGTCAAGCGCTTGGTTGACAGCTAAGTACTAAGCGCTTGGATAACAGGTATGTCAAGTGCTTGGCTGACAGCTAAGTAATAAGCGCTTGGATAACAGCTATGTCAAGCGCTTGGTTGTCAGCTAAGTAAAAAGCGCTTGGCTGACAGCTATGTCAAGCGCTTGGTTGACAGCTAATAAGCGCTTGGCTAACAGCTATGTCAAGCGCTTGGTTGACAGCTAATAAGCACTTGGCTGACAGCTGTGTCAAGCGCTTGGTTGACAGCTAAGCAATAAGCGCTTGGATAACAGCTACGTCAAGCGCTTGGTTGATAGCTAAGTAATAAGCGCTTGGCTGACAGCTGTCAAGCGCTTGGTTGACAGCTAATAAGCACTTGGCTGACAGCTATGTCAGGCGCTTGGTTGATAGCTAAGTAAAAAGCGCTTGGCTGACAGCTATGTCAAGCGCTTGGTTGAGAGCTAAGTAATAAGCGCTTGTCTGACAGCTATGTAAAGCGCTTGGTTGACAGCTAATAAGCACTTGGCTGACAGCTATGTCAAGCGCTTGGTTGACAGCTAAGAAATAAGCGCTTGGCTGACAGCTATGTCAAGGGTATTACTGGCTTTGGCCTCTGTGAGACTCATGCTGTGACATGGGAGGAGATCATGGGGAGACTTACGTTGGTCACATCACAAAAGATTCTCCATCTTCTAATCAGAAATTGCCAAACTTTCAGCGGTATTTTAGAAATGTTGTGAAGGAAAAGTAAAGATCCAAAAAAGGCAAGTAACAGCAAACTGATAGTGGCTCTAATGCAATCCACATTATCAGGAGCCTTCCAGCCTGTCCGTATTAGTGCACCTATTCCCTAGTGAAATAAACATAACACAGCCCCCAAAACATTTTTCATTGACTGTCACAAAACCATCTTATTAAAGTTTCCTCCCTATTAATTTTCCCTGGCTTAGAAATATAGGACTGCTGATAAGTTGACTTTTAGTGAAACCATCCCACTCTCCTTTGTGTAAGAGTAGATTACTCCATGTAAATTATTCAGTAGCTTGGAAGTAAGTTATAAAGCAGGTTTAATTATCATACATTTGGCAATAGCCAAGACCCGCGGCTCTGTAAATCATGCATGGGCATGCTGAAAGGAATAGAAAAACAACTTCACTGACACTAAATATAGTATTTCTACATTTCCACCGATAGAAAGGCCATCATGCTTCCAAAAATGACATTGCATAATGTGTCATGGTTACATGGGGAGACTGAGGAAAGAAAATACCTACAGTCTGTGATGCCAATTAGGATACAGATGTGAACAGATGTAAAAAGGAATTTGTATAAATGTAGAATCGAGAGGGGAGACAAGAGAACCCGACATCACAAACACCAGAACCTTGTCAGCAATATGTTCTAGAAGTGCTCCATGAGGAGTCCATGTGGCTCTAGGTGCCAACACACCTTCGTAGGCCTCCTTCACATGATGTGTTTGCAGTACGTGAGGCATCCGTTTTTTTCGCTGATACCACATTACCCAAGTACCCATTATAAGCTAAGCTGCTATTTTTCTTACGGCAGCACGGATGAAAAGGGCCAATTTAAGTCAATGGGTCTGTATAAAACATGTACATGTAGTATCAGTGTGCCATCCATGTGCTGTATGTGAGAAACTTTGTAATTACTTTTTTTTTGCCATACCATAAAAACACTGATGGCACACTGATGACACACTGATGCAGGGTGGATTTGATTTAAATCAAACTGATTTAAATCACGATTTAAATCACGATTTAAATCACTAGTCAGTAAGGCTTGATTTAAATCAGTGATTTAAATCAAAGTTTCTACCAGACCGGTATATCTAATTTCATCATGTGCGATATGCCCCAGACCGGTGTATCTAATTTCATCAAGTGCGATATGCCCAGACCGGTGTATCTAATCCCATAATGCGATACACTACACTCAGCCCTGTATCTAGATACATGCAGTGTGTCATGTGCTGTGAATAATCCCAGTGTGTGATACTCTCCACGTATCTGTGCTCAGTTTATAATACAGCAAGCAGCATGAACTAACAGAATAGATGCTGCCGGTCGTCCTCAGTGACAGCCTACTTGTCAGTATCACTGGCAGTCCCCAACAAAATGGCTCCGCTCTGTGAGCCTAAACTACATCCTCTGTTATTACAAACACCTAGTAATGGAGTAGAGAAGTCACACGTGATCATTTTCTTGTCTGCTTGCCCTTCCTCCTCCTCACACTTAGATTCACATTCTTCTTGTGTTGTGCAGATCTATTCCACTCCAAACAATCAGAAACATATTGTCTAACTTCTTGGACTTGGCACTGAAGGGGTTGATTCTGTATTCATAGGTTTGTAGAACAATAGGATTAAGGTCTTTTTCTCAACTCTGTTCATGTTGTAACATTTTTGCCGTGAAGAAGAGGCTGGAGTCAAATTCAGTTTTGAGAACTGCATAAGTAAAGCGAGCGTCTGTGATAACATAGGAGAGAAACTGCCCACTAATCCTACAGAAACCTCTGGAAGAGCATGGCATTGTGAATGTTACACATATACAGCCTTTATTCTACTGAGTTAAACAACTCAGCTTTATCTCATGATGGAAGAACCTTTGGATGGTAAAATATTTTCCTCAAAAAGCAGTTTATTGAAAAAAAACGATTAATCAAAATCGATTTAAATCAAAAAAATCCGATTTAAATCAAAAAAATCCGATTTTTTTTGATTTTTTTTAAAAAATCATTGATTTTTATCCACCCTGCACTGATGGCACATTGATTGCACACTGATGACACAGTGACGGCACTCCGATGGCACACTGACGGCACACTGATGGCCCTCTGAGGACACACTGATGACAAACCGATGGCACGCTGATGGCACTCTGATCACACATTGATGGCACACTGGCATTCTGATAACACACTGATGACACATTGATGGCACACTGATGACACGCTGATGGCACACTGATGACACATTGATGACACGCAGATGGCACACTGATGACACCCTGATGGCACACTAATGGCACATTGATGACACACTGATGGCACATTGATGACACCCTGGTGGCACACTGATGACACATCAATTGCACACTGATCCAAAACACTGATGACTGCTTTTTTCAGTACCGCTTTTATACGGACATATGAAGGGGACCTTTCATGTCTGGAAACCAGGCACACCACCGGTCAAAATGTAGTCCTTCTACCCGTATGTACATTAGCTCACCCAAGAGTGAATGTGTTTTTATTGGGGAGAATGCTGCCAGATATCTCTGAAGGCAGCTTGTCTCCTGTGAGATACTGTGAGAACAGTGGATCAGGCAAGCTGAAAGCCAGCAGGCACAAATCCTTTGTTCTCCCAATACCTGCTATTGGATGAGAGTAAGAACAGTCCTATTCACATTAGATGATCGCCTAGGGCTCTGATTATCCTCATCTAACGTGTATGGGAACCTTTATTAGCTATAATGTATAACTGGCATAAAATTGTAGCCAATATGTAAGCAGCTGTAAGGGTATGTTCCCACGGTCAGTAAACGCTGCGGGTTGGACACTGCGCATATCCTCAGCATCCAACCCGCAGAGTCCAGATGTTATAGCATAGTGGATGGGATTTCAAGAAATCCCATGCCCACTATGTGTGCACTGACGCCTGTGGATCACCGTGGAGATGGACATGCGGCGCGTCTTTCCAGACTGCAGCATGCCAATTTATCTTGCGGGTACTACTGCACCCAATGTATTACGGTATATATTTTAGGAATCGGAGTTGGTCCATTTTATACTGACTCCACAACCCTGCCATAGACACCACAAATAATCAAAATATATAAGAAAGGGTGCTGCAAATAATGTAGCAAAACAGTTCTATATAGTACAACAGAAAAATAGCCACATTACATGCAGTCTGAGCACACCCAGAATATGACAATCAATAATAATTTTAGCCTGTATAGCAATATCACCATGCTCTAAAATAAATCTGACAGGTACTGTATATGCAACAGTTATAAATCAAAGTAAAAAAAAAAAGAAAACAATACAACATGATAAATGGTAAACACTTAAAGGGAATCTGTCACCCCATTTTCGCCCTATGAGATAGGGCCACAGCCATCAGGGGCTTATCTACAGCAGTCTGTAATGCTGTAGATAAGCCCCCGATGTTACCTGAAAGTGAAGAAAAACAAGTTATATTATACTCACCCAGGGGCGTTCCGCTGTCCGTTCGGGTCAGATGGGCGTCGCGGTCAGGTCCCGGGCCTCCCATCTTGTGACGAAGCCAGTGTGTTCTTTCTGTCCCATCGCGGCTCCTGCGCAGGCGCACTGCTCTGCACTGGTGAGGGCAGAGCAGAGATCTACAGTGCGCAGGCGCCGGGAAAGGTCAGAGAGGTCCGACGCCTGAGCACTGTAGTACTCTGTTCTGCCCTCACCAGGGCAGAGCAGTACGCCTGCGCAGGAGCGCGACAAGAAAGAAAGAACACACCGGCTTCGTCACAAGATGGGAGGCCCGGGACCTGACCGCGACGCCCATCTGACCCGAACGGACAGCGGAACGCCCCCGGGTATGTATAATATAACTCGTTTTTCTTCACTTTCAGGTAACATCGGGGGCTTATCTACAGCATTACAGAATGCTGTAGATAAGCCCCTGATGGCGGTGGCCCTATCTCATAGGGCGAAAATGGGGTGACAGATTCCCTTTGGCCGGCGTCACACTGGCGAGTTTGATGCGAGTAAGTCGCACGACTTTCTCGCATCAACACCAGGCATGGCCGCCCGCTCTCGGAGCCGAGTGCGGCTGCATAGAAATACATGCAGCCGCACACTCGGGTCCGAGAGCGGGCGGCCGTGCCGGGTGTTGATGCGAGAAAGTCGTGCGACTTACTCGCATCAAACTCGCCAGTGTGACGCCGGCCTTTAAGTGCAAGTGGAGGCGATCAGAGCGCAGCTGGGGAGGGAAGATCCGAAGCGTTGTGCTGCCAAAGTGACACTAGTATTCTTATTTGTACAAATAAAATTTGTTTTAAGTGGGAAAAGCTTGTACTATTATGACCATAATTATAACTTTAGAGATCACAGTGAATGTAATTAATGTGCTCATATCAGAATTATGGGATGTAGACATATGTCACTTAAAATCTTAATGATTCATTATGGTTTCTCAAGCGCCCCTACAATATGTTGGCTGTCTGATAAACTGAACATAAAACATCAACCTGGTCATCTCCACTTCTGAATTAGTTATGACCAAGGAGAAAACATCATACTCCTCCCAATATCAGAAATCTACTTTCACAGGGGTCTCTGTCTCGTCTCAATTCAATAACTACGTCAGCCCCCTACTCCAGAACCGTTCCCCATCACAGCCTGTACTGATATTTTGATATTGGTTTTCTTAAAGAGCACCTGTCATCGGGTCAAAAGTGGTCACGTTTTGCTCCTATTTTATTTCTGCTACTCCCCGGAATATTTTTTTTCTGATTCCTCCATACGGTTCCAGAGATATGGGCCTTTTCATTAAGGGCACCCAATGTGCTGTCATGGGGTTGCAGCAGCAGAGGGCAGCCAGAAGACCGCAGCGTCTGATTGCTCCTACTCCGGCGCTAAGAAGCACTTCTCCTTCGTTTTGATGGTGTTTATTTGATTTGGTAGAACAGGGGTTAAATCGGCCATGTTGGAAACTCTGAGCCTTCAGCTGAGCTCAGTTAGCCACTCCCATCCCCTTTATAATCTTGCTCCTGATTGAAACCCAGGTCAGAGCTACAGTAGCTTATGCTGCATGACTTAGGAGGAGAGGAGTTTATATGAGAGGAGTTTGGAGGAGTTATCGGTGACTGTTGCGTGGTTTGTGTGGTAATTCCCCTACTTTGTTTTTTTCTCCATCCTCCACTCCCCGATACATTCCTCTGTTACATGGGAGTAAATATTTTGTATGCTTGCTATTTTCAGTTTACCCGTTTGTCTGGTTGGTGTACTGCGGTGCACAGTAGCGCCCCTCTTCCCTGGGTGGAAGAAGAGAACAGACAGAGGGCTAACTCAGGAGATAAGGCAAGGGTGGCGGCCCCGGCATCTTCACCTTCAGAAGTATCCTGGGGAATAGGGCGAGCTAGGGCGCCCCCTAGTGTTAGGGACAGGGAAGGAGCCCCTGGTCCCGGGTCACCTGACAGCTGAGTCGTGACACTATCTTTATGGTCTTTATCAAGTGGGGATGGTCGCAGGATCCCCTAGGAGTGTGTCTTCAGTCTGCTCTGCATAATCATCCTGTGAGCAATGCCTTCGGGATGAAAAACATAAAAATTAGCATAGGAGCAAAAACTGGCCACTTTGAGCTGGTGATGAGTCTTCTTTATTTATGGGCATGTAGCCTTAAAGGGTTTATCCATCACCTCTCGCTTCTGCCTCTGAAGGCACTCCATGGCCTCTGTCAGCTGCCTGATAACCCCGTGTCACACTGTATGAATATGGAGCACATGCTGAGACATTAGCCCTAGATATGTCCCCAAATATATCTGGTTCAGTGGATGAATAGCTTTCAGCTCTGTATAGACTTAGTAGCTGAAGTTGAAGTTAGAAGTAACGAGTGTACCCGGGCAAGCTGCAGGGGCAAACAGAGGTTCTCTGTCAGTAGCTGGCAACTCAGTGCCACTTCTGTGCCAAGTATACAATATCCCTTTCAAGGCGACAGAGAAGGGACAACACAAATTAGTAATGTGAAGCTAAAAAGAAACTGAGACAATCCACAAGTCCACAACGGAGAAAAAAGTGAGAGAAGGCTTATTGGGCACATAAATAATTGAGCTGAATGTCATTACTACTTATTATGTGCATTATTTGCATGTATTTTCCCATTATAGGAGATGGCCACCCCGTTATAAGGCCACGTTTAGTGCAATGTTGGGTGCAGGTATCTATGTTCTGTCACCTATGTGGACTTTGTGCCCTTATGCAGGGACTGAGATAGTTCAGTAGCTATGTGAATCCTATTCATAGTCGTGCCATAGCATACAAAAGGGGGTGCAACGTCGCACTGCTAGATGTTGCTTCCTTTTAAAAGGAATCTCTCATCAGGTTTTTCCCCATGTAATCTGAGAGCAGCATGATGTAAAGGCAGAGAGCCTGATTCCAGTGATGTGTCACTTACTGAGCTGCTTGGTGCAGTTTTAATACAATCCCTGTTTCATTTACTGCAGCTCTACCAATTCTCTAAATACTGAGTTTTGTATAAACCCGTCCACACCACTGATTGGCAGCTTTCTGTGTACACTGTGCATAGGCAGAAAGCTGTCAATCAATGCTGTGGGCAGGATTTTACAGAGATCATGGATATGGAGAGCTACCTGATAGCAGATTTACTAGTCCTCAAGTCAAAATTAGTTCAAAATTACAGCAAGCAGCCCAGTAAGTGACAAATCGCTGGAATCAGGAACTTGTTGCTTGGAAAACGGGCAGCCATAAGCTACAAGTCAGACCTAGAAATAGGAAGGGCAGGAAAACATATGTGAGCGATCCTTCCATTACTATGAGTATCTAGAGTGCTTGTAGTTATAGCTAGTCACATATCTACTAACACTAAAGATCACAGACCGTGGAAACAAGGGCGGCTTATATCATTAAACATGTAGTCCAGAAACAAGGACACCTTGGCAATGATAGGAAATGTGCTAATATTAAAAAAAAATCAACACCCATAACTCACCGGTCCCATTGCCCTGTTCTCTGGCACCGATGCTCTGGTGGTCCTCGCCGGTCTTACATTACTTTGCTGCAGCCAAGACGTGCAGGCCATCAATCATCCATCCATCCATAAGTCAATGGCTTCGGCAGGCATACTGCATACATTACCTGCATGTGATGGCAGGAAAATACCGGGACCACGAAGGCATTGTCTTTGGAGCATGGAGAGGGATGGATATTTTTTATTTTAGCATATTTCCTAATGTTAGTCTATTAATTTCACAGATGTAACTAGACATCGGCTATGGTCTTTGTTAGCTGGTATTAGCGAAATGGCACAGAGTTTTTCTGTGCTGTTTGGCCAGATAGTAAAATCAATGTGTCCGTGGATCCATTAAAGGAAATCTGTCACCAGGTTTTTGTCACCTGTGAGAGAGGCATAATTTAGAGACAGAGATCCTGATTCCAGCGATATGTCACTTACTGAACTGCTTACACAGCAGAAGATTCATTCAAGGACTAATAAACCTGCTGCCATGCAGGCCTCCATATTCATGAGCTCTGTATAACCATAGTGCTACCAGTGGTTGGCAGCTTTCTGCCTATGCACAGTGTACACAGAAAGCTGTCAATCAGTGGTATGGGCGAAGTTACAGCATTCAGAGAACTGCTAGATCTGAAAGTAAGCAGCCCAGTAAGTTACCCATCACTGTCATCATCTGGTGACAGATTCCTTTAAAGAGCCCTGAGCTAAGGCTAATAGCTGGAGTCCCTCTTTTATTATTATACTGAAAAGGATTATCCTTACAGGCGAACACACAACCCTTTTAAACCCAATTCCAAACCTCAAAATGATTTCAGAAAACTTTTTGGTCAAATTGCAGAAATCTAAGCCGTTGGCCACGAAAATACAGGTGTAGCAATGTCCACGTTTCCAAATGTCTGTGCAGGTATGCTAATTTCCAGAGGAAAGTACAGATGTTACTGGGGAAACGTCAAATGAAAGTCCAAGGGGGCATGGCTTAAGACCCCATCCTATATCAGATGGATCTTTGCAAGGAGCAACACCCACTGTGGGAAAGCATTCATTAGAAAGACTATAGAAGAGAAACCTTAAGGCCCTGTGCACACGTTACGTTTTTAGATGCGTTTCCGCTGCGTTTTTCAACGTGCGGAAACGCATCAAACCCGCAGCACAGTGCACATGCAATGTAATCCAATGGGAACCGCATGTCTGCTGTGCACATGCTGCGGAAAAAAACGCGCGGTTTCGCCGCGCTTTATTTTCCGCAGCATGTCAATTCTTTGTGCGGAACTGCAGCGGTTCGGCGCCCATTGACTTGCATTGAGTCGGGCACTTCCGCAGCAAAACCGCAGATGTTAAAAAGATCTGCGGTTTTGTTGCGGGTGAAAACGCTGCAGTTCGGGAGGAGGGAAGTGTGCGGGCCGAGTGTGGGCGTGTATAGTGTGCGGTGCTATGTGTGTGGGCGGTGCGTGGGTGTGTATAGTGTGCGGCGCTGTGTGTGTGGGCGGTGATTGTGTGCCGGTGTCTGCGTGATCGGTGTGCGGGCCTGTGTGCGTGATCGGTGTGCGGGCCTGTGTGCGTGATCGGTGTATGTGCGGGGCTGTGTGTGTGTCTCCGCATATGCAGGCATCGTCGGATGGGACTACAAGTCCCATCCGGCTATGCCTGCTACAGTGACAGTGACTGACACATTAGCCAATGATGGGACAGTAGTAGTCCTATCATCCGGCTAATGTGCTGAATTTAAAAAAAACAAAAAAAACATACATGACATACAACATATAACATACACATGACATACAGAACATACACGACATACAGAACATACAATGACATACAACACATAACATTGAGCACATACTCACCTATACCCCGACGCCATCGATCTGTGTACCGCTCTGCCGCCGGGAGAGAATGACGTCACTACAGTTCATTCTCTCACGGCAATGCTGGGTGAGAAAATTCCCACGCAGCATTGCCATAAAGTGAGACAATGAACTCAGGTAACCTCAGTGATGCACTGCATGAGCCATTGTCTCCTGTCAGTGCATCACTGGGAGGCCCTACAGAGCAGTGGCATCACCTGATGTCACTGTTCTATAGGGGAGACCATCGTGGGACATTCGTTATTAATTGGACTGCGTCGGACAGGGAGTATACGGTTGTTTTATTTTTTTACGTTTTATTACAGGAGATCGAGGGCGTCGCTTGGATCTGAGCGTATAATAAAGAGTAATGAAAACCGTCTTGTGTTTTATTTCATTAAAATAATTTATTCTTATGCGTGTGTTGTTTTTTTTAACCCTTTATTAATATAAGATTAATAATGGATAGGCGTCTTATTGACGCCTCTCTATTATTAACCGGGCTTAATATCACCTTACAATAGCAAGGTGATATTAACCCCTTATTACCCCATATCCCACCGCTACAGGGGAGTGGGAAGAGAGGGGCTAAGTGCCGGAATTGGCGCATCGTACAGATGCGCCAATCTGGGGCGGCTGGGTGCTGGTATTTTTAGCCAGGGGGGCGCCAATATCCATGGCCCCTTCCTAGGCTATAGGGGGACCCCACGTCATTTTTTTTTGGGGGGTCCCCTATTTTAATAGCCAGTGAAGGCTAGCTGCGGGCTGATATTCATAGCCTGGGAAGATCCATGTGTATTAACCCCTTCCCAGGCTAGAAATATTGGCCCCGGCTGTCGGCTTTCCCCTCTGGCGCAGAAAATTGCGCGGGAGCCCACGCCATTTTTTTTCCTTTTTTTATTTATTAACTATTGCGTTAAGATTTTGTGTGTGTGTACGCGTGTGTCTTTAACTATTTATGTACCATTTTATCTATCTACCTATATATCTTTCTGTCTATCTATGTATCTATCTTTCTATATATATATTTCTAACTATCTATTATCCATCTATCTATGTATTTTCTATCTATCTATCTAACTACTGGTATCTATTATCTATCTATGGCCGGCGTCACACTTGCGAGTGTGATGCGAGTAAGTCGCACGACTTTCTCGCATCAACACCCGGCACGGCCGCCCGCTCTCAGACCCGAGTGTGCAGCTGCATAGAAATACATGCAGCCGCACACTCGGGTCCGAGAGCGGGCGGCCGTGCCGGGTGTTGATGCGAGAAAGTCGTGCGACTTACTCGCATCACACTCGCAAGTATGACGCCGGCCTATCTCTCTCTGTGTGTGTGTAATGGAGTGTGGGTTGGACAAATGTAAAAGAGGAGGTTGGACAAGAAATGACATCACAAATCTTTTTTTTTGTTAAACAACATATCTTTATTTAGCTGTCAAAACCGCATACAAAACCGCATGAGAAAAAGCATGAAAAACCGTGTCAAAACCGCGCCTGCGTTTTCTGCCAAGAGGTGCGGTTTCGGCGCGGAAAAATCCGCAGGCAAATCCGCAATGTGTGCACAGGCCCTTAAAGCTTGCAGACTCCTGAATCCTTGCAGTGCGTGCACAGCACACTGTCAGCAGTCTCCAGCAGGGTGGATTGATTTAAATCACGCCGATTTAAATCAACGATTTAAATCATGATTTAAATCAAATGATTTTTTTCTATTTAAATCAGATCGATTTAAATCGTGATTTTAATCATGATTTAAATCACTGATTTAAATCAAAAGATTTTTTTAATATAAATCACGATTAAAATCTAAAACTTTCAATCATTGTTCAATTAACTCCACACTTCTAGCTTGGTTTCACTTTCTGTAGCTTGGTTTCAGTTTCTTTTTCCATTCAGTTGACATGCCCAAACTTGTTGGATAGTCAGTCAGCAGTACTTGGCTGTAGTAACAATCAAACTTCAGAAGTGATCTGCGTGAGCCATGGCAGGTCGTAAGAGAGACCCTATTTGGGTTCATTTTGTTGAGATGCCAGCAGAGCTTGGAAAAAAAGGTGGGAGAGCAAAGTGCAAATACTGTCAAAAGGATATCCAAGGACTTGTTTGCCGTTTGAAATCACATTATGAAAACTGCAACCAGAAGGGAAATGAAGATGTTGATAGTGATACAACTAATGTCAATGAACCCCCACAGCTTCTTATGCACCAGGACCCTAGCACTAGTGGTAAGTCTGGCATATACAACCTATTTTAACAGACGTTTTACTGGGATGGTTAAAGTCTATGAAAAGAAAAATTTCTAGCACTAGTTCTGGAGTATAGAATTTAAATTTATGTTAAGGCAATATTTCACAGAAGATCAACGTTAAGTAAAAATAAAAGAGTGTGTATACGCCTATTTTTTTTTTTTATTGTAGGCTACAATTCACTTTTGAAGTCTGCCAAATTGACCATTTTTTAAAAAAAACATTTTTAAAACTTTTGTGACATAATTTTTTTCAGTTGCTCTGATATTACTAGTATTACAGCAACTTCACCGGAAACTTGAGTAGCATAACTTTTGAGACAGCCCTTATAGGACGAGGACCATTACATTGTTCAAAAAGTTTGTTTCAAAATATTTTCGTTATATTTCTTCAAATACGCAGTCGAATTATATTTTTAATTACTGTGCTTTCAGGGTCAAATATGGCTTGTGCTGCATGTGACAATCAATATCTGGGTACAACTTCAACAAAGCAGCCCAACAAAAAACTTTGCGTGCAAAGTGTAGAAAAATTCCTCTTAAAGACTACGACGAGCCAGAAAGAACATTTTGATGAATTAATTGCTAAATTCATATTTGCAACCAATTCTTCTTTCCGACTAGTTGAACACCCATTGTTTGTACAAATGATCGAAGGAATAAGACCAGGCTACAAACCACCAAGTAGATTTGATATCTCAGGAAAACATCTTCAGGCTGTATACGACAAAGAAAGAGCGGCTTGTACAAAATATTTGAAAGACAAAGTTGTTAACATGAGCTTGGATGGTTGGAGCAACATCCACAACGACCCCATAATTTGCACTTGTGTCACAACAGAAGATGGTGAAACTTACCTTACAGACACAATCGACACATCTGGAAATTCACATACTGCTGAATATTTACTTGAAATTGCTAAGAACTCAATTCACCAATGCCAAGAACAGTTTGGATGTAAAGTAAGGAGCTTAGTTACTGATAACGCAAGCAATGTGGCAAAAATGCAAGCGGAACTGGCACATGAGGATGACACAAATGTCATTACATACGGTTGTTCTGCCCATTTGTTGCATCTTTTGGCAAAAGACCTGCATATTTCGGGTGTCAAGGAACATGTTGTAGAAATTGTTAAATATTTCCGCAATAATCATTTTGCACATGCAACCTACAAGGAAATGGGAGGACTGAAGTTGGTTCTACCACAAGATGTTAGATGGAATACCTTGGCTGAATGCTTGGAACTGTTTATTAACAACTGGTCAAAATTAGTGTCCATTTGCGAAACACATCGGGATAAAATTGATGCTAATATACGAAGCAAAGTATTAAATCTTGGTGTGAAGAGAAATGCCGAGGACCTTTTGGAAAGGTTAAAGCCAATATCTATTGCGTTGGATAAAATGCAGAAAGATACTGCAACCATAGCTGATGCCACAGAAGTTTGGAAAGATTTAGAAGGTTCGCTAGATCGCTTGAACCTCTCAAACAATGTAAAGGTTGCAATACACCACCGCAAGGACCAAGAATTAAAAGAAGAACACTATTTAGCCAATATCTTGCATCCCATCTACAGAGGGAAAAAACTATCTGAGGCGGAAATCAACTCTGCAATGGAGTGGCTCGCCAATACTTACTAACCATGACATTGTGGCAACTGTGCTGAAATTGAAGTGTGAATCTGCACCATTTCAAAAATACATGTTTGCAGATAACGTTGTTAATGAACTAAAACCACTGGACTGGTAGAAGTCGCAATCACTTGTTCTTCCAGCGAAGATAATAAATGTAGCTACTCAGCTACTGACTGCATCGGCTTCATCGGCAGGAGTAGAGAGATTGTTTTCTTCATTTGGTTTTGTGCACACAACAGTCCGAAACCACTTAGGAACTGCTAAAGCAGGACAACTAGTTTTCCTATTAAAAGTCCTAAATAAACAGTAGGCTTAAAGGACTGATGTATTCACTGAAGATGTTTGCTTACTTCAAACGTTAGAGATAGGCTGTTGTTAAAAAGTACTTACTCTCTGTAGTTCAATTCTGATTGTTTAATAGTGCAAATAAAAATTATTAGGTTTAATAATCATCAACTGTTTTAATATTTTTATTTGTGTAAAATAATTTGATTTGCAAAAAGACAAAGTTTTGCTTGTGTACAACTTGATTAAAAAATCCGATTTAAATCAAAAAAAATCCGATTTAAATCAAAAAAAATCCGATTTAAATCAAAAAAATCCGATTTTTAGATTTTTTAAAAAAAATCATGATTTTTATCCACCCTGGTCTCCAGTGTTCCCAGCAAGAGCGAGTGGTCACGCAAGTATACAATATGAATACTTCTGGCCACATTCCGACTAGACGTGTTCGGTCTCACTCAATACAAGTGAAAGGAGCAAGACCAGCCACGTCTAGTCGACATGTGACTACATTAATGCACATTGCATACTTACAGTCATGTGACCGCCCGTTCTCACGGGCAACATCGGAGAATCTTGACAGCGTGCAGTGTACACACTGCAAGGATTCAGGAGTCTGCAGTCACATAAAGTGACTTTTAGCAGAAGATTGGACAAACTCTTTAAATTCCCCACAGATGTTTGATAAGAGATGACCAAACAATTGCCTAAACAACAGCTATGTCCCCCATCTCCCCCTTCTACAAGAAAACTTTGTGAGGCCGAGCGACTCTGATATTAACGAACTAATTTTAGAATTAGGTCATCAATATCAAATTGCTGGGAGTCCCACACCCGGCACCCTGCCGATCATTGCAAAGATAGGTCATCCATATCACAGTGATGGAAAAACCTTTTAACATCTCCCAGCCAATGATTTCGGGGATATTGTTTTACAAATTCTGATCCATTTGGACAATTGGGTTTCCTCCGGTTCCCTCCCACACTCCAAAGACATAGGGATAAGGTAGATTGTGGGCCCCGATGGGGACAGTGATGATGACGTCTGTAAAGTGGTGTGGAATTAATGGCGACATATAAGTGGATAAAATAAATAAAATTTGTTTTCCCCCGGAGAAAGACCACCAGCAGAGGTGTCAGCATTTTATCAGCTCCCCAAATCTAATCTGAATTGAGCATGCAGACATATGGGGAAGCCGTCAGCCAACAGCTATGTGGCTGGTTTCACATTAGCATTGCACTGACCTGCGTAGGTCTGCACACGGCCGCCGCTAAGCTCCACCTCTGGCCGCGCCTCCTCCCGATCGCTCCGCCTATGGGCGCATGACGCTGCATGCGACCTGCCCACCCTATCTTTAGCATTGGGTTTGCAGGCCATACGCAGGTCGTGCGCAGATATGCGCTTGCCGGCGCATGCGTC
The DNA here is from genome assembly GCA_033576555.1 of Oophaga sylvatica. Taxonomy (NCBI): domain Eukaryota; kingdom Metazoa; phylum Chordata; class Amphibia; order Anura; family Dendrobatidae; genus Oophaga; species Oophaga sylvatica. The sequence continues at coordinate 249,056,630 of JARQOD010000006.1, forward strand.
CTTTTGACGGTGCGCCGACCTGCGCCCAACGCATTGTGTTGCATTTTGGTGCGCTCAGCGCACCGTCACAAGCACGCATGCGCCGGCAAACGCATACCTGCGCACGGCCTGCGTACCCAATGCTAAAGATAGGGTACGCAGGTCGCATGCAGCGTCATGCGCCCATAGGCAGAGCGATCGGGAGGAGGCACGGCCAGGAGCAGAGCTTAGCGGCGGCCATGTGCAGACCGACGCAGGTCAGTGCAACGCTAGTGTGAAACTAGTCTAAGGCGTATGGCCACTTATAGGGAAGAAAGCTCTGCTTAATAGCCCTATATGTGAGTTTTAGTACTCGGGGATCCACTAAAACTAACCTTCATATAACATGTAAAGACATACTGTATCTAATAAGACAGAACATATTCTTCACTATTTGGGCCTATGATGCTTTTCAGTGCAGAAACTTCTCCCACCATGAGCCCATCACCCACCCCAGCTCTGATGACTGTTTCCTCCTCATCGTTATATGGGGGAAGGGTAGTTACAGCTTTACAACTGTTCACTTTTTTAGGCTCTTGAGTAATTCCATTGTCCTGTCCTATGTAACCTGCAGTTCAAATCACGTAGTATTTACGGATACGTGGAAACACCAACCTATGCTCAACAGGAGAAATAAGCTACTTCAAATCACTCCTATAATTAAAGTCCTGGGCTCACACATAAAGGTTTTGGCCCTAAATCAGACGGTTAAAGAAATATCACCATCTGATCCAGCCCTTTACATGCACAGCAATATGGATTCCTGATTTCCATAACCGTTTCTAGGATCTGTCTGGTGAGTAGACCTCACAGTGGCATTACCATTACCTACCTATTCTGCGTAATGTAATTATGATAATTCTAATGAATTCTAGCTATACAAGAAAGACTGATTTTAGGATTACACAAATGCATCAGGTAGAACATGGAGTAGCTAAAAAGGAGCAGACAGGAATATCGAATAAGACTTGGGCTTTATGATGATTTACAACTTGTGACTGTGCAACATAACACTGCCAAGGCGCAGGTAATGATCCAGAATGGGGTTACATTGCCACCCACAAGTGACTCTGACCCGCAAGTAACTCTGAACTACTTGTGACTGTCACTGCAGTCCACAAGTGACTGTGACGCACAAGTGACTTTGACTGCCACCCACAAGTGACTGTGACACATAAATGACTGTGACTGCCACCCACAAGTGACTCTGACCCGCAAGTAACTCTGAACTACTTGTGACTGTCACTGCAGTCCACAAGTGACTGTGACGCACAAGTGACTTTGACTGCCACCCACAAGTGACTCTGACCCGCAAGTAACTCTGAACTACTTGTGACTGTCACTGCAGTCCACAAGTGACTGTGACGCACAAGTGACTTTGACTGCCACCCACAAGTGACTGTGACACATAAATGACTGTGACTGCCACCCACAAGTGACTCTGACCCGCAAGTAACTCTGAACTACTTGTGACTGTCACTGCAGTCCACAAGTGACTGTGACGCACAAGTGACTTTGACTGCCACCCACAAGTGACTGTGACACATAAATGACTGTGACTGCCACCCACAAGTGACTGTGATGGCAACCCACAAGTAACTCTGAACTACAAGTGACTGTCACTGCAATCCACAAGTAACTGTGACCCACAAGCGTGACTGCAACCCACAAGTGACTGTGACAGACGAGGGACTGTTACTGCAACCCACAAGTGAATGTGACCCACAAGTGACTGTGACACACATGGGACTGTGACCCACAAGTGAGAGTGACCCACAACTGACCGTTACTGCAACACACAAGTGACAGTGATCCACAACTGACTGTTACTGCAAGATACAAGTGACAGTGACCCACAAGTGACTGTGACTGCAACCCACGAGTGTGACAGCAACCCACAAGTGACTGCAACACACAAGTGACTGTGACGGCAACCCACAAGTAACTCTGAACTACAAGTGACTGTGACTGCCACCCACAAGTGACAGTGACACACAAGTGACGGCATCCCAAAAGTGTCTGAGACTGCAACCCGCAAGTGACTGTGACTCACAGGTGGCTGTGTCTGCAACCCATGAGTGACTGTGACCCACAAGTGACTGTGACTGAAATTTACAAGTGACTGTGACCAACAAGTAACTGTGACCCACAAGTGACGTGACTGTGACTGCAATGTACAAGTGACGGTCACCTACAAGTGTCTGTGACTACCGCTGACAAGTGTCTGCGACAGGAACCCACAAATCCATGCGACCCACGAGTGACTGTGACTCATGCTAGCGCTGACCTTCTCTTCTATGGACAATTATCCTTACAGATGATCTGAAATGCCTGGAGGGGCTTCATCAGAGAAAATACCTCCACCCCAGTCCTCTGCAGTCCAATCCCTATACTTCCTGTAAAGTTATTTTCTCTGATGAAGCCCCTTCAGACTGTTCGGACTCTGGAGGAATGATATTCAGTGGAAGAAATGACGACACAATTCACATGTGAGCTTGCCTTGTTTATCATCCATGGTAGCGTCTCACTCACAGTTTTGCGTAAGATCACTACCATGAATAAAGAATCATATCTAACCATTCTCCAAGAGAAACTTCTCTCAATCATCCAGGAGCAATTTGGTGATGAACATTGCTTCTTCCAGCCTGATCGAACAACACGTCACAAGGCAAAAGAGATAACTAAATGGCTCAGAGAACAAAACATTGACATTTTCGGTCCATGGCAAGGAAACTCTTCAGATCTCAATCCTCAAAAAGTGGGTGGACAAACAAAAATCCAGAAATTGTGATAAACTCCCAGCACTGATTAGGCAAGAATGGGCGGTCATCAGTGAGGACTTAGCCCAGAAGCTGATACCCAACTACAGGGCGAATTGTGGAAGTGTTGAAAAAAAAGGGTCAACACAGTAAATATTGAGTCTTTGTATAAACTTGATACATTTATCAACAAAAGTGAAAGAAGTATGAATTCTTATAATTGTATTTCAGTGACCATAGAAATATCTGACTAAAAGATCTAAAAACACTGAAGCAGCAAACCGAGCGTCCTCACAACTTTTGGCCACGACTGGAAGTAGACTGGATACCAGACTTAGTGCAGATTGGTTCCTCACGGTCCGGTCCGTCAGTGGCCCCTGTAATCTCTGGCTGCTAGATGGGAGCCCTAAAACCGGCCCCACCTTCCATCATTAGCGACTCTTTAGATTAGCAGGTCCTGGTGCACCGTTTAATGTGCGTCACATTGCAACGTCGAGGTTGCGCCAGACAGGTCAATCCAAAGAAGAGTCGTGGATGACGAGCGGTTAAAGGCGGTCCCCAGGACCCCTGGCCACAAACTGCTCAGAGCCTGATGGAGCCGACACTGAATCGATTTGCGCCATCTCTACTGGATGCCACTGTAGCAAACTCTCAGCTGCGATCAGTTAGTTACATACCGCCTACGTAAGCAAGAATGAGCCCACTCATTGTCAGCAAGCGGAGATATTGCAAATACACTTTTTTTTTCCATAAAACGTGAATCTTAGAGCAGAAAATTAGATTCCACGCAGTTTACCGAACAATGCATCACATCGGGATCCTAAAATCCCATTCATGGCACGGATCTCACATACTTGTGCGGATTCTCCTTGCGGATGTCGCACTATTCATGCTTAGTGTGTGAACACGGCCCTGAGGTCCAGCACTCTGCCCACCCATCTAGGCAGACATGGCACCCACCTTCCAGCAGCGATGACTGCGCCAGCTCCCCCCGATCCTCGGGGAAGGACTCCAGCAGCCGCCTGAAGAGCCGCCCCAGGTCCGAGTAACTCCGGTGGAGGTAGAGGATGTTCCTGTCCGACCACTCGGTCCGGATCTCGAAGAATTCCTCCTCGTCCCCTTTGCGGTTAATGATGAGTCTCCTGATGCCGTTCACCCAGCAATCCTTCACAAACATGTTCACCAGGGAGGTGCCCTCAAACACGGCCGATGCCATCCTCAGCCCGCATCCCAGCCCGAGGGCACGACGTGGCAGCCTGATGTGCCCAGATGTGGCGCGGTAACTAGATGCCGGCGCTCGGTGCCCGGATCAGTTGCACACAGGACATTGTTATGTGACCCTGCGCCGTCTGCCAACTTCTCAGCACATCCCGGCGGATCCGCGGTGAGGGGGCGCCGTCCTCCCTGTGCCGCTATGTCCCGACATTCCGCCTCAGTCGTCACAGGGATGCCGGCGCTGCTGTCAGGGCAGGGGCGATGGCAGGCTACGTGTAACTTGTTGTCTCCCACCCCCGGCTGTGAGCCGCTGTCACCGGACCTCCCTCCGCCCTCAGCGCAGCGCTGCCAGGAAGACGCGGGATGAGGAACTTTGTGTGGAGAGCGGGCTGGTGTGAGGAGGAACGCCGGCTGCGCACACTGGCTCCTCTCCTCATGTCACATGCCAGGGAGCCCTCACACCGTGCCGCCCTCTGCACCCTCCCAAATCCACAGCCGTGGGAGATGTGACTGTGGCTGCCACCACAGAGCTCATGTCATCTCCTCAGACATAACGGCTCACCCTGCCATGTTCCCCACTGCCAGCCATGGCTTCCATCACATGATGGCATTCCTGGCTTGTGTTGTGGTAATTATTACCCCATGACATGATAAACTAGAACTGATAGTATAGTAATGCACACTAGACTAACGTCCATGCTAGCCAAAACGAATGTGTATGGGGGTCTCCAGCAGTTTGTCAGGGCGGTTACCCCTCTGTCAGGCCCATCTCTGGCACTCCCGAGTTCAGGCGCAGGGCGCCTGACAGACACAGGTTAGAAAACCGCCTATAATATCTAATTATCTCAATTTCTGGACACTAAGAGTAATCAGTGATGTAATAAAAAAAGAGTACACACAATCAGATGTGAAACGACTCAACCATAAAACAAAAAGTACCCACATTTCCCAACTACCCCCAAATAGCCTCCAGTTGTCAGGATATTACTAAACACTAAAATTGGGAAAAAGTAATTGTAGGGCACTTAGTTACACCACCCCCGGGTTAGCCCCCCCTTAGTGAGAATTTGGGTAAAAAATGATTACATTCGTTAGATCTTTGTTAGATCCGGTTTGATCAACCAAAACTAACGTTAGATCACCCCTACAAAATGAGATATTTACGATCTTTTCCAGGGGGGGCTAACCCATAGCTAGCCCCCCCAACTTTGAAATTTGCAGTTTTTTGGATGGATTCTGATAGATATTCATTAGATCCGGTTTGATCAGCAAAAATTAACGTTAGATCTCCTTTCGTTCCCGAATATTGGGGGTGTCAGGTGGGGGGTTAGGTACAGGTTAGCCCCCCCTAATTTGAAATTTGCCGTTGTTTGGATGGATTCTGATAGATATTCGTTAGATCCGGTTTGATCAGCAAAAATTAACGTTAGATCTCCTTTCGTTCCCGAGATATTGGGGGTGTCAGGTGGGGGGTTAGGTACAGGTTAGCCCCCCTAATTTGAAATTTGCCGTTTTTTGGATGGATTCTGATAGATATTCGTTAGATCCGGTTTGATCAGCAAAAATTAACGTTAGATCTCCTTTCATTCCCGAGATATTGGGGGTGTCAGGTGGGGGGTTAGGTACAGGTTAGCCCCCCCCCCCAATTTGAAATTTGCCATTTTTTGGATGGATTCTGATAAGTTATTCGTTAGATCCGTTTCAGATTCGGTCCTGAGGTGTAGATGAAGAAGAGGAGGGGTCTGTTATGTTTTGGTAGCTGAGGAGAGCAGGCAAAAACGGCAATACACCAGAGAGGTTGGAATCTACTGGATTGCAGTACCCTGACTAACCATCACAACTAAAGGCAGCCGTGGAGCGTTCCTACGTTGGTCCTAGACGCTTCGTCACAGCCTGAGAGGCTAACTACACCTAAAGATAGAAAGAGGAAAGCTATCTGCCCCGGAGCAGATCCCCAAAGAACATAGGAAGCCCCCAAACATGTAATGGCGGTTAGACAAGAGGAAATACAGACACAGACAGAAAATAGTATGAGCAAACTCTGGGGCCCAATCTGCCTAGACAGAAAAGGATAGGAAGGATACTTACTGCAATCCAAAAAAACCCTAAAAAAAGCCAACGATACTAATTGCAAAAACACCTGAGATCACACGACCTCTACCACCTAAATTAGTTCTCTGGTGTAACAAAACTAAGCCGCAGCCACTGAAAAAAAACTGGAAAAGGCAAATGAACAAACAACAGTGGCTCCAGAGGAACCGAGAAGAGCCCAAGCCCCCCGGGGAGGGGAATCTGGCCAACCTCACAGAAATGCAGAGAAATATGCAAATGGCAAGCACAAAAACAAAAAACAGAAAATATCTTATCTGAGAGCAGGAGAAGAGGCAAGACTCAGCAAGCTTCCAAGTGAACCAGGAAACAACGTTGAGACAAGTAGTAGCTAATACTAGAGAAGAGAGAGAGAGGATTCAAAAAGATATACATAAACTGGAGCAGTGGGCAGCAACTAACAGAATGGATTTTAACAGGGAAAAATGCAAAGTACTACATCTTGGCAATAAAAATGAAAAAAGCATATACAAAATGGGAGGAATAGGGCTAAGTAACAGCACATGTGAAAAAGACTTGGGTATACTAATTGATCACAGACTTAACATGAGTCAACAGTGTGATGCAGCAGCAAAAAAGGCAAATGCAATTCTAGGATGTATCAACAGAAGCATACAGTCTAGATCACGTGAGGTCATTATTGCCCTCTACTCCTCTTTGGTCAGACCTCATCTGGAATACTGTGTCCAGTTTTGGGCACCACATTTTAAAAAAGACATCAACAAACTGGAGCAAGTTCAGAGAAGAGCCACCAGAATGGTGACCGGTCTGCAAACCATGTCCTATGAGGAACGGTTGCAGGATTTGGGAATGTTTAGCTTGCAAAAAAGAAGACTGAGAGGAGACTTAATAGCTGTCTACAAATATCTCAAGGGCTGTCACATTGTAGAAGGATCATCTTTATTCTCATTTGCACAAGGAAAGACTAGAAGCAATGGGATGAAACTGAATGGGAGGAGACACAGATTAGATATTAGAAAAAACTTTTTGACAGTTAGGGTGATCAATGAGTGGAACAGGCTGCCACAAGAGGTGGTGAGTTCTCCTTCAATGGAAGTCTTCAAACAGAGGCTGGATAGACATCTGTCTGGGATGATTTAGAGAATCCTGCTTTGAGCAGGGGGTTGGACCAGAAGGCCCAGGAGGTCCCTTCCAACTCTACCATTCTATGATTCTATAAGAACAATTGACCACCAGCAACCATGATGGGGGGAAGCCTCCCTTATATCCAGCCAGTCTGTGATTCCTGATTGCCAATCCTCATTGAATGGTTCAGTACTGTTTGTAACCACCAGAGGGAGCTTCTGCTCAGAATTCATTTCTAAAACATTCACAATAGGGGTCCATTTGGGGGAGACCAACAGAGAGAGAGTGAAGTGAGGAGGTGGTGAGTGGGACAATCTGAAAGTTCGGTCAGTGAGTCATTCTCGTCCCCCATGATGCCTACAGGCCCGCCTCTTCGCAATCATCGCAGCACACTGCCCCCCTTCCTCGCCGCGACACTTCGCCAATGAAGTCCGGATGCTGCCCACAACTGGCCCCTGCCGAAGTCGCCGCTGCTCAAATGGATCTAACGAATACAGTATCTATCAGAAGCCATATAAAAACAGGCAAATTTCAAAGTACAGGGGCTTGTTTTTTGCGTAGCAAGTTGTATTTTTCCTTGGCACCACTTTGGAGTGCATATGTTTTGTAGAAAAATATTTAGAGTTGAGAGTCCTCAGTGGTTGATATCTTTTAATGGCTAACTGAAAAGATGGTAACAAACTGCAAGCTTTCGAGACTACTCAGGTCTCTTCATCAGGCAAGGACTAATACAAAATCTGAAGAATCACATATTTGTACACAACACAGCACAGAAAAAAAAGGCAATAGATGAGACAAGTGACGTGAAGCAGAACTGTCATTATGGGAGAGGGATGAACAGTTGTGGCAATAAATATTGGACTAGTTCATAGATAAGGAGTGTGAAAGTTTTATTGCCCTCTGATTGGGGTCTGGTAATGTTTTGTGATGTTATCACAGGGTCTTTGAAGCAAATTCCTTAATTGATGTAATAGGCCATAAAACCATGTGACAGGTTCATTCCAGCACTGAGAGTGTCAATGGTCACCATCAATTTGTATTCACAAACTCTCCTCTGTCTCTGAGATGTGAAGTCACCTTTCAGTACAAGTAATTGTGAAACTCACAAAATTCATCCTCACCCACAATTACTTTGAATTTGACAACAAGATCTATTTACAGGAGACTGGCACAGCGATGGGAAGTAAAATGGTTCCACAGTATGCAAATCTTTTCATGGCCAAGCTTGAAAGCGACTTTCTGTCCTCATGCCCCATCAGGCCTCAAGCCTACTACCGCTACATTGATGACATTTTAATCATCTGGACGGAGTCTGAACAACAGCTAAAGACGTTCCATGAACAGTTCAACCAATTTCATCCCACCATCAACTTAACACTTAACTACTCCAGCACTGAAATTAACTTTTTGGACACCATGATTAAGCTAAAGAACAATGAAATAGAGACATCCCTGTATCAGAAGTCAATCGACCGTCCAACATACCTTAAATGGGACAGTTTCCATCCAAAACACATAAAAAACTCTATTATCTACAGCCAAGCCATCAGATACAACCGTATATGTTCCAACCGCATGGATAGAGATGAGCACCTTGGTCGCCTTAGAAAGACCTTTTTAAATCAGGGCTACCATCCAAGAAGAATTGAAAACCAAATTACAAGAGCCACCAGAATGTCAAGGAATCACCTGCTACATTACAAAACTAAAGAGGAAAATAACCGGGTGCCTCTAGTGGTCACCTACAATCCAAATCTGGAGGTGCTAAGGGGAGCTGCACAGAAACTACAACCTCTACTACAAAAAGATGCCCGATTACAATCCATATTTCCAGATCCCCCTCTACTGTGTTTTAGGCAGCCCCCAAATCTAAGAAGCATCATTGTCAGAAGTTCCCTGTCCTCTCCAACAGCTTGCAACCAGAAGAAATGCAAAACTTGTCCATTTATAATGACCACTGACAAGATAAAGATCCCAAACTCCCATCAGGACTACAAGATCCCAGGTACTTTCAGCTGCATCACATCTAATGTGGTGTACCTAATTATATGTACTAAATGTCCAACTGAGGGTCTGTATGTGGGAGAGACCGGGCAAAAACTGAGAACAAGGATGAATTCTCATCGCCACACAATAAGAGAAAAAAGAATGGATCTACCTGTGGCAAAACATTTTGGCATCCCCGGTCATAGTATGATGGATATGAAATTACTTGTACTGAAAGGTGACTTCACATCTCAGAGACAGAGGAGAGTTTGTGAATACAAATTGATGGTGACCTTTGACACTCTTAATGCTGGAATGAACCTGTCACATGGTTTTATGGCCTATTACATCAATTAAGGAATTTGCTTCAAAGACCCTGTGATAACATCACAAAACATTACCAGACCCCAATCAGAGGGCAATAAAACTTTCACACTCCTTATCTATGAACTAGTCCAATATTTATTGCCACAACTGTTCATCCCTCTCCCATAATGACAGTTCTGCTTATGTCACTTGTCTTATCTATTGCCTTTTTTTTCTGTGCTGTGTTGTGTACAAATATGTGATTCTTCAGATTTTGTATTAGTCCTTGCCTGATGAAGAGACCTGAGTAGTCTCGAAAGCTTGCAGTTTGTTATCATCTTTTCAGTTAGCCATTAAAAGGTATCAACCACTGAGGACTCTCAAGTCTAAATATTTTTCTATCTACTGGCTAACACGGTACAAAGATATACATCTTTACTGTATTATAATGTTTTGTATACCTTTTATTGTTTAGGAGAGGGAAAATAAATAAAAAAATTAATTACGCTAATGTTTTTTGAGTTTTATTTTTAGTTAATTTCCCGTACGGTAAAAATAATAGAATAACTTTATTCTCCGTGTCAGGTCGGACACACCAATACCAAATTTATGTAATTTTTTTTTTTTACTACTTTTAAAAAGTAAAACTTTTTTTTAAAATAATGAGGATTTGGTCTCGCCGCATGCGCAGCCCCGTAGAGCTTTTATTTGTCTGACTACGGAGCTGTGGGATGCCTCCTTTTTTGCGGGAAGAGTTGTAGGTTTTATTCGAACCATTTTGGGGTATATCTGATTTTTTGATCGCGTTTTATGCCTTTTTTTGTGACTCAAACTGAAAAAAATAGAAATTATGGCTTTTTTATTTTTTATGGCGTTTACAGTGTGGAATAAATATTAAAATATTTAATTTTTGGGGGTTGGGATCCCAGCTGACGGTAGGACAGCTGTGATCCCGCGATTGCCGACGGGGCTAGCTGGGGCTGCCATTCCGTGCCCGACGTGAAAACTCTATCGTGGAGGAATAAGGCCCGGCTAGCCCCGTCGGCAAAAGTCAATGGACGGTCGTCAAGGGGTTAAAAAAGCCTGTACATAGACTAAACAAAAACTCCTCATGTGGTCTCATTTTAATCAATTTAATTATCAAAAAAAAATCTTACTTATTAGTACAGTGAAAAACACAGGTAAAAGTAATACCTTACAGAAATAGATATTTACCAGTGAAAACCTGAAAGTTTAGGTCTGCAAATCCCTGTAATATCAATAGAACATGTACATTTTATCATCTAGACGGAGTTCCTGAGTTATCGGTGTTTGACTTATACAAAAAACACAGAAAATTACTAATGTGACTAGATATAAATTTATTCAAATGTTTAATCTCATAGAATACCAATAATAATTAACAATAAATGTTCACAAAAGATGTAGGCTGTATCTAAAGGATAGAAGGACTGAAAACTCCCATGAGTGCAAAGTAACTGAAACAAAAGAAAGAAGAAGAACAGTAACCCCGGAGTTGGGGTGTTAGTGTTCTTCTTTCTTTTGTTTCAGTTGCTTTGCACTCATGGGAATTTTCAGTCTTCCCGCAAAAAAGGAGGCATCCCACAGCTCCGTAGTCATACAAATAAAAGCTCTACGGGCTGCGCATGCGGCGAGACCAAATCCTCTCTCATTATTTAAAAAAAAAAACGTTTTACTTTTTAGAAATAGTAAAAAAAAAAAAAATTACATAAATTTGGTATCGGTGTGTCCGACCTGACACGGAGAATAAAGTTATTCTATTATTTTTACCACATGGGAAATTAACTAAAAATAAAACTCAAAAAACATTAGCGTAATTAATTTTTTTTTAATTTTCCCTCTCCTAAACAATAAAAATTATACAAAACATTATATGCACTCCAAAGTGGTGCCAAGGAAAAATACAACTTGCTACGCAAAAAACAAGCCCCCTGTACTTTGAAATTTGCCTGTTTTTATATGGATTCTGATAGATACTGTATTCGTTAGATCCGTTTGAGCAGCGGCAATTTCGGCAGGGGCCAGTTGTGGGCAGCATCCGGACTTCATTGGCGAAGTGTCGCGGCGAGGAAGGGGGGCAGTGTGCTGCGATGATTGCGAAGAGGCGGGCCTGTAGGCATCATGGGGGACGAGAATGACTCACTGACCGAACTTTCAGATTGTCCCACTCACTCACCACCTCCTCACTTCACTCTCTCTGTTGGTCTCCCCCAAATGGACCCCTCCTCTTCTCCATCTACACCTCAGGACCGATGCTGAAACGGATCTAACGAATAACTTATCAGAATCCATCCAAAAAATGGCAAATTTCAAATTAGGGGGGGCTAACCTGTACCTAACCCCCCACATGACACCCCCAATATCTCTGGAACGAAAGGAGATCTAACGTTAATTTTTGCTGATCAAACCGGATCTAACGAATATCTATCAGAATCCATCCAAAAAACGGCAAATTTCAAATTAGGGGGGGCTAACCTGTACCTAACCCCCCACCTGACACCCCCAATATCTCGGGAACGAAAGGAGATCTAACGTTAATTTTTGCTGATCAAACCGGATCTAACGAATATCTATAAGAATCCATCCAAAAAACGGCAAATTTCAAATTAGGGGGGGCTAACCTGTACCTAACCCCCCACTTGACACCCCCAATATCTTGGGAACGAAAGGAGATCTAACGTTAATTTTTGCTGATCAAACCGGATCTAACGAATATCTATCAGAATCCATCCAAAAAACGGCAAATTTCAAATTAGGGGGGCTAACCTGTATCTAACCCCCACCTGACACCCCCAATATCTCGGGAACGAAAGGAGATCTAACGTTAATTTTTGCTGATCAAACCGGATCTAACGAATATCTATCAGAATCCATCCAAAAAACTGCAAATTTCAAATTAGGGGGGGCTAACCTGTACCTAACCCCACACCTGACACCCCCAATATCTCGGGAACGAAAGGAGATCTAACGTTATTTTTTGCTGATCAAACCGGATCTAACGAATATCTATCAGAATCCATCCAAAAAACTGCAAATTTCAAATTAGGGGGGCTAACCTGTACCTAACCCCCCACCTGACACCCCCAATATCTCGGGAACGAAAGGAGATCTAACGTTAATTTTTGCTGATCAAACCGGATCTAACGAATATCAGAATCCATCCAAAAAACGGCAAATTTCAAATTAGGGGGGGCTAACCTGTACCTAACCCCCACACTGACACCCCCAATATCTCGGGAACGAAAGGAGATCTAACGTTAATTTTTGCTGATCAAACCGGATCTAACGAATATCTATCAGAATCCATCCAAAAAAACGGCAAATTTCAAATTAGGGGGGGCTAACCTGTACCTAACCCCCCACCTGACACCCCCAATATCTCGGGAACGAAAGGAGATCTAACGTTAATTTTTGCTGATCAAACCGGATCTAACGAATCTATCAGAATCCATCCAAAAAAACGGCAAATTTCAAATTAGGGGGGGCTAACCTATACCTAACCCCCCACCTGACACCCCCAATATCTCGGGAACGAAAGGAGATCTAACGTTAATTTTTGCTGATCAAACCGGATCTAACGAATATCAGAATCCATCCAAAAAACGGCAAATTTCAAATTAGGGGGGGCTAACCTGTACCTAACCCCCCACCTGACACCCCCAATATCTCGGGAACGAAAGGAGATCTAACGTTAATTTTTGCTGATCAAACCGGATCTAACGAATATCTATCAGAATCCATCCAAAAAACGGCAAATTTCAAATTAGGGGGGGCTAACCTGTACCTAACCCCCCCACCTGACACCCCCAATATCTCGGGAACGAAAGGAGATCTAACGTTAATTTTTGCTGATCAAACCGGATCTAACGAATATCTATCAGAATCCATCCAAAAAACGGCAAATTTCAAATTAGGGGGGGCTAACCTATACCTAACCCCCCCACCTGACACCCCCAATATCTCGGGAACGAAAGGAGATCTAACGTTAATTTTTGCTGATTAAACTGGATCTAACGAATATCTATCAGAATCCATCCAAAAAACGGCAAATTTCAAATTAGGGGGGCTAACCCCCCACCTGACACCCCCAATATCTCGGGAACGAAAGGAGATCTAACGTTAATTTTTGCTGATCAAACCGGATCTAACGAATATCTATCAGAATCCATCCAAAAAACGGCAAATTTCAAAGTTGGGGGGCTAGCTATGGGTTAGCCCCCCTGGAAAAGATCGTAAATATCTCATTTTGTAGGGGTGATCTAACGTTAGTTTTGGTTGATCAAACCGGATCTAACAAAGATCTAACGAATGTAATCATTTTTTACCCAAATTCTCACTAAGGGGGGGGCTAACCCGGGGGTGGTCTTAGTTACTGGAGTCATATTCACGGAGACTCAGATGTTAAAAATTCAGAAAAAAACACATTGGCAGACAGAAAAGTAAGGTTGGCATCATATCAGAGATTATTATTACGTGTTCCTGCCAATTCTAAGAGAACCCTCCTATTTGTAAGAAAATCCTATTTATTTGTACGAAATATCCATAAACTTTACATTATTCATTCATAAAACGAGCAAAATAAACAATTGTGATGAAAAAACCCCCAGAAAGTATGAACCTTTAAAAGTGAGACCATTCAGGCACATTGAGTCTGAGAGGCCACGGAGGTCACATCTGCTCCCCCCAAGGACAGCAGTAAAACTGAGCGAGGGGGTTTCAAGCAGCACCTAAATATAGTAAGGTACTGGGAGAGGAGGGGAAGCAAGAACGTGTGAGCTGTGCCTGTTAGGCTATGGTTCCACGGTCCGGAACCATAGCGCTTTTGACGGAGCGGAAATTCCGCTCCGTCTAAGCCCCGCCCCTTTCTGACGCGCGCTCTTTCCGGAGGTGTTCAGGACACCTCCGGAACACCTCCGGAAAGAGCGCAGGGCTACATAGCCCTGTGTTAATTATGTTGCGGCGACGCACCGTCGCCGCAATACGCGAGGACATGCTGCGGTCTGAAAAGACGCGCCGCATGTCCGTTTACGCAGGTTGCCACCTGCGTATTGTTACGCATAGTGGAGACGGGATTTCTTGAAATCCCCTCCACTATGCTGTAACATCTGGACGCTGCGTGTTTGGCGCTGCGCCAGCGCACAGCGCCAAACACGCAGCGTTTCCTGACCGTGGAAACTCACCTTTAGGGCTATTATGCCTGACCAGGGTTAAAGGGAATCTGTCACCCCATTTTTGCGATATCAGATATTTTTGCGGTCCGGTCCGATGGGCGGCATTTATTCACATACCCCCACCGCCTCAATTCTTGCTGTACGCACTTCTTTTATTTCCTTGACGTCGGCTTGCCGCGCTTGCGCATTGTGCTTTTCCCAACAGTGGGCAAAGCATAAAATCATTACTGCGCATGCGCGAGGGCCCTGTTTCAACTGTACGATGTTTGTGATATTCACAGACGAAGATACGTGAGACAAGCCGAGGAGCGGGGGGGATGCGAATACACGCCGCCCATCGGACCGCAAGTATTTGCATACTGAAATACGAACTTTACAAAGGTATTTTGCCATGAAAACGGGGGTGTCAGGATATATGATAGGTACCTATAGATTACTTATGAGACGCACTATTCAGTCATATCTTTATCTGATATAGCAAAAATGGGGTGACAGATTCCCTTTAAAAAGATATACTAAAGTTTGGAAGTTATCCCTTACCCATGAGATAGGGGTTAACTTCACCATTGCTGAAGGTCCAACCACTGGGACCCTCACTAATCCAGAGACTCGGGGCTCTGAATGTAGCAGTGTCACGCGGTCTTATGATATGTGTACGATGTCAGTAAACTATTCTTAAAAGAACAACACTCTATACAACATATAGATTAGCAACATCAGCATGTAAATATAGAATAGATTTACCTGACACGATATCCGTTGAACTCAGGGTTAATCTTGAGGACTTGATACACTGTTACAGGAAAGAGGAGGACCGGGGGTCTAACCTGACCCTAAACTGGGGTCCTAACTAATCCCTCACCTTGGAGGTACTGATAATGGTTCAGAGGTCCAAGTCTCCAGCCTAACCCTGTCTCCTATCAGTCCCTGAACCCTGTAATCAGTCCTAAGAAGGATTCTGATTACCACCAAAGGGATATGGGCTGATCTCTGCTAAATACACAGATTAGACATATAAGACAGACTGGAGAAAACACAGACTTGCATACACACTCAAACACAGAAGGAACATAAATGATCTGGGATATTAAACTCTAAGCAAGGTGAGCTTAAAACAACTAAGGAGCTCTTTAACTTAAGTCTATACAGATACAATCCTATCTGTGGTCTGCATGAAGAATTTCACTGGCAACTCCCAACACAGACAACCAGAGATTTAAAGGAAACCAATCAACAAATAATTAATTGCAGCCGGGAGAAAACTGCACCCAGTCCAGAACTGAGCACAGACAGAATTAACTCCCTAACTGCCAAACACAAAGAAACAGCAACTCAGCTGTGAGAAGTCAGAATGTGCAACCGCGACGATCTTCGTGGCGATGCACACATGACAAGCAGTGGTCGATAAAGCGCACCTCCACTCCATTCAGTCATATGATAGTGCCGAAGACCAGCCAAGCGCTACGTATGGTAATTTCCAGTGGTCTTATTAAGAAGAATTTAGCACTCCATCCATATGAGGTCTTCAGAGCCCCAGTTCTCGTGATTGGTGGTTTCAGTAGTCGGACCTCCAGCAATCAGTAAGTTAACTCCTATCACATAGCTGTGGAATAACTTCCACACTTCAGAATACTGCCCCGACCGAAGTCCACCATACACTTTAGACTGTTGACCAAACCCGTCAATATTGGCGTGTTCTGTAGACGTTATCTAATGTGTACGGTGGTTTTGTATACTATACTTGTAATATCAATTCATTCCCTTTTAATGATCCAGCATGTCCGATTTCCTTCCGGGGTTTGGGAGAGTTGAGAGAGATAGCTATCGGTCAAACCATCGTTTAACCTCACAACTATGTAATGTGTATGGGGGACTTAAAGATGTTGTGTTCCCTTAAGTAAATTAATTTCCCTGGCTGCAGATTAATATAAACCAACCGCGCTGTACTCACCTTCCTCGAGTCCACCAGCGAGTCTCCACCATTGCTGCCAGTGTCTGGTATTGGCTTCGGTACGGACATCATGTCAACAGCTCAGCAGCTAATCAGTGACCTCAACATCTCTCCAAGTATACGCGGCACGACCCACTGAGCGCACTTATTGCGATGTTATGTCAGCACTGAAGCCAATGCCAGTCTCCGGGAGCAGTGGCGGACCAGCGGTGGAGACTCACGAGTGGCCCCGGGGAAGATGAGTATAGTACAGTTTGTTTCTTTTTAATAATCTGCAGACGGGGACATTCATTTACTGAAAGAGGTCAGCTCATTTAAGGCTCTGTTCACATGGCCTTTCAGACATTATGTTTTAGGAATAATCAAACAGTTGGAAGCAGTCAACAAGCTTGTTGGCAGACACACAGCTCATCTCAGCTCTTAAGATATGTTGCCAGTTTTTACTACAGTCATGGACAAAAGTTTTGAGAATGACACAAATATTAATTTTTACAAAGTCTACTGCTTCACTTTTTCTAATGGCAATTTGCATATACTCCAGAATGTTATAAAGAGTGATCAGCTTAACAGCAATTACTTGCAAAGTCAATATTTGGCTAGAAAATGAACTTTATCCCCCAAAACACATTTCAACATCATTGCAGCCCTGCCTTAAAAGGACCAGCTAACCTCTTTTCAGTGATTGCTCCATTAACACAGGTGTGGGTGTTGATGAGGACATGGCTGGAGATCAATCTGTCATGATTAAGTAAGAATGACACCACTGGACACTTTAAAAGGAGGCTGGTGCTTGGCATCATTGTTTCTCTTTTGTTAACCATGGTTATCTCTAAAGAAACACGTGCAGTCATCATTGCAATGCACAAAAATGGCCTAACAGGGAAGAGTATCGCAGCTAGAAAGATTGCACCTCAGTCAACAATCTATCGCATCATCAAGAACTTCAAGGAGAGAGGTTCCATTGTTGCCAAAAAGGCTCCAGGGCGCCCAAGAAAGACCAGCAAGCGCCAGGACCGTCTCTTAAAAGTGTTTCAGCTGCGGGATCGGGCTACCAGCAGTGCAGAGCTTGCTCAGGAATGGCAGCAGGCAGGTGTGAGTGCATCTGCACGCACTGTGAGGCGGAGACTCTTGGAGCAAGGCCTGGTCTCAAGGAGGGCAGCAAAGAAGCCACTTCTCTCCAGAAAAAACATCATGGACAGACTGATATTCTGCAAAAGGTACAGGCAGTGGACTGCTGAGGACTGGGGTAAAGTTATTTTCTCTGATGAATCCCCTTTTCGATTGTTTGGGACATCAGGAAAATGCCTCATTCGGAGAAGACAAGGTGAGCGCTACCACCAGTCTTGTCTCATGCCAACTGAAACCATTCATGTGTGGGGTTGCTTCTCAGCCAAGGGAATGTGTTGTGAATGTGTTAGAAATGAATTCTGAGCGGGAGCTCCCTCTGGTGGTTACAAACAGTACTGGACCATTCAATGAAGATTATGAAGATTGGCGATCAGGAGTTACAGACTGGTCTTATATAAGGGAGGTTCCCTCCCATCAGGGTTGCCGGTGATCAATTGTTCTTGTCTCAACTTTGGTTCCTGGTTCTCTTGGAAGCTTGCTGTGTTTTGCCTGCATCTTCTGCTAACAGATAAGATTGCTTTTTGCATTGTTTCCTGCACTCTTGTGGAGGTCAGCCAGGTCCCCTCCGGGGGGCTTGTGCTCCTCTCAGTTTATCTGAGCCTCTGTTATTTGTTCATTTGCCTTTTCCAGTTTTTCCGTCTTAGTTTTGTTACACCAGAGAACTAATTTAGGTGGTAGAGGTCGTGTGATCTCAGGTGTTTTTGTAATTAGTAGGGTTGGTACTTTTTGGGTTTCACCCTCGATTTTCTTCGGGACAGACGGAGGCTTCTGTCTGTCCAGGTGTTGACTCTGTTGTGGAGCGTATGCAGCAGATTTGGGACCAGGTAGTGGAGAGGTTGTCCCTCTCTCAGGAGAAGGCCCAGCGGTTTGCCAACCGGCATAGGACTGATGGTCCTCGGTTTGAAGTGGGGGACTTGGTCTGGTTGTCCTCAAGAAATATCCCTATGAGAGTTGCATCTCCTAAGTTTAAGCCTAGATTCATTGGACCTTATAAGATCATGGAGATTCTTAATCCTGTTTCCTTTTGTTTACTTTCTCCTGGGACATTTAAGATCCATAACGTGTTCCACAAGTCCTTATTGAAGAGGTTTGTCGAGCCAGTGGTTCCTATGGCTGCGCCTCCTGACCCTGTTTTGGTTGAGGGCAATCTGGAGTATGTGGTTGAGAAAATATTGGATTCTCGTTTTTCTAGACGGAAACTTCAGTATTTGGTAAAGTGGAGAGGTTATGGTCAGGAGGACAATTCTTGGGTGTTTGCTTCGGACATCCATGCTAGGAGACTGATCCGTGCGTATCACAGAGCTCATCCTGACCGACCTGGTTGCCCAAGTGAGGGTTCGGTGACCCCTCCTCAGGGGGGAGTTACTGTTGTGAATGTGTTAGAAATTAATTCTGAGCGGGAGCTCCCTCTGGTGGTTACAAACAGTACTGAACCATTCAATGAAGATTGTGAAGATTGGCGATCAGGAGTTACAGACTGGTCTTATATAAGGGAGGTTCCCTCCCATCAGGGTTGCCGGTGATCAATTGTTCTTGTCTCAACTTTGGTTCCTGGTTCTCTTGGAAGCTTGCTGTGTTTTGCCTGCATCTTCTGCTAACAGATAAGATTTTTCCTGCTTGTAGTTTTGTGCTTGCTTTTTGCATTGTTTCCTGCACTCTTGTGGAGGTCAGCCAGGTCCCCTCCGGGGGGCTTGTGCTCCTCTCAGTTTTATCTGAGCCTCTGTTATTTGTTCATTTGCCTTTTCCAGTTTTTTCAGTGGCTGCCACTTAGTTTTGTTACACCAGAGAACTAATTTAGGTGGTAGAGGTCGTGTGATCTTAGGTGTTTTTGTAATTAGTAGGGTTGGTACTTTTTAGGGTTTTTTGGGATTGCAGTAAGTGCCCTTCCTATCCTTTTCTTTCTAGGAAGATTGGGCCCCAACGTTTGCTCATACTATTTTCTGTCTGTGTCTGTATTTCCTCTTGTCTAACCGCCATTACATGTTTGGGGGCTTTCTATGTTCTTTGGGGATCTGCTCCGGGGCAGATAGTTTTCCTCTTTCTATTTTAGGTGTAGTTAGCTTCTCAGGCTGTGACGAGGCGTCTAGGACCAACGTAGGTACGCTCCACGGCTGCCTTTAGTTGTGGTGGTTAGTCAGGGTACTGCAATCCAGTAGATTCCAACCTCTCTGGTGTATTGCCGTTTTTGCCTGCTCTCCTCAGCTACCAAAACATAACAGGAATGGGCTCTCTCACAGTCTTGCCGCCTAAAAACACAGCCATGAATAAAGAATGGTACCAGAATGTCCTCCAAGAGCAACTTCTCCCAACCCTCCAAGAGCAGTTTGGCGATCAACAATGCCTTTTCCAGCATGATGGAGCACCTTGCCATAAAGCAAAGGTGATAACTAAATGGCTCAGGGAACAAAACATAGAGATTTTGGGTCCATGGCCTGGAAACTCCCCAGATCTTAATCCCATTGAGAACTTGTGGTCAATCATCAAGAGACGGGTGGACAAACAAAAACCTAAAAATTCTGACAAAATGAAAGCATTGATTGTGCAAGAATGGACTGCTATCAGTCAGGATTTGGTCCAGAAGTTGATTGAGAGCATGCCAGGGAGAATTGCAGAGGTCCTGAAGAAGAAGGGTCAACACTGCAAATATTGACTTGCTGCATTAACTCATTCTAAAGGTACTGCCACACTAAACAACATCGCTAACGGGATCGCTAAAAAACGTCACTATTTAGCGATCCCGTTAGCGATGTTGTTGTGTGCGGCTTCTACCAGCGACGTGGCCCCTGCTGAGATCCTGCTGTGATCTCGCTCGTTGCTGACATCGTTCCGGACCCTATTTTATCGTCGGCGCCCCCGCTGGTAAGTATATATCGCTGAGTGTGGCACCTTTTCTTAGCGATTTAGCGGTACTTTTGTACCGCTAAAGTCGTTAAGGAGATCGCTAACCGCGATAGCGTCCTTAACGACATCGCTAAGTTAAGCCGCTATCAGCGATATAGAAACAATTCCGCTAGCGATCGCATTAGTATGCGTCGTTATCGTGATCGCTAGCGGGATTGTTTAGTGTGGCAGTACCTTAACTGTCAATATAAGGTTTTGTTACTCATATGTTTGCAATTATATTTCTGTCTGTGATAAAAACATCTGTCAAACACACATAAAAACCAGAGTGCAGCAGATCATGTGAAAATATAATATTTGTGTCATTCTCAAAACTTTTGGCCATGACTGTACATCAGATGACCCTCATACACCTGAGATTAAAGCATGTAGCAGTTGGACTGTCGTAATGCTAACACAGCCGTACACATTGTATTCCAGTGTTCACCAGGTGACGGAATGATCTTTAGTATATTCTTTCAACAAAAGATCTTTAATCTGACTTTCGTCTCAAAAAAGTCAGATGTGGCCAAGTCATTTCAATCGATGACGGTGTAAGGTTCTATGTATATATTCCTGAAACTCAGTTTGTTCGTCAGCCATTTTACTTTCTGTCTTGCTGCAGCTATCTTGCCCTCAGTCAAAATGGAGTTTCCAGCTTGCATGTTCCCGCCCTGATTCTCTCCTTTGCTTCTTAAGCAGCCACAGCTGAGCAATCAGTGCTTCAGAATCTAGCCTGCAGTGAACCTGTGACCTGACTCCTGTAAGCCTTGGACCTTGTACTCCAGCTATTCCTACTGAGGAACTCTGAAGCACTTGTGGACTCTGAACCCTGCTCTTTGAAAGACCCACGTTTGCATGGACTTACGGTAACAAAGAAGAAGATCCTGAATCTGTATTGGAGAGTGATTGCTGAGCTTGGATTACTCTGGCCTGCTGTGTCTCCTGTTTCTGTGTCTGCAAACTGTGTGACTATTTCTGCCAACTTGTATGAAGTAATACAGGACTTTTCTATATCAAACCTGTGTCTCATGTATGTTCATCGCACCCAAGCACAAGACGCTATATGAACTGTACTACATACATTACAAGATTCTGAAGACAAAACGTTAGTGTCTGCTGGGTCTGGAAGGCTGTGTCTGCTGTACTGTGGATATCAGACGTCCGGTTGTACTTTCTGTGATGACAGTGGTTGTGACTTCTCACAACCATTCCAGGTGAGCAATTCCCTTAAGTTTTTTCTTTTTTGCAGTGTTACCACAGGTAAACACTATTGTTTTTTTTTTTTTCCTTTCTTTTCTCTTTTTTGTCTGCTGTAACTCTGGATATCAGATGTCTGGTTGAAACTTTCTGTGATGATAGTGGTTGTGACTTCTCACAACCATTCCAGGTGAGCAGTTCCTTAATTTTTTTTTCTCTCTGCAGTGTTGCCACAGGTGAACACTATTGTTTTTTTTTCTCTCCTCTTCTTCCAGTAATCCTGTCTTAAAAGATCTGGAAAATGGAGGCCCTCATAAAGGAACTTTGCGGAGTGACTGATAATATCCTTGCAGATTTGCAGAATATAAAGACCCGTTTTACGAATCTACAGGACCTCAATAATCACAATTTGCAAGTGGTTGGACAGACTACCCAGGATTTGCGAGCCAGGATTGAGGTTCTAGAGGGGCGAGTCCAGGCTCCTGCCGTAGCCCCGAGTGCTGGGATTCCCAAGTTGCCCCCTTTTCGTTTTGGCGGTGAACGTGAGAAATTCAGGGGATTTA
This sequence comes from Oophaga sylvatica, assembly GCA_033576555.1. Taxonomy (NCBI): domain Eukaryota; kingdom Metazoa; phylum Chordata; class Amphibia; order Anura; family Dendrobatidae; genus Oophaga; species Oophaga sylvatica. Next base: position 249,079,023 of record JARQOD010000006.1, read on the forward strand.
TTAATCAATGCAATCTTTTTTTTTCTGCACATGCTTCACAATTTCCCACTGAACGATCTAAGGTGCTTACTATAATTATGTTGCTTACCAACAAGGCTTTAATGTGGGCAAACCCTCTGATTGAGACTGAGGATGATTGTTTGAATCACCTTGATGATTTTATTTCAGCCATGGGGCAGGTGTTTGATGACCCCAATCGAGGTGCAACAGCTGAAGCAGCCATGTTAGCTTTACGCCAAGGTAAGCACTCGGTAGCTGAATATGCCTTGGATTTCAGGAGATGGGCCCTTGATACCACCTGAGACAGTTCCGCCAAAAAATCTATTTTTCGAAAGGGGTTATCTCCACTGATTAAGGATGAACTTGCTCGTGCCGACCCTCCCACTGCGTTAGGTGACTTTATTAACTACTGCATCCGTATTGATACTCGTCTGACTGAACGCAGGCAAGAGAGATGGTTCGAAAGCAATCGTACTAACCTTTTCCTACCTTCCTCTCCAGCTAAGGAACCTTTGAGTAGGATTACACGGGAACCTGAACCTGAACCCATGCAGGTAGACTCTTTACAACGACGGGTTAGTGATGCACGCAAGGAACATCGTTTTAAGGAGAATCTATGTTTCTATTGTGGTAAGTCAGGGCACTTCATTATAAACTGCCCCAGCCGTTCTCGTAAGACTACTGCAGCACTCATTCATTGTGAGTGTTGCGAGAGGGGATCTGTCAGGTCCGAGCCTCAGGCTCCAGAGAGATCTGCAGCAACAGATCTTGATTTCTCGGACTTAAACTCCGTTACCTCTGAGGACGTTGACTGTGTAAACGCTGCCATTTTTCAAGTTTCCTCAGCGGTGTCCCAGCTGAGTTGTAAGAAAAACAATTCTCATTGCTTTCTTTCCATCAAACTCTGGGTTGACTCAGCTTGGGTGTCTAGCTCTGCTATGATCGACTCAGGGGCAAGTGGAAATTTTATGGATGTCTCCTTTGCTCTGAAACAGGGAATACGTTCAGTGAAGAAGGCTACTCCAGTACAGATGGAAACTGTGGATGGCTCCCTGCTGACCTCTGGACCAGTGGATCAGGAAACAGAGCCTTTGAGGGTTCTTATGGGTAAAGATCATCAAGAGAAACTGTCCTTTATGCTTATCTCTTCTCCCCACTTTCCCATTATTCTAGGGCTACCATGGCTGCAGGCTCAGAATCCTACCATTAACTGGGAGACCAAGGAATTACACTTTCCAGAGAAACAGATGAGTCCAAAAGTTTCAGCTTGCTCTGTTCCTAAAGGAATCATGTCAGTCCCTGAACTACCAGCTGTATACCAGGACTATGTGGATTTATGTGACAAGAAGAACGCTGACCAGCTTCCTCCTCACCGTCCATATGATTGTCCAATTGAATTATTGCCTGGAGCAGAGATACCTTTTGGTAAGATCTACCCCCTGGCGGGGCCCGAGCTAAAGGCTTTAAAGGATTACATAGATGAAAATCTAGCCAAGGGCTTCATACGCCCTCTTCATCTCCTGCAGGTGCACCCATCTTCTTTGTAAAGAAGAAAGATGGATCTCTGAGACCATGCGTAGACTATAGGGAACTCAATAAGGTTACTATTAGAAACCGTTATCCATTGCCTTTAATCCCTGAGTTATTGGAGAGAGTGCGACATGCCAAAATTTTTTCTAAACTAGATCTTCGTGGGGCCTATAACTTAGTCCGTATTAGACCTGGGGATGAATGGAAGACTGCATTCAGGTCACGCTATGGACACTTTGAATATCTAGTTATGCCTTTTGGTCTGAGTACCGCCCCAGCCACTTTCCAACACTTGGTGAATGACATCTTCAGGGATCTCCTAGATACATTCGTGGTAATTTATTTGGATGATATTCTAATTTTTTCTAACTCCACAGAGGAACATCATGGACATGTGAGAATGGTCTTGGAACGTCTTAAGACAAAATCATCTTTACATCAAACTTGAAAAGTGTGAATTCCATAGGACCGAAATTCAATTTCTGGGGTATGTACTGTCTACACAAGGAATTAGTATGGATGGAAGCAAAACCCAAGCCATCAAGGATTGGCCAAGTCCTAGAAATGTGAAGGAGGTACAGCGCTTCATCGGGTTTGCCAACTTCTATAGACGTTTCATTAGAAATTTCTCTGAGGTAGTGTCACCTATCACTCAACTTACCCGGAAAGAGTCTAGGTTTTCCTGGACTCCCCAAGCCCAGGAAGCATTTTCCCGTCTAAAAGATAAATTTACCACTGCACCTATCCTAGTACATCCCAACCCCGAGCTTGCCTTCATAATAGAGGTGGATGCTTCAGACTGTGCCGTTGGAGCTATACTCTCTCAGAGAACAGGTGAGAAGAATGTCTTGCATCCCTGTGCCTTCTTTTCCCAGCAATTGTCTTCGGCTGAGAGGAACTACGATGTGGGCAATAGAGAGTTGTTGGCCATTATTGCCGCCTTCAAAGAATGGAGACACCTTCTTCAGGGAGCTGCACAGCAAATAGTCGTCCTGACAGACCATCGTAACCTTGAGTTTATCAGGTCGGCTAAGTGCCTGACTCCTCGCCAGGCTCGCTGGAATCTTTTCTTAAACCAATTTAATTTTATCATCTCTTATAGACCAGGATCGCGCAATGGAAAGGCTGATGCACTCTCTAGGATTTACTCAGCAGAGACACGTCCAATTACTCCTCCTAAGACTATTCTTCCTGACTCTAGATTCCTAGGAGTAATTCATAATCAAGACCTACTTAAGGACATCAAGGAAGCATACCATGCGGATTCCTTTTTGGCACAACCCCCAAGGGACGTAAGTCTTGTCTTTAAGAATGGTGTGTGGATTCAGGGACAACGCCTGTATATTCCTGAAACAGTCAGATTGAGAGTATTGCAACTCATTCACGATTCCAAGATAGCTGGGCATAGAGGAATTCTAAAGACACAGGAATTTCTTTCTCGTTTCTTTTGGTGGCCCACTTGCAGGAAGGATGTTTTGAATTATGTCACTTCATGTGAGGTCTGTGCAAGATGCAAAACACCTCGCTCCTCACCAACTGGTCTGTTACAGCCTCTTCCCACCCCGTCCCGCCCGTGGGGATCCATTTCTATGGACTTCATTGTGGAGTTACCAACCTCTCAGGGGAAGAACACCATTCTAGTGGTGGTTGACCGTCTAACAAAGGCAGCTCATTTTATCCCTTGTGTCGGCTTACCCACTGCAAAACAGACATCAGATTTGATGATTAAAGATGTGTTTCGCTTACATGGAGTACCGGATGAGGTTATTTCGGATCGAGGGGTGCAATTCACTTCTAGGTTTTGGCAAAATTTCTGTGCAGCATTGGACATTAAAGTAAACCTTTCTTCTGCTTTTCATCCCAGACTAATGGACAGACCGAACGAACCAATCAAACCCTGGAGCAGTATCTCCGCTGCTTTATCTGCCACCTACAGGATGATTGGGTGGATCTACTTCCATTAGCTGAGTTCTCGTATAACAGCTCTCAGAGTGCCTCCACTAAACAGTCTCCTTTTTACTCTAATCTAGGTTATCATCCTAACATTCTACCACGATTTCCCATAGAAACGCCTTTACCAGCAGTGGCTGAAAGAATCACGTCTTTACAGAAGAATATGGATCTTCTAAAGGAAAATCTGGAATCGGCTCAAGAAAGGTACAAGAAAGCAGCAGATAAATTTCGTAAACCTGCACCAGCTTTCAAGGTAGGAGACTTGGTCTGGCTGTCAACCAGAAATCTTAAGTTAAGGATTCCATCGTCTAAGTTGGGACATAAGTACATTGGACCCTATAAAATCAGTAAAATTATAAGTGCCGTTGCTTGTCGTCTTCAACTGCCCAGAACTATGAGAATCCACCCTGTCTTTCATGTATCCCTACTAAAGGCTGCGACACCCAATACGTTTCCTGGACGTTCCTCTCCTTGCCCTGACCCAGTGCTAGTCGATGGTCAGGAAGAATTTGTGGTGGAAAGGATTTTAGATTCCAGGTTGTATAGAAATCAGTTACAGTATCTGATTAAATGGCAGGGCTACCCAGTGGAGGACAACTCATGGGAACCGGTCAATAACGTTAATGCTCCTCGCTTGCTCCGTCAGTTTCATCAGAGGTACCCACACAAGCCTGGTCTGAGGTCATCCGGAGGTTGTCCTTAAGGGGGGAGTAATGTAAGGTTCTATGTATATATTCCTGAAACTCAGTTTGTTCGTCAGCCATTTTACTTTCTGTCTTGCTGCAGCTATCTTGCCCTCAGTCAAAATGGAGTTTCCAGCTTGCATGTTCCCGCCCTGATTCTCTCCTTTGCTTCTTAAGCAGCCACAGCTGAGCAATCAGTGCTTCAGAATCTAGCCTGCAGTGAACCTGTGACCTGACTCCTGTAAGCCTTGGACCTTGTACTCCAGCTATTCCTACTGAGGAACTCTGAAGCACTTGTGGACTCTGAACCCTGCTCTTTGAAAGACCCACGTTTGCATGGACTTACGGTAACAAAGAAGAAGATCCTGAATCTGTATTGGAGAGTGATTGCTGAGCTTGGATTACTCTGGCCTGCTGTGTCTCCTGTTTCTGTGTCTGCAAACTGTGTGACTATTTCTGCCAACTTGTATGAAGTAATACAGGACTTTTCTATATCAAACCTGTGTCTCATGTATGTTCATCGCACCCAAGCACAAGACGCTATATGAACTGTACTACATACATTACAGACGGCCTGTTTAGTTCTTAAGTTTTTACCCAACAAACAATGTTTTTTGTTAAAATTGTTACTTTTCATTAACTTTAATCCAATGTGTATGGAGGGACTGAAAGGGGTTATTCGATTTTTTTTGTTTGTCTATAGTGGCGCATCGCTTACCAACCTCCCATCTTCCTGCTTGCCTGTGATTGGAGTGCTCCTGATTGATTGACATCTCAGACAAGTGGCATGCTTGCCTGGCTGGCCCAAACTGTGCACTCTCCAGTGCGGCAAGCTGAGTCAGCATTGACTCTGCAGATTGGAAGGCGCATAACTTATCTGAAGCTGGCCAGCTATAGCCAACTTCAGGGCAACATTTACAAGCTCTGCAGCAAAGAGCTTGTAAGTACTGCACTCCTTGCCAAGGGAGGCCAGCCATTGGCCAATACTGATAAACTGCAGAGGTAGAAATAATCTTAAAAATCCCTCCCTTTTTGAGAGTTGAGATGATTTTTAATAACAAGTGAATTGCAAAGTTTCTTGTTCTTACAAGTACTTTGCAGTTTTAACCAATTAAGATTATGAGATAATCCCTTTAAGATTTGGTTCTCAAATATTCAGCCATTCCAGAATGGTAGTGAAATGCTAAATATAAACTGACGGCAGAGCTGATCCCAATGATCACCGGACCAGTGACCAACATTGTCATCAGTTATGTCTGACTCAGACATAAAACAGCTTGTCTGGGAACCCAGCTCACGGCATCGTTCAGACTTCCGTGACTCACATACGTGTTCTTCCAGTGTTTTTCACGGAAAGAACGCCTACCCATAATAGTCTATGTGGCTTTTCACATGTCCGTGTTTTTTTGCGGATAGAGTGGTCACTAAAATATATATAGAAATGAGCGTTTTTGCTCAGGAACATGGATCAAAATCACCTATACAAGTCAATGGGTCTGAAAAATCATTGGCAGCGCACATTGTCATCCGTGTGCTGTCCATTGTAATGGGTAGGAGTAGATTTGCAATTTATTCATTTTTTCTGACACACAAACAAAGCACTGATGAAAATCTGATCCAAAACACTGACAAAATTCAGACTTTTTTTGTGCACCAGAAAAATCACTGATCTGAATAATGCCTGAATATGACCCCTCTATAGTGCCAGCCTAGAATGCTGAAGGATTGCAGCCCTGAAGCTTACAGTTTCCTATGCTACAAAACTGTAATGTATCCGTACAAATCGGATGTGTTGTGGCTCTGTTTGGCATCCGATTTTTTTCTCACACCCTTCCGGTTTCGGAACATGCTGCCATTTTTTCACAAATAGATTCTGTAAATAAAAAAAAGCTATCATCAGCACTGCCCCGTTGAATAACATTGGTCCGATAAAAAATTGGATAGCACTTGTCCGATTTATATGGTGGTGTTAGAGAGCCCATAGAAAAATAATGTTGTGTATGTGTAAAAGTGATGCAGTAATTCTAATTCTGTATATACAAACTTCAGCAGCATAGAGTAAGAACCAAAGTCCCAATATATCAAAAAGTTTTTAATTATATACATATTAAAAACATAACATATACATCTGTATACAAAGTATAATAGAAAGAAGAAAGACTACAGGGGATGAAACTGAAAAAGACTGGCTAATGGTATAAATAAGAATAAACTAGCACAAAGGCTTCTGTATAATATTGTTACTGAGCCCGTAACAATACCTGCTGAAACCCCCGAAATGTCGTACACGACCTCAGCTTTCTAAACTCTGTATCTAAACTCAAAAATGGTGCTTAAAAGTGAAGCACACACGTGAAGCTCCATCCTCTGCTTGTGCCAGGATGGCCATGTTTTTATATACCACATTCTGTATCTGGAAGCAATATGGTTGGAGCAGATCTGCAACCCACGTGTTCTACAGTTGTGATTTCTGTCCATGAATGAACCCAGCTCAAAAGGGCAGAAACACTCTATGGCCTCGGGGAGCACATAGGAGGTGAACATCTGGAAGAGCTTTTTCCTTTTCTTTTTATTACGGATGGGTACCGGAAACCAATCTCCCCAGCCAAGCATGGAGAAAGAGGGAAGCACATACGAAAGTCAGAGCGTCCATCGTGAAAGTTTTGGCATTCATTGATGACATATAGTTAGACTACAAAATAAA
>JARQOD010000006.1:249085992-249188763 GCA_033576555.1 Oophaga sylvatica
AAAAATACACATGATCAGAGCTACCCCATAGAGAAATATTGTGTAATGCATGGTTTTCACACCTCTAACTCATCCGTATTCCTACTTAAGGCACTGTCACACTTAGCAATCGCACTAGCGATCACGACAACGACACGACCTGGCGAGATCGCTAGTGCGATCGCTATGTGATCGCTAGTTAGCTTCCAAACACATCTCATCAGCGATCTGTATAATGACCTCTGCGGTCATTGGGAAAACCTAGTCCCACCTGCGATGCTGGTAAAGTCGTTCATAAAGGGTGTCACACTCAGCGATTCAGGCTCACCAGCGGGACACCAACGACCAAAAAACGTCTCAGAACGTTCATAAGCGATCAACGACATCTCAGCAGGGGCCACATTGCTGCTACATGTCGCTAATGAAATCGCTACTGCATCATAAAATTGTTCTAAGACCTGGGCAGGTGAGTTTTGCTGCCTTTTTGTTTGCTATTTAAATTGGATTTTTGGAGACTGAGTCTTCTTTAGTGGCTTTGATGAATAGTTTAGGTACTCATAAGCGTGGGGACCTTTGGCGCAGGTTACAAGCTTACATATTTTGGCCAAAATATCAACTAATACCTCACAAATTTTTTGTGTTTTTTTGCACTGTATTTTTCAGGGTGCAGTCAAGCCCAAACACGTCTGGTCTCGCATGAGGGGTGTTCACACTGTTATGCATTGAGAGTGTGCTGGCCAGCCCGCCTAGTCGAATAGTAAGGGCGTGACTAATAGGCTGTGAACCAGACACTAGGCATTAACCTTGTGTGAACGGTACCCTATGTGGGCCTTCATTGTGCAATTGTATACTGGGCAGTCGCCCCCTCCTTGAATGGGTATGTGGAGAGTGGCTGTTGATCTGGTATTTTGCACCTGTGTTCCTAACATCCTGCTTTATGGGCTGACTGCACCCTGTAGTGCATTTGTTCTAAGACCTGGGCAGGTGAGTTTTGCTGCCTTTTTGTTTGCTGTTTAAATCAGATCCGTGTGATCCCCCACCACAGGACGAACACTGATGTTTAAATTTACAGTTCCCACCAAACACGCACTGTCCTTCACTGAACTGCCAACTTAAACCTGTCTTTGTCCCCTCGCCAACTATCCTCTTCCTTATCCATTTCATTTTGTACTGACACCAAAACATTGTTCCCATTCAATTTCACACCCTCCGACCAAGAAACCCGTTGCCCTAAAGGGTTATGTCCAGCCACTCACACAGGCACCGAGTACCCAGATACCCCGCTATTAGCCCTCTCCAACTTTTTCAGCAACTCCCGAATGCCCCTCCCCCAGTAAATTAACCAAATTTCCCCTTTCCTCATTCTGAACCCCTGAAGCCGCCCTCTAATGCAAGTGCCTTTCATGTCTGCTGATGGCACCTTCTGGTCCTGAGGGATGTGGCTGCTGATGGTCTTTCCATTTGATAGTCAGTATAAAGAGCAGGGAGACAGTAGTCGGTAAATGGGCCTAAACAGCACACAAAATTGACTGAGTAGTTTCAGCAGCATCGATCCTTCCTTCCTCAGGCTTGTATTTTATAAAGTATGAGCTGAATGGAAGTCACCTGTAGCCAGAAAAAAAAACCCACATTTGTTGGTACGTCTGCACATCAGACAATAGGAGAAAAGAGCAGTGCAGCCAAGTAGTAAGGTCAAAATGGGATAAAGGAAAGAACAGAAAAAGGACCAGTTTGAGCCTGGATGACAAGATACCTGCTGCTTCTGGATAGTACAGAAAGTGTATCAGCAAATCTCATTGTATAAATAAGGATTTATACTTTCTGGCAAACTATTGTCCATGTTCAGATATTACAAAAAAAATCCTGAAATTAACATAGCTACTTCTATATATTCAAATACTTATCACACCACAGAATTCAATATCAGTGTTGGCAGGTTCAATATAAGGGGTTATGTGTATTGTTGCAGCTATTTAATACAATAAAATAGCTTAATTTATATTGAGATAAAAAAAAGCTGCAAAGGCGTACCTGTCACATAGGCGACTCGCACGGGCAGTAAGCGCCATCCTACTCATTGCGGTCACTGTTCTGCTTCTCCCAGTCTCAGGTTGTCTCACTGAGCTGTCTCTTGCAGCATTTCCAGCTCTGCTGCACCCTACTACTGTTGGTGAATCTCCACCTGGATATAGGGAGAGTAAGGAAGCGGGTTTTTTTCAACCAGCAAGGGACAGAGGCAGTGACTCAGCCGGTAACATCCATATTCAGTTCGGCAACCCAGGAACCTGCACTACTGTAGAAATCTCGAGTGCATGGTCGGCTTTACCCAGGTTTCTGTCACCGGTTTGTTTTCACCTCACACAGCCAGACACACTCAGAATCTTCAACTCTGCAGCAAACAGACAAAAACCAACCACGACCGGCCATTATATATAAGGTTTAAATGTATATCATGACTATGGCCCACTTGCAAGACCGATTCTGAAAGGGAAAGATCTGTTCCACTACCTTCCTACAGACCTTCCTGTAGTGTTGTTGTGCAGATGAAGGGAACTCCAGAAGGCCACACAGAGATGCTGGATGGTAGGTTTAAACAGCCATACTTTATTTTCGTTCCTCTCTCCTGCTCCCCTTACCCAGGACTTCCTGCTCCTGCCTTGTCTCCTCCTCCCCATTACATCATTGTTACTAGGCAGAAACTGAAACAAGGATAACAGCAAACCAATCACAGATATAGTAACAACATCACATCTCTCCTCTTCTCACCAAACAAAACAACATTATAACTGGATAACGGTCCAAAAGTTCACATTAGTACGAAGGATTTTTTTTTTTCCTTTTACTGCAGAACATGGTCCAAGAGGTGGGCTGGCGGTCTACGATTTGCCCTCGCTGGATAGCGGTGAGACATCACAGTCCCAGATGAACTTTCTGAGTCCCCTGAGGTATCCTCCCTTGGAACTGCTGAGCTCTGGGGATCCGGCAGGACGTCATCGCTATCTGCCTCGTCTGTTTCTGGGACATAGTCGCAAAGTTTTTTAAAATGGGACACGTTCCTTGTGACCTGGCGACCGTGATCTTGAGCAGTAACCATGGTGCCTTTGACTTGTGTGACCTGAAAGGGTTCAGGATAGTATTGTGATGCAAACTTGTCTCTAGGTCTTAGCCTTTTTACCAGGACCCAATCTCACACCAATACTTCCGGTGGCTTGCAACGATGACTGCTCTTATCTGCATACCTCTTCATCTTCTGTTTGGATATGGCATCCTTAGTAGCAATTGGGGTTTGAACAGGGCTCTGCGGAACGCTCGGGAGTTTGACACGCATAGGCCTGTTGAACAGCGCAGTGGCAGGTGGTATCCCAGTAGTAGAATGGGGTGTAGCTCTGTACTGTCTAAGAAATCTGTGTAACTCTTGCTGTAAATCCTTGTGCTCCATGGTAGCGATCCTCAAAGTTTTGTTGATTGATTGCATGAACCGTTCCACTTCACCATTGGCCTGAGTCCAGTAAGGAGTTATTTTCCTGTGAGTGAAACCAAGATAGGTTGCGAATGATCGAAAATCTGTGCTATTAAAAGGTGGTCCATTGTCGGACTTCACTGTTTCCGGTATGCCATATGCCGAGAAGATCTTGTCTAATTTTGGTATAACAGCCCTGGCAGAGGTTGTCGAAACATGTTCAATGACTGGGAACCTCGAATAGTCATCCATGACAACCAGCAGATAGGAGTGATCCGGTAAAACACAGAAATCAACACTAACAGCAGACCACGGGGCCTCTGGCAGGGGTGTCATTTGTAAGGGTGCGCGTCTATGGTCAATTGTAGTTGCTTGGCAAGGTATGCAATTTTCAATGAGTGCCTCTACTTTTTTGTCTAGTCCTGGAAACCAGACTTTCTCTCTCAGTAATTGCTTTGTTTTCACCACCCCTTGATGAGCCTCGTGGGCCAGATCCAGTACTCTGCTTTGAAGTTTCTGGGGTATCACCAGCCGATTGTTACGCAACAGTAGATTTGAATCAGACACGGAGAGATCATGTCGTGCATTAAAGAAGGCTGTCAAGTAGGTTGTTTGATCCGGTGTTTGGAGGCGGGCTTCAGCAAGAAAATTGCTCCAATTTTTAGATCGAACAGTCTCTATAACTAACTGAAGTTGGTGATCGGAATCCACCGTTTGTTGTATTTCCTCCATAGTCATAGCTTTTGGCACAGAATGTGCAACAATAAAATTGATATGTTCCTCTGCAAGGATAGTTGCTGGGATGTCGTCCTTGGTAGTTTGTGGTGTTGGGTGTCTCGAAAAGTAGTCAGCCGGATTACCAGCTCCTGCCTCGTATCTCAACCGAAACTGGTAGTTCTGTAGGCGGAGCAACCAGCGTTCAAGTCGTGGGGGAGGCTTTGAAGAATGTTTGTTGAAAAGCGGAATGAGCGGTTTGTGGTCACTTATCACTGTGAATTTATGTCCCATAAGGTATAGATGAAAATGAAGGCATCCCCACACAACCGCAAGAGCTTCCCTTTCAGTTTGTGAATAGCGTTGTTCTGTCTCTGTTAAGGCTTTGCTTGCATAGGAAATGGTAGAAACGTTGCCTTCTTTGGACACTTGTGTGAGAATTGCACCCAGGCCCACCGGACTAGCGTCCACGATCAGCTCTGTGGACTTTAGAGGGTCAAAATAGGCCATGACGGTGTCGCCAGTCAGACCGGACTTCATGGAATCGAATGCTGCTTGGTGTTCAGTAGTCCATGTCCAAGGAGTGTCTTTTTTCGTGAGTAGTCGCAGGGGTTCGGAGATCGTGGCCAGATCAGGCATAAATCGCCCACAGTACGTGACTAGTCCTAGAAAACTGCGAACCTCTGACACATTTTGAGGTTGGCTAGCTGACTTTATGGCAGCAACTTTCTGAGGATCTGCTGAAACTCCTTGCTCCGAAAAGATATATCCAAAGAAGCTTAATGACTTTTGGTTAAACTCACATTTTGATGGATTGACAGTTAGATTGCAGGCTTGCAGTCTCTGAAACACTTGCTCTAAGTGACTGTCATGCTCCTCTTGGGTTGTACCATATATAAGAATGTCATCACTGACGTTTAGAACTCCTGCTATTCCAGATAGAACCTGACTGATAACATTCTGAAATATTTCTGCCGCAGATGAGATACCAAAGTTCAACCTCTTGAATCGTCGTAAGCCCACATGGGTACTAAAAGTTGTAATGTACCTGGAATCTGGATGCAACTCAAGTTGATGATAACCTGATTTTAAATCAATTTTAGAAAATACTTTTGCACCATTCAGGTCTGTGATAATGTCATCAATAGTGGGCGTGATGTGCCTTTCTCTTTGAATAGCCAAATTGGCATGCCGCATATCCACACATAGCCGGATTTTACCAGGCTGCTTTGGTTTTGGTGCAATAACAATGGGCGATACCCAAGGAGACGGGCCTTCAACTCGTTCAACAACATCAGACGCTTCCAGATCCTGCAGTTCTTGCTCCACAAGTTTGCGGACATGAAATGGGATGCGCCTGTGAGGTTGAACAGACGGCTGTATTGACTGGTCAATATGCAATTTTATCTGAACGTCTTTTAGCTTACAAAGACCTTTAAAGAGATTGGGGTATCTCTGCATGATGTGTTGGGCCGAAGGACCTGTGACGCTATTGACCAGGTTGACCAGACCCAGAGATATAGCACTCCTGCAGCTGAGAAGCGTGTCTGCGGAGCACTCTACTACATATACAGTGTCGGTGATGGACTTCCCATCAGCTGCAAGTTCTGACTGAAATTTGCCACACGGGGTAGTGCAGATGCTGAACCATAAGGAAAAATCTTTAGGCTAGTGCTTTGTAGAGCAGGTCTGTTCGGGAGTTGGCTATAGACTGCACAGCTGATGACGTTTACTGATGCCCCCGTGTCTACTAGGGCTTCCACCGGACTACCATTTATCAGGATAAGTCGCCTTGGACTGGTAAGTGCGTGCAGTGTTTGAGATCCCTCTGCAGTCACTGAGAATAGATAAGTACTGTGAGGCTCGTCAGTAAGCTGCAGCGTTTGGATTTTCTGTGACCTGGGTTGTACTGTGGAATGAGGGGATTGTGGTTTGGATCTACACACTTTTGCAAAATGGTTTTGTTTTCCACAATTATGTCAGGTCCCCCCTTTTGCTGGGCAGACATTCTGGTGAGGATACGACCCTCCGCAGTTGTAGCAAGGTGCCCCCTGCATACGAGGCACAGGCGGTCTCTGTGTCAGCTTTGCTATACAAGATGGTGCTTCCGCCTCGCACTCAATGTTCTCTATGAGTTTAGCTTGTTTTTTGGCGGTATCATTTACACGTGCTGTTTCAAGCAGTTTTGCTAAAGTCATGGTGGGATCTCTGAGTGCTTGTCTCCGTAACTTAGAGGAGATGCAGCCTTGTAAAATCTGCATTTGGATCTCTTTGTCGACATCTGTAAATTCACAGTAAGCTGCAAGGTGCCGTAGTCGGACATGATATTCATCAATGCTTTCTGTTGCTGACTGCTTTAATTGTCTAAACTTGAAGATTTCAAATGCTGCATTTCTGTGTGGGGAGAAATACTTGCTTAATGCTGCCTTACTGAGCTCATAGTCTTTGTCTTTTCCTGTATTAGGCAGAGTAGTGAAGATATCATAGACTTGTTCCCCTGCATAATGTAATAGCATGGCTTTCTTCCTGGTATCATCTGATATGTTCATGGCTTGTAGGAATATATCAAAACGCTTCAGCCATTTCTCCCAACATGCTGCTAGGTTAGCTGGGGACTGATGCACATCAAAAGCAGGAAGGCAGGTAAACAGGCCATTGTTGTAGAGCTGAAATACCTTTAGCTGATGATGAACGCTTCCTCGTCGCCAGTTGTAGTGTTGTTGTGCAGATGAAGTAAACTCCAAAAGGCCACACAGAGATGCTGGATGGTAGGTTTAAACAGCCATACTTTATTTTCGTTCCTCTCTCCTGCTCCCCTTACCCAGGACTTCCTGCTCCTGCCTTGTCTCCTCCTCCCCATTACATCATTGTTACTAGGCAGAAACTGAAACAAGGATAACAGCAAGCCAATCACAGATATAGTAACAACATCACACTTCCCAAAATTAAAAACACATGTCAAGTTTTCTTAATCTGACTTTGTCAAAAAAACTGAACCCAGTCCATGCTTACTTTTATTTTGCTCTGTACTCACAGCTGTGGCTCTGATTACAACGCCCTCCAGCGGGTTCAGTATGTCTCCAGTCATATCCTGGGGGGCACATGACGACCTTCGTATATGACTCCCATCACTGCCTCACTGGAGGCATTCTACTCTGTATAAATATGTGATCAGTGGAGATCTCATTGGTCTGCTACCCATGAACAGATATCTATAACATATCAATTGAATCCATAGAATGGGTCAAAGCCTTATCCTCTATACCTGTTGATATGGCCATGCCACTGTACTGTTACAGTTGGGGACCCTCTTACTGTGGAGGACACAATACAGGGATACAATTACTGTGCACTGTGTTACTCTCTGACACACAGTAAATGCTCTAGCAGTATGAGGTTTGTACTGACATGGGGAGAAAGAGTGAAGAGTATGGGAAAAACGATCAGCCAAAGATGTATGTGCTACATTCTGTTATATTCTGCAGATGCAAGGCATTGTTGGAAGTAGTTTTCATAGAGATCTGGGCCTGATAGAGAAGAAAACAGAATATGAATGGCTACAAATAGAGAAGATGTCACTCTTGAGTCAGTAGATTTATCTTTACCAAAATCACTGTTTTAATAATGATTGTGTAAAATTGATATCTGCCACTATATGGTCAAAGTATGATGGTAATATTAGTCTTAGTACAGTGGATTTTATTCATCATGGTGATAATATATGTTAGTTTTAAAAAGGATAATCAGATGTTAGAGTCAGTTCAAAGACGGGCAACTAGATTATTACAAGGGATGGAAGGCCACTCATATGATGAGAGGTTTGAAAAGCTGGGCATCTTAAGCTTATAAAAAAGACACCTCAGAGGAAATATCATTTACATGTATAAATACATGTGTGGTCAGTACTGAGAACTGGCACATGACTTGTTCCTTCCAAAGACCATACTAAGGACCGGGGGGCACTCATTATGGGTGGAAGAAAGGCGATTCTTGCCGCTAAATAGGTCGTAATGGCAGACAATATAACAACTTTAAAAAAAGGGCTGGATGATTTCCTCAGTACACATAACATTGTGGGTTATATTTAAATTAGTGACAAATGTACAATTATTGGAGAAAGGTTGAACTTGATGGTCCTAGGTCTTTTTTCCACCTATGAAACTATGTAAAAATGTGAACAAGAAAAAATAAGAGCAGCACAAAAAATCACAAAAGGGTGCAAGGCCCCCCAGGCATGTACCAAGCCTTATATAGGAATTCAAAAATGGAGGCAGCACACCATTCTCAGTCAAAGTTAAAGGTGCTTAAATTTAATAGCCCATCACAGCAAGGCTTGAGAAAGGTCCACACCCAGGACCGAAACATCACTGTGATGGGCTATTAAATGTAAGCACCTTTAACTTTGACTGAGAGTGGTGTGCTGCCTCCATTTTTGATTTCTTATGTAAATATGTGGTCTCTATCAATATTATTTGTTCCGGATATAGCTGTAGCGGTATTATTGGTCTCACTCTTTTAGGCTTTATTTATTTATTAATTTATTTATTTTGCATAATTATATATTGCAATCATATTTGACAGCACATTATAGAAATAGTTATCACTGTCCATATTGGGGTTCAAAATCAGTATGTCTTTGGAATGTAGTAGGAAACCAGAAAAACTGGAGTTACTTCATAATATCTTCATAATGTATAGGGATATATCTCTGTGCAGCCTAGCCATTTCACTAGGACTTGCACTTTCCAACGTGTCCAACAATTGTCCATTGAAGTTTAATTATGCCCCTGCCCTTTAATGTAATTAGGATTAATGCAATGTAAGTTATTATATACTGTACTTTTACCTACACAACTAAATAATAGGAAGAATAGCTATGTATGGATCCAATGAATTTATTTAGCTTTTATTGTTGATTTTCAACAAAACTAGACCAAGCATGAGCAGAGCATGGCTGTACCATCAACACTGATTTATAGGTTTAATTTGCTAGACAAATATAGTTTAGGTTTAATTTTGGAAGATCAGAGTTTATGTACCAAGAATTCCCACTGGCACATTATAGCTGAGATCATCAGGGACTAAGTTATGGCAGTGCTGAGCAAAGCTTTAAAAGGATATCACTGCTTATCATGGATACCAACCGCGCCACATTTATATAACAAAAGATTTACCACTTTGTGCCTTTACAACCAGCTAGTAAAACTTAGTGTCCCGTTACACTAAGCAACACACCAGCAATCCCAACAATGATATGCACGTCTCAGGATCGCTAGTGTGTCGCTACATGATCGCTGCTGAGCTGCTAAACAGGCAGCGATCAGGACAGCGACTATGCCGGTAACAAGCGACGCACGTCGCTTAGTTACCGGCAGTGTACCTCAGATACCAGCGCGCTGGTGCAGGGAGCTGGTAACCAAGGTACACATCGGGTTTCTAGGCAACGCTCGGCGCTTAGAAACCTGCTGTGTACCTTGGTTACCAGCTCCCCTGCATCAGCGCGCTGGTATCTAAGGTACACATCGGGTTTCTAGGCACCGCCCCACGCCTGGAAATCCGATGTTTACCTTGGTTACCAGCTCCAGCTGGCTGATCGCTGGTCTCCCGCCTGTCACACGCAGCGATGCGCGCTGGCCAGTGGGAGACCAGCAATCAAAAAATGGTCCAGGACATTCAGCGACGATCAGCGACACCCAGCAGGGGTTATATTTGATGAATAGGAAAAACTTCCTCAATTATAGACATTTTTTTCTAAATATCAAGGTTGGCTGCGACTTTGTCCACTCTTTTAATTTTAGCCCCCTGTGTATTTGAGCTTGACATCAGTGGTTTATAGTAAGTCTACAAGGGTCAAAAGTATCACAAATTTAGGCACTGTTGTTTAAATTTTTACATCCTTTTGGTTGATTTACTTAGACCAATCTTTTTTTTTAACAAGACTTTAAGCCTTGCCCCATTTACCACTAAGCTCCTTTCTCCTTTTAGTCAAGGTCTAAAAAGTGTCATGTAGCTACCGTAATTCTAATGAGTCTTCCCCAATATTTTTTCCTCTACAGTTCAGGGAACATTTACCTTTAATTGTTTCCATCAGTTTTGTTTTGCTATAGTTGTGTGGTTTTCTTTGAATGTTTAATGATAGGTGTGCACAATGCCGTAAGGTCCACTTACACAGACCAATCGGCAGTCATTTGACTGCCTGGTTACACAGGCAGACTGAAGCAAATGATGTGCAGTAAGCGATCTATACTACATTTGTATGGGTCCAACAAAAAAAGGAAATAAAAGACAACCAGCTCACTTGCAGTTATACAGCGTTTGTTCCTTAGTACTCAGAACCCTGTACTGACCAGAGGTCCATACTAGCAAAAACTACAAAAAATTGTCCCTCAGGACATATAAAAGCATCCACATTTAGAGTAATATTTGAAACTCCATGATGCAAACACAAAAATAATACAGGGAACATGGATGATGGAGTTTTAAATATTATGTTATAATAAATGTGGATATTTTTATCCCTTGTGAGCAGGAACAATTTTTGTAATTTTTTGCCAATGTGAACACCTGGTCAGTTATAATATTATCATACATTTGAGTCAATTGGACTTCCAGTAATCAGTTTATAACCAGGGTGAAATAACATAAGTAGGAGTTGTCTCAGCAGGGTAACACAATGACCAGAGACTATTACACAACTCTGGAGTGACCTGGATTTTGACAGAGGTTATAGCCTTGTACTCATGTTAGTTAATGAATACACTTGGCTTCTGGCTGACAGATGTCTTTTATTACTCTGATGACAGGCACACATGAAAAAACAAGCTATTCACCTGTACTTACTTTGACAGTATAGATTATATTCAAGCAAACATAATGGTTATCTGTAGTAATATATACCTAACAAGAACACTCAATTGGACCAAGCACATGTTTGCCTCTAAATGGAGAGTCTTGCTGCCGGCATTACATTGTGCCTGCTTCATTTCTGTATTCCCCCGATTTCTCTTTCTAGCTGCATCCTTCCTTTGTCCATTCATGATAATTTGCCCATCCTTTTTCATAAAGTTTTTAGAAATCCTTCTTCTTAAAATAAGACCATGTATGAAACAACCTCTTCCTACTCGTACTACATTCTCAACTACAAAGACTTAGCCCATAGTGATGGAAAACTCTGAAAAGAGAATGCCAACCTACATAAACTACCATAATAGACTATTCCTAGTTATGATATTCTTCAGCGAACCAAATCAAGGTCTCCTCCATCAATGGTACATTTTGAGGATGAGAGTGATTAATGAGTAGAACAGGCTGCCACGAGAGATGGTGAGTTCTCCTTCAATGCAAGTTTTCAAATAGAGGCTGGTCAGACATCTGTCTGAGATGGTTTAGTGAATCCTGCATTGAGCAGGGGGTTGGACACAATGACCTGAACGTCCCTTCCAACTCTAACATTCTATGATTCTATGATTTTCCTACAAATTAGCAGTGTTGCTAGAAAATGCATTCTGATAAGATTTTTCTTTAGGCACAACCAAAAATATCACTTGAAGGGGTTGTCCAGTACTTCAAATAAACCCCCCAATGTATCCTCCCGGGGCCCCTAGTGAATTTTGTAAATACCTTATGTTGCCTATACTGCCTGTGAGCAGCGCTATCGCTGGCCGCTCACAGGCAGCACGCGACCCCCGGCTGCAGCCGGCTCTTGCTTCCGCCGACATCTCGACAAGTGCTGGCAGCAGCCAGGGGACCCTCTTCCTCCTTCCGCGTTGGCTGCCAGGCTGTGGGCGGGGTTATCCCCCTGCGTCACACCAGGCATCCACCGAGCGCCTATTTATTAAGAACGCACGCGGTGGATGCTGGGTGTGACACGGGGGTAACCCCGCCCACAACCCAGCAGCCACCGTGTGACCCAGCGCTGATTCACGCCTGACTTGTCGTGACGTCAGCGCTGGGTCACGTGCTGCCTGTGAGCGTCCACGGATAGCGCCGCTCACAGGTAGTATATTCAGCATACGGTATTTACAAAATTCATTAGGGGCCCCGGGGGGGGATACATTGGGGGTTAATTTAAAGTAGTGGACAACCCCTTTAATAGATAAATAAGTCTTATAGGTATTACTCTCTGGCCAAAATAGACTATGTACTGACATAAATGTAACCATGATGTGATCCATACAGGTGTATAGCGTATAGAATGTTGTGTTATTTATTATCTGAAGACAACCGATAAATAGGTATAGAAGATTACCTCTGTGCAAGACCAGTATGTTGGCCCTTTAGGCTACATTCCCA
Source organism: Oophaga sylvatica (assembly GCA_033576555.1). Classification (NCBI taxonomy): domain Eukaryota; kingdom Metazoa; phylum Chordata; class Amphibia; order Anura; family Dendrobatidae; genus Oophaga; species Oophaga sylvatica. Next base: position 249,098,438 of record JARQOD010000006.1, read on the forward strand.
CAATGAGCTTTTTGGCTGTTTCACATGTTGCATTTTTGCTGCATTTTGTTATTGCAGATCTTACAGTACTAGCCAAAGCTATGAGATTTCAGAAATCTCATACACACATTGGGTTTTTTCCTGACTGAATTGGAAAACAGCTGTGTTTTTTAAAGAAGCAACATGTCACTTCTTTCAGCTTTTTTCACCCATAGAAAGCAATGAGTAAGTGCAAAAACACCGCAAAAAACACAGGTATCAGGTTTTGCTGCATTTTTGGTGCAAAAAGGAAGTTGCAGCATGCTTTCTTTTGGGCCACTAAACTTTATCAACATGCACAAGAGACAATAAATACATAGGAAAAAAGCAGCAAAAACTAAGAAAAACCTGCTTTTTTGTAAGCAGCTTCTTTACTGCCAAAACAGAAAGTTTTACCTGCTTAAAAACGCAGCAAAAACACAACGTGTGAACATATCATTACTGAGTTTTTGATGTTGCAAATTTCTGCGCTTACTGAGTAAATTAGGTAACTTGCGCTTTTCATTGCATTTTTCAGTGCGTTTTTTTACATCGCGTTTTTAATGCGATTTTGACTCGCCGCCTTTTGTCTCTTGTTGGTGTGTCATGTTTTAATCATAGCAGCTTTGTTTTTGATACTTCCTGGTACTTGGCTTTGACAATACTTTATTGATACAGTCATGTGTGGGTAACGTGTCTTTGATGTTTCTGCAGTGGAAATGCATTAAAAACGCAAGTGCTTTCTTTACCTGCAGATTTTCTGCATCTAATGATTGTCTATGGGAAAAAATCAACACATAAAACTCAATGTACCTGCAAAAGACATGTTGCGAATTTGAAACCCGCACCGCTGGTCACTTTATGCTGAGTTAAAAAAGCACAGTTGGCATGATATTTCTATAAATCCCATACACTCTGCTGGAACTGTAAGACGTAGCTTTAAAAACTCATCGTGGACACACAGTCTTAGGCTACTTTCACACATCCATTTTTCGCCGTCCGGCACAATCCGTCTAATATGTAAAAAGACGGATTCGGCGCAGATGGTGAAAAAACTGGTGCAACGGATCCGATTTTTATTCGGATCCGGCCTGAACTTTTGAACGAGAGAGAGAGACTGGGCATGCCCAGAGCTGATAAACGGAATGCGGTGGCCGGATCAGGCTAAGGCTGGGATCACACATGCGACGAAAACGTCCGACGCTCGCATGTGAAATCCCAGCTCTGGCGCCGACACTCGGGAGTGGAGTGCGCGGCTGCATGTATTGCACGTTTTCGTCGCATGTGTGATCCCGGCCTAAAGACTGATCCGGTGGCTGGATTCTTTCATTGACTTGCATTGTACCCAAGAGCCGGTTGCGCCGCATCCGCTACCGTCTGGTTTTTTGGATCCGGCAAAAAAACGGATGAAACGTAAGCACATGCGGTGCGATCCGGCGCTAATGCAACTCAATCAGAAAAAAAGGAACCAGCGGAATAAAAAAACCGGATTCGTTTTTTGCAAAACAAACCGGATCCCAACAGACATCAAAAAACGGATGTGTAAAAGAGGCCTTAAAGTCCAACTGTTCATCATCATGCACCTATTTATGTGCTGCTTTGTAGGTGGAAGAGGGTCCCCTTACCTTTTGGGCCCTTGTGGCCAGGGTTGGACTAGCCCACCGGTACACCGGTGAAATGCCCAGTGGGTCCAAGAGAGAAAAAGGAAAAAACATTTTAGGGACTCAGGCCCTTTAAAACTGCAGGAGGCAGAGGCGTGCGCGGGTGCGTGCACGCAGTCCAGATCCACCACAACGACCAGAGCCAGTGGCACCACCCAGGGAACCCAGGTAAGTGCTGGGGCCCTGGGCAAACGGGGGGTGGGAAAGACGCTATGGGGTCAGTGAGTCGAGGTGAGTATTTGATTATTTTTTTTTTATGTATACAGCATTGCATGGGGCCCATAATACTGTATGGAGGAGCATGGGGCCCATAATACTATATGGAGGAGCATGGGGCCCATAATACTGTATGGAGGAGCATTACATGTGGCCCATAATACTGTATGGAGGGGCATGGGGCTCATTATAAGCTGTATGGAGGAGCATTACATGGGGCCCATGATGTACTGCATGGAGGAACATTACATGGGGCCCATGATGTGCTGTATGGAGGAGCATTACATGGGGCCCGAGATGTACTGTATCGAGCAGCATTATATGCGGCCCGTGATATACTGTATGGAGGAGCATTATATGCGGTCCGTGATATACTGTATGAATGAGCATTATATGGGGCCCATAATACTGTTTAGCGGACTATGAGGTGTCCATGATACTGTACAGAGGACTATGAGGTGCCCATAATACTGTATGGCGGACTATGAGGTGCCCATAGTACTATATAGAGAACTGTGAGGTGCCCATAATACTGTACAAGGGACTATGAGGTGCCCATAATACAGTATGGCGGACTATGTGGTTTCCCATAATACTGTTTGGAGGACAATGAGGTGCCCATAATACTGTATGGAGCACTATGTGGTGCCCATAATACTGTATGGAGAACTATGTGGTGCCCATAATACTGTATGGAGGACTATGTGGTGCCAATATATTGTACTATATCTGTATTTTTTATCTGTGCATCAGAAATCGTGGCATGTGTTAAAGGGGCCCACTGATACTTTCACCCGAGGTCCACGAAAACCTGGAGCCGACCCTGGCGATGACGCACATCAAGATGACTGCTGGCTGCAGCTATGACAGGGCACTCTGTTCTGTGACAGGCCATGCATCGACGTCACATAGCAGTTATGTTAAATGACTCCTGCAGCCTTTGATAGGCCAGCGGCCTTTCAATGATACTGCTATGTGACGTCAGTGTGTGGCCTGTCATAGAGCAGAGCGTCATGTCACAGCTGCAGTCAGCAGCCATTTTAACGACCATGCCAAATATGAAGCCACAAGAGGATGCCGGGGAGGCCAGGAAGGTGTGGAGAATCCCCCCCCTGTGATTGGGCAAGGTAACGGCCATAGGGGTGGACATAGGGGCCCAGGGAGGGGACATTATTAAAGGGGACACAAGGACCTAGGATGGGGACATTGAATAAAGGGGCCCAGGATGGGGCATTGTTACTGGAAGGGGTCCAGGATGGGGACCTTATTAAAGTGGACATTAAAGTCCAGGATGGGTACATTAAATAAAGGGGCCCAAGATCTGGCACCTTATTAAATAAAGGGGTGACATAAGTACTGTATGGAGGTCAGGATGAGGAACATACATTATTGGTTTATGGTGGCAATGGGGACATAATTACCGTTGGGGTCAATCAGGGGACATTATTACTGCTGTAATTTAATTTATTTTTGAGGTTACTGTCTTCCATGAGGGAGAACAAAAGGGGGTCCTGCTACTGTGCAGGGCGGCACTATGTCTTTTTTTCTTCATCTGACATAGTGTAGAAATTGAGGAAAATAGTGGGGAATGTGCTCTGGAAGCGATCAGCTGTAGATAAGTGTGTTATTTTCTGCAGAGACGAATCCTGGCTGGAAGAAGTGATGGCGGTCTGCACTGGATGAAGATGAAAGACTTCAACTACAGATGCCACCGGTGAGTCAGTGTGTTACTTGTACACTTACACTATATACTGTATACTGTGTACAGAGCTCCTCTGTATAATGTCACTAGTGATTACTGTATTATCTGTACACTGACACTATATACAGAGCTCCTGTGTATAATGTCACTGGTGATCACTGTATTACCTGTACACTTACACTATATACAGAGCTCCTGTGTAAAATGTCACTGGTGATCACTGTATTATTTTTACACTATACACTATATACAGAGCTCTTGTGTATAATGTCACTGGTGATCCCTGTATTACCTGTACACTGACACTATATACGGAGCTACTGTGTATAATATCACTGGGGATCTGTCACGGGTGTGTCGCGGCGGAGATCGTCACGATTGCACACCCTGACTTCGCACAGCTGAGTTTCTGGTGCTGGGTGTTTTTCGGCACTGAGGGAGTTAATTCTTTCTCTCTCGGTGCTGGGCTGACCAGCCTCGCCCAGCTGCGATTGATGTTTTGTTAATTAGCTTCCTTCATATACCTGCTGGTCTGCTGGGGAAGTTGCCGGTGAAAGCATTCATTCAGACCAGCAGAGCGGATCGTTTCTGAGAAGACTTAAGCTAAGAGTGCCTGTTGTGGTTTTTCCTCTCCTCGCTTATTGTTTATCTCCTTAACCTTATGTGTTCCTCTGTAGTGGAAGTGTTGTATGCAAGGCTGTGTTTTCTTTACCCCTTGTCTGTCTCGTTTGTCTTAGACTGTGTGTAAGCTGTGACCTGCCCATTCCCTGTGGTGGTAATCAGGGTCCTTCTCAGGATTAGATTACAGTGGTCAGGGATCTACAGGAGACAGGGTTACGCTGGCGGGCTGGACCTCTGTACCATTAACAGTACCTCCAGGTAGAGGGACTAGTCAGGACCCCAGTTCAGGGTCAGCATAGACCCCGGTCCACCTCTATCCAGAGACAGCGTGACACGTACACAGTATTGACCCACAATACATAGGATATTATGTCAGGTAAGACATTGCTGGCAGATACTATGTATACATGTTGATTTTCTCTATTATATGAAATTTAGAATGATGTCACATTAGATATAGGTTGCTATCTTTGAATATATCTGTTATACGTCGTGACATTTTCACCGGCCATCTAAAGATTCTCCCCAGCCACCATGGATCCAGTAGCCCATTTAGCTCAGCAGTTGCAGAGTTTGTCCATGGAGCTGACGGACGTTAAATCCAAGGTTTTGTACCCCCGGGAGCAAACCAGATTTGAACCTAAAGTAGCTCTCCCGGACAGGTTCACTGGTGGGCGGGACAAGTTTTTTACTTTCCGGGAAGCATGTAAATTGTATTTTCGGCTGCGGCCGCAGTCATCGGGGAGTGAGGATCAGAGGGTGGGAATTGTCATCTCGCTCTTACAAGGGGACCCTCAATCCTGGGCGTTCTCTCCCCCCGGGCTCCCCGGCTCTCCAGTCAGTGGACCGATTTTTTACAGCCCTGGGTCTGGTATATGATGACCCGGATCGGGTCTCCCTTGCTGAAATGAAGTTACGTAGGATACAGCAGGGAGATCGTCCGGCGGAGGAATTTTCTTCAGAGTTCCGTAGGTGGGCCACGGATACTCAGTGGAATGACCCGGCTCTTAAGAGCCAGTTTTGTCAAGGTTTATCTGACAAATTAAAAGATGTGTTGGCTCAGTATGATTCTCCCCCGTCACTGGAGGCAGCTATGGCTCTTGCTATTCGCATTGATAGACGGCTTCGGGAGAGGTGTGGGGTAACTCCGCCCCCTGTGATGACTCCACCTCCTTCTAAAGTCCCTAATATTGAGGTTCCCCTGGTTTGTTCCGAGGAACCTATGCAGTTGGGAGGGACATCATTCCGAGGGAGGGGATCGGCGGTGCGCCGCAAAACAAGAAGGTGTTTCTTCTGCGGGAGAGAGGGACATTTTATTGAGGGGTGTCCATCCCGTACTGTACTGAGCAAGAATCGCCGGAAAACTATTAATCCCAGGTTGTGTGGTGGACGACAATCTGGGAGTATGTATTTCGTCCCCAAGTCCGTCTCAGTTTCTCGTACCAGCGGAGGTGGTGGTAGGTACGAGAACTGAGAGGATTTCTGTTCTTCTGGATAGTGGGGCCGCGGCTAATCTGGTGGACGCTCGGTTTGCCCAGGTGCAAGGTATGCAACTGAGTGTATTGGCCAAACCTATCCCTATATTCTCTATTGACGCCAGGCCTCTCGGTCAAGGTAGCTTTGTGCAAGCCGTGCATAACATAGACCTTCGAGTGGGGGCAATACATAAAGAACTATTGTCTTGTTATGTGTTGGAGGGCCTTCCCACTCCTATTGTGTTGGGACTTTCATGGTTAACTAAACATAACCCAGTTATTAATTGGCAATCCAGAGAGATAAGCCAGTGGGGTGAATTTTGCAATAGTAACTGCATGAACACGGTCATCGGTACGGTCGTGCCTAGAACCTTACCTCCTTTTCTGGAGGACTTTGAGGATGTGTTTTCAGAGGAAGGGTGTCAAGAATGACCTCCTCATCGCGCATATGACTGTGCTATAAAATTGCTTCCTGATGCTAAGTTACCAAAATCTAGGTTATATAACCTTTCTGGTCCTGAGAGGCAAGCTATGAAGGATTACATTTCGGAAAGTCTGGCCAAGGGGCATATTAGACCTTCATCTTCCCCAGTGGCCACGGGGTTCTTCTTTGTGAAGAAAAAAGATGGAGGCCTACGCCCTTGCCTGGATTTCCGTGAGCTTAATCGGATTACGGTCCGAGATCCGTATCCGCTCCCACTTATTCCTGATCTCTTCAATCAGATTGTGGGCGCCAAATGGTTCTCTAAGTTGGATCTCAGGGGGGCGTATAATCTGATTAGGATAAAGGAGGGGGATGAGTGGAAGACGGCGTTTAACACTCCGGAAGGACATTATGAGAACCTTGTCATGCCTTTCGGTCTGACTACTGCCCCGGCGGTGTTTCAACATTTTGTTAATGACATCTTTCGTCACCTAGTGGGACAGTTTGTTGTCATTTATCTAGATGACATCTTAATTTACTCGCCGGATCTTGTGTCTCATCAGGAGCATGTGAGACAAGTGTTGCAGATCTTGCGAGATAATAAACTGTACGCCAAATGGGAGAAGTGTGTATTCGCTGTACAAGAACTTCAGTTTTTAGGATTCTTGGTGTCAGCCTCCGGTTTCCGTATGGACCCTGGGAAAGTGAAGGCTGTGCTTGAATGGGATCGGCCAGAGGATCTTAAAGCACTGCAGCGTTTCCTGGGGTTTGCTAACTACTACCGGAAATTTATTCGTAATTTCTCATCTGTTGTCAAACCTCTCACTGACATGACAAAAAAAGGGACGGATTTTTCTAGGTGGTCTGACAAAGCTTGTCAAGCATTTTCCTCCTTGAAAAAATGTTTTGCTTCAGCACCCATACTCATCCAACCTGATGCATCACAACCGTTCATTGTGGAGGTAGACGCATCTGACGTAGGAGTGGGTGCGGTATTATCTCAAGGTCCGTCCCCTGGTAAATGGCATCCGTGCGCTTTCTTCTCTAAAAAATTGTCGTCCGCCGAGAGGAATTATGATGTCGGCAATAGGGAACTCTTGGACATTAAGTTGGCTTTTGAAGAGTGGCGTCACTTTTTGGAGGGGGCAGTCCACCCGGTCACCGTCATTACTGATCACAAGAACCTGCTGTATTTAGAGTCTGCAAAACGTCTGAATTCCAGACAAGCTAGATGGTCGTTGTTTTTTACCAGGTTTAATTTTGTCGTCACATATCGTCCTGGGTCAAAAAATGTAAAGGCTGATGCCTTATCTCGTAGTTTCCCGGGGGCCGGGAAGACGGATGACCCGGTTCCTATTCTTCAGGAGGGAGTTGTGGTGTCGGCTGTATTGTCTGAGCTTGAGGAGGAGGTATTGGAGGCTCAGGGGGACGCCCCTGTAGGACCTCCAGGGAAACTGTTTGTTCCAGATCAGTTAAGACAAAAGGTTATCGAGGCACATCATAATTCTGCTTTGGCAGGACACCCAGGGAGTAAAGCAACTGTAGATCTCGTTTCTCGCCGGTTTTGGTGGCCTAACTTAAATAAAGAGGTGGTAACTTTTGTCGCGTCCTGTGGGGTATGTGCGCGCTCTAAGACCCCACATACCCGTCCGTCTGGGGCCCTTTTACCGTTGAAAATCCCGGAGCGTCCATGGACCCATCTGTCTATGGACTTCATTACGGACCTTCCTCCGTCTTCAGGTAAAACTGTCATACTAGTTGTAGTTGACAGGTTCAGCAAAATGGCACATTTTATTGCTCTTCCTGCTCTTCCTAATTCTAAAACTCTGGCGCAGGTGTTCATTGGGGAGATTGTGAGACTTCACGGGTTGCCTTCCGATGTGGTGTTGGATCGGGGGTCTCAGTTTGTGTCCAAATTCTGGAAGGCATTTTGTTCTCGTCGGGGGATGCAGTTGTCATTTTCTTCGGCTTTTCATCCGCAGACCAATGGTCAGACAGAGCGTCTGAATCAGAGCTTAGAGACATATCTCCGGTGTTTTGTCTCAGAGAACCAAGAGGACTGGTCTTCTTTCTTGCCTCTGGCAGAGTTCGCTCTTAACAATAGGCGGAGCGAGTCCACTGGTAAGTCCCCGTTTTTTGGGGCATATGGTTTTCACCCCCAGTTTTGTACTTTCAATGGGGGGGGCTCTTCTGGGGTTCCTGAGGAGGAACGATTTTCGTCGTCACTTGCTTCAGTGTGGAGAGGAGTGCTTAATAATCTGAGCAATATGGGGAACCGATACAAACGTATGGCTGATAGGAGGAGAGTGTCTGGTCCGGACCTAAGTGTGAACGATCTGGTATGGTTGTCTACCAAGAATATAAAACTTAAGGTTCCCTCCTGGAAACTCGGTCCCAGATTCATCGGGCCATACAGGATCAGTTCAATAGTTAATCCGGTGGCTTTCCATCTTGACCTCCCTCCTACATTTAAAATCCACAATGTGTTCCACAAATCGTTGCTTAAGAGGTACGTGGCACCAGTTATACCGTCACCTCTACCTCCTCCTCCAGTGGTGGTCAATGGTAATTTGGAGTTTCAGGTATCGAAGATCATTGACTCACGTCTGAATCGCCGGTCCCTTCAGTACCTTGTTCATTGGAGGGGGTATGGTCCTGAGGAGAGGATGTGGGTTTCTGCGTCGGATATTAACGCAGACCGTTTGGTTCGGGCCTTCCACACTACTCACCCAGATAGACCAGGCCCTGAGGGTCCAGAGGCCCCTCGTAGCAGGGGGGGTACTGTCACGGGTGTGTCGCGGCGGAGATCGTCGCGATTGCACACCCTGACTTCGCACAGCTGAGTTTCTGGTGCTGGGTGTTTTTCGGCACTGAGGGAGTTAATTCTTTCTCTCTCGGTGCTGGGCTGACCAGCCTCGCCCAGCTGCGATTGATGTTTTGTTAATTAGCTTCCTTCATATACCTGCTGGTCTGCTGGGGAAGTTGCCGGTGAAAGCATTCATTCAGACCAGCAGAGCGGATCGTTTCTGAGAAGACTTAAGCTAAGAGTGCCTGTTGTGGTTTTTCCTCTCCTCGCTTATTGTTTATCTCCTTAACCTTTTGTGTTCCTCTGTAGTGGAAGTGTTGTATGCAAGGCTGTGTTTTCTTTACCCCTTGTCTGTCTCGTTTGTCTTAGACTGTGTGTAAGCTGTGACCTGCCCATTCCCTGTGGTGGTAATCAGGGTCCTTCTCAGGACTAGATTACAGTGGTCAGGGATCTACAGGAGACAGGGTTACGCTGGTGGGCTGGACCTCTGTACCATTAACAGTACCTCCAGGTAGAGGGACTAGTCAGGACCCCAGTTCAGGGTCAGCATAGACCCCGGTCCACCTCTATCCAGAGACAGCGTGACACGTACACAGTATTGACCCACAATACATAGGATATTATGTCAGGTAAGACATTGCTGGCAGATACTATGTATACATGTTGATTTTCTCTATTATATGAAATTTAGAATGATGTCACATTAGATATAGGTTGCTATCTTTGAATATATCTGTTATACGTCGTGACAGGATCACTGATACCTGTACACTGACACAAATTACAGAGCTCCTGTTGTAATGTCACGGTGATCACTGTATTATCTGTAGACTACACACTATAAACAGAGCTCATGTGTATAATGTCACTGGTGATCACTGTATTACCTGTACACTTACACTACACACTATATACAGAGCTCCTGTGTATATTGCCACCAGTGGTAATATTAATGTTATTAGTATTGTGGTTTTTATTAATGATCAGTATTGCAGTACTCTCACTATGTGGTGGTAATATGTGATCTGGTTATGATTTGGTGGTATTTCTCTTGTATGTGGTATTATTCGGTCACTGCGGTCTGGTCATGATGTGACTGTATTAACCACCTGTATATGTTATTATTTAGTCACTATGCTGTGATAATATGTGGTCTGGTGTGTGTGGCAGTATTGGTCTCCTGTATGTGGTATTATTTTTCACTATGTGGTCTGATCATAGTGTGGTTGTATTTGTCCTCTGTATGTGATATTAATTGGTCACCATGTGGTGGTAATATGTGGTCTGGTCATGGTGTGGAGGTATTTGTCCCCTGTATGTGATATTATTCGGTCACTACGTGGTGGTAATATGTGGTCTGGTCTTGGTGTGGCAGTATTTGTTCCTTTTGTATGTGGTATTATTGGTCTTGGTATAGGGGATTGTGTTGTGTATGGAGGTCACTTGTTCTCTCTAATATCAATAAGAAGATTCTTGGTTTCCAATGGAGATTAAATACTTGGTCGGTTTACCCCTCCATGTCCTGTAACTATTACACAGTAGCAAATATGCACTTACAGTGGTTCTACGGTGAAAACAAGTAATCACCTATCCTAAGGCCATGTTCATACATTCAGTATTTGTAATCCAAAACCAGGAGTGAGTGATAAATACAGAAGTGGTGACGTGTCTCTATAATACTTTTCCTCTGATTGTTCCACTACTGGTTTTGACTTGATAAGTTATAGATTGGTGAGGGTCCGACTGCTAGGACCTGCACCGATCTGCAGAATGTGAACTCTTATCCCCATTAGTATGGAGCGGCATATACGACTCAAACACTGATCTATTCATTCCCTAAGGGGCTGCACTTGGCTTTTTCTGAAAGCCCCCAAAGAGGATGAATGCAGCTGCGATCAGACATCCCATTTGCTGCTCTATGTTAAAATGGGGATAAAAGTGTCCTGTCAGGGATAAAAGTTCCCCATTCTTCCGATCGGTGCGGTTTCCAATGGTCGGATTCCACCGATCAATAAGTTATCACCTACCTAACCTGTGGATCGGTGATAACTTGTTTTCATCAAAGGACCCTTTAATGCAAACTACCGTAATTGTACATTCCAGTTATGGAGGCGCACAGTAGATGTGCAGGAGCCTCCTTTGTTTTACAGTCGACGCTCCACTATATCAGGGATAACGGCTAAGTTATTTGCATATAGCTGTAATGTGGGCCCCTAGGGTCAATTCCCCCTGTAGGCCCCAGACACCCAAGTCCGACCCTGCTTGTGCCTCTATACATCGGCCCATGTCTCTAAATAATGTTCTCATTATTTTTTAGTAACCAACTTGTAGGTTTCAGATCTTGACACTCCTAAGTCAGGCAGTTTCATCTTCAGCTTTCCCTCAAGGTCATCCAGTCTATTCATACAAACAATAATCGGCGTCAAACCACTCCTCCAATGACTAAATGCATGACAGATGCCTTAATTTCCTGCTCTGTAGTCAGAATTAAAGGTCAAATTTTGAAGAAAATTGTGAACTAAAGGAAGTGGCATAATAAACAAAAATCAGCACATTGTGTCTTAAAATACAAAAAACCCAACCTCATAAATACATTGCCCCCTCAGTATTGCCAATACAGTGCTCTCCATCAGCCTTTGTGTATATTTCTGTAGTGATGATGATCCCTTCTACCCAAATGATCACTGCAGCCAATCACTGACCTCAGTAGTGTATAGCCGAAGACCACTGAGATCAATGACAGACTGCAGTGGTCATAAAAACAGACAAGGACGTCATCACTATGGCAAGACAAAAAAAAAGACTGATGAAGTGGTGGTGCTGGAGTGACACCAAATTTACCAGGTAAGTGTGCTTTCAATTATTATTTTATACCATTAACTATAAGACAATTTTCTTCAAAACTCAGAAAATCTCTTTCATGATCTGTGTTAATAAATGAGTGAGGATTAGTGAACTAATACAATGTCTTTATTGTCCAGCCTCTTTACTTTGTGATTACTTTGGCAAGTAAGTACATCTACTATAAAAAGTGTGTGGAAGTCATCATTTATATGGAGGAAGCATGTACGGTAATTGCACAGGAGATTTGCTGGTATTTTCTAAGGTGCTATTACGGTTTATTAGGATACTGTGATACTCAGATGTTATTAACTCTATACTATAAAATAATAACATATTGATTAAAACATAAAAGTGTATTGATGCCACCTCAGACCCTAAGTGAGTTGTAGAAGAAAATGAGCCTCATAACTTTTATCACTTCTGACTCAGTGGGTCCCGCATTTTAATCCATGGCCCTGACAAGTCAGGAAATATGGATGTCATTAAGCATGGCTGAGAACAGCAAGTGAGAAGCTCAATTTCATTGAAAATATATAAACTGTTCCTATAAAGGAAAAAACAATCACCTTATGTGTTTCCATACTAATACAGCCAATAAATAATCTAAGTGAGAGACATCAGTAGTTCTAAACACCATTAATCAGAAGCATTTGGGTTTTTAGTATTAATACTAAATGTTAGTTAAGTAAGGCTAGGGCTAGGTTAGGTTCACACCTGTAACTGTTAAATCTTCAGCTTTGCTCTGTCACAAAGACGAGGCTGGGGAATACTGGAATAATATCAGAAAAAATAGATAATTGTATTAATATTTTTTTTTGGGGGGGCAAAAACCTAGAATCACCCTAATGGGCCCTAGTGATTCCCTTCCTGACCGCGGAGGTTGGCACCCTAGTTGTTGACGGCATGGCGCCCCCGCTCAACGTCGGTGCCCCTAATAATACCCTGTATCACCCTAACGCCAAAAAAAACGGGGTACACAGGAAAAAACACACACATACATATAACACCGAAAAATACCTAGATGGAGAGACCTAATTGTCTCAAATAAAGTGCTTATGTGCTGTAAACTTATTTCGAAGTGTCCTACAATCAGGACTTATCTCGGAGAAAAAAAATGCAGCTATAAAAAGAACTTATCTCGTAAAAATCTATGCTGCAAAAATCAATACTAGTCTCAGAGAAAAGCAGCCTTATTATGAACTTATCTCGTAGGTAAACAATACTACTAAGCTGCAAACTCAATACTAGTCTCAGAAAAAAAATGCAGCCATATTAGGGACTTATCTCGTAGTCAGACAATGCTGATGGACTGCAGGAAAAAGAAAAAAAACGTCTACAGACAAGTAGAATAATCAATGCTAGGTCCATAATTAAGCACTTTATACAGAATAGAAATCCCACCAAGGATAAATAAAGAAAAGATAGCACACAGAGACAGATAATATTAACAGGACTGGATACAATCATCCATCCTTTAACCAGACATATATTGCGATATGCAGGGAATGCTCAATAAATTCAAGTTCATGCAGGCTGGTGTCAGTTTACCCTCCAACTACAAACATATTAGAGTACAGATGCTAAATCCCCACATAGCTGTGTGTCCTAGAAATGATATGTATAGTTTGGACAGTTTAGACCTCCAAAACATGGAAATCCCACCAGAGAAACATACAAATAATGCTATCAAATGAAAGATCTATCAATAGAACTGTATATAACAGAACCATCCCACGGTGCGCGGTGCCTGGAAACCCGACGTGTACCTTGGTTACCAGCTCCCTGCATCAGGGCGCTGGTATCCAAGGTACACAGCGGGTTTCCAGGCACAGCCCCGTGCCTGGCAACCCGCTGTGTACCTTGGTTACCAGCGGATCGCTGGTCTCCCGCCTGTCACACGCAGCGATGCGTGCCTGTCAGCGGGAGACCAGCGATCAAAAAAATGTCCTGACATTTCTGACACGACCAGCGATTCACAGCAGGGGCCTGATCGCTGGTACGTGTCAGAAATAGCGAGATCGCTGCTGAGATCGCTGTTTAGCAGCGATCTCGGTAGCGATCTCGCTATGTGAGACGGGCCCTTAAGACTAGTATTGAGTTTGCAGCTTAGTAGTATTGTTTACCTACGAGATAAGTTCATAATAAGGCTGCTTTTCTCTGAGACTAGCATTGATTTTTGCAGCATAGATTTTTACGAGATAAGTTCTTTTTATAGCTGCATTTTTTTTCTCTGAGATAAGTCCTGATTGTAGGACACTTCGAGATAAGTTTACAGCTCATAAGCACTTTATTTGAGACAATTAGGTCTCTCTACCTAGGTATTTTTCGGTGTTATATGTATGTGTGTGTTTTTTCCTGTGTATCCTGGTTTTTTTGGCTTTAGGGTGATACAGGGTATTATTAGGGGCACCGATGTTGAGCGGAGGCGCCATGCCGTCAACAACTAGGGTGCCAACCTCTGCGGTCAGAAAGGGAATCACTAGGGCCCATTAGGGTGATTCTAGGTTTTTGCCCCCAAAAATAAAATATTAATACAATTATCTATTTTTTCTGATATTAATTCCAGTATTCCCCAGCCTCGTCTTTGTGTCTATTAATGACATTTTTAATCAATGAATTAAAAGGTATTTTTTAGGGATTCTTTTTTTCTGTGTTCTTTCTGGTTTGTTTTTGATTTATCCCTTAAACATTTTTTCTGGGGTGTTTTGGTATCATAACATAACCAATAATGTAACAGCACAAATAATAATTATAATACTAAAAATCCATATAAAAATGGAATCAGTTGATTAGGAAAAATAGTATCACATTCACTATACTGCATACTAACGTCTTAGTACGAACAACAAAAAATCAAAAACAGAACAGTAAAAAACTATTATCAGGAGTATCAAAGAATTTATTCTGTTCATATATTAGATTCATATCCACACATAAACAAAAGAGATAAAGAGAAAGGGACTTACGACCTAGTTGTGCATGTGGTCAACATGTTGATTGATGATGTAGCAAAATGATGATGATGAATGAAGGATAAGTATGACATAAGTGGTTGGTCATGCTGTCACTAGAATGGAGATGATGTGAAAAGATCACATCATCTCAATACTAGTGACATCAGCACATATTGCCAAAATGCCATACCTTTGACAAGGAAGCAAGGCCAAGTAACTCAACTATGCATGAAAACATTGGAGCTAGAATGCAGATAAATGGCAGCGAGTGCTCAGGACTGAGGAGTCAAATTTTGAAATATTTGTCTGTAAGAGCCCCGTCTCACATAGCGACGCACCAGCGAACCCGACAATGATATGAACTTGTCAGGATCGCTGGTGTGTCGCTACATGATCGCTACTGAGCTGTCAAACAGGGAGCTCAGGCAGCGATCAGGACAGCGACACTGCGGGTAACGTCACTTAGTTACCCGCAGTGTACGTTGGATACCAGCCCGCTGATGCAGGGAGCTGGTAACCAAGGTACACATCGGGTTTCCAGGCGCTGCGTGGTGCCTGGAAACCCGATGTGTACCTTGGTTACCAGCTCCCTGCAGTAGCGCGCTGGTATCCAACGTACACATCGGGTTTCCAGGCGTAGCCTTGCTCCTGGAAACCCGATGTGTACCTTGGTTACCAGCTGATCGCTGGTCTCCTGCCTGCCACACGCAGCTATGCGTACTGGCCAGCGGGAGACCAGCGATCAAAAAAAGTCCAGGCATTTCTGACACGACCAGCGATTCACAGCAGGGGCCTGATCGCTGGTATGTGTCAGACATAGCGAGATCACTGCTGAGATCGCTGTTGCGTCACAAAACTTGTGACTCAGCGGCGATCTCGCTAGCGATCTCGCTATGTGAGACGGGGCCTTTACAGAAGGCAATTTGTTTGCCAAAGGGTTAAAAGGGAACAATAATGAATATCTGTAGGCCAACAATAAAGCATGATTAAGGTTCCTTGTAAGTTTGGGGATTAATTTCAACAAGTAGTGCTGAGATTTGTTAGGATTAATGATGTCCTCAATCTTGAGAAATACAGGCAGATACTTATCCCAATATGCAATATCAACAGGGAGGGATCTGATTGGATCCAAATTTATTCTGCAGTAGGGCAACGACCCCAAAAGTACAGCCTGCCAATATCATTAAGTACTAACTTCAGTGAAAAGAACAAGGGATTCCTGGAAGTGATTATATGCATATAGAGACAGAAGGGTTTTTACAAGTCTACTGTACATCCACAGAAGATCTGTGGTTAGCTCTGCAAGATATTTGCAACAGCCTATAATGAATGTGCCGCATTCTGCTGGGACCTGTGGTGCATCTGAGATTAGAAGATTGCGGCAATTAGCTGAGCAGAGGGCTTCTTTAAATCTACGTGGCCATTCATGAGTTAACAGGTTTCTTGTGGCATGAAAAAGGTTGTAGAGTTCCTCATGGTCTATGCTCTGTGCTGCTTATTGGAACCATATCCTTCCATTATTTAAACCTGTGTCTGGCTTCCCTCCATGTGAGCGATGGAACAGTCATTCTGTTCCTGTTCCTGGCTTCATTGAAGAAAGTGTTCTGGAGAGTCGCTCTTATCATCTTGAGATTGTTGCATATGGTTTGTTGTGAATACCTCTACCTTCCGCTTCTGGCGTTCTTTCATGTTGCTTTTCTGCCTCTTTACTTTGTACCCATTTTCCCTTTGTATTTTATTCTGTGTGTCTGTTGCTTGATTGTGACTTGATTTCCCCCTGTCTGGCCAGCTGGTATTACCCTTTTACTCCAGCCCCTTTCCTCCATGGGGAGAGGGTGGGCGCTGTGTAGGATTTTGTAGGAGCACATGTGGGGGGTAGAATGGTACCTCTTCTTCTCTTGCTACTCATCCCCACATGTGTGTTCTAATATATAGTGCAAATGTGTTGCGCATGTGAGTGAAAGTTGTGACAAGACAGGGTGGCAGCAGCAAAAGGCACTGAAAGGGGAGCAGTGGTAGACTACAAGCAGGCATGGGTTAACTTGTAGGAGGCAGCAAGTAGAAAGGGGAACAGCAGCGGGAAGACAGTGGCAGAGCCCGGGCGGCCTTGCCCAGGGCAAGAAGCAAATAGAAGCTGTGTAGCAGTGAGACAAGGCAGAAGGATAGCCGTGGGGGTGAAGTTTGCTGAAGCAATAAGGGACCCCAGGCTGAGCAGCATGCAAGTGGTCACCATCTATTGAAGTAATCATTCCAAAGGGGATCCGAGGCTAACAGCCAGGACTAGGCTGCGCTGAGCGCGCCTTTTATCTTTTTCCAATGGAAACCGGAAAAAGGGAATGGGAGGAAGATGGTGGGCCTAGGGTCCCGAATGCCCCATAGAGGCAAAGCAGCACTACAGAAACAGTGTGGACCAGTGAGGGTGTAAGTGCACTTAGACGAGAGGCCAGTACACATTGGGTCAAGGGTCCACGTGAGTACAAGAGTCCAGCAGCCTGAGACGAAGACAGGGTCAAGACGGAGCGCAGACTGGTGTGCAAGAAGAGAGTTAGCAGCTGAGGCTGAGGACTGAAGCGAGGCTGTGGAGAAGGGATAGAATTCATATCCGAGTAGCATAGCTTCCCAGGACAAGAGTAGAGGTTCAGCAGCTAGGACAGAGTGTGTGTTGAATGTGAAGGAATGCCTGCTGCTTATAATCTGTGCCTGAACATATTGATACTGCTAAACATTCCTGTAATCTGTGCCTGAAGACATCTATTCTGCAAGTAAACGTTTCCGTTATAAAAAGCTTTGGACATGTCATTGTCTGTCTCTTTGCCGCCCTGGAAAGGAGAAGTGAACATGGAACAGAGGTAATCTACTGTATAACAGTATTGGGACTTCATTTATATTTTCATGTACAAGGTGCCGGGGTGCTCAATGACCTTTGCTTAGGGAACTCGCCCAAGACTACCTGCCCGTGCCACCTTGTTACACACAGAGAAGTACGAGACCCGGGCATCTCCATCTTCAGGGGTAACCCCGGGGTTAATGTCATACTGAGTGAGGGAGAAGCATGGTGCACAACAATGGGAAGAGGGAGGGGAAGCCCAAACACTAGGGACGGGGGGAGTGGAGACCCCTAGGCAGATCTAACAACACGCTGTCTCACCTGACGTCCCTAAATAGGTTCTGCATGTATCTCCGAGCAGGAACCTAATTCCTGCCTGACGATCGCGATAGGCCCTGAATAGGGAGGGGAGAGGGTAAGCACTAGTACGCCCCCACTACAACTAAAGACAGAGAGGGTGGACAAATGAGGGATACACTTAGCTTGAGAAGACCACTGAGATATCACACCAGCAATCCTCCAAGAGTACTCCAAGAAGACACTAGCCGACTGCTAGTACTTCAAACCAGACAGAGGAAAATTGAGCTAACACCAGCACCTTCCTGAAGAGACTGAAGGTATTTAAATCTTCAGCAAGTGTGTGTTAATTAGCAGTAGAAGGTGGAGGTAACTGTTAGTTCCTAGAGGGAGAAGGATATCACTCCATAACAGATTCAAAAATCAAGAAGGTGCTTGCAGAGCTAATTGCCATGACCTTATACAGCCGGATCCAGGATGACTGTCTGTCACACCTGACACACCTGTGACAGCAGCCCCCCTTCTACGAGTGGCCTCCGGACACTCAGCACCCAGTTTCTCAGGATGAGAGACATTGAATGAATGAACCAGTCTAGAGTAGTGTTGAGCGATATTGCACGATATCTAAAAATATCGTATCGAAATTGTATCGCCGATAGCACTAAATATCGTCGATATCCGATTTCGATACCGGAAGTCCCATGTAAGTCTATGGGAACAAAATATCGCAACAAAAAAAACCCTTTCTTTCGTTGTAAACACAAAATATACACACATAGAATACATATATATATATATATACATGTCATTGTGACATATATATACATATATTTATAGTTTATACACTTCTACATAGTAAAATCGACTCTAATTCAATTGCCGGGTAAAGACGTGACATACCCCATAGAAGTCGACGGGCTCGGTGCCGAGTACCCCGAAAACCTCTGGCTCTGTGCGACTCAACTTGGGCGTCACGAACAGGATTCTGTAGCTCACTATAAGCGAGTCCTGTGTGCCTGAATTGCACTGGTTTTGTGCTTGAGAATTGCTAAAATCATCAGAGAATGTATTTGCCATTTTTCCGCCATATCTGCGTCACGACGAGGCACTGGTGAAGAAGAAGGGCGTGCTCTTCGTGGGTGTCACTCACTCAGTGGCGTGAAAACGATGGCCGCCCACTGTAAATGGTACTGCAATGTAACATCGTGCCCCACAGCTCTGGAGTTCCGCCTCCTCATCCTCCTCAGTGTGCGGAAACTAACACGAAGGTCCCGCCTCCCTACAAAAGAGGGGCCCTCTCCAGATATGACACATGTGACTTGGCAGAGATGGCTAATGGACACGACGAGCAGAAGTGGGAAGGGATGGAGCAGTCAGAGCTCTCCCCCCACGGAAGCGACCCGATCGCCACAGAATCACCGTTGGGCACCCGGCCTGTAAACCTCCTACGCTGCAAGAAGCGGCGGATACCCTAAGAGGCCTGGCCCGGCACCGGGAGGAGGTCGCCAGGATGGAAGCCAGCTGGCGTGCCCTAAAAATAAACTTGGAGCGGCGCCAATCCCTCTTACCTGAAGTGTCTGTACCGGAAGGTGAGGCACCCGTTCTAGTAGAGGAGTCCTTGCAATGTGATCCGGTTGACGTTGTCGCAGTGGAGGCACCCGTTCCTGCAAAAACCGCAGCACCGTCAGCAGCACCCCAGATCCCGCTGTCTGCCCCCGTCGCTGAGACAGAAGAAGCGACACCCGTCCTCATGGAGGAGGCCGCGCAGGCACCAGAGCACTACCTGCCTGTACCGGAGCCCCGACTGTCATCTGATTTAGAGCCGTCTGCTTCCTCCGCAGGGGAGAGCCGCCAGGACTGGGGGGCGACAGGAGAGCTGCCGCAAACCGGACACTGTAAGCTGCAGTGGAGTGGTGGAGACATGGAGCAGCTGGTGGAGGAGAATTTCAACCGGCGTCAGGAGGAAGAGTGGAGACTTGGGAGCGGGAAGCAGAGCGACAAAGGGAGCAGCGAGAAACCCTAAAACTTCGCCAACGTCACCTGGAGAAGGACCGGGCAGATAAGGACCGGATGAGAAAGGATAAAGGAACCCTGAGTGAGCCGCGGCGTAAGGGTGCAGTACGGAGCTTTAAATTGAAAGGTGGTTGGGGCTTCATCAAGGAGCCTGGACTTTATTTAGAAGTCTTTGTGACCCGGCGGGACGTGGAGGCTCACCTCCCAGAAGGACACCCGGGGAGGGACCTGTTGCCAGGAGACTTGGTGACTTACACCTGACACTGGGGTTACAATGGGTGGTACGCCCTAAATGTTACCAGGTGCGACCCCTACTCCCCAGTGTGTCAGGAACCTGTGAGACCCTCGAAGCCTTCAGCCTCCCACATCCAGGCCTCTGCAAAAGTGCCCACCCCACGCCGTAAATCTCCCCAGCCTCCCTCAGTGGTCTCCTCAGCAGCCCCAGCTATGGACATGATAAGTATAGCTGGCCCGTACCCGGCGCCTGTTAGGCACCCTGGGGTTCGTACAGTCCGGGACATAGGGCTCCAGACCCGGAGGGAGATGAAAGAGGTGGCCACACAGACCCAGATAGCGGGTCACGACGTCACTGTACAGGCCACACGACATCATCAGGTCCTGGTGGTCCTTGGTGCCTCGGATGTTTGGCAATCTCAAGAAGAGTACCAGGTGGTACCTGGAAGAGGCCAGCCAAAGAAGTCTAAATAACCCGGACAGGGTCCCTGTATGTAAACGTTAACTTGTTTATGTACCCGGACGGGTGAATGTTCCTAAAAAAGTTTTTTAATTTAATAAAAAAAAAAAAAAACACAGTTTTCATTTCTTTTATTACTGTCTCATCCTGCGACGCCATCGATCTCCTGTAAAAAAATGAAAAAAAAAAAAAAAAAAAAGTATACCACCTGACCGACGCAGTCCATAGTAACGAGTGTCCCCAACGATCCAGCTCTGCTACATCAGAATGACAGGCAGAGCCTGTCATCCCGGCGCAGCACAGCTGATTACCTGCTTCCCCGGCGGTGACGTCATCGGACTGACTGCTTTACGGCCGGGATTACCCTGCAGTCACTGCAGTTATCGCGAAAAACTGCATGTGACCGCCAGGGAGAAGATAATGGCGGCCATCAAGCAGTCCAGGACGTGACCGCCGGAGATCTTCTGCCAGGTAAGTGCCGCTGACTCCTGACAGACCCGACCGACGGACACTCACAGTGACAGTGACAAATCCGATTCCGGTATTCGATAAGACGAAAATATCGAAACGAATTATCGAAAGGCCGATAGAGCTAATATCGGCCGATAGCCGATATTTGCATTATCGTATCGCTCAACACTAGTCTAGAGGCATTCACCTCTGATACTGAAACCTCTGCTCTGGGTCATAACCTCTCCAGTGCACCAAGTACTGTAGGGAACGATGCTGAAGACGAGAATCAACAATCCTCAAAATCTACAATTGCTATCAACAATGATTGGGGACGGAGGGAGGGGAGAGGACTCAAGAGGTTCAACATACTTCTTGAGCCGTGGAACACATTGTGGATTTTAAGAGCCTGGGTAACTCAAGACAAAAAGCTGCAGGGTTAATGACAGCGGTTATTTTATAGGGGCCATTAAACCTAGGTCCCAGCTTCCAGGAAGGGATCTTTAACTTGATATTCCTGGTAGACAACCACACAAAGTCATTCACACTTAGGTCCGGACCTGGCGAGCGTTTCCTGTTAGCCGTACATTTTTTTCTGTCTCCCAGGATCTTCAAATTATTATGAACCCCCTGCCCAACTGAAGAGAGCAACAAAGCAAATGTTCCTCCTCAGGGACTCCCGAAGCCCCTCCCACTAAAAGTACCAAACTGTGGATGGAAACCATATGCACCAAAAGAACGGTGATTTTTGGCGATGATTATTAATAGTAAACTCGGCTAACGGTAAGTAAGATATCCAATCCTCCTGGTTTTCGGAGACAAAACACCTGAGGTAAGTCTCCAAATACTGATTAATGCGCTTGGTCTGTCCATTCAACTGAGGATGGAAAGCAGAGGAAAAGGACAGCTGCAACCACAGTCAAGAACAGAACGCTGTCCAGAACTTAGAAACAAATTGGGTCCCCCGATCTGACACTACTTTGGAGGGAACCTGTGACGCTACACAATCTCATTAACAAAAACCTGAGCAAGAGTCCTGGAATTCAGAAGTGTCTATAATGGGATGAAGTGCACTATTTTACTAAACCTATCTACAACCACCAATCTTGCCTACCGATACCAGTAGGTCAGTAATAAAATCCATGGATAAGTGTGTCTATGGTCTGCTAGGAATGGGCAGTGGAAAAAGACCGAGATATCATGCCAGCAATCCTCCAAGAGTACTCCAAAAAGACACTAGCCGACTGCTAGTACTTCCAACCAGACAGAGGGAAATTGAGCTAAAACCAGCACCTTGCTGAAGAGACTGAAGGTATTTAAACCTTCACCAAAGTAGTGTTAATTAGCAGCAGAAGTTGGAGGTAACTGTTAGGTCCTAGAGGGAGAAGGATATCACTCCATAAGAGAGATGCAAAAATTAAGAAAGTAATTGCAGAGCTAATCGCAATGACCTTCTACAGCCAGATCCAGGATGAAAGTCTGTCACACCTGACACACCCGTGACAGTAGGGATAGACTTGGACCCCCATAGATTAAGGGATAGTGTAGGGTCTCTCCTCCCTGACTTTCCTACAGACACAGCGTGACACAGCCTTGATGCCTTGATTCTGTTTTAAAAGCAAGGGATGTTGAAAGCAAATATTGATTTGATGTAGGTTTCTCATATATTCATTGACTTTGCATTTTATTAGTCGATAAAAGAAAATTAACACTTTAATTTTTAAAAGCATTCTTACTTTGAAGCATTTTTTTCCACACCTGGAACATTAGCTCAGCACTGTTTGTTGCAGATACAGGTACTTACCACAAATTTAGAATATCATCAAAAAGTTAATTTATTTCAGTTCTTCAATACAAAAAGTGAAAGTCATATATTATATAGAGTCATTACAGAGTGACCTTTTGTGGCTTACCCTCATTGTGGAGTGTGTCAATGACTGCCTTCTGGACATCTGGCAAGTCAGCAGTTCCCCATGATTGTGGAGCCTACTGAAACAGACTAAGGGATCTCTTTAAATGCTTAGGAAGCCTTTGCAGTAGTGTTGAGCGATACGATAATGCAAATATCGGCTATCGGCCGATATTAGCTCTATCGGCCTTTCGATAATTCGTTTCGATATTTTCGTCTTATCGAATACCGGAATCGGATTTGTCACTGTCACTGTGAGTGTCCGTCGGTCGGGTCTGTCAGGAGTCAGCGGCACTTACCTGGCAGAAGATCTCCGGCGGTCACGTCCTGGACTGCTTGATGGCCGCCATTATCTTCTCCCTGGCGGTCACATGCAGTTTTTCGCGATAACTGCAGTGACTGCAGGGTAATCCCGGCCGTAAAGCAGTCAGTCCGATGACGTCACCGCCGGGGAAGCAGGTAATCAGCTGTGCTGCGCCGGGATGACAGGCTCTGCCTGTCATTCTGATGTAGCAGAGCTGGATCGTCGTGGGACACTCGTTACTATGGACTGCATCGGTCAGGTGGTATACTTTTTTTTTTTTCATTTTTTTACAGGAGATCGATGGCGTCGCAGGATGAGACAGTAATAAAAGAAATGAAAACTGTGTTTTTTTTTTTTTTATTAAATTAAAAAACTTTTTTAGGAACATTCACCCGTCCGGGTACATAAACAAGTTAACTATTTACATACAGGGACCCTGTCCGGGTTATTTAGACTTCTTTGGCTGGCCTCTTCCAGGTACCACCTGGTACTCTTCTTGAGATTGCCAAACATCCGAGGCACCAAGGACCACCAGGACCTGATGACGTCGTGTGGCCTGTACAGTGACGTCGTGACCCGCTATCTGGGTCTGTGTGGCCACCTCTTTCATCTCCCTCCGGGTCTGAAGCCCTATGTCCCGGACTGTACGAACCCCAGGGTGCCTAACAGGCGCCGGGTACGGGCCAGCTATACTTATCATGTCCATAGCTGGGGCTGCTGAGGAGACCACTGAGGGAGGCTGGGGAGATTTACGGCGTGGGGTGGGCACTTTTGCAGAGGCCTGGATGTGGGAGGCTGAAGGCTTCGAGGGTCTCACAGGTTCCTGACACACTGGGGAGTAGGGGTCGCACCTGGTAACATTTAGGGCGTACCACCCATTGTAACCCCAGTGTCGGGTGTAAGTCACCAAGTCTCCTGGCAACAGGTCCCTCCCCGGGTGTCCTTCTGGGAGGTGAGCCTCCACGTCCCGCCGGGTCACAAAGACTTCTAAATAAAGTCCAGGCTCCTTGATGAAGCCCCAACCACCTTTCAATTTAAAGCTCCGTACTGCACCCTTACGCCGCGGCTCACTCAGGGTTCCTTTATCCTTTCTCATCCGGTCCTTATCTGCCCGGTCCTTCTCCAGGTGACGTTGGCGAAGTTTTAGGGTTTCTCGCTGCTCCCTTTGTCGCTCTGCTTCCCGCTCCCAATGTCTCCACTCTTCCTCCTGACGCCGGTTGAAATTCTCCTCCACCAGCTGCTCCATGTCTCCACCACTCCACTGCAGCTTACAGTGTCCGGTTTGCGGCAGCTCTCCTGTCGCCCCCCAGTCCTGGCGGCTCTCCCCTGCGGAGGAAGCAGACGGCTCTAAATCAGATGACAGTCGGGGCTCCGGTACAGGCAGGTAGTGCTCTGGTGCCTGCGCGGCCTCCTCCATGAGGACGGGTGTCGCTTCTTCTGTCTCAGCGACGGGGGCAGACAGCGGGATCTGGGGTGCTGCTGACGGTGCTGCGGTTTTTGCAGGAACGGGTGCCTCCACTGCGACAACGTCAACCGGATCACATTGCAAGGACTCCTCTACTAGAACGGGTGCCTCACCTTCCGGTACAGACACTTCAGGTAAGAGGGATTGGCGCCGCTCCAAGTTTATTTTTAGGGCACGCCAGCTGGCTTCCATCCTGGCGACCTCCTCCCGGTGCCGGGCCAGGCCTCTTAGGGTATCCGCCGCTTCTTGCAGCGTAGGAGGGTTTACAGGCCGGGTGCCCAACGGTGATTCTGTGGCGATCGGGTCGCTTCCGTGGGGGGAGAGCTCTGACTGCTCCATCCCTTCCCACTTCTGCTCGTCGTGTCCATTAGCCATCTCTGCCAAGTCACATGTGTCATATCTGGAGAGGGCCCCTCTTTTGTAGGGAGGCGGGACCTTCGTGTTAGTTTCCGCACACTGAGGAGGATGAGGAGGCGGAACTCCAGAGCTGTGGGGCACGATGTTACATTGCAGTACCATTTACAGTGGGCGGCCATCGTTTTCACGCCACTGAGTGAGTGACACCCACGAAGAGCACGCCCTTCTTCTTCACCAGTGCCTCGTCGTGACGCAGATATGGCGGAAAAATGGCAAATACATTCTCTGATGATTTTAGCAATTCTCAAGCACAAAACCAGTGCAATTCAGGCACACAGGACTCGCTTATAGCGAGCTACAGAATCCTGTTCATGACGCCCAAGTTGAGTCGCACAGAGCCAGAGGTTTTCGGGGTACTCGGCACCGAGCCCGTCGACTTCTATGGGGTATGTCACATCTTTACCCGGCAATTGAATTAGAGTCGATTTTACTATGTAGAAGTGTATAAACTATAAATATATGTATATATATGTCACAATGACATGTATATATATATATATGTATTCTATGTGTGTATATTTTGTGTGTTTACAACGAAAGAAAGGGTTTTTTTTTGTTGCGATATTTTGTTCCCATAGACTTACATGGGACTTCCGGTATCGAAATCGATATCGACGATATTTAGTGCTATCGGCGATACAATTTCGATACGATATTTTTAGATATCGAGCAATATCGCTCAACACTACTTTGCAGATATTTTTGTTAATTATTCTAAATTACAGTGATAATGACTTTTTGGTTTTTCTTTGGCTGTAAGCCATAATCATCACCATTAACAGAAATAAATACTAGAAATAGATCACTCTGTTTGTAATGACTCTATAGAATATATGAGTTTCACTTTTTGTATTGAAGAACTGAATAAATTAACTTTTTGTTAATATTCCAATGTTGTGAGAAACACCTGTATTATTAATTGAAGAATGGTATACGAGGTAAAACTCACATTTGGCATCCAGAAATTAATTACCTACTGCTAGATGGGATCTGTAGTTGATTAACCTAATGTTTAATGAGCAACACATTAACTTGTTCTGCGTCTGTATTGCGCTGTGCACTTCAAAGTGATTCAGGCTTTAGGACACTTTAGGCCAGGGGTCCCCAACCACTGGTCCGCGGCTCAGGACCGGGCCGTTGCAGTTCTATTGCCGGGCAGTGGAGCTGGCTCAGAATGCTGGACACAGGGGAGCCGGTGGCTGTAGCACTGTAGTGACAGCTGCAGCCGCCGGCTTCCAGAAGACATTGATACTCACCTTCTGTCGCTGCATCCCTGTCCGGCGCGGCAACTTTATCCTGCGCTGAACGGTCACGTAATACCGCTCATTAAGGTCATGAATCCATGGACGCGACTCCACTCCCATAGTCGTGGCATCCATATTCATGACCTTAATGAGCGGTACCACGTGACCGCTCCGCACAGGAACAAGCTGAGGCGCCGGGACAGGGATGCAGGGACGTGCAGCGACGGAGGGTAAGTATGATGGGGGAGGAAGGGGGAGCCCAGCCATGCATACAAGGGTGGGAGCAGAGCCTTGTATACAAGGGTGGGAGCGGAGCCATGCATACAAGGATGGGAGCAGAGCCATGCATACAAGGGTGGGAGCAGAGCCATGTATACAAGGGTTGGAGCGGAGCCATGTATACAAGGGTGGGAGCAGAGCCATGCATACAAGGATGTTAGGGAGCCATGCATATAAGGGTGGGAGCAGAGCCATGTATACAAGGGTGGGAGAAGAGCCATGTATACAAGGGTGGGAGAGGAGCCATGCATTCAAGGGTGGGAGCGTAGCCTTGTCTACAAGGGTGGGAGAAGAGCCATGCATACAAGAATGTGAGGGAGCCATGCATACAAGGGTGAGAGCGGAGCCATGTATATAAGGGTGGGAAGGAGCCATGTATACAAGGGTGGGAGCAGAGCCATGTATACAAGGGTGGGAGCAGAGCCCGTCAATAGCCCCTTTATGAACAAAGCCCCACCCCTGCCGCACCTCCATCCCCGCCCTGCTGGGCCATGGAAGAACGGTCTTGCTTGATGCCGGTCCTTGGTGCAAAAAAAGTTGGGGACCACTGCTTTAGGCAATCAGAGCAGCTGTATGGGTGGGATTCTTGTAGAGACTATGACTATAATCTTGCTTGATCATCCTTGCAGTGTGTAAACAACCATTCTCTAAATAGCAGCTCCCCAAAATATTCAGGTCTATATAAAAGATAAATGTAAGAAAAGGAGAGTAATATGGGTTTTATTTAATACGCAGTTTAACTACTGTGGTGAGGAAGGGAAAGAGCAAACATGTCAGAAGCCTTCTTTAACCCCTTAACCCCCAAGGGTGCTTTGCACGTTAATGACGTGCCAATTTTTACAATTCTGACCACTGTCTCTTTATGAGGCTATAACTCTGGAACGCTTCAACAGATCTTCACGATTCTGAGAATGTTTTCTCGTGACATATTGTACTTCACGTTAGTGATAAAATTTATTCAATATAACTTGCATTAATTTTTGAAAAAAACACAAATATGGCGAAAATTTTAAAAATTGTGCAATTTTCAAACTTTGAATTTTTATTCCCTTAAAACAGAGAAATACAATACAGACCAAAAGTTTGGACACACCTTCTCATTCAATGATTTTTCTGTATTTTTATGACTATGAAAATTGTAGAATCATACTGAAGGCATCAAAACTATGAATTAACACATGTGGAATTATACATTACACTTTACAAAAAAGTGTGATACAACTGAAAATATGTCTTATATTGTAGGTTCTTCAAAATAGCCACCTTTTGCTTTGATTACTGCTTTGCACGCAGAAAAGGTGAACGGATGGACTCTACATGCCTGGTTCCCACCGTGAAGCATGGAGGAGGTGGTGTGATGGTGTGGGGGTGCATTGCTGGTGACACTGTTGGGGATTTATTCAAAATTGAAGGCATACTAAACCAGCATGGCTACCACAGCATCTTGCAGCGGCATGCTATTGCATCCGCTTTGCGTTTAGTTGGACCATCATTTATTTTTCAACAGGACAATAACCCCAAACACACCTCCAGACTGTGTAAAGGCTATTTGACCAAGAAGGAGAGTGATGGGGTGCTATGCCAGATGACCTGGCCTCCACAGTCACCAGACCTGAACCCAATCGAGATGGTTTGGGGTGAGCTGGACCGCTCACCGCTTCAATTTTGAATAAATCCCCAACAGTGTCACTAGTAGAGCACCCCCACACCATCACACCACCTCCTCCATGCTTCACGGTGGGAACTAGGCATGTAGAGTCCATCCGTTCACCTTTTCTGCGTGCAAAGCAGTAATCAAAGCAAAAGGTGGCTACTTTGAAGAACCTAGAATATAAGCATATTTTCAGTTGTTTCACACTTTTTTGTAAAGTGTAATGTATAATTCCACATGTGTTAAATCATAGTTTTGATGCCTTCAGTGTGATTCTACAATTTTCATTGTCATGAAAATACAGAAAAATCTTTGAATGAGAAGGTGCGTCCAAACTTTTGGTCTGTACTGTATGTCACACAAAATAGTTAATAAATAACATTTCCCACATGTCTGCTTTACATCCGCACAATTTTGGAACCAAAATTTTTTTGTTACGAAATTAAAAGGGTTAAAAGTTGACCAGTGATTTCTCATTTTTACAACAAAATTTACAAAGCCATTTTTTTTAGGGACCACCTCACATTTGAAGTCACTTTGAGGGGTCTATATGGCAGAAAATACCCAAAAGTGACACCATTCTAAAAACTGCACCCCTCAAGGTACTCAAAACCACATTCAAGAAGTTTATTAACCCTTCAGGTGCTTCACAGGAGCTAAAGCAACGAGGAAGGAAAAAATTAGTATTTAACTTTTTAGTCACAAAAATGATCTTTTACAAAAAAATTTTTATTTTAACAGGGGGAAAAGGAGAAACTGGACAGAAAAAGTTGTTGTGCAATTTCTCCTGAGTATGCCCGATACCCCATATGTGGTGGAAAACCACTGTCTGGGCGCACGGCAGGGCTCGGAAGGGAAGGAGCGCCGTTTGAATTTTTCAAACCAAAATTGGCTGGAATTGAGATTGGACGCCATGTCGCGTTTGGAGAGCCCCTGATGCGCCTAAACAGTGGAAACCCCCCACAAGTAACACGATTTTGGAAAATAGACCCCCTATGGAACTTATCTAGATCTGTTGTGAGCACTTTGAACCCCAAGTGTTTCACAAAAGTTTATAATGCCTGGGTGTGAAAAAAAAAAACAATTTTCCACAAAAATTATTTTTTAGTCCCAAATTTTTGATTTTTCCCAAGGAAATTGGACCCCAAAAGTTGTTGTCCAATTTGTCCTGAGTACGCTGATACCAAATATGTGGGGGGGGGGAAACTGTTTGGGCGCATGGCAGGGCTTGGAAAGGAAGTAATAACTTTTGGAATGCAGATGTTGATGGGGTCATGTTCCGTTTGCAGTGCCCCAGATGTATCTAAACATTGGAAAACCCCCACAAGTGACCCCATTTTGGAAACTAGACCGCCTAAGGAACTTATCTAGATCTGTGGTGAGCACTTTGAACCCTCAAGTGCTTCACACAAGTTTATAATGCCCGGGCATGAAAATAAAAAATCCTATTTTTTTCCCACAAAAATTATCTTTTAGTCACCAATTTTTTATTTTCCCAAGGGTAACAGGAGAAATTGGACCACAAATGTTGTTGTCCAATTTGTCCTGAGTATGCTGATACCCCATATGTGGGGGGGATCACTGTTTGGGTGCACGGCAGAGCTTGGAATGGAAGGAGCGCCATTTGACTTTTTCCAACCAAAATTGGCTGGAATTGAGAATGGACACTATGTTGCATTTGGAGAGCCCCTGATGTGCCTAAACAGTGGAAACCCCCAACAAGTGACCCCATTTTGTGAGCAATTTGAACCCCCAAGTGCTTCACACAAGTTTATAAGGTAGAGCCGTAAAATTAAAAAATCATATTTTTTCCACAAAAATGAACTTTTCACCCCAATTTTTATTTTCCCAAGGGTAACAAGACCCCAAAAGTTATTGTCCAATTTGTCCTGAGTACGCTGATACCCCATATGTGGGGGTAAACCACTGTTTGGGAGCATGGCAGAGCTCGGAAGGGAAGGAGCGCCTTTTGACTTTTTCAACGCAGAATTGGAAGGACGCCATGTCGTGTTTGGAGAGCTCAAATGACACCATTTTGGAAACTAGACCCCTCAAGGAACTTATCTAGATGTGTGGTGAGAACTTTGAACCCCCAGGTGGTTCACTAAAGTTTATAACGCCCGAGCATGAAAATAAAAAAATCATATTTTTTCCACAAACATGATCTTTTAGTCCCCAACTTTTTATTTTCCCAAGAGTAACAGGAGAAATTGGACCCCAAAAGTTGTTGTCCAATTTGTCCTGAGTATGCTGATACCCCATATGTGGGAGAAAACTACTGTATGGGTACACGTCAGGGCTCAGAAGGGAAGTAGTGACGTTTTGGATTGCAGACATTGATGGAATGGTCTGCAGGAGTCATATCGCGTTTGGAGAGCCCCTGATGTGCCTAAACAGTAGAAACCCCCCCACAAGTGACCCATTTTGGAAAATAGACCCCACAAGTGGTGAGCACTTTGAACCCCGAAGTGCTTCACAGTAGTTTATAACGTACAGCCGTAAAAATAAAAAACTTTTTTTCTACAAAAATGATTTTTTTGCCCCCAATATTTTATTTTCACAAGGGTAACAGGAGAAATTGGACCCAAAAAGTTGTTGTCCAGTGGAAACCCCCAACAAGTGACCCCATTTTGTGAGCAATTTGAACCCCCAAGTGCTTCACACAAGTTTATAAGGTAGAGCCGTAAAATTAAAAAATCATATTTTTTCCACAAAAATGAACTTTTCACCCCAATTTTTATTTTCCCAAGGGTAACAAGACCCCAAAAGTTGTTGTCCAATTTGTCCTGAGTACGCTGATACCCAATATGTGGGAGAAAACTACTGTATGGGCACACGTCGAGTTCGGAAGGGAAGTAGTGACGTTTTGGATTGCAGACTTTGATGGAATGGTTTGTGGGTGTCATGTCGCATTTGGAGAGCCCATGATGTGCCTAAACAGTGGAAACCCCCCACAAGTGACCCCATTTTGGAAAATAGACCCCACAAGGAACTTACCTAGATGTGTGGTGAGCGCTATGAAGCCCCAAGTGCTTTACAGAAGTTTATAAAGTACAGCCGTAAAAACAAAAAAAATCATTTTTTTTTTTACAAAAATATTTTCGCCCCCAATTTTTTATTTTCCCAAGGGTAACAGAAGAAATTGGACCCAAGAGTTATTGTGCAATTTGTCCTGAGTACGCTGATACCCCATATGTGGGGTAAACTACCGTTTAGGCGCATGGCAGAGCTCAGAAGGGAAGGAGCACCGTTTGACTTTTTCAGGGCAGAATTGGCTGGAATTGAGATCAGACGACATGTCACATTTGGAGAGCCACTGATGTGCCTAAACAGTGGAAACCCCCCCAATTCTAACTCCAACCCTAACCCCAACACACCCCTAACCCTAGTCCCAACCCTAACCATATCCCTAACCACAAACCTAACACACCCCTAACCCTAATCCCAACCCTAACCCTAATCCTAACTTTAGCACCAACTCTAAACCTAACCCTAATTGGAAAATGGAAATAAATACATTTTTTTAATTTTATTATTTTTCTCTAACTAAGGGGGTGATAAAGGGGGTTTGATTTACTACTTATAGCGGGTTTTTATAATTGGCAGCTGTCACACGCTAAAAGACGCTTTTTATTGCAAAAAAATAGGTTTTGCATGACCACATTTTGAGAGCTATAATTTTTTCATATTTTGCCCACAGAGTCATGTGAGGTCTTTTTTTTTGCGGTACGAGTTGACGTTTTTATTGGTACCATTTTTGAGCACGTGACATTTTTTGATCGCTTTTGATTTTGATTTTTGGGAGGTTAGAATGAACAAAAATCAGCAATTCATTAATTTCTTTTGGGGGGGGTTTATACCGTTCCGCGTGTGGTAAAATTGATAAAGCAGTTTTATTTTTCGGGTTAGTACAATTACGGTGATACCTCATTTTTTTATGTTTTGGCGCTTTTATACAATAAAAACAATTTTATATAAAAAATAATTATTTTTGCATCGCTTTATTCTGCGAGCTATAACTTTTTATTTTTTGCTGATGATGCTGTATGGCGGCTCGTTTTTTGCGGGACAAGATGATGTTTTCAGTGGTACCATGTTTATTTATATCGGTCTTTTTGATCGCGTGTTATTCCACTTTTTGTTCGGCGGTATGATGATAAAGCATTGATTTTTAGCTTTTTTTTTAAGGGGTTCACTAAGGGGTTAACTAGTAGGACAGTTCTATAGCGCGAGTTGTTACAAACGCGGCGATACCAAATATGTGTACTTTTATTGTTTTGTTTTTTTTTATTTACAGGAAGAAAGGAATTTATTGGGGAATTTATTTTTTTTTTACTTTATTTTGGAATTTTTTTTACACTTGTGATTTTTAATTTTTTAACTTTTTTACTTTGTCCCAGGGTGGGACATCACTGTAGAATGTCAGATCGCTGGTCTGACAGTGTGCACAGCACTCTGTGAGTCCAGCGATCTCACAGGCAGTGCTGCAGGCTTCCTCATCGCCTGCTCTCAGCAGGCACTGAGGAAGCCGCCTCCCTGCAGGACCCGGCAGCCATCTTGGATCCGGGGCCTTGCAGGGAGGAAGGCCTCAGAACAGCACGATCACATCGTGCTGTTCTGAGGGTCTCAGGGGAGCACGCAGGGAGCCCCCTCCCTGCGCGATGCTTCCCTGTGCCCCCGGTACACCGTGATCATGTTTGATCGCGGTGTGCCAGGGGTTAATGTGCCGGGAGCGGTCCGTGACCGCTCCTGGCACATAGTGCCGGGTGTCAGCTGTGATAATCAGCTGACACCCGGCCGCGATCAGCTGCGCTCCCCTCGGGAGCGCAGCTGAACGCCTTGGACGTACTATCCCATCCCTGGGAATTAAGTCCCAGGGCACATGGACGGGATAGTACATGACAGAAAGGGGTTAAGTAATGGCTCATGTTGGCATTGTCTTTATTCTTTAGATAGAATTGTAGGTTGAATGTAGGATTTTAATGTTACTCTCTTATCTGAGCAGAACATTAAAGAAAGTTCAGAAGGACATATATACAGTCTGCAGTCATGCAATTCTGTAAGACGGCTAGTTTGGCAAGAAATCATAGCAGTTACAGTATGTAAGAGAGACTTTAAAGTTGTTAGATTGGCCTCCCTCCAAGCTAAGCCTTCTTCATTTCGAATGATGTCACACAAAGTTTATTTCCTTTCTTCAGAGAGGATCCAGAATTACACTCACTTATCATGTCCATTAAATCATTTACCTACATTAAACTCTCTAGGATTTGTGAAATGGAAAAGATAAAGGCACACGTAAATGTAAAACAGCTGGACATTTCTGATGGACCCGAAAAAGGAAAATAATCTAATACTGATTACCGTATATACTCGCATATAAGCCGAGATTTTCAGCCCAATTTTTAAGGCTGAAAGTCCCCTTCTCGGCTTATACGCGAGTCATATATGCCAGGGAGTCGGTGGGGGAGGGGGAGCGGTGGTGTCAGATGATGCTCACCCCCCAGGTGCGTCTCTGCAGCCCCCTGCTTCTCCCACAATCTCAGGCTCCTTCCTTCAGCGGTCACGTGGTCCCTCTCATTAAAATAATGAATATGCACATATTCATGGATTTAATGAGCGGCACCACGTGACCGCTGAAGGAAGGAATAGCTGCCGGAGACCGCAGGGGGGCTGCAGAGACGCTCCAGGAGGGGGTAAGTATATGCGATATTCACCTGTCCCCGGTCACCGCTCTACCCTCTGCTTCCTCTGGCTGTGACGTTTAGGTCAGAGGGCGCAATGACGTAGTTAGTGTGCACCGCGCCCTCTCCCTGAGCAGTAACTGACAGAGGACCCGGAAGACAGAGCGGCACGCAGCGGTCGACCGGGGACAGGTGAATATCTCAGGTGCTGGGGCCCTGAGCCAGCGGTGACACCGACACCTGTCCCCCAAAGCTCGCCGGTGTCCCTGCCTGCTCAGGACGCCGGTACCTGGCCCCCAGCAACCAGAGGTGAGTATGTAATTTTTTTTTATTTGCAGCAGCAGCATATGGGGCCTATTCTATGGAGCATCTTATGGGGCATAATCTATGGAGCATCTTATGGGGCATATTCTATGGAGCATTTTATGGGGCATAATCTATGGAGCATCTTATGGGGCATAATCTATGGAGCATCTTATGGGGCATAATCTATGGAGCATTTTATGGGGCATAATTGTGTCGACCCGCCACCACAATTGTGGATTACCAGAGCAATGGGGTACTCAGAGCCGAGCCCATGGAAGTCTATGGGGTTTGTCACAGGTAGCGGTGGCTCGGTCTGTGGCCCTGGCGGTCTGGTGTATGTTGAGGGGGTATATTTACAGGGGATAGATATATTTACAGTTCGTGACGCCACCTGTAGTTTTCTGGTAATTTGTACCAGCGCTGCTGTAGATCTCTGAGGGGATGGTGAGGCAGCTAGATGTCGGGTCCCCTACAGGTGGGACTCTTCCCTCAGGACGGTAGTTAAAGCAGGGTTGTGCAGGCATGCAAATAAATAACTCAGTCTCACACGGTCAGCGTCTTTCCATACCTTTTACTTGTAAGATGGTAAGGCAGGTCCCAGGGAGGCTGATCCAAGGAGAATGTATTTCAAGATAGCAGCTGGACAAGTTAGGGGCCTCCTTTACTTTCACAACGATGAGTACAACCAGCATGAAGCGTAGTTCCCTTTATAAACTCCAGCTATTCCAAAGCTGTACTGCCCGGTCAGTTTTGTGGTCGGAGCCTTCCTGTGAGAGAGCTGAATTCCTATCTTGTCCTGCAGAGACTCAAGGTCCTCACTCCCCTGACCCCAGTTACGTACCGACTCTTCAGGGCTGCTTGCCGCGACCTAAGGTCCGGTAAGCCTCTGGTTTTCCTACCACTATGCGTGAAGCTATAGTGATCCTTCGGTCTCCAGTGACCGGTAACAATGTGCAGGTATCCTATACCTATGGCACTTTTCTGTTCTCTTCCACTATGCCTTTCGCCTTGTCCGCGCTTGTAGCATAAACACTCACACTTTCAAAGGTCATATAATCAATCCCTTCTTTTCTTCCTTCAGAGTTTGTTGCCAGAATCTCAGTATTCCTCTAGGCAGGAGCACGTCTCTGAACCTTCACTGTCCTTGGGACAGGAGACTGAAGTATCTGTACTAAACTCTTCCTTCTCAATAAATGTCTTCAAGTGAGGTACAGCTCTGACCAGGCTGAGGTGATCTATATCTCGCCCTTACTGGCCTCCACTTGTTGAACTGCTGACAGAACCAGGCTGGACTGCTTCCTCCCTCCAGGTCCAGACTAGACTGTGTACGTCTGCTCTGTCCGAAGACAGGAAACTGACTGCAAGAATCACTCAATGAATGTACACTGACCACTCCCCAACGAGTGACTACACTACCCTAAGGGTGTGTCTAGTGTATGTTGAGTGAATGGGTATAGAGCATTGAACTGCTATCTCTCCACACATTCTCCAGGGTACTGCGTGTGCCTTCACACCAGGGCTACACATAATCTATGGAGCATTTTATGGGGCATAATCTATGGAGCATCTTATGGGGCATAATCCATGGAGCATTTTTTGGGGCATAATCTATGGAGCATTTTATGGGGTATAATCTATGGAGCATTTTATGGGGCATAATCTATGGAGCTTTTTATGGGGCCATAACCTTTATGGAGCAGCATATGGGGCATATTATTATATGGCGCATCTTATGGGGCCATTATTAACCTTTGTGCAGCATTATATGGGGAGTATTTTGTATGGAGCATCTTATGGGGCCATCATGAACTGTATGGAGCATTATATGAGGCTCCTGATTCAATATGGCTATTCAAAAAACATTTAACCTACTGATGTCTCAATTTCACTTTTATTATCTATTTTTATTTTTGGAATTTTACCAGTAGCTGCTGCATTTTCCACCCTAGGCTTACGCGTGAGTCAATACGTTTTCCCAGTTTTTTGTGGCAAAATTAGGGGAGTCGGCTTATACTCGGGTCAACTTACACACGAGTATATACGGTATATTATGTTATTAAAAAATTGACTGGACTTTACAAAAACATACATAGGAAACAAAAGTGTTCCTAATTGTCACTGTTGAGCTGAAGTCTAGCGTATGTTCATAGGACAGTAGCAGTGAACGGCACTCGGCACATGCGCCAAGCTTCAGCTACATACTGATAACACCACACAGCTCTGTGTTTGTGACATCATTTAGAAGAAAAGAAGCTGGATTCTGAGGTTCATACCTCTCAGAGGTGGATTGTATATGGTGCTGGAGAAGTAATAAGTGTATATGACATGGTATGCCATACTGAAGAAGTGAAAAAATAAACATTTGGAAATTATATTACAGAGA
The DNA here is from genome assembly GCA_033576555.1 of Oophaga sylvatica. Classification (NCBI taxonomy): domain Eukaryota; kingdom Metazoa; phylum Chordata; class Amphibia; order Anura; family Dendrobatidae; genus Oophaga; species Oophaga sylvatica. The sequence continues at coordinate 249,135,058 of JARQOD010000006.1, forward strand.
TCTACAGAAAAAAATATTGTTTTTACAGGTGTCAACTTTTCTTAATGGATTTAGGGTATTTTGAGGGTGCGGAATTAAAAAATCTTATTAATTTTCTGAACCGGTTCGTTTTTTGAGATACCGTAATTGATCCATGAAAATAATGCATTACCCCAATGTGACTTGTGTGTGATAACAAATGCAATAGCTTTTGGTCTTTTGACTCATTGACAGTGTCTTAGGTAATGAAATATCCCATAGAATTATTTTGTATTTCAATTTGTAGGCTTACAATGCTATAAAAGCAACTTTTTGAAGCCAGAATTCTACTGTAATTAATTATCTCAGAAGCTAGAATGAATCTGTCAAAACTGAAGTCATATTCTTAATCAGCACCATAATCTTAATATAAAACCATTCAGATATCGTTGGCACCAAAATCACCGTTTACCAGTCTTAGGCCGGCGTCACACTGGCGACAGAATCGGACGACTGCAATGCGATGAAAAATCGCATTGCAGTCGGACCTATGTTAATCTATGGAGCAGCTCCCAGTATCCGATTTTTTGTGGTCCGTTTTAAACGTCCGTGTACAATCGCAGCATGCTGCGATTGTCACCGATTGTCGGTCGACAATCGCCAATGCAAGTCTATGGGAGCGATGAAAAATCGGATTACAAACGGACCACACTGTGTGACTTGCGAGTATCGGTGTCCTTTAGAAAAGCCGGCAATTCATCCCCGGCTATACTGTAAAATCACACTGACAGCTTTAATAAAGACTAGAAAGAATAGATATATACACATAGAACACATATATATATATATATATACATGTCATTGTGACATGTATATATACATATATTTATAGTTCCTAGACTTCTACATACTGTTATAGCCGCTAATTCAATTGCTGGGTTTTGTGAAATCACAGAAGCCGACATGAAATGATACATTGTTTCCACACATTTAACCATGTAATTTCATGTATTTTTATATATGTTTGAAACATACAATTACATGAGTATATGTGTGCTAAATTTCAGACATGTAGGGGTTAATTAAAGGTGTAAATTCGTTGAAAAAAAATGCGTGGGCTCCCGCTGTATTTTCTCCACCAGACAGACAAAGCAAGCGAGTGGGGGCAGATAATAATAGCCTAGGGAGGGTACATTTTTTTGTGCCCCCCCTGGCTACTAACATCTGCCCCCAGACACCCCAGAAAGGGCAAATCTCTAATTAGATTCGCCCTTTCTGGCACTTTGCCCGTCTATTCCCATTGCCCTGTAGCGGTGGCGAATGGGTTAATAATCTGGCGTTAATGTCACCTTAGTATTGAAAGGTGACCTTAAGGCAGGTTAATAATTGATAGCTGTCAATTAGACAACTATCAATTATTAATCCTATTGTATGAAAGAAAAATCAAACACACACAGTTTAATAAAAAATAAGTTTAATTAAATAATCACACAGTTTTTGACCATATTTTATTTTACACTTAATCGTGCGAAGCCATTGATCTCCTAAAATAAAGAAAAAAAAATAAAAACAACATTATTCTTACCTATTCCGCTGATCTGTCACGTCCCACGCTGTAATCCTTCACAAAAGGTTAACTAGCTTTGAGCCAAGCAGTGCAAGTAATCCTGCATGCTCAGCTCAAAGCTCCTGAATGAATAAGTTCCTCTCCTGGCGACAGGAGAGGATGTGTTTCATGAATGAAGCTTAATTGATTGTGTCCACTTTCCTTTAGGTCAGGTCACTAAAGTTAAATTGCCAATAAATCAATTAAGCTCCATTCATGAATCTATTCCTCTCCTTTCGCTGGGAGAGGAACTTATTCATTCAGGGGAATACAGGTCTGAGACAGCATTATTAGCTCTCTGCGACCTGTAACCTGTTAACCCTTTCTGATGGATTACACCGTGGGACCTGACTGTACATCGGATTGGTAAGTATAATTTTGCTTTTTTATTTTATTTTTATTACAGGAAATGGTTTTAGCAGGAAAATAAAATATGGTCAAAAACTGTGTGATTATTTAATTAAACTTATTTTTTATTAAACTGTGTGTGATTGATTTTTCTTTCATACAATAGGATTAATAATTGATAGTTGTCTAATTGACAGCTATCAATTATTAACCTGCCTTAAGGTCACCTTTCAATACTAAGGTGACATTAACGCCAGATTATTAACCCATTCGCCACCGCTACAGGGCAATGGGAATAGACGGGCAAAGTGCCAGAAAGGGCGAATCTAATTAGAGATTTGCCCTTTCTGGGGTGTCTGGGGGCAGATGTTAGTAGCCAGGGGGGGCACAAAAAAAATGTACCCTCCCTAGGCTATTATTATCTGCCCCCACTCGCTTGCTTTGTCTGTCTGGTGGAGAAAATACAGCGGAGCCCACGCATTTTTTTTCAACGAATTTACACCTTTAATTAACCCCTACATGTCTGAAATTTAGCACACATATACTCATGTAATTGTATGTTTCAAACATATATAAAAATACATGAAATTACATGATTAAATGTGTGGAAACAATGTATCATTTCATGTCGGCTTCTGTGATTTCACTGAAGCCGGCAATTGAATTAGCGGCTATAACAGTATGTAGAAGTGTAAGAATTATAAATATATGTATATATATATGTCACAATGACATGTATATATATATATGTGCTCTATGTGTATATATCTATTCTTTCTTTTGTGATTGAAATACTATTCTTTTGGATCCATTATATGTCAGTTTTGCAAGCCTGCGAGAAAATCTCGCAAGTCAGATGAAAATCGGATGTTACAAGTACACACACATGCGATTAAATCGCATCTTTGAAGGAAAATCGGATGCCAGAAGGATGTGTGATGTTTTTATTTTGATCCGATTGTCGACCGTCTAAAACGGACCGATTTTTTGTGGTTGTGTGTGACGCCGGCCTTATAGATAGAACAACCTGATGGCAGAAGTTGGGAAATCTATTGCCTACAAAAACGTATAGTTTCAAATGACTAAAAAGCAAACTATATAGTCGCAATTCTAATTTCAAAGCTTTAGGAGAACATCAGTTGTACAATGTACACTATAACCTACTATGATATAGTGGAGCTAGAAATAAAAATTCTGACTTTGGGCCTACAGTCAGACGGCTGTAGATTCTCTCATCTGAGAGAATCGGGCAGATTACTCAAATAACACTCTGATCAAACTTGATAGTGCGCTCCGATTCTTTTGAGTGAGTGAATCGCAGAGCACACTGTATGGAGAAGATGGAGAACAAAATTTCTCTATCTTCTCTATTGTGTGAGTGTGCGGAAATTGGACTGCACTCAGATGTCATCTATTCACCCTTAGACTTGAATGGGTGAGAGGCATCTGTTTGCAAAATGAAATCGAAGCAAGCTGCAATTTTTTTCACTGACATATTCTATTAATGAAAAAAGTTGTGCATCAGCACTGCACCATTGGATAACATTTTTCCGAATGCTATCTGATAAAAAAAATTAGATCACACTCATGCGATGCATATGCTGGTGTGATGTAGCCCTAAAGGGAATGTTTCAGCCAAAATTTATGCATCAAATTAACCACATAGCCTTAAATGAGACTGAGAAACAATAAAAATCAATTTTTTTCTGTTTTTAAATCTGTTCTTCCATCGCCTCAAATAAGAACTTTACAATTAGATGCAAATGAGGGTGCTCAGTTTCACCCACTTACTTTGATTACCACCTGTGCTGGCTTAACAAAGCCAGTGCTGTCTGAAGATAACCCTCTATTATGTGCACACTGTCCCTTTGTAGGAAAGATTAGAGAACTTTTCAATATTTCCATTATCCAATGAATTGGGTTTCCATGCTTACAGAACAGATTTAGGACAGCAGATCCCTGACACGCTGCCTTAACGATCCGATCAGCGTCTCTGCCTTTCTGACTTCATTCCCCTAGTTCCGGTGAGCACGTGGACTATCTACACCGGAGTCTACACCGCAGTCTGAAGGCAATGTTCACTGTAGTGATTATTATGACTGCTTCAGTTGTGTCACTATCCTAAATCTGTTCTGTAAGGATGCAACCAAGTCATTGGATAAAGGAAATATTGAAAAATTCTCTGTTGTTTCTTGTGCAGTTTTCTTGCTGATTGCTTAATACTGCTGTATTAAGGAATGACTGCATTATGGCATTCATTACCAAGGTGTAGAAGACAATGATTTTAAATTGAGTCAATTCATTTATCATACCTATGCAGGAGAGAGCATACACATCACTCTCTTCTAGCTGTTGACATCACCTGGATATAGTTGTGTACTGTGCGATGTCAGCAGAGAGGGGAGGCTATGTCGTAAGTTTGAAGTGTAAATTTGGGCTGACACACCCTACCTGACCTGTGACACAGCGTATGTGTCATGAAAGGATTGCGTTCCTGCGGGTCGGGTGACCGGGGTCACTGAAAGGTCACCCGACCCGCAGGCACAAGACCCTTTGTGCTTCACCACAGGGGGGTTGGCTTAACCCCCACGTGGCTACGATTGCTCTGATTGGCTGTTAAAAGTGAAACAGTGCTCCCTTTATTCCGAGCCCCGACGTGTGCCCAAACAGTGGTTTACCCCCACATATGGGGTATCAGCGTACTCAGGAAAAATTGCACAACAACTTTGGGGTCTAATTTCTCCTGTTACCCTTGGGAAAAAAATTGGGGACTAAAAACATTATTTTTGTGGAAACAAAAATTATTTTTTATTTTCACAGCTCTGTGTTATAAACTTCTGTGAAGAACTTGGAGATTCAAAGTGCTTACCACACATCTAGAGGAGTTCCTTGGGAGATCTAGTTTCCAAAATGGGGTCACTTGGGGGGGTTTCTACTGTTTAGGCACATCATGGGCTCTGCAAACGTAGCATGACGCCTGCAGACCATTCCATCAAGTCGGCATTTCAAAACGTCACTACTTCCCTTGCGAGCCCCGACGTGTGCCCATACAGTAGTTTTCTCCCACATATGGGATATCAGTGTACTCAGGACAAAATGATCAACAACTTTTGGGGTCTAATTTCTCCTGTTACCCTTGGGAAAATAAAAAAAATGGGGACTAAAAGACCATGTTTGTCGAAAAAATATGATTTTTTTTTTCATGCCCGGGCATTATAAACTTCTGTGTAGCGCTTGGGGTTCAAAGTGCTCACTGTGCATCTAGATAAGTTCCTTAGGGGGTCTTGTTTCCAAAATGGGGTCATTTGTGGGGGAGCTCCAAAGTTTAGGCACACAGGGGCTCTCCAAACACGACATGGTGTCCGCTAACGATTGGAGCTAATTTTCCATTAAAGTCAAATGGCGCTCCTTCCCTTCTGAGCCCTGCCGTGCGCCCAGTGGTTTATGACCACATATGAGGTATCTGTGTACTCAGGAGAAATTGCCCAACAAATTTTAGGATCCATTTTATCCTGTTGCCAATGCAACATAATTTTGATCAAAAGAATGTACAAGCATATAAGGGTGGGACCGCCCTGTTTCTGAATTGAGAAATCCATCCTGTCTGGCCTATGCTTCAACTGGTGGGTTCAGTCCCTCTGTCTTGTTCACATTTACGTCACTTGACAGGTGGAAAGGTTTTTAATATTAGAGTAGGACTGTCCCACAAAGGGTTGCCTTGACGTGGCGGGATGGCTTGTACATTCTTTTGATCAAAATTATGTTTACTAAATACCCTTATAATTATTACTACCTTCATGCAATTTTTGCAAAAATTTTTTTTATTTTTGGACATTTGTTTTTTGTGCCTGTTTTCTGTGTAATGGTCATGTGTTAATATGCATTTACATTTTGGATACACATCAACTTACTTTTTCAGTTCAGATCTAGTTTTCTATGTAGTTCAGAGTGCATTCTGTGCATATAAGGGTGGGACCGCCTGTTTCTGAATTGAGAAATCCATCCTGTCTGGCCTATGCTTCAACTGGTGGGTTCAGTCCCTCTGTCTTGTTCACATTTACGTCACTTGACAGGTGGAAAGGTATTTAATATTAGAGTAGGACTGTCCCACAAAGGGTTGCCTTGACGTGGCGGGATGGCTTGTACATTCTTTTGATCAAAATTATGTTTACTAAATACCCTTATAATTATTACTACCTTCATGCAATTTTTGCAAAAATTTTTTTTATTTTTGGACATTTGTTTTTTGTGCCTGTTTTCTGTGTAATGGTCATGTGTTAATATTAGTGTTGAGCGATACGATACCGCAAGTATCGGGTATCGGCCGATATTAGCTGTATCGGACTTTCGATATTGACTTTCAATATTTCCCATATATCGTATACCGGAATCGGAATTGTCACTGTCACTGTGAGTGTCCGTCGGTCGGGTCTGTCAGGAGTCAGCGGCACATACCTGGCAGAAGATCTCCGGTGGTCACAGCCTGGACTGGTTGATGGCCGCCATCATCTTTCCCCGGCGGTCACATGCAGTTTCTCGCGATAACTGCAGTGACTGCTGGGTAATCCCGGCCGTAAAGCAGTCAGTCCGATGACGTCACCGCCGGGGAAGCAGGTAATCAGCTGTGCTGCGCCGGGATGACAGCCTCTGCCTGTCATTCCGATGTAGCAGAGCTGGATCGTCGTGGGACAGTCGTTACTATGGACTGCGTCGGACAGGTGGTATACTGTTGGTTTGTTTTTTTCCTTTTTTTACAGGAGATCGATGGCGTCGCAGGAATGAGAGTATAATAAAAGAAATGAAAACTGTGTTGTCTCTTTTATTTCATTAACCCCTCTCTGACATTAGACGTACTATCCCGTCCATAAAACCCGTGCCATTCTGCCCATGGACGGGATAGTACGTCATAGGCGATCAGCTGCGCTCCTGAGGGGAGCGCAGCTAATCGCCGCCGGGTGTCAGCTGATTATCACAGCTGACACCCGTGACTGTGTGTCAGGAGCGGTCACGGACCGCTCCCGGCACATTAACCCCTAGCACACCGCGATCAAACATGATCGCGGTGTACTGGGGGCACAGGGGAGGATCGCGCAGGGTGGGGGCTCCCTGCGCGCCCCCCTGAGACCCTCAGACCAGCGTGATGTGATCGCGCTGTTCTGAGGGCTTCCTCCCTCCCAGGACCCGGATCCAAGATGGCGCCGGGGTCCTGGAGGGAGGCGGCTTCCTCAGTGCCTGCTGAGAGCAGGCACTGAGAAGCCTGCAGCTATGCCTGAGCGATCGCTGGTGTGACAGAGTGCTGTGCACACTGTCACACCAGCGATTTGATAAAATACAGTGATGTCCCACCCTGGGACAAAGTAAAAAAGTTAAAAAAATAAACATGTTATAAAAAAAAATCCAAAATAAATAAAAAAATATATATATATTCCCCAATAAATTCATTTCTTCCTGTAAATAAAAAAACAAAACAATAAAAGTACACATATTTGGTATCGCCGCGTCCGTAACGACCCCCCCTATAAAACTGTCCCACTAGTTAACCCCTTTAGTGAACCCCTTAAAAAAAAAAAAAACGAAGCAAAAAATCAATGCTTTATCATCATACCGCCGAACAAAAAGTGGAATAACGCGCGATCAAAAGACCGATATAAATAAACATGGTACCGCTGAAAACGTCATCTTCTCCCGCAAAAAACGAGCCACACATACAGCATCATCAGCGAAAAAATAAAAAAGTTATAGCTCGCAGAATAAAGCGATGCAAAAATAATTATTTTTTATATAAAATTGTTTTTATTCTATAAAAGCGCCAAAACATAAAAAAATGATATAAATGAGGTATCGCCATAATCGTACTGACGCAAAGAATAAAACTGCTTTATCAATTTTACCACACGCGCAACAATAAAAACGCCTCCCCAAAAGAAATTCATGAATTGCTGATTTTTGTTCATTCTAACCTCCCAAAAATCGAAATAAAAAGCGATCAAAAAATGTCACCTGCTCAAAATGGTACAAATAAAAACGTCAACTCGTACCGCAAAAAATAAGACCTCACATGACTCTGTGGGCCAAAATATGCAAAAATTATAGCTCTCAAAATGTGGCGATGCAAAAAACTATTTTTGCAATAAAAAGCGTCTTTTAGCGTGACAGCTGCCAATCATAAAAACCCGCTATAAATAGTAAATCAAACCCCCCTTTATCACCCCCTTAGTTAGGGAAAAATAATAAAATTAAAAAAATGTATTTATTTCCATTTTCCCATTAGGGTTAGGGTTAGGGTTGCGGCTAAAGTTAGGGTTAGGGTTGGCGCTAAAGTTAGGATTAGGGTTAGGGTTGGGATTAGGGGTGTGTTAGGGTTAGGTTTGTGGTTAGGGCTGGGACTAGGGTTAGGGGTGTGTTGGGGTTAGGGTTGGAGTTAGAATTGGGGGGTTTCCGCTGTTTAGGCACATCAGGGGCTCTCCAAATGTGACATGGCGTCTGATCTCAATTCCAGCCAATTCTGCGTTGAAAAAGTCAAACGGTGCTCCTTCACTTCTGAGCTCTGCCATGCGTCCAAACAGTAGTTTATCCCCACATATGGGGTATCAGCGTACTCTGGACCCCAAGAGTTATTGTGCAATTTGTCCTATTTCTTCTGTTACCCTTGGGAAAATAAAAAACTGGGGGCGAAAATATCATTTTTGTACAAAAAAAATTATTTTTTTGTTTTTACGGCTGTACATTATAAACTTCTGTGAAGCACTTGGGGCTTCATAGCGCTCACCACACATCTAGATAAGTTCCTTGTGGGGTCTATTTTCCAAAATGGGGTCACTTGTTGGGGATTTCCACTGTTTAGGCGCATCAGGGGCTCTCCAAATGCGACATGACGCCCCCAGACCATTCCATCAAAGTCTGCAATCCAAAACGTCACTACTTCCCTTCCGAGCCCCAACGTGTACCCATACAGTAGTTTTCTCCCACATATTGGGTATCAGCGTACTCAGGACAAATTGGGCAACAACTTTTGGGTTCCAATTTCTCCTGTTACCCTTGTAAAAATAAAATATTGGGGCGAAAAAATCATTTTTGCAAAAAAAAAAAAAAAAGATTTTTTATTTTTACGGCTGTGCGTTATAAACTTCTGTGAAGCACTTCGGGGTTCAAAGTGCTCACCACACATCTAGATAAGTTCTTGTGGGGTCTATTTTCCAAAATGGGGTCACTTGTGGGGGGTTTCCACTGTTTAGGCGCATCAGGGGCTCTCTGTTGTGAATGGGTTTGAGATGAGTTCTGAGCAGAGGCTCCCTCTGGTGGTTACAAGCGGTACTAGTGAAGATTGTGAGGACTGGGAATCAGGTGTTACTGACTGGTCTTATATAAGGGAGTCATTTTCCCATCAGGGTTGCCGGTGATCAATTGTTCTGGTCTGAATCCTTCATTCCAGTTTCCCTTGTAGCCTGCTGTGTCGTGTCTGCATCTCCTGCTACCAGATAAGAATTTTTCTTCTTTTGTGTTGTTGCTATATTTTTGCATTTTGTCCAGCACTTCTTTGGGGGCCTTCTGGGTCCCCTCTGGGGGCTTCTGCCTTCTCAGTTTAGTTCAGCCACTGAGTTTTGTTCTTTTGCTTTTTCCAGTTTTTTCAGTGGCTGCTGTTTTGATTTTGTTACACCAGAGAGCTAATTTAGGTGGTAGAGGTCGTGTGATCTCAGGTGATTTTGAAATTAGTAGAGTTGGTGTTTTTCAGGGTTTTCTGGGATTGCAGTAAGTACCCTTCCTGTCCTTTTCTATTTAGATAGTTTGGGCCCCAGCATTTGCTCATTCTATTTTCTTTCTGTGTCAGTATTTCCTCTTGTCTAACCGCCATTACATGTTTGGGGGCTTTCTATTATCTTTGGGGTTCTGCTCCGGGGCAGATAGCTTTCCTATTTCTATCTTTAGGTGTAGTTAGTTTCTCAGGCTGTGACGAGGCGTCTAGGACCAACGTAGGAACGCTCCACGGCTGCCTCTAGTTGTGGTGGTTAGTCAGGGTACTGCAATCCCATAGATTCCAACTGCTCTGGTGTATTTCCTTTTTTACCTGCACTCCTCAGCTACAGAAACATAACAGTATCACCGGCCTTAAAATTGAAAATTGTATGGTACTCACAGAAGGGAAAAAATATTGTGATAGAAAAAAGGTTGTCAGAATTGTCAGAGATATTTTTCTGTTTGTTGCATTTTTTTTTTTTTTTTCCTCTGTATCTCTGGGTGCTGGGGAGGATCTTTTCTCCCAATGGAGTTTGCACAGTTGTCTGGCCGTGTGGATCAGCTTGCCACTGAGGTTCGGAGTATTGCTATCTATCTTGCTGGGTTGCCTGTTGTGGAACCTAGGATCCCCATGCCAGATTTGTTTTTAGGGGATCGAGCTAAGTTTCAGAATTTCAAAAATAATTGTAAATTGTTTTTTGCCTTAAAATCTAAGTCCTCAGGAAACGCAGCGCAGCAGGTTCAAATTATCATCTCTCTCCTGCGCGGCGATCCTCAGGATTGGGCTTTTTCCCTGATACCTGGGGATCCTGTTTTGAGTGATGTTGATGCGTTTTTTCAGGCTTTGGGGTTATTGTACGATGAGCCTAATGTCACTGATCAAGCTGAAAAAGCCTTGTTGGCATTAAATCAGGGGCTTGATGACGCTGAGTTATACTGTCAGAGATTCCGTAGGTGGGCAGTCCTGACCAAATGGAATGACGACGCTTTGGCGGCCCTTTTCCGGAAGGGTCTGTCGGATAATGTAAAGGATGTTATGGTGGGATTCCCTGTCCCCTCTGGTCTCAATGATTCTATGTCATTAGCGATTCAAATTGACAGACGTTTGCGTGAGCGGAGAAGTATGCGTGGAGTGGTGTTGCCTTGTGAGCCAGCTTCTGAGCCCATGCAGTGTGATGGAGTGGTGTCTGGGGCACAGCGTCATGAGTTTCGAAAGCGCAATAGGTTATGTTTCTACTGTGGTGATGCCTCTCATGCTATTTCAGTCTGCCCTAAGCGGGGAAGACGTTTTGCACGCTCAGTTGTCTTGGGTAGTGTTCAGACTAAGTTTTTATTAACTGTCACTCTGATATGCTCTCTGTCCTCATTTTCTGCTCAGGCTTTCGTTGATTCTGGAGCAGCTATTAACCTGATGGATTATGATTTTGCTAAACGTTGTGGGTTTCCCTTGATACCCCTACAGAAGTCTATTCCCCTACTGGGGATCGATTCTACCCCTTTGGCTGAGAATAAACCCCAGTTTTCTACTCAGGTGATAATGAGGGTTGAACCTGATCACCAGGAGTGCTGCAAATTTTGGTTCTATATAATCTGCATGACATTATCGTGCTGGGTTTCCCTTGGTTACAGTCTCATAATCCTGTTTTGGATTGGAAATCTGTGTCTGTAACCAGTTGGGCTGCCAATGTGTTAATACCAACACTCCTGTTTTTTCTGCCTCCCCCCAAGCTCAGGATGTTCCTGACTTTTTGTTTGATTTTTCTGATGTGTTTAGCGAAAGTAAATCTGCATCCTTACCTCCCCATAGGAGCTATGACTGCGCTATTGAATTAGTGCCGGGTAGTAAATTCCCTAAAGGTCGCCTTTTTAACTTGTCTGTACCTGAACATAACGCTATGCGGTCTTATATCAAGGAATCATTGGAGAAGGGTCATATCAGACCATCCTCTTCACCCTTAGGTGCCGGTTTTTTCTTTGTGGCCAAAAAAGATGGTTCATTAAGGCCGTGTATTGATTATCGTCTCTTGAACAATATTACTGTGAAATATCAATACCCGTTACCCTTGATTTCTGACCTGTTTTCCAGGGTGAAAAACGCTACTTGGTTTACCAAGCTTGACCTCAGGGGGGCGTATAACCTTATTCGCATTAAGCACGGGGATGAATGGAAGACGGCATTCAATACCCCTGAAGGGCATTTTGAGTACCTAGTGATGCCCTTTGGGCTCACTAATGCTCCTTCCGTCTTCCAGTCCTTCATGAATGACATTTTCAGGGATTTTGTGGACAAATTTCTGATTGTTTATTTGGATGATATCTTGATTTTTTCTAATGACTGGGACTCTCATGTGAAACATGTTCGGACTGTGTTCCAGATTTTGAGGGATAATGCTCTGTATGTGAAGGGATCAAAGTGTCTTTTTGGCGTACAGAAGATCTCATTTCTGGGATTCATTTTGTCCCCATCTGTTATTGAAATGGACCCGGTCAAGGTTCAGGCCATCTGTGATTGGGTTCAACCTACTTCATTAAAGGCTCTTCAGAGATTTTTGGGTTTTGCCAATTTTTATCGTAAATTTATTGGTAATTTCTCGGTTATTGTTAAACCATTAACTGATTTGACCAGAAAGGGTTCTGATGTGGTGAATTGGCCTCCTGAGGCAGTCTCTGCATTTCAGGAACTTAAGCAGAGATTCACTTCTGCTCCTGTTCTACGGCAGCCTGATGTTTCTCTGCCATTTCAGGTGGAGGTTGATGCCTCTGAAATTGGGGCAGGTGCCGTTTTGTCCCAAAAAGATCCAGAGACCTCTAAAAGTAACCCTTGTGCCTTTTTCTCTCGAAAATTTTCTCCTACTGAACGTAATTATGACGTGGGTAATCGGGAGTTATTGGCCATGAAGTGGGCTTTTGAAGAGTGGAGACATTGGCTGGAAGGAGCCAAACATCAGGTGGTGGTCCTTACGGACCATAAGAATCTGGTCTATCTGGAATCTGCCAAGCGACTCAATCCTAGACAGGCCAGGTGGGCCTTGTTTTTCACACGTTTTAATTTTGTGGTTTCCTTTCTTCCTGGCACTAAGAATGTTAAGGCGGATGCCCTCTCGAGGAGTTTCCTTGCGGACTCTCCTGAGTTATCTGATCCTTCTGTTATTTTGAAAGAGGGTGTAGTTCTTTCCGCCATCTCGCCCAATTTGAGACTTGCTCTGGAGGGGTGTCAGGAGGATAGGCCCGAGCGCTGCCTGTTGGAAAATTGTTTGTCCCGGACCAATGGAAAAAGAGTGTGATGTCTGAGATTCATTGTTCCGCATTGGCTGGGCATCCCGGAATTTTTGGTACCAGAGACTTGGTTAGTCGGTCCTTTTGGTGGCCTACCTTGTCTCGTGATGTCAGGGAATTTGTGCAGTCCTGCGGGACTTGCTCTCGCTCCAAGCCTTGCTCTCGCTCTAGTGGTTTGTTGATGCCATTGCCTGTGCCCAAGAGACCATGGACCCATATCTCTATGGATTTCATTTCCAATCTTCCTGTTTCTCAGAGAATGACCACCATCTGGGTAATTTGTGATAGGTTTTCCAAAATGATACATCTTGTGCCATTACCTAAGTTGCCTTCCTCCTCTGAATTGGTGCCGTTGTTTCTTCAGCACGTGGTTCGTTTACACGGCATTCCTGAGAACATTGTGTCTGACAGAGGAGTCCAGTTTGTTTCCAGATTTTGGAGGACTTTTTGTTCTAAACTGGGTGTTCAATTGTCTTTCTCCTCGGCATTTCATCCTCAGACCAATGGTCAAACTGAGAGAACAAACCAGACATTAGAGACTTATCTAAGATGCTTTGTGTCTGCTGATCAGGATGACTGGGTCTCTTTTTTGCCTTTGGCTGAGTTTGCTCTTAATAATAGGGCTAGCTCTGCCACTTTGATGTCTCCGTTTTTCTGTAATTCTGGGTTTCACCCTCGATTTTCTTCAGGACAGACGGAAGCTTCTGTCTGTCCAGGTGTTGACTCTGTTGTTGAGCGTATGCAACAGATTTGGGACCAGGTAGTGGAGAGGTTGTCCTTCTCTCAGGAGAAGGCCCAGCGGTTTGCTAACCGGCATAGGACTGATGGTCCTCGGTTTAAAGTGGGGGACTTGGTCTGGTTGTCCTCAAAGAATATTCCTATGAGAGTAGCATCTCCTAAATTTAAGCCTAGGTTCATTGGACCTTATAAGATCATGGAGATTATTAATCCTGTTTCTTTTCGTTTGCTTCTTCCAGGGACATTTAAGATCCATAACGTGTTCCACAAGTCCTTGTTGAAGAGGTTTGTTGAGCCAGTGGTTCCTTCTACTGTGCCTCCTGACCCTGTTTTGGTTGAGGGCAATCTGGAGTATGTGGTTGAGAAAATATTGGATTCTCGTTTTTCTAGACGAAGACTCCAGTATTTGGTTAAATGGAGAGGTTATGGTCAGGAAGACAATTCTTGGGTGTTTGCTTCGGACATCCATGCTAGGAGACTTATCCGTGCGTATCATAGAACTCATCCTGACCGACCTGGTTGCTCAAATGAGGGTTCGGTGACCCCTCGTCAAGGGGGGGGTACTGTTGTGAATGGGTTTGAGATGAGTTCTGAGCAGAGGCTCCCTCTGGTGGTTACAAGCGGTACTAGTGAAGATTGTGAGGACTGGGAATCAGGTGTTACTGACTGGTCTTATATAAGGGAGTCATTTTCCCATCAGGGTTGCCGGTGATCAATTGTTCTGGTCTGAATCCTTCATTCCAGTTTCCCTTGTAGCCTGCTGTGTCGTGTCTGCATCTCCTGCTACCAGATAAGAATTTTTCTTCTTTTGTGTTGTTGCTATATTTTTGCATTTTGTCCTGCACTTCTTTGGGGGCCTTCTGGGTCCCCTCGGGGGCTTCTGCCTTCTCAGTTTAGTTCAGCCACTGAGTTTTGTTCTTTTGCTTTTTCCAGTTTTTTCAGTGGCTGCTGTTTTGATTTTGTTACACCAGAGAGCTAATTTAGGTGGTAGAGGTCGTGTGATCTCAGGTGATTTTGAAATTAGTAGAGTTGGTGTTTTTCAGGGTTTGCTGGGATTGCAGTAAGTACCCTTCCTGTCCTTTTCTATTTAGATAGTTTGGGCCCCAGCGTTTGCTCATTCTATTTTCTTTCTGTGTCAGTATTTCCTCTTGTCTAACCGCCATTACATGTTTGGGGGCTTTCTATTATCTTTGGGGTTCTGCTCCGGGGCAGATAGCTTTCCTATTTCTATCTTTAGGTGTAGTTAGTTTCTCAGGCTGTGACGAGGCGTCTAGGACCAACGTAGGAACGCTCCACGGCTGCCTCTAGTTGTGGTGGTTAGTCAGGGTACTGCAATCCCATAGATTCCAACTGCTCTGGTGTATTGCCTTTTTTACCTGCACTCCTCAGCTACCGAAACATAACAGCTCTCCAAATGCGACATGACGCACCCAGACCATTCCATCAAAGTCTGCAATCCAAAACGTCACTACTTCCCTTCCGAGCCCTGACGTGCGCCCATACAGTAGTTTTCTCCCACATATTGGGTACCAGCGTACTCAGGACAAATTGGACAACAACTTTTGGGGTCCAATTTCTCCTGTTACCCTTGTGAAAATAAAATATTGGGGGCGAAAAAATCATTTTTGTAAAAAAAAAAAAAGATTTTTTTATTTTTACGGCTGTGCGTTATAAACTTCTGTGAAGCACTTCGGGGTTCAAAGTGCTCACCACACATCTAGATAAGTTCCTTGTGGGGTCTATTTGCCAAAATGGGGTCACTTGTGGGGGTTTCCACTGTTTAGGTGCATCAGGGGCTCTCCAAATGTGACATGACGCCCCCAGACCATTCCATCAAAGTCTGCAATCCAAAACGTCACTACTTCCCTTCCGAGCCCCGACGTGTGCCCATACAGTAGTTTTCGCCCACATATTGGGTATCAGTGTACTCAGGACAAATTGGACAACAACTTTTGCGTTCCAATTTCTTCTGTTACCCTTGTGAAAATAAAATATTGGGGGCGAAAAAATCATTTTTGTAAAAAAAAAAAAGATTTTTTATTTTACGGCTGTACGTTATAAACTTTAGTGAAACACCTGGGGGTTCAAAGTTCTCACCACACATCTAGATAAGTTCCTTGAGGGGTCTAGTTTCCAAAATGGTGTCATTTATGGGGGTTTCCACTGTTTAGGCAGATCAGGAGCTCTCCAAACACGACATGGCGTCCAGCCAATTCTGCGTTGAAAAAGTCAGATGGCGCTCCTTCCCTTCCAAACTCTGCCATGCACCCAAACAGTGGTTTACCCCCACATATGGGGTATCAGCGCACTCAGGACAAATTGTACAATAACTTTTGGAGTCTTGTTACCCTTGGAAAAATAAAAATTGGGATGAAAAGATCATTTTTGTGGAAAAAATATGATTTTTAAATTTTACGGCTCTACGTTATAAACTTGTGTGAAGCACTTGGGGGTTCAAATTGCTCATCAAAAATCTAGATAAGTTCCTTAGGGGGTCTAGTTTCCCAAATGGGGTCATTTGTGGGGGGTTTCCACTGTTTAGGCACATCAGGGGCTCTCCAAATGCAACATGGCATCCAAACTCAATTCCAGCCAATTTTGGTTGGAAAAAGTCAAATGGTGCTCCTTCCATTCCGAGCTCTGCCGTGCGCCCAAACAGTGGTTCCCCCCCACATATGGGGTATCAGCGTACTCAGGACAAATTGTACAACAACTTACGTGGTCCAATTTCTCCTGTTACCCTTGGGAAAATAAAAAATTAGTGACTAAAAGATAATTTTTGTGGGAAAAAAATAGGATTTTTTATTTTCATGCCCGGGCATTATAAACTTGTGTGAAGCACTTGGGGGTTCAAAGTGCTCACCAAAGATCTAGATAAGTTCCTTAGGGGTATAGTTTCCAAAATGGGGTCACTTGTGGGGGGTTTCCACTGTTTAGGCTCATCTGGGGCACTGCAAACGGAACATGACCCCCATTAACATCTGCATTCCAAAACGTTACTACTTCCTTTCCAAGCCCTGCCGTGCGCCCAAACAGTTTCCCCCCCCCACATATGGGGTATCAGCGTACTCAGGACAAATTGGACAACAACTTTTGGGGTCCAATTTCCTTGGGAAAATTCAAAAATTTGGGACTAAAAAATCATTTTTGTGGAAAATTGATTTTTTTTTTTTCACACCCAGGCTTTATAAACTTTTGTGAAACACTTGAGGGTTCAAAGTGCTCACAACAGATCTAGATAAGTACCTTAGGGGGTCTAGTTTCCAAAATGGTGTCACTTGTGGGGGGTTTCCACTGTTTAGGCGCATCAGGGGCTCTCCAAACGCGACATGGCATCCAATCTAAATTCCAGCCAATTTTAGTTTGAAAAAGTCAAACGTCGCTCCTTCCCTTACGAGCTCTGCCGTGTGCCCAAACAGTGGTTTTCCCCACATATGGGGTATTGGCGTACTCAGGAGAAATTGCATAACAACCTTATCTGTCCATTTTCTCCTTTTACCCTTGTGAAAATAAAAAAAAAGTTTGTAAAAGATCATTTTTGTGGCTAAAAAGTAAAATATTCATTTTTTCCTTCCACGTTGCTTTAGTTACTGTGAAGCACCTGAAGGGTTAATAAACTTCTTGAATGTGGTTTTGAGTACCTTGAGGGGTGCAGTTTTTAGAATGGTGTCACTTTTGGGTATTTTCTGCCATATAGACCCCTCAAAGTGACTTCAAATGTGAGGTGGTCCCTAAAAAAAATGGCTTTGTAAATTTTGTTGTAAAAATGAAAATCGCTGGTCAACTTTTAACCCTTATAACTTCCTAACAAAAAAAAATTTTGGTTCCAAAATTGTGCTGATGTAAAGTAGACATGTGGGAAATGTTATTTCTTAACTATTTTGTGTGATATATTTCTCTGTTTTAAGGTAATAAAAATTCAAAGTTTGAAAATTGCAAAATTTTAAAAATTTTCGCCATATTTGCGTTTTTTTCAAAAATAAACGCAAGTTATATCGAAGAAATTTTACCACTAACATGAAGTACAATATGTCACGAGAAAACAATCTCAGAATCGCGAAGATCCGTTGAAGCGTTCCAGAGTTATAACCTCATAAAGAGACAGTGGTCAGAATTGTAAAAATTGGCCCGGTCATTAACGTGCAAACCACCCTTGGGGGTGAAGGGGTTAAAATACTTTTTTCTTGCTGTGTCTTTTTTTTTATACATTTAAAAACTTTGGGATTAATAATGGATCGGTGTCTTATTGACACCTCTCCATTATTAACCGGGCTTATTGTCACCGTGCAATCAACGGTGACATTAACCCCTTATTACCCCACTTGCCACCGCTACAGGGCAGTGGGAAGAGCCGGGTAAAGTGCCACAATTGGCACATCTTTTGATGCGCCAAATGTGGGGCTGCTGTAGCCTGGTATTATCAGGCTGTTGAGGGCCAAAATCCATGGGCCTTGACAGTCTTTTAATACCAGGCCGCAGCAGTCTGCATTTTACTTGGCTGGTTAACAAAAATAGGGGGACCCCTACGCCGTTTTTTTTTTCGAGGGGATCCCCTATTTTTGTTAACCAGCCAAGCTAAGCAGACTGCTGTGGCCTGGTATTATCAGGCTGGCAAGGTCCATGGATATTGGCTCATTACCAGCCTGAAAAACCAGGCCTCAGCAGTCTGCTTCATCTGGCTGGTTAACAAAAATAGGGTGGACCCCACGCCAATTTTTTTCGAGGGGATCCCCTATTTTTGTTAACCAGCAAAGATAAGCAGACTGCTGTGGCCTGGTATTATCAGGCTGGCAAGCAGGGTCGGACTGAGGCACCGGGACACCGGAGAAAACCTACGGTGGGCCCCAGCTCCTGCGTGGTGGGCCCTGATTTGAAAGGATAGGTCGTGGGGCAGAGGGGGCGGTGGCCCCGGGCCCGCGCTCTGAGGGGGCCCACCCGGAGCTACGATACAGTTACATTCTGCGGCAGAGCAGGGAGAATCGCTCTCCCTGCTCTGCCGCCCGGAAGCTATGGGGCCTGAACAGGCGTTGGGGGGGCCCGGTGCCAGCAGTGGGCCCCCCACCCGTCATCGGAGGGTCAGCTGTATCGGCATCCAGCCGATAAAGCTGACCGCATAGAGAGAGAAGGAGCGAGCGCTCCTTCTCTCCCATAATCCCCCTCTCAGCGTATGACAGCGGGCGCAATAACATCACCTGCCGGCGCCCGCTGCCAGACGCTGAGAGGGAGAACAGTGAGCAGCACAGGAGCCGGGAGGTGAGTATTTTTTTTATTTTTTTTTTAATGGGGGTGCAGTCGAGTCCTGGCTGGAGAAGTCGTCATGTCGGTGTGGGCCAGATGGAAAAGACATGAAAAGTGAACAATTCCATTAGAAAGAACATCAGCGGTAAGTCATTATCTGTACCTGTGCTGTAATCTATATGTTCTGTAGGACTGGTATTATTTAACACAGACCATATGGCGGTAATATCAATATTGGTCTTTTTATATATAGATTATTTTGGCCAACAGCGCGGTCATTTGCTGAGGTTCTCTGATGATGGGCCCACTCAGAAGTTTTGCCCCCACTAAACCAAAACCCTAGCTACGCCTATGGCTCTCTCTCTAGTCTTTCTTTCTCGCTCTCTGTTCTTTCCTTCTCGCTCTCTGTTCTTTTTTCTCTCTGTTCTTTCTTTCTCTCTTTTCTTTCTTTCCTCTCTTTCTTTCTCTGTTTGTTCTTTCTCTCTCGCTGCTCTTTCTTTCTTTTCCTCAGTACCAGCCACTGTGCCCTCATTACCAGTCAGTGTGATCAGCAGTGCTAAATGGTTACGCTTGGGGTGAGGATATGGGTGTGATTAGCTGTGAAATGGGTGTTGTCGGGGCGTGGCCTAAAATTTTCAGCGGCGCGCAACACGCGCCGCAGCCTTTAATCCTCTTTCCTGTCTTCCAAATTTGGGAGGTATGCTGTATGACCTCCCTACAACTTCTGGCCATGCTCCTGATGAGCGCGACGGATGGTCTCGTGAGGGATCTCCTCCCACACCTGGACTAAAGCATCCACCAACTCCTGGACAGTCTGTGGTGCAACGTGGAATGGCCTAAAATTTTCTGCAGCATGCACAGCGTGCCACAGCCTTTGTCCCTCTTTCCCTTATTCAAAGGTTGGGAAGTATGATGTTGGGCTGCAAGAATATATTTTCTCTGGTGGGCCCAAGGTACTCCAGTCCGACGCTGCTGGCAAGGTCCATGTATGTTGGCTCCTTAACAGCCTTAAATACCATGCCTCAGCAGCAGGGGCGTACATATAAATCATGGGGCCCCATAGCAAAAGTCTGAATGTTCCCCACCCCCCCAAAAAAAAAACCCAGAGGCATTGTAAATGTAAAGTGCCAGCACAGTGAGGGAAGTTGAGTCGCACAGAGACAGGGGTTTTGGGGGTACTCGGCACCGATCACGTCGACTTCTATGGGGGATGTCACGAGTAGCACAGCTCGGTCCGTGACCTGGGCGATCACTGGAATGTGGGATATTTCCAGGGGATGATAGAATGTTCGTGTAGTTTGTCGTGACGCCACCTGTAGTACCTGGTCAGGGTGTCCAGCGCTGCTGTGCAGGTCCTCTGGAAGGGATGGTGTAGTGCAGGTAGGTGATAAGTCTTCTACAGGTAACACGCTATCCTTCCAGGGCAGATAGATGTGAGATAGAGCAATGGTGCAGAGTGATGTAGCAGAGTGGACTATGCGACGTAGTAAGAAAGCAGGAAACACTTCAAGTTAAACGTTGCATAATAAAATTTTTAATAATAACATTACAAAAGTGCAAATAGCATTACTGCCGAAGTTCGTTGAGACTTCTTAGGACTACCCCCACCGGGGTAACTTCACAGTGTCCTTTACTTGTGCTTGTGGAGGACCCGCTCCAAACCTCCAACTGTGATCTTGGGTGGGCTGCAAGACTTTCCTTGAGCAGACCTCACTTTCGGCCACACCAAACGGGTTTTTAGTTTCTGAGGTAGTTGAAAATAGTGCACAGTTAAGTTTTTTGTAAAACCAAGATGGAGCACCGAAGTGCCAACTATTTACAGAAAAGTTTGTGAGCCAGTACAGTTCATGGCTTCAAAGTTCAACATTTTGATTACATTGAAACACCATTACCCAACCTGGGTATATAAAGGCAACAATAAACTTGTTCTTCTGAACATTCACTCGTCCGGGTACATCAAACCATTACCCAACCTGGGTATATTAAGGCAACAATAAACTTCTTTTTATGAACATTCACCCGTCCGGGTACATCAATAATTTAACTATTTACATACAGAGACCCTGTCCGGGTTATTTAGACTTCTTTGGCTGGCCTCTTACAGGTACCACCTGGTACTCTTCTGGAGCTTGCCAAACATCCGTGACAGGAGGGTCCACCCAGACCTGATGACGTCGTGTGGCCTGTACAGTTACGTCGTGACCCGCTATCTGGGTCTGTGTGGCCACCTCTTTCATCTCCCTCCGGGTCTGGAACCCTATGTCCCGGACTGAACGAACCCCAGGGGGCCTAACAGGCGCCGGGTACGGGCCAGCTATCATTATCATGTCCATAGCTGGGGCTGCTGAGGAGACCACTGAGGGAGGCTGGGGAGATTTACGGCGTGGGGTGGGCACTTGTGCAGAGGCCTGGTTGGGGGAGGCTGAAGGCTCGGAGGTTCTGTCAGTTTCCTGACACTCTGGGGAGTAGGGGTCGCACCTGGTAACATTTAGGGCGTACCATCCATTGTAACCCCAGTGTCGGGTGTAAGTCACCAAGTCTCCTGCCAACAGGTCCCTCCCGGGTGTCCTTCTGGGAGGTGAGCCTCCACGTCCCGCCGGGTTACAAAGACTTCTAAATAAAGTCCAGGCTCCTGGATGAAGCCCCAACCACCTTTTAACTTAAAGTTCCGTACTGCACCCTTACGCCGCGGCTCCCTCAGCGTACTTTTATCCTTTCTCATACGTGCCTTCTCTGCCAGGTCCTTCTCCAGGTGACGTTGCCGAAGCTTTTGGGATTCTCGCTGCTCCCTTTGTCGCTCTGCTTCCCGCTCCCGACGTCTCCACTCTTCCTCCTGACGCCGGTTGTAATTCTCCTCCACCAGCAGCTCCATGTCTCCACCATCAAACGCCAGCTTACGATGTCCGGTTTGCGGCAGCTCTCCTGGCGCCCGCCAGTCCTGGCGGCGCTCACCTGTGGCGGAAGCAGCCGGCTCTGGAACAGATGACGGTCGGGGCTCCGGTACAGGCAGGTAGAGCTCTGGTGCCTGCGCGGCCTCCTCCATGAGGACGGGTGTCGCTTCTTCTGCCTCAGCGACGGGGGCAGACAGCGGGATCTGGGGTGCTGGTGCGGCGTTTTCTGCAGGAACGGGTGCCTCCACTGTGATACTGGCAACCGGTTCAGATTGGAAGGGCTGGGCTTCCGGTACAGACACTTCAGGGGGTAAGAGGGATTGGCGCCGCTCCAAGTGTAGTTTTAGGGCCCGCCAGCTCGCTTCCATCCTGGCGACCTCCTCCCGGTGCCGGGCCAGGTCTCTCAGGGTATCCTCCGCTTCTTCCAGCGTAGGAGGGTTTCCAGGCCGGGTGCCAAACGGTGGCTCCGTGGCGATCGGGTCGCTTCCGTGGGGGGAGAGCTCTGACTCCTCCATGCCTTCCCACTTCTGCTCACGTCCGTTCGCCATCTCTGCCAAGTCACATGTCATTAGCATCAGGAGAGGCGCCATCTTTTGTAGGGAGGCGGGACCTTCGCGTTCGTTTCCGCCCACTGAGGAGGATGAGGAGGCGGAACTCCAGAGCTGTGGGGCACGATCTTACATTGCAGTAACATTTAGAGTGGGCGGACATCGTTTTCGCGCCACGGAGTGAGTGTACGCCCACGAGAGCACGCCCTTATTCTTCACCTGTGCCTCGTGGCGCAGATATGACGGAAAAATGGCAAATACAGTCTATGATGATTTTTGCAATTCTCAAGCAAAAAAACAGTTCAATTAAGGCACACAGGACTCGCTTATAGCGAGCTTTTGAATCCTGTTTGTGACGCCAAAGTTGAGTCGCACAGAGCCACAGGTTTTGGGGGTACTCGGCACCAAGCCCGTCGACTTCTATGGGGGATGTGACGGGTAGCACAGCTATGTCCGTGCCCTGGTCGCTCACTGGAATGTGGGATATTTCCAGGGGATGATAGAATGTTTGTGTAGTTTGTCGTGACGCCACCTGTAGTACCTGGTCAGGGTGACCAGCGCTGCTGTGCAGGTCCTCTGGCAGGGATGGTGTAGTGCAGCTAGGTGATAAGTCTTCTACAGGTAAGACGGTATCCTTCCAGGGCAGATAGATGTGAGATAGAGCAATGGTGCAGAGTGATGTAGCAGAGTGGAGTATGCGACGTAGTAAGAAAGCAGGAAAGGAAACAATTCTTAATACAAAGACATGCAGCATAAGGCTGCCTCAACCCCTCCCATCCAACTAGCTACACCCTGTTCTAACCAGCCTGAGCTAGACCATCCCATTGGGTCCGCCTACACTCAGCTGGCATAGTGTACTGTTGAATGCAGTGGTTGGAGTCAATGGGGTGTTTCCTCCTTACCTGAGAGTAAGTTGTCACACCGCTGGGTGCGATGCAACATCTCTGTGGCGACTGGACCCTCGGGTGCTTCTGTCTTTTCACAAATGCCGGTTTTACCCGGCAATTGAATCAGAGGCTATTTTACTATGTAGAAGTGAATAAACTATAAATATATGTATATATATATGTCACAATGACATGTATATATATATATATATATATGTATTCTATGTGTGTATATTTTGTGTTTACAAGGAAAGAAAGTGTTTTTTAGTTGCGATATTTTGTTCCCATAGACTTACATGGGACTTCCGGTATCGGGTATCGCCGATATTTTAGTGATATCGGCGATACCATTCCGATCCGATATTTTTGGATATCGGAAAGTATCGCTCAACACTAGTTAATATGCATTTACATTTTGCATACACATCAACTTACTTTTTCAGTTCAGATCTAGTTTTCTATGTAGTTCAGAGTGCATTCTGTGCATATAAGGGTGGGACCGCCCTGTTTCTGAATTGAGAAATCCATCCTGTCTGGCCTATGCTTCAACTGGTGGGTTCAGTCCCTCTGCCTTGTTCACATTTACGTCACTTGACAGGTGGAAAGGTTTTTAATATTAGAGTAGGACTGTCCCACAAAGGGTTGCCTTGACGTGGCGGGATGACTTGTACATTCTTTTGATCAAAATTATGTTTACTAAATACCCTTATAATTATTACTACCTTCATGCAATTTTTGCAAAATTTTTTTTTTATTTTTGGACATTTGTTTTTTTGTGCCTGTACCCTGTAGATATTGCCTGTGCAAATGCTGTGCATGCACATTTTTTGTCTTGGGTCAGTGAAGGGGCTAATATCCAGGTTTTATTGCTGAAAAAGTGACCTGAACAGTTTACACATCCCTTCTGTCATTCCTCCTGACACTACATTGATTTAACAGTAAACTCTGAAATAATTTTCATTACTTCTTCCACTCTGGTTGAAGACGCATTTCCAAGGTTCTCTGTACACATAGGTCTAGAGACACTGCCACATGTCCCACACACTCTCATTTGCTTCCCTCCACTCTCGAGGATTACGGCAGTCAACATCCTGAGAACTAGAGCATCAGGACATTGACTGTGGTTGCACCCAGCAGTGGAGAGAAGCACAGGAATGAGTAGAGTTTCCAAACTTCTGGTCTGCGTTTATAAGGAACTACTTTGGGATCTGAGGGGAGTCTACAATGAGAATGAATTGTAGGCATGGGTCTATAAACACAAATGATTGGGGTCTACACAGAGAGTCTGACATAGGAACTGTAATCATAGACTCTAACGGCTTTCAGTATCACCTCTATGCTGATGACACACAGATCTACATCTCTGGACCAGACATCACCTCCCTACTAAACAGAATCCCTCAATGTCTGTCTGCTATTTCATCCTTCTCCTCCACTAGATTTCTAAAACTTAATATGGACAAAACAGAATTCATCATCTTTCCCCCATCTCACGCAACCCCCCAATGGACCTATCCATTTAAGTAAACAACTGCCCACTCTCTACAGTCCCAAAAGCTCGCTGCCTCTGGGTTATCCTTGACACTGATCTCTCTTTTAAACCACAAATCCAAGCCCTTTCCACTTCCTGCCGACTTCAACTTAAAAATATTTCATGGATATGTACATTCCTCAACCAAGAACCTTCAAAAACCCTAGTCCATGCCCTCATTATCTCCCGCCTTGACTACTGCAACCTCCTGCTCTGTGGCCTCCCCTCTAACACTCTCGCACCCCTCCAATCTATTCTAAACTCGGCTGCCCGACTAATCCACCTGTCCCCCGCTATTCCCCGGCCTCTCCCCTCTGTCAATCTCTGCACTGGCTCTCCATTACCCAAAGACTCCAGTTCAAAACCCTAATCATGACATACAAAGCCATCCACAACCTGAGTCCTCCATACATCTGTGACCTCGTCTTCCGGTACTTACCTGCACGCAACCTCCGATTCTCACAAGATCTCCTTATCTACTCCCCTCGTATCTCCTCTTCCCACAATCGCATACAAGATTTCTCTCACGCATCCCCCTACTCTGGAACTCTCTACCCCAACATATCAGACTCTCGCCTACCATGGAAACCTTCAAAAAGAACCTGAAGACCTACCTCTTCCGACAAGCCTACAACCTGCAGTAAACACCGATCCACCAAACCGCTGCACGACTAGTTCTACCCTCGCCTACTGTATCCTCACCCATCCCTTGTAGATTGTGAGCCCTCGCGGGCAGGGTCCTCTCTCATCCTGTACCAATCGTGACTTGTATTGTTTCAGAATACTGTACTTGTATCTATCATGTATACCCCACCTCACATGTAAAGCGCCATGGAATAAATGGCCCTATAATAATAATAATATAAGGGGTTCTTCTCTGGGGTTTTTGTCTAGAGTTTGTATTTTTTATGGGTGTTAAAAAGAAATGGTCTAATTTGGGGTCTGTAGACAAGGGGTCTAATCTGATATCTGTATTTTTAAGTGGACTGGTTTCCATATTTTTTATGGGGTACTGGTTACTTAGTAGAGTTGTGTATAGAGGAGTCTCATGTGTTTCACTATGAGTAAAGAAAGTCTGGGAAAATCTGTATTTATGGGTCTGTATTTGTTTAGGGCCATATGTGGAATATCGGCAATGGGCCACATCACTGGAAATAGTTTTCTTTTTCAAGACTGCGAGTATATTTAAATCATTTTTACTTCCTGCACAAAAAGGGGGTTTATGAAATCCACCTAGAGCTTTAATACATTTTAAAATATTTTTTATATATATTTTTTATTTCCTCTATTGAAGACTCTAATGGTATACAAGCTGCAAGCCGCCAAAGAGAACAATAGCTCTTAATGGAGCCCTTGAGCTATCATCTGGACAGCAGACTTCTATGTTTCTAAATTATTTACAGCATAAAATAAACAGCGATACCAGAGCACATTTCTATTATTTTATTTAAGGAATCAACTACTACAGGACTGTGGATAAAAAGAAATAGAATGTCTGCAGAAAACTACTCTGGCTTCATAAATGTTGTTATTCTTACAGATCATGCTATTTTTGCTAACAATACTAGTTATGAATTATGATAATAAAGGTACCCCAGGAAATATGGTATTTAATATGTTAAATTTGTTTATTAGGCTGTATTCACACGCAGTGGCCGAAAACAGCAGCAGCCATTAGCCACTGTAATCTTTGAGGCCATGGTCACACATAGCGTATATGCTGCATTTTTTTCTGCTTCTTTGTATCCTCATGTTTTCTGCAGGTGTCCATACCAAAACATGCAATAACAATCTTCCCTAATTATTGTTTTTTTCCCTTTATTTGATGCAGATTTAAAGGAGTGTTTTTACTGCTTTTTTAGTAAAGCTTGGATTCTACCATTAAAAATGCAGCTGCATCTTTTGGGCATTTTTTCTCTATAGACTTCTGGGTGATCCTAAAAAAAAATTCACCAAAAATGGGCAGTTCAACAGCATTTTTAAATGCACAGTGGGCATGAGTTTTCATGAAAGCACTTCCACATTGGGTCATTTTTCATTTTTGCGCTTTTGTTTTTTTTCTCTTTTTCTTCCAAAAGCCATATTTTTTTCCATCAACATAGCCTTTTGAGGGTTGATTTTTATTTTTTTGCATGAGTTGTAGTTTTGAATGACACCATTCATTTTACCTTTAAACATATTGAAAATGGGAAAAAAAATCCACATGG
Source organism: Oophaga sylvatica (assembly GCA_033576555.1). Taxonomy (NCBI): domain Eukaryota; kingdom Metazoa; phylum Chordata; class Amphibia; order Anura; family Dendrobatidae; genus Oophaga; species Oophaga sylvatica. The sequence continues at coordinate 249,162,020 of JARQOD010000006.1, forward strand.
GATTAAAATGCAATTCCTCCATCGTTTTTTTCTGTGTAGTTTTTATGGCAGTCATTGTATGGTAAAGTAATGACCTGTTAACACGTTTCTCCAGGTCAGAACTATTATAGCGATGCCAAACTTACATTGGTTTTTATTTCATTTCACGTATAAAAACTAGTGGATCGGAATTACCTACAGGAAGCACAGATTTTATTTTCCAAAACAATAATCTGATTGCTGCAGACACCCCATCTATTTCTAGCTAGCGCTACTTTTTATGCTGGAATGAAGTTACAGTTATGTACAGTGTGTTAACAGGTTTTATTTTCACTCGTTTCCAATTTTTTATTTTCACTTCTTTTCCATTTTTTACATTTTATTTAAATCAGATGTTCCCCATCATTAATAACCATATTCCAAGACCAGGAAAACAGTGGGATTTTTCCATTTCATGCACAACAACCTCTTGCAGAGCCACGCAGTGACAAATAATGATATTTCTTTGAGACTGCACAGGCTTATAAACATTTCCAAGTACTGCTAGGCAGGGATTTCTAAAAGGTATTTCAACCATATCCAAAATTAATGTAGTTTCTTAAACGTCACATGATTTATGTTAAAATTCAGATATTTCTTAGCATAAAAGCTGCAATAAATTGGTTGCTTTATTTCATTTTAATGCCTTAAAACTAGTCACACGAGTCTGTCTTGCTTCCACATTGTTCTTGGAAATTTCTAGGAACAAGCTCTGCGGGGAGCAGTTGTCAAGTTACTGAAGAAAACCATATGGAAGTAAATACATTCATTTAAAGCTACAGTAAATCACAAAAATACAGAAATTACTTCACTTACTTTTTGCTTTTACCACCTGCACAGTAAAATATAAGAACAGTATAATGTATGCTTTTGTAAAAAAAATTGGGGAAAATAACAGAACAAGTTAAAAGCTACACTGTGACAATGGTTGCTTTAGTAAAGATGTATATCTTTGTACCGTTTGCTTTAGTCACTCTACCAAAAAATGTTTGTGGTTTGTCTGCAGCTTTTTGTAAACTCCAGTGCAGTTTTTGCTTTTCATGAATAGTATACACACTTATCATAAATTAATTATATATAAATACTGGGAAACAAAAAATATATAGTCAGCTCACCCTTCTGTGAAATCTTCATTAGACAGCTGGTGCTCAGCACGGTTCCATGAAGCAAACGTACTTGGGAAGAGAAAAAAAAAAAAAAAAACCAGCGAGAAGGTTGCAGTCTAAAAGATAACCTTTAATCCATTAGGTTAAAACATAAGTGGCAAAGGTTTGTGAACTTTCTCTATAGCATTAAACCTGAAAGAGTTAACACTGCCTTTGTGGTGTGTTAAGAAATGCTTTGAAGCTGCATATATTCTCACACTCTGTAATCAGAACATAGATCTTGATGAAGACTGCTAAGTCGAAACGCGTCATCTGTTTTTGAAGTGTTTTTTCCTATGCCCGACAATCCTGTGCCACTTATGTTTTAACCTAATGGATTAAAGGTTATCTTTTAGACTGCAACCTTCTCGCTGGTTTTTTTTTTTTTTTTTTTTCTCTATATATAAATACTATACACATTATATATACAGTTGAAACCAGATGTTTACATACACTATATAAAAAGAATGTATAATACACCAGCGCCCTTGAGGATAGGGAAAAAGGATGAGGGTGCTAGAAAGCTGCAGGCAGATAATGGAATCTGTGTGGATTCCAATATGGATAAAACCATAAAATAGCTTGTACTTATAAAATCTGTTGTGCTTAATAGCTTTATATGCGAATCCCTAGTGCACTGGACTAATCATACATTAAGCAGTGTATAAAATCATATACTAGTAGTGTTGTTCAATTAATGGCCCTAAATAGCATATAGACTTGGTGTTTCAATGACACCAAAAATGCTCTACATTGTTGTTAAAGAAAACGGATTCCCAAAACAATGGGATAATAGACATCTATTGCACTGATAAAATAGCCTTAAAAATGTATCATTGTTAACCTGAATTAGTCAGCAAGGTTCAGGTGTAGTAAATGATGATATACTTGTGCCACAGGTTAGATAAACAACTGTACTGAGTTGTCTTACTGTTAGGTTGGCACTAAATGTGCTTTCTGCTGCCGCTGATGAGGACCGACCGCTTCACACTCCTGTGCGAGGCTGGTAATGAAGGTGCTCGTGCTGTTACTGGTAAGGACCGATGAAGATGCTGAGGTTCTAAATGGAAACAGTGGGAGTAGTGTGTCCGTCCTGTATTCAGTCCAAATCCACACTGTTGTATCGGGAGCACTCCAGACGGTCTCTCATTATTCTGGCATTTGGCAAATATTAATAATTATAGTAATCCTAATTGACCTAAATCGGGAAAGGTTTATTCTGATTTCATGTCAGATATTGAGAAAAACATGCATATATGTCTTTTTATATAGTGTATGTAACATAGTAACATAGTTATTAAGGTTGAAGGGAGACTTTAAGTCCATCTAGTTCAACCCATATCCTCTTCTAACCTGCCCTAACATGTTGATCCAGAGGAAGGCAAAAAAAAACCCAAGTGGCAAACAGTAAGCTTCACATTGGGGAAAAAAATTCCTTCCCGACTCCACATACGGCAATCAGTCTAGCTCCCTGGATCAACGCAATATCTAGGAAACTAGTGTATATAACCTGTAATATTATACTTTTCAAGAAACGCATCCAGTCCCTTCTTAAATTTTAGTAAGGAATCACTCATTACAACATTAGACGGCAGAGAGATCCATAGTCTCACTGCTCTTACAGTAAAGAATCTGCATCTGTGATTATGGCTAAACCTTCTTTCCTCCAGACGTAGAGGATGCCCCCTTGTCCCGGTCACAGGTCTAAGAGTAAAAAGATCATTAGAAAGGTCTTTGTACTGTCCCCTCATAAATTTATACATTGTAATAAGATCACCCCTAAGCCTTCGTTTTTCCAAACTAAATAACCCCAAGTGTAACAACCTGTCTTGGTATTGCAGACCCCCCAGTTCTCTAATAACCTTGGTCGCTCTTCTCTGCACCAGCTCCAGTTCAGCTATGTCTTTCTTATACACCGGAGACCAGAACTGTACACAGTATTCTAAGTGTGGTCGCACCAGTGACTTGTATAGAGGTAAAATTATGTTCTCCTCATGAGCATCTATGCCTCTTTTAACCCCTTCCCGACCTGTGACGCCACATAGGCGTCATGAAAGTCAGTGCCAATCCGACCCATGACACCTATGTGGCGTCATGCGGAGATCGCGCTCCTGCGGGTCGGGTGAGCGGGGTCAATCAAATGTCACCCGACCCGCAGGTACAGGACGACCTGGACTTCACCCCAGGGGGGTGGATTTGCCCCCCCGTGGCCGAGATCGCTGCAGATGACCTTTTTTTCACCCCCTCCACATCTGATTGGAGGGAGCGTCCATGTGACGCTCTCCTTCCAATCAGATGTGGAGGGGGTGGAGTAAACTATGGCTGATCTCGCTCTTCAGCTTCATCCGTTCCTGGAAGCTGAAGAGCGAGGTGCCTGCTGCTGCTCTGCCACCGCCTGACCTGCGATCGCCGCTGCTGCCGCCGCCTGCCGCCGCCACCGCCGCCGCCGCTGCTGCTGCTGCATCTGGTACTCCTCTCTGCTCACCCCCATCCCAAAACACTCCCCCGACCTCTGTTCCCTTCCCACTTCCCCCCTGATCTTCCCCTGGCCCTCCCCTGCCCCTTGATCACTCCTCCTTGCTGCTGCTTCTGACAGCATTTACAGTTCCACTCATCTGCTGCATCTCCCCGCTCCTGACAGCCCCCTCCTGCCCCTGTGATCATCCCCCAGCCCCAGTGATCACCCCGATCACCCCCTGCCCCCCCAGATCACCCCCTGCCCCCCCAGATCACCCCCTGCTCCCCAGATCACCCTCTGCCCCCCAGATCACCCCCACCTGCTGCTACTTTTGACAGCTCCCATTTGCTGCACCTCCAGCTCCCCCTCACCTGACAGCCCCCTCCTGCCCCCGGTGATCATCTCTCAGCCCCAGTGATCACCCCGATAACCCCCTGACCCCCCTGATCACCACCTGCCCCCCAGATCATCCCCTGCCTCCCAGATCACCCCCACCTGCTGCTACTCCTGACAGCTACAGTACATTTGCTGCGCCTCCAATCCCCCATCACCTGACAGCCTCCTCCTGCCCCCGGTGATCATCCCTCAGCCCCAGTGATCACCCCGATAACCCCCTGCCCCCCTGATCACCCCCTGCCCCCCTGATCACCCCCTGCCCCCCTGATCACCCCCACCTGCTGCTACTTCTGACAGGTACAGTACATTTGCTGCGCCTCCAATCCCCCATCACCTGACAGCCTCCTCCTGCCCCTGGTGATCATCCCTCAGCCCCAGTGATCACCTCGATAACCCCCTGCCCCCCTGATCACCCCCTGATCACCCCCTGCCCCCCTGATCACCCCCACCTGCTGCTACTTCTGACAGGTACAGTACATTTGCTGCGCCTCCAATCCCCCCTCACCTGACAGCCCCCTCCTGCCCCCGGTGATCATCCCTCAGCCCCAGTGATCACCCCAATAACCCCCTGCCCCCCTGATCACCGCCTGCCCCCCTGATCACCCTCTGCCCCCTGATCACCCTCTGCCCCCCTGATCACCACCACCTGCTGCTACTTCTGACAGCTCCAGTTGCTGCATCTCCATCTGGTGCATCTCCAGTCCCCCCTCACCTGACAGCCCCCTCCTGCCCCCGGTGATCATCCCTCAGCTCCAGTGATCACCCCCTGCCCCCCTGATCACCCTGCCCCCCTGATCACCCCCTCTGCTGCTGCTGCTGCTAGCTCCTCTGCTTCCATCTCCACTTGCTGCTGCTGCATCTCCTAGCTCCCTACTGCTCCCCGCGTGCCTGACAGCCCCCTCCTGCCCCCCGCGCACCTGACAGACAACTCCTGCCCCCCGCGCGCCTGACAGACAACTCCTGCCCCCTGCGCGCCTGACAGACAACTCCTGCCCCCCGCGCGCCTGACAGACAACTCCTGCCCCCCGCGCACCTGACAGACAACTCCTGCCCCCCGCGTGCCTGACAGACAACTCCTGCCCCTGCGCGCCTGACAGACAACTCCTGCCCCCCGCGCGCCTGACAGACAACTCCTGCCCCCCGCGTGCCTGACAGACAACTCCTGCCCCTGCGCGCCTGACAGACAAGTCCTGCAGTACAAAGTTTCAACAAACACTCGCACATACATACGCACACTATAATAAAGTTTTAGCTTTTTTTACACACGCACACACACCACACTCACGATGTCCCACTCGTCCCGTTCATCCCAGAGGATGTACTCAGCAGAGGAGGCATATGCTTATATTGCCTCCGATGCTGATAGTGAAGGAGAGGACCCTACTTTTCTGTATTCCTCCCCCTCTTCCTCCTCCAGTGACACAGACGTACCAACACCAAGACGTCGCAGCACAAGAAGTCGTCCGGAGGCCGGAGAAGAAGAGTCGGAGGCCAGGGAAGAAGAGTTGGAAGCCGGGGAAGAAGACCCACAGCAAAATGTGAGTAACCCCCAACCTAGTGCTAGTCAAGCCCAACCTAGCACTAGTGCCCCCTCCTGGAACCCCGTCCCTGAAAATTTTGCTCCATGATTCCTGATTTTGTTCCCCAATCAGGAATCCAGTTCAAGACTGCCAACTTCAAAGAAATAGACTTTTTCAAAGTCTATTTCTCGGAGTCAATTGTCAGTCTTATGGTGGAGCAAAGTAACTTGTACGCCCTGCAATTTTTTGCTGAAAACCCTAATTCATCATTTACTACTTGGAGTCCCATTGACTCAGTAGAAATGATGAAATATTGGGGACTGGTCCTTCACATGGGGATTGTGAAGAAACCGGAAATTCGCCAATACTGGAGTACTGATATTTTATATCAAACTCCAGTATTTGGTATGGTTATGACTCGCAAACGTTTTGAAGCGATTCATAAGTTTCTTCATTTCAGGGACAACACGGACAGCCTTCCCCGCGATGACCCGAATTTTGATAGACTGTTCAAAATTCGGCCGGTCATCGAACACTTCAGCAACAAGTTTGCTGAAGTGTACATTCCCCAAAGGGAAATTTGTGTGGATGAATCCCTCGTCCACTTCAAAGGGAGGCTTCAGTTCCGTCAGTACCTGCCCAGCAAGAGGGCGAGGTACGGGATAAAACTCTACAAGCTGTGTGAGAGTACCTCAGGGTACACTCACAACTTTAGAGTTTACGAAGGGAAGGACACCAAGATCCAGCCCCCAGAATGTCCACCTGCTCTGGGGGTGAGTGGGAAAATAGTGTGGGATTTGGTCCACCCACTGCTTGATAAAGGTTACCATCTGTACGTTGATAACTTATATGCAAGCATCCCACTATTTCAATCCCTCTCTGCCAGAGCTACCGCAGCTTGCGGTACTGTGCGCAGAAACAAGAGGGGTCTCCCTTTGACGCTAATTGAGCAGGCTCTCCCAAAGGGTGAGAGCCGAGCCCAATGTAGCGGCAACATGCTTGTGGTCAAGTTCAAAGACAAAAGGGAAGTCTTTTTCTTGACAACAATCCATGGTCCCAGCACCACGGCCACCACCGTTCGTGGTACCCCAGCACAGGTTCACAAACCGGTCTGTGCCCTGGGGTACAACAAACACATGGGGGGAGTTTATCTTTCTGATCAAGTCCTCCAGCCCTATAGTGCCTTGCGGAAGACGAAGGTGTGGTATAAAAAACTGGCTGTGCACATCGTGCAAATGGCACTGTATAACGCATACGTGCTATCACGATGTGCAGGCCAGACCAACAACACCTTCCTTCAGTTCCAGGAGTCGGTGATAAAGGCCATGATTTTTGGAGAGGAGGACGAAGCGCGCCCCAGCACTCCTGGAACTCAAGTTTCCCGCATGGTACCAGGGCAACATTTTCCCTGTGAGGGGAGAGCAAAAAAAAGGTGCCGGGTATGCTATAAAAGGGGGATAAGAAGGGAATCTCGTTTCCAATGTGAAACGTGTCCTGACAAACCTGCACTGTGTTTGAATGAATGCTTCAGAATTCATCACACATCCGTGGACTAAACACATTTTGACATTCCCCTACAGAACTCACCCACACAAGCCTGACATACACACACACACACACACACACCAACCTGACATACACTACGCCACACACACCAACTTGACGTAGTGTGTCAGGTTGGTGTGTGTGGCGTAGTGTATGTCAGGTTGGTGTGTGTGGCGTAGTGCATGTCAGGTTGGTATGTGTGGTGTATAATACACCACACTCACCAACCTGACATACAATACACCACACACAAACCTGACATACACTAAACCACACACACCAACCTGACGTACACTACACCACACACACCAACCTGACGTAGTGTGTCAGGTTGGTGTGTGTGGCGTAGTGTATCGTCAGGTTGGTGTGTGTGGCGTAGTGCACGTCAGGTTGGTGTGTGTGGTGTATACTACACCACACTCACCAACCTGACATACACTACACCACACACAAACCTGACATACACTAACCACACACACCAACCTGACATACACTACACCACACACACCAACCTGACGTAGTGTGTCAGGTTGGTGTGTGTGGCGTAATGTACGTCAGGTTGGTGTGTGTGGCGTAGTGCACGTCAGGTTGGTGTGTGTGGTGTATACTACACCACACTCACCAACCTGACATACACTACACCACACACAAACCTGACATACACTAAACCACACACACCAACCTGACGTACACTACACCACACCAACCTGACAAGCAGTACGTCAGGTTGGTGTGTGGTGTGGTATAGTGTACGTCAGGTTGGTGTGTGTGTGTTGTAGTGTATGTCAAGTTGTTGTGTGTGTGGTGTATACTACACCACACACACCAACCTGACGTACACTACACCACACACCAACCTGATATACACTACACCACACACACTAACCCAGAGGTGGGCAATTAATTTTGCCAGGGGGCCGCATGAGAAATTGGGATGGTTTTAGAGGGCCGGACTAATATAATTAACTCCGTTCTACCCAATACTGTATATATACATATATATATATATATATATATACTGTATACTGTATATATACATACCTGCCCATTATCATCATCTTCTCCCCATCATCATCAATGCCTCCCCATTATCAGCAATGCCTGCCCATCATCATCTTCTCCCCATCATCAATGCCTGCCCATTATCATCAATGCCTGCCCATTATCATCATCTTCTCCCCATCATCATCAATGCCTCCCATTATCAGCAATGCCTGCCCATCATCATCTTCTCCCCATCATCAATGCCTGCCCATTATCATCAAAACCTGCCCATTATCATCATCTTCTCCCCATCATCATCAATGCCTGCCCATCATCATCATCATCTTCTCCCCATCATCAATGCCTGCCCATTATCATCAATACCTGCCCATTATCATCATCTTCTCCCCATCATCATCAATGCCTGCCCATCATCATCATCATCATCTTCTCCCCATCATCAATGCCTGCCCATTATCATCAATACCTGCCCATTATCATCATCTTCTCCCCATCATCATCAATGCCTCCCCATTATCAGCAATGCCTGCCCATCATCATCTTCTCCCCATCATCAATGCCTGCCCATTATCATCAATGCCTGCCCATTATCATCATCTTCTCCCCATCATCATCAATGCCTCCCCATTATCAGCAATGCCTGCCCATCATCACACACAGACAGCACATAAGCACTCTCTCACATACATACATACACACACACACACACAAAGCACCGCACTACATAGACACAGACACACACAGAGACACGTCTTACCTGTCCAGCGTCCCCGCTCTCTGACACAGCCGGCCGCTGAATGATGACGTCATTCAGCGGCCGGCTGTGAGGCTGTGGTTCCACGGTCCGGAACCACAGCGCTTTGGACGGAGCGGAAATTCTGCTCCGTCTAAGCCCCGCCCCCTTTCTGACGCGCGCTTTTTCCGGAGGTGTTCAGGACACCTCCGGAACACCTCCGGAAAGAACGCAGGGCTACATAGCCCTGTGTGAAATTCTGTTGCGGCGATGCACCGTCGCCGCAACACGCGAGGACATGCTGTGGTCTGAAAAGACGCGCCGCATGTCCGTTTACGCAGGTCTGCCACCTGCGTGTTGTTACGCATAGTGGAGACGGGATTTCTTGAAATCCCCTCCACTATGCTGTAACATCTGGACGCTGCGTGTTTGGCGCCGGTGGAGCCCGGAGCTGCAGCAGCGGAGGCACGGGAGAGGTAAGTATTGTGCCAGCTGATGCCGGGGCCCTGAGACTGCCGGAGCGCCTCCGCGGGCCGGTTACTGACAGCCGGCGGGCCGCCCCTTGCCCGGGTCTGCACTAACCTGATGTACTGTATGTCAGGTGGTGTGTGGTGTATGTCAGGATTGTGTGTGTGTGTTGTATCCACACACACCAACCTGATGTACACTACACCACACAACACACCAACCTGACATACACTACATACTTTCCATACGTGAAATGGTGTCCGCTAACAATTGTGGCGCTCCTTCCCTTCCAGGCCCTGCCGTGCGCCCAAACAGTGGTTTATGACCACATATGAGGTATCGGTGTACTCAGGAGAAGTTGCCCAACAAATTTTAGGATTCATTTTATCCTGCTGCCCATGTAAAAATGAAAAAATTGAGGCTGAAAAAAATTTTTGTGAAAAAAAATGTACTTTTTCATTTTTACGGAACAATTTGTGAAGCACCTGGGGGTTAAAAGTGCTCACTATGCAGCTAGGTAAGTTCCTTGGGGGGTCTAGTTTCCAAAATGGGGTCACTTGTGGGGGTGCACCAATGTTTAGGCACACAGGGGCTCTCCAAATGCGACATGGTTCCGCTAACAATTGGAGCTAAATTTCCATTCAAAAAGTCAAATGGCGCTCCTTCCCTTCCGGGCCCTGTCGTGCGCCCAAACAGTGGTTTATGACCACATATGAGGTATTGGTGTACTCAGGAGAAGTTGCCCAACAAATTTTAGGATTCATTTTATCCTGTTGCCCATGTAAAAATGAAAAAATTGAGGCTGAAAGAAAATTTTTGTGAAAAAAAATGTACTTTTTCATTTTACGGATCAATTTGTGAAGCACTTGGGGGTTAAAAGTGCTCACTATGCAGCTAGATAAGTTCCTTGGGGGGTCTAGTTTCCAAAATGGGGTCACTTGTGGGGGTGCACCAATGTTTAGGCACACAGGGGCTCTCCAAATGCGACATGGTGTCCGCTAACAATTGGAGTTAAATTTCCATTCAAAAAATCAAATGGCGCTCCTTCCCTTCCGGGCCCTGTCGTGCGCCCAAACAGTGGTTTATGACCACATATGAGGTATCGGGGTACTCAGGAGAAGTTGCCCAACAAATTTTAGGATTCATTTTATCCTGTTGCCCATGTAAAAATGAAAAAATTGAGGCTGAAAGAAAATTTTGTGAAAAAAAAAGTACTTTTTCATTTTTACGGAACAATTTGTGAAGCACCTGGGGGTTAAAAGTGCTCACTATGCAGCTACATAAGTTCCTTGGGGGATCTAGTTTCCAAAATGGGGTCACTTGTGGGGTGCACCAATGTTTAGGCACACAGGGGCTCTCCAAATGCGACATGGCGTCCGCTAACAATTGGAGCTAAATTTCCATTCAAAAATCAAATGGCGCTCCTTCCCTTCCGGGCCCTGTCGTGCGCCCAAACAGTGGTTTATGACCACATATGAGGTATCGGTGTACTCAGGAGAAGTTGCCCAACAAATTTTAGGATTCATTTTATCCTGTTGCCCATGTAAAAATGAAAAAATTGAGGCTGAAAGAAAATTTTTGTGAAAAAAAAGTACTTTTTCATTTTTACGGAACAATTTGTGAAGCACCTGGGGGTTAAAAGTGCTCACTATGCAGCTAGATAAGTTCCTTGGGGGATCTAGTTTCCAAAATGGGGTCATTTGTGGGGGAGCTCCAAATTTAGGCATACAGGGGCTCTCCAAACATGACATGGTGTCCGCTAACGATTGGAGCTAAGTTTCCATTCAAAAAGTCAAATGGCGCTCCTTCCCTTTCGGGCCCTGCCGTGCACCCAAACAGTGGTTTATGACCACATATGATGTATCGGTGTACTCAGGAGAAGTTGCCCAACAAATTTTAGGATTCATTTTATCCTGTTGCCCATGTAAAAATGAAAAAATTGAGGCTGAAAGAAAATTTTTGTGAAAAAAAAAGTACTTTTTCATTTTTACGGATCAATTTGTGAAGCACCTGGGGGTTAAAAGTGCTCATTATGCAGCTAGATAAGTTCCTTGGGGGGTCTAGTTTCCAAAATGGGGTCACTTGTGGGGATGCTCCAATGTTTAGGCACACAGGGGCACTCCAAATGCGACATGGTGTCCGCTAACGATTGGAGCTAAGTTTCCATTCAAAAAGTCAAATGGCGCTCCTTCCCTTCCGGGCCCTGCCGTGCGCCCAAACAGTGGTTTATGACCACATATGATGTATCGGTGTACTCAGGAGAAGTTGCCCAACAAATTTTAGGATTCATTTTATCCTGTTGCCCATGTAAAAATGAAAAAATTGAGTCTGAAAGAAAATTTTTGTGAAAAAAAAGTACTTTTTCATTTTTACGGAACAATTTGTGAAGCACCTGGGGTTAAAAGTGCTCACTATGCAGCTAGATAAGTTCCTTGGGGGTCTAGTTTCCAAAATGGGGTCACTTGTGGGGATGCTCCAATGTTAAGGCACACAGGGGCACTCCAAATGCGACATGGTGTCCGCTAACGATTGGAGCTAAGTTTCCATTCAAAAAGTCAAATGGCGCTCCTTCCCTTTCGGGCCCTGCCGTGCACCCAAACAGTGGTTTATGACCACATATGATGTATCGGTGTACTCAGGAGAAGTTGCCCAACAAATTTTAGGATTCATTTTATCCTGTTGCCCATGTAAAAATGAAAAAATTGAGGCTGAAAGAAAATTTTTGTGAAAAAAAAAGTACTTTTTCATTTTTACGGATCAATTTGTGAAGCACCTGGGGGTTAAAAGTGCTCACTATGCAGCTAGATAAGTTCCTTGGGGGTCTAGTTTCCAAAATGGGGTCACTTGTGGGGATGCTCCAATGTTTAGGCACACAGGGGCACTCCAAATGCGACATGGTGTCCGCTAACGATTGGAGCTAAGTTTCCATTCAAAAAGTCAAATGGCGCTCCTTCCCTTCCGGGCCCTGCCGTGTGCCCAAACAGTGGTTTATGACCACATATGATGTATCGGTGTACTCAGGAGAAGTTGCCCAACAAATTTTAGGATTCATTTTATCCTGTTGCCCATGTGAAAATGAAAAAATTGAGGCTGAAAGAAAAATTTTGTGAAAAAAAAGTACTTTTTCATTTTTACGGATCAATTTGGGAAGCACCTGGGGGTTAAAAATGCTCACTATGCAGCTAGATAAGTTCCTTGGGTGGTCTAGTTTCCAAAATGGGGTCACTTGTGGTGGTGCTCCAATGTTTAGGCACACAGGGGCTCTCCAAATGCGACATGGCAACCGCTAAATATTCCAGGATATTTTCCATTCAAAAAGTCAAATGGCGCTCCTTCCCTTCCGGGCCCTGCCGTGCGCCCAAACAGTGGTTTATGACCACATATGAGGTATCGGTGTACTCAGGAGAAATTGCCCAACAAATTTTAGGATCCATTTTATCCTGTTGCCCATGTGAAAATGAATAAATTGATGCTAAAAGAAATTTTTTGTTGGAAAAATTATAATGTCCGTTTTTTCCTTCCACGTTGCTTTACTTCCTGTGAAGCACCTGAAGGTTAATAATCTTTTTGAATGCAGTTTTGAGTAGCTTGAGGGGTGCAGTTTTTAGAATGGTGTAACTTTTGGGTTTTTTCTGCCATATAGACCCCTCAAAGTGACTTCAAATGTGAGGTGGTCCCTAAAAAAAATGGTTTTGTAAATTTTGTTGTAAAAATGAGAAATCGCTGGTCAACTTTTAACCCTTATAAGTTCCCAACAAAAAAAAAATTTGTATCCAAAATTGTTCTGATGTAAAGTAGACATGTGGGAAATGTTATTTATTAACTATTTTGTGTCACATAACTCTGGTTTAACAGAATAAAAATTCAAAATTTGAAAATTGCGAAATTTTCAAAATTTTCGCCAAATTTCCATTTTTTTCACAAATAAACACAAAATTTATCGACTTAAGTTTAGCACTATCATGAAGCCCAATATGTCACGAAAAAACAATCTCAGAATCGCTAAGATCCGTTGAAGCGTTCCTGAGTTATTACCTCATAAAGGGACACTGGTCAGAATTGCAAAAAATGGCCAGGTCATTTAGGTCAAAATAGGCTGGGTCATGAAGGGGTTAATTCATCCCATTATTTTATTTGCCTTGGCAGCAGCTGCCTGACATTGGCCACTAAATATGAGTTTATCGTCCACCCATACACCCAGGTCTTTTTCAGTGACAGTTTTGCCCAGTATTTTACAATTAAGCACATAATTATGCATCTTGTTTGTTCTACCCAAGTGCATGACCTTACATTTATCCCCATTAAAGCTCATTTGCCTGTTACACTCGGTCCCCGTGCTGGCTCTGCACTCCGTCCTGGTCACTCACCTGCTCCTCTAGCTGTCCCTCTGCAGCAGTCTGCGCACAGGCTGAGGTCTCCTGTCCCATCTGCTCCTCAGCGTCCTGTGTCCTCCTCCAGTTCCTGGCACGCTGCTAGCAGGCCTCCAGATAGATTGCTTAGGACGCGAGGTCGCGCCCACCGTCTCTCTTAAAGGGGCAGCGTGCATTTTTTAAAATAACCAATTAACCAATGGCAGCGCACTCAGTACTATATCTGGTCACTCCACCATAAGGGGAGTGCCCGAGCAACGTGTTCTATCATTGCTACATCCGGTTCTGTTCCTGATCTGTCTGCGCTGCGTCTGCAGTCTCTGTGCTGCGCTTATACTATTTGTTTACATAGATCATTGCTAACCCGTATCTGGCTAACCTGGACAATTTTGGTTATTACTGGCGCAAGTGTCATCCCGTTCCGCCATCAGCCATCCATACCCGTGGACTGTGACAAGGTCACTGGAGCCAGCCTGCCACCATCCATTCTGGACCAGGACCTCACTCATCTCCGTCAAGAACCCTCCACGGTCTCTGTATATACCTGTTATCCTTTTGGTCCCTCTGGGACAGCTGCCACGTGCACCTGTGTCCTCCGGGTATTCCATTCTGGTCCTGTTCGAGCGGCCTTACTACGGGTACCCAGGGCTCATTAGTCACGCCCCCTTCGGAGCCCCCCGGACCGTGGTCTCGAGGTTCCACATTAAAAAATAAAGACGAATGTGAACTTCACCATCTCTGCCTCCGCTTCCATTCGTTACATTGCCATTTATCAGCCCAAGCTTCTAGTTTACCTCCTGTAATATAAAATTGTCCTCCTCTGTATTTATTACCCTGCAGAGTTTAGTGTCATCTGCAAATATTGAAATACTACTCTGTATGCCCCCTACAAGGTCATTAATAAATATGTTAAAGAGAAGCGGCCCCAATACTGACCCCTGCGGTACCCCACTGCTAACCGTGACCCAGTCCGAGTGTGCTCCATTAATAACAACCCTTTGTTTCCTATCCATGAGCCAGTTTGTAACGCTGGTATTCTGTACTTTGTTTTCCAGCGTTACTCTGCATGTTTTTTGCATTAACCCTTTTGCTCCTTTCCCCCTAACCAGCTGGGATACTGTTGTCTGTTACCTATATGGATGCTGCTCAGTTCCCGGCTCTGCTGCGTACCCGTACTTGCGTGAGTGGCTCCGCTGCTTTGCATGACCGCCCGCATGTGCGGTTCCTGACTTGCTGTGAAGGCCGTCCGTAGCTTGCAAAGTCCTCTGCAGTGGTGCATGACTTACTACGTGTTTGGCAGCAGCCATTGTTGGGTTCCCTCTGTGTTGTGCTGTCTGGCTCTGCATAGGGGGCGCGGCCCACACCTGTCCTGCTTTTATGTGGATTGGGTGTTTACTAGAATTACTGCTCCAGCCTATCGCTGTGAAGCAGCTCATATATAAAGTTCCCCAGCCCTAGTGGGCGTTGCCAGAGCTTCACATTGAATCCCTGAACCTAGCCGTATGTGGTTGTGTGTTCAGCTCCTGCTCTGAAGTTGATCAGCTCTGGAGAGCTGATTCCCAGTTCCTGCTGTGTCTTGTTCCCTGATCCTGGATCTAACCCGGTACCTGAATGTCTGAACTGTGTCTTGTGTTTCCGCCTATGCTGGGGGCTGATTACCCAGATCGCCGTTCCTGGAGGCTGTATATCCAGGCCTGTTCCTGTTGTGTCTAATTACCTGAACCCCTGATCCCGGATCTAACCCTGTACCTGAATGTCTGAACTGTGTCTTGTGTTTCCGCCTATGCTGGGGGCTGATTACTCAGATCGCTGTTCCTGGAGGCTGTATATCCAGGCCTGTTCCTGCTGTGTCTAATTACCTGAATCCCTGATCCTGGATCGCATCCTGTACCTGAATGTTGTTCCTGTGCAGTCTAACTCTGTTTCAGCCATCAGCTCCTGATTCCAGTTACCTGCCTGTTACCTCTCGGCTTGCCTGTCTGCCATCCGTCTGCAGTTCCATCCAGAAGTTCGGACATCATCTGCAGAGGTCCCCGGCTCTTGCCTGCTCACCTGGGAGCGATCATCTGCCATCCGACTGCAGCTCCATCCGGAAGTTCGGACATCATCTGCAGAGATCCCCGGCTCTTGCCTGCTCACCTGGGAGCGATCATCTGCCATCCGACTGCAGCCTACCTGGAGGCTCCACCATATCAGGTCGTATATACCTGCCTGTCTAGAGACTGCCTGGTCACTTGCTGTGACAACCTGCCTGCCCAGAGACTGCCTGGTCACTTGCCGTGACAACCTGCCTGCCCAGAGACTGCCTGGTCACTTGCCGTGACAACCTGCCTGCCCAGAGACTGCCTGGTCACTTGCCGTGACAACCTGCCTGCCCGGAGACTGCCTGGTCACTTGCCGTGACAACCTGCCTGCCCGGAGACTGCCTGGTCACTTGCCGTGACAACCTGCCTGCCCGGAGACTGCCTGGTCACTTGCCGTGACAACCTGCCTGCCCGGAGACTGCCTGGTCACTTGCCGTGACAACCTGCCTGCCCAGAGACTGCCTGGTCACTTGCCGTGACAACCTGCCTGCCCAGAGACTGCCTGGTCACTTGCCGTGACAACCTGCCTGCCCAGAGACTGCCTGGTCACTTGCCGTGACAACCTGCCTGCCCGGAGACTGCCTGGTCACTTGCCGTGACAACCTGCCTGTCCGGATACTGCCTGGTCACTTGCCGTGACAACCTGCCTGTCCCAGAGACTGCCTTGGTCACTTGCCGTGACAACCTGCCTGTCCAGAGACTGCCTCGGTTACTTACCATTACAACCTGCCTGCCCAGAGACTTCCTTGGTCGCTTGCTGTGACAAACCTGCCTGTCCAGAACCCTGTGCCAGTGACTGTGAATCCTTGCTATATAACCTGAGTTCATCTTGGAAGGAGGAGTCCGGTGTGTGCTGAGTTTCTGTTACTCTGTACTCAGCCTCTGTGCAAATCCCCGGCCAGCTCCCGTTGAGCCTGGCGGGGCTTGCACCAGACCGCTGGGGTTCCTTTGCAGGTCGCCACCTTGCCCACATGCTCAGCTGCCACGGATCCCGGTCGCTGCCCTTCCCTAGTCCGGGCAGGCCCGGGTCTCCCTCCGTGGTCCAGTGGGTCCACATTCTCTTATCATCTGGGACCCATGCCTCACGTCGTCGTGGACTGGCGGCGTGGGAGCATTGGCTAGCTAGGCAAGCTATGCCATGTCCCGGCGCCCCACAGCCGTGGGAAGCGCCACACAGTTCTTAACCCACTTACACATATTTTCCCCTATCCTCATTGTTCTCATTTTATGTATCAACCTTTTGTGTGGCACCGTATCAAAAGTTTTGAGAAGTCCATGAACACCACGTCCACTGCGTTCCCTTGGTCCAGTCCGGAACTTACCCCTTCATAAAAGCTTATCAGATTAGTCTGTCAAGAACGGTCCCTCGTAAACCCATGCTGATAATGTGCCATGAGGTTATTCAGCCTCAGATACTCCAATATAGTATCACTTAAAACCCCTCCAGGATTTTACCCACAAAGATGTTAAGCTCACTGGCCTATAATTTCCAGGTTCAGTTTTTGCCCCCTTTTTGAATATTGGCACCACATTTGCCTTATGCCAGTCCTGTGGTACAGACCCCGTTATTATGGAATCTTTAAAGATTAAAAATAATGGTCTATCTATGACTGTACTTAATTCCTGCAGTACTCGGGGGTGTATCCCATCCGGGCCCGGGGATTTGTCAATTTTAGTGATTTTTAGACGCCGCCGTACTTCCTGCTGGGTTAAGCAGGTGACATTTAATGGAGAAATTTTTTATCACTGATCATGTTATCGGTCATGGGATTTTCTTGTGTAAATACAGTTGAAAAAAAGTAATTTAGCATATTGGCTTTTTCCTCATCCTCATCCACCATTTCACCCAGACTATTTTTAAGTGGACCAACACTATCATTTTTTAGTTTCTTGCTATTTATGTAGTTAAAGAATATTTTGGGATTATTTTTACTTTCTCTGGCAATGAGTCTCTCTGCCTCAATCTTTGCTGTCTTGATTTGCTTTTTACAGAATTTATTCAATCTTCTGTGTTTATTTAATACCTCATCACTACCTACTTGCTTTAATTCCCTAAACGCTTTCTTTTTGTCACTTATTGCGCCCCTTACAGCTCTATTTAGCCATAGTGGTTTCCTCCTATTTCTAGCATGTTTATTCCCATAGGGTATATACTGCGCACAGGTCCTATTCAAGATGCTAATAAACGTCTCCCATTTTCTTTGTGTATTTTTATGTCTCAGGATATCGTCCCAGTTTATTGCACTAAGATCATCTCTCATCCGTTGGATATTTGCCTTCCTGAAGTTTAGTGTCTATGTAACCCGTCGACTACACATCTTATTAAAGGATACATGAAAGCTTATTATTTTGTGATCACTATTACCCAAGTGACCCCCAACCCTTATATTTGATATGCGGTCTGTCCTGTTGGTTAATATTAGGTCTAGCAGTACTCCCCCTCTTGTTGGGTCCTGAACTAGTTGTGAAAGGTAATTGTCTCTCATAGTTGTCAAAAACCTATTACGTTTGCTGGAACTGCAGGTTTCTGCTCCCCAATGTATTTCAGGGTAGTTGAAGTCCCCCATAATAATGACTTCTCCTTGAGTCGCTGCTTCATCTATTTGCTTTACGAGGATATTCTCTGTTGCTTCCATTATTTTAGGAGACTTATAACAAACCCCTATCAGTAATTTATTATTTTCCCCCCTCCCCTAATCTCCACCCACAGAGACTCTACATCTTCATTAGATTCACAGATATCACGCAGGATGGGTTTTAAGGATGATTTTACATATAAACACACCCCCTCACCTCGCTTATTTGTATGGTCATTTCTGAATAGACTATAGCCCTGTAAATTAACCGCCCAGTCATGGCTCTCATCCAGCCATGTCTCAGATATCCCCACCATGTCATAATTATGTTCCAACAAAATTAATTCTAATTCCTCCATTTTGTTGGTGAGGCTTCTAGCATTAGTATACATGCACTTTATGTATCTCTCTGAACCTCTATTCTTTCTTAAATTATTAACTGTTCTAACCCCCCCCCACCCCAATTACATTATTTGTGCCCAGGTCTCTATCTGCACTGCCTTCCCCTCCTATAAAATGAATACCCTCCCCCCTAGTCCCTAGTTTAAAGACTCCTCCAACATTCTAGCCATTTTCTCCCCCAGCACAGCTGCACCCTCCCCATTGAGGTGCAGCCTGTCCCTAGCATAGAACCTGTAGCCAACTGAGTAGTCGGCCCAGTTCTCCAGGAACCCAAACCCTTCCTTCCTACACCAATTCTTGAGCCACTTATTAACCTCCCTGTTATGTTTTGGTAGCTGAGGAGAGCAGGCAAAAACGGCAATACACCAGAGAGGTTGGAATCTACTGGATTGCAGTACCCTGACTAACCACCACAAATAAAGGCAGCCATGGAGCGTTCCTACGTTGGTCCAGGACGCCTCGTCACAGCCTGAGAGGTTAACTACACCTAAAGATAGAAAGAGGAAAGCTATCTGCCTCGGAGCAGATCCCCAAAGAACATAGGAAGCCCCCAAACATGTAATGGCGGCTAGACAAGAGGAAATACAGACACAGACAGAAAATAGTATGAGCAAACGCTGGGGCCCAATCTGCCTAGACAGAAAAGGATAGGAAGGATACTTACTGCAATCTAAAAAAAGCCAACGCTACTAATTGCAAAAACACCTGAGATCACACGACCTCTACCACCTAAATTAGATCTCTGGTCTAACAAAACTAAGCCGCAGCCACTGAAAAAACTGGAAAAGGCAAATGAACAAACAACAGTGGCTCCAGAGGAACCGAGAGGAGCCCAAGCCCCCGGGGAGGGGAACCTGGCCAACCACACAGAAATGCAGAGAAAAATGCAAATGGCAAGCACAAAAACAAAAAACAGAAAATATCTTATCTGAGAGCAGGAGAAGAGGCAAGACTCAGCAAGCTTCCAAGTGAACCAGGAAACAACGTTGAGACAAGAACAACTGATCACCGGCAACCATGATGGGGGGAAACGTCCCTTATATCCAGCCAGTCCGTGATTCCTGATTGCCAATCCTCACTGAATGGTTCAGTACTGTTTGTAACCACCAGAGGGAGCTTCTGCTCAGAATTCATTTCTAAAACATTCACAACACCTCCCTAATCTCCCATTGCCTCTCTGGTGTGGCACGTGGTACAGGCAGTATTTCAGAAAATACCACGTTGAAGGTCCTTGCTTTAAGCTTGCAGTCTAATTCCCTGAAATCGTCTTTAAGGACCTTCCACCTACCTCTAACTTTGTCATTTGTGCCAATGTGCACCATGACCGCTGGGTCCTCACCAGCCCCTCCCAGTAATCTGTCAACCCGATCAGCGATGTGTCGGATTCGAGCGCCAGGTAGGCAGCACACTGTTCGACGATCCCTGTCTTTGTGACAGATTGCCCTATCTGTTCCCCTAATAATTGAGTCCCCCACTACCAGCACCTGTCTGGCCTGCCCTGCTCTCCTAATTCCCCCCTTACTGGAGCAGACACTCCTCCGGCTTTCAGAGGACGTGCCTGGCTGCAGCAATGCTACCCCTGTACTGCCACCCCCCCTCATCTGCCAACTTTGCAAACTTATTGGGGTGTGCCAGATCAGGACTAGCCTCCCTGGCGCTCTTCCCTCTTCCCCGCCTTTTAACTGTCACCCAGCTTCCTACTTCAGTGTCTTGCAGCTCCATCCTAGCATCCCCCCTCATCTATCCCATTGAGCGTCTGCTCAGTGAGCAGAAGACTCCTTTCCATATTGTCTATGGATCTCAGTGTTGCCAGTTGCACATTTAGATCCAGTATTTGGGCTTCCAAATGCACAATGTGCTCACATCTCGCACAGCAGTATGCACCCTCGACCGGCTGTTCAATTACTGTATACATGTGGCAAGATGTACACTGGATGGCACTGGCAATAGTGGAGCGCATTTCTAATGGGGATTTCACCAGACATCAAAGATAAGTTAAAAGAAATAAAAAGTATTAATAAAATATAACAGCAATTCAGTAATTCCTCCCTTGGAAACTCCCTGAATCCAAAGTCACTGAATCTCAAGTCACACTTACCACCGTTCGCACTTGCGCACCGATCACACTCAGCTCGCTCACACTCGCTGAAGCAGAAGATTTAAAGAGAGATTTTTTTTTCTCATGTTAGGCTACTTTCACACTTGCGTTTTTTAGCGCTGCGCATCGAGCGCTATTGGTCGCATGCGCAATGTTCCCCTATCATTAACATGGCGGGCGCAGTGTCTTGAGCTTGCACGCGCTCATTAGCGTTTGACGTGCGCAGCGCATTTTCCAGGTGTGCGCCCAGACGCGCTAGACGCTACATGTTGCATTTTTTTTTTCATCACACCAATTTAAAAAGGCGCGTGCGCACGTGTGCGCACGCTACGCGCATATAAATATCATTGCCGTCTATGTGGGCGCTGGCGTGCGTGTGGCTGTGCGCATGTCAGCGCTTGTACACGCGCGCAATTTTTTAGTAAACAATGTGTAGACACTTGTCAAATGACCCCCTAGACAAGATACATTGTTTGTGAGGAGTTTAGTATAGATAAAGGAAGGTGTCAGTGCCACACAGACCCCTACTCAGACTGCCTGGAGACTGCTTGCTGATAAGACCTGAAGATACAGCCTGGATCCCTATAAAAAGGCCTGCAAACAGCAAGCAATATACTACACTGCCTGGAGACTGGAGCTGAACACTGGAAGATCCATCTTGGACCACAACAGCCTGAATATTGCCTGGAGACACTGCGCCTGGACTCAAGACCGATCCAAAGTGCAAGAATGTGAGTATTCTTTAAACAAATGACAGGCTGTCCTTCTAATGTAATATGTGTTCATGTTTTTTTTTTTTGCAGCATGTCTTCTGGATCTGAATATTCCCCATCCCGGCAAGAACTGGCCGAAGCAGAGCATGATGTGAGTATCTTCCTGCCTTTGGGTAAGTATTGCTGCTGAATCTACAAATGGCTAAAATTTTTTTTCATTTTTCAGACATCATCGTCGGACACGGGCATTGAGGAGTCTCAGGAGCAGTCGCAGCCGAGTCAAGTCCCGGTGGCGAGACGGAATGTAAGTATATAGCCTTTGAATGTCTATTTCTTTTCTAACCTATTTTTATTTTCTTTGTACAAAATATACAAGATTGTAATTTTGTTTTTGTTTCTTCTAGGTTCCACAACGGGACGACGACCTGTATGTGGACAACAATGCCCTCATCTGCCAGGTCCATGAGCGTGTCCCGTTGTGGGACAGCCGAGATCCCCAGTACAAGGACAATGTGGTGACCCGGCGGCTATGGAACGAGGTGGCTGCAGCATTGATGGATGGCTGGGACAGCGCCTCTCCAAACCTCAAAAAGGCGTTTAGTAAGTATTTTCATTCTCTGTAATGCTGCACTCACTGTTGTTCCTGAGGCTACTGATGGGTTTACTTGCAGATATATTCTGCCAGCAAACCCAACAGTGCCCTCAGGTTCAAAAGTGACTGGCCTGTGTATGCTATTGCTATGTGTTCTGCATTCAATTGTTTGTTTTTATGTTGCACTCACTCTTGTTCCTGAGGCTACTGATGGGTTTACTTGCAGATATATTCTGCCAGCAAACCCAACAGTGCCCTCAGGTTCAAAAGTGACTGGCCTGTGTATGCTATTGCTATGTGTTCTGCATTCAATTGTTTGTTTTTATGTTGCACTCACTCTTGTTCCTGAGGCTACTGATGGGTTTACTTGCAGATATATTCTGCCAGCAAACCCAACAGTGTCCTCAGGTTCAAAAGTGACTGGCCTGTGTATGCTATTGCTATGTGTTCTGCATTCAATTGTTTGTTTTTATGTTGCACTCACTCTTGCTCCTGAGGCTACTGATGGGTTTACTTGCAGATATATTCTGCCAGCAAACCCAACAGTGCCCTCAGGTTCAAAAGTGACTGGCCTGTGTATGCTATTGCTATGTGTTCTGCATTCAATTGTTTGTTTTTATGTTGCACTCACTCTTGTTCCTGAGGCTACTGATGGGTTTACCAGCAGATATATTCTGCCAGCAAACCAAACA
The DNA here is from genome assembly GCA_033576555.1 of Oophaga sylvatica. Lineage (NCBI taxonomy): Eukaryota > Metazoa > Chordata > Amphibia > Anura > Dendrobatidae > Oophaga > Oophaga sylvatica. The sequence continues at coordinate 249,184,835 of JARQOD010000006.1, forward strand.
GTGCCCTCAGGTTCAAAAGTGACTGGCCTGTGTATGCTATTGCTATGTGTTCTGCATTCAATTGTTTGTTTTTATCGGCACTCACTCTTGTTCCTGAGGCTACTGATGGGTTTACTTGCAGATATATTCTGCCAGCAAACCCAACAGTGCCCTCAGGTTCAAAAGTGACTGCCCTGTGTATGCTATTGCTATGTGTTCTGCATTCAGTTGTTTGTTTTTATGTTGCACTCACTCTTGTTCCTGAGGCTACTGATGGGTTTACTTGCAGATATATTCTGCCAGCAAACCCAACAGTGCCCTCAGGTTCAAAAGTGACTGGCCTGTGTATGCTATTGCTATGTGTTCTGCATTCAATTGTTTGTTTTTATGTTGCACTCACTCTTGTTCCTGAGGCTACTGATGGGTTTACTTGCAGATATATTCTGCCAGCAAACCCAACAGTGCCCTCAGGTTCAAAAGTGACTGGCCTGTGTATGCTATTGCTATGTGTTCTGCATTCAATTGTTTGTTTTTATGTTGCACTCACTCTTGTTCCTGAGGCTACTGATGGGTTTACTTGCAGATATATTCTGCCAGCAAACCCAACAGTGTCCTCAGGTTCAAAAGTGACTGGCCTGTGTATGCTATTGCTATGTGTTCTGCATTCAATTGTTTGTTTTTATGTTGCACTCACTCTTGTTCCTGAGGCTACTGATGGGTTTACTTGCAGATATATTCTGCCAGCAAACCCAACAGTGCCCTCAGGTTCAAAAGTGACTGGCCTGTGTATGCTATTGCTATGTGTTCTGCATTCAATTGTTTGTTTTTATGTTGCACTCACTCTTGTTCCTGAGGCTACTGATGGGTTTACCAGCAGATATATTCTGCCAGCAAACCAAACAGTGCCCTCAGGTTCAAAAGTGACTGGCCTGTGTATGCTATTGCTATGTGTTCTGCATTCAATTGTTTGTTTTTATCCGGCACTCACTCTTGTTCCTGAGGCTACTGATGGGTTTACTTGCAGATATATTCTGCCAGCAAACCCAACAGTGCCCTCAGGTTCAAAAGTGACTGCCCTGTGTATGCTATTGCTATGTGTTCTGCATTCAGTTGTTTGTTTTTATGTTGCACTCACTCTTGTTCCTGAGGCTACTGATGGGTTTACTTGCAGATATATTCTGCCAGCAAACCCAACAGTGCCCTCAGGTTCAAAAGTGACTGGCCTGTGTATGCTATTGCTATGTGTTCTGCATTCAATTGTTTGTTTTTATGTTGCACTCACTCTTGTTCCTGAGGCTACTGATGGGTTTACTTGCAGATATATTCTGCCAGCAAACCCAACAGTGCCCTCAGGTTCAAAAGTGACTGGCCTGTGTATGCTATTGCTATGTGTTCTGCATTCAATTGTTTGTTTTTATGTTGCACTCACTCTTGTTCCTGAGGCTACTGATGGGTTTACTTGCAGATATATTCTGCCAGCAAACCCAACAGTGTCCTCAGGTTCAAAAGTGACTGGCCTGTGTATGCTATTGCTATGTGTTCTGCATTCAATTGTTTGTTTTTATGTTGCACTCACTCTTGTTCCTGAGGCTACTGATGGGTTTACTTGCAGATATATTCTGCCAGCAAACCCAACAGTGTCCTCAGGTTCAAAAGTGACTGGCCTGTGTATGCTATTGCTATGTGTTCTGCATTCAATTGTTTGTTTTATTGCACAGTCACTCTTGTTCCTCATGGTAGTGTTGTTTTTGCTGCCAGATATATTCTAACAGCAAACATAACAGTGTCATCTGGGTCAACAGTCACTGACCTGTGGTTTCTTGAGCTATAATGCTGCATTAACAGTTAGACATTTTCATTCAGGTATGTGTGTTGAGACTGATTTTCCCCTGACTGCATTGTCTAATTTTTATTTTTTTTTCTCAACAGTGAACAAAGTCCGCACACGATGGCGCTCGATGAAGGACCGCTTCAACACTGATGTTCGAGCAGAGGGACAGGTTCGCAGTGGTTCTGCAGCAAGGCCCAGAAAGAAATATCGCTACTATCGCGAGTTGGCGTTCCTGAGACCGGTCCTTGCTAGCAGAGCGTAAGTATTTTAGATTTTCTTTTTTTTTTTTAGTTTTTAATTTATTTTCTTTTCTACAGCTGATGCTTCTTGTTCATGCATTATAGTAATGTTTTGTTTTTCTTTCCACACACAGCACCTGGAGCAGCACCATGCAGCCTGTCCCTGAAGCGGTCCTTCCTCGGACGACCTTGGACTCGTCCCAGCCATCCGACAGCCTGGAAGCAACTTGCAGGTCAGCAACACGGACAGCTGGTGACCAGGAAGCTGGTCCATCAGGTGTTCCCCTCTCCCAGGTCTCTGCCACTGGTTATGCGGGCACTTCCCGCCAGCGGCAGAGGGCCATGGAGAGGAATGTCTTGCCCGAGTTTGTTCACTTGAGCGAGTCCTTTCAAGGCCATATCAAGACGCTTGGAGGCAGAGTTGGAAGCGGTTTTTCACTGATGGAACGTGGTTTTACCCACATGGATCACCGCTTCAACAGTGTCGAACAGCGTTTTGATCGCCTGGAGGCCAACCTCAACAGACCAGCGCACCATTTTTTTAGTAAAATAGAACGGGGCATGGCGGAACACCTTAGTCCTGAGCAACAGCTGGGTGTGATGCAGGCCTGCAACAATGCTTATTTGCAGTATATGCAGCAGAATCGGTACGTGCAGCAGTCAGTGGTTGCATATCCAACAGTGCCACCACTGATTCGCCACACATCACTACCGACTTCTGCTGCATACCTCTGCACGGCCACCAGCATTCCGAGTCAACACTACACCACCACAAGTCCGAGTACTGTTGGACAGTCCACCGTCGCCACCACCATGGCAAGCGCTGCTCCTGTGTGGAGCAACACCACCACAGACACTGTTCCACAGTCATGGACTCAAGTTAGCGCATTACCTGCTTGGGCCAACACACCCACTTCTCCTTCTAGGAGTACTGCCACCAGTCAACAATTTCCCGGCACAGCACCCACTGATCCTATGAGTACCGTCACCAGTCAGCAACAATCCATTTCAAGGGCACCCACTTCTCCTTCTAGGAGTACCGCCACCAGTCAACAATTTCCCGGCACAGCACCCACTGATCCTATGAGTACCGTCAGCAGTCAGCAACAATCCATTTCAAGGGCACCCACTTCTCCTTGGAACACCGACAACCCTTTTGTTACTCCGAGCACTGCCAACACTTCTACCACCACTGCCACCACCGAGCATGAGAGCGGTGACCCACATTCAGTCTTTTTTAGGTCAAGGCCACGGTCAACCAGCTTAAGGCGGACACAGAGAAGTCGGTCCACGCATGGTACTCCTGTCCCCAAGAAGAAAAAAATGAAATCTTTGTTTGTGCATCCACCCTCTCCTCCTAATGTGTCTCAAAGTGACTCTCATTTGATGTCTGATCTTCCTTCACCTACTACTTTTGTTACCCCTTCTCCTCGAACCCCTTCATCGCTTTCCAGCCGCTCTTCATCTCTGCACACCCCCAGAGTATCAAAATCACCACCAAAACGTCAGTAGCAATAAAAATTTGTGTATCTGTACAAATCACATTTCTATCCAACTTCTGTGGCAGTGACGATACCAATGTCATGTTGTACACATATTGTACTAATCTGATTTTTCTACTACTTCTGGGGCAGTGACTTTACCAATTTTTATATTGTACACAAACACTGTACTAATCTGATTTTTCTACTACTTATGGGCCAGTGACTATACCAATTTTTATATTGTACACACATTGTACTAATCTGATTTTTCTACTACATATTGTGGCAGTGACTTTACCAATTTTTATATTGTACACACATTGTACTAATCTTAATTTTCTATTACTTATGGGGCAGTGACAATACCATCGTCATGTTGGACACAAATTCTAATAT
>JARQOD010000006.1:249188863-249208506 GCA_033576555.1 Oophaga sylvatica
TTCTGTGAAGCACTTGGGGCTTCAAATGCTCACCCACACATCTAATAAGTTCCTTAGGGGTCTAGTTTCCAAAATGGGGTCACTTGTGGGGGGTTTCCACTGTTTAGACACATCAGGGCCTCTACAAATGCGACATGGCGTCCAGCCAATTCCGCGTTGAAAAAGTCAAACGGAGCCCTTCCTTGCGACCTCTGCCGTGCGCCCAAAAGTGGTTTACCCCAACAATGGGGTTCGGCATGCTCCAGGACAAATTGCACAAAAACTTTTGGGGTCTTGTTGCCCTTGGGAAAATAAAAATTGGGGTGAAAAGATCATTTTTGTGGAAAAAATATGATTTTTTTATTTCACGGCTCAACGTTATAAACTTGTGTGAACCCACTTGGAGGTTCAAAGTGCTCACCACACATCAGATAAGTTCCTTAGGGGGTCTAGTTTCCAAAATGGGGTCACTTGTTGGGGTTTCCACTGTTTAGGCACATCAGGGGCTCTCTAAACGCGACATGGCATCCAGCCAATTCTGCGTTGAAAAAGTCAAACAGCGCTCCTTCCCTTGCGACCTCTGCCGTGCGCCCAAAAAGTGGTTTACCCCAAATATGGGGTATCAGCATGCTCAGACAAATTTCACAAAAACTTTTGCGGTCTTATTACCGTTGGGAAATTAAAAATTGGGGTGAAAAGATCATTTTTGTGGAAAAAAAAATATTTTTTTTTTCACGGCTCTAGGTTATAAACTTGTGTGAAGCACTTGGAGGTTCAAAGTTCTCACCACACATCTAGATAAGTTCCTTAAGGGGTCTTGTATCCAAAATGGGGTCACTTGTGGGTTTTCCACTGTTTAGGGCACATCAGGGGCTATCTAAACGCGACATGGCATTCAGCCAATTCTGCGTTGAAAAAGTCAAACGGCGCTCCTTCCCTTGCGACCTCTGCCACGCGCCCAAAAAGTGGTTTACCCCCACATATGGGTATCGAAGTATTCAGAAGAAATTGCACAACAAATTTTGTGGTTCATTTTTTCTTTTAACACTTGTGAAAATAAAAAAACTTGGTTCCGAAGTAAGCTTTTGCAAAAAAAGTTAAATGTCAATTTTTTCCTTCCACATTGCTTCAGCTCCTGTGAAGCACTTGAAGGGTTAATAAACTTCTTGAATGTGGTTTTGAGCACCTTGAGGGGTGCAGTTTTTAGAATGGTGTCACTTTTGGGTATTTTCTATCATATAGACCCCTCAAAGTGACTTCAAATGTGATGTGGTCCCTAAAAAAAAATGGTGTTGTAAAAATGAGAAATCGCTGGTCAACTTTTAACCCTTATAACTTCGTAACAAAAAAAAATTTTGGTCCCAAAATTGTGCTGATTAAAGTAGACATGTGGGAAATGTTATTTATTAAGAAATTTGTGTGACATATCTCTCTGATTTAAGGGCATAAAATTTAAAGTTTGAAAATTGTTAAATTTTCAAAATTTTCGCCATATTTTCCGTTTTTTTCATAAATAAACACAAGTCATATCAAAGAAATTTTACCACTAACGTGAAGTACAATATGTCACGAAAAAACAATCTCAGAATCAGCGGGATTCGTTAAAGCGTTCCAGAGTTATAACCTCATAAAGTGACAGTGGTCAGAATTGTAAAAATTGGCCCGGTCATTAAGCTGCAAAATGGCTCTGTCCTTAAGGGGTTAAGAGACGGTCCTGGCGCTTGCTGGTCTTTCTTGGGCGCCCTGAAGCCTTTTTGGCAACAATGGAACCTCTCTCCTTGAAGTTCTTGATGATGCGATAGATTGTTGACTGAGGTGCAATCTTTCTAGCTGCGATACTCTTCCCTGTTAGGCCATTTTTGTGCATTGCAATGATGACTGCACGTGTTTCTTTAGAGATAACCATGGTTAACAGAAGAGAAACAATGATGCCAAGCACCAGCCTCCTTTTAAAGTGTCCAGTGGTGTCATTCTTACGTAATCATGACAGATTGATCTCCAGCCATGTCCTCATCAACACCCACACCTGTGTTAATGGAGCAATTGTGTCGACCCGCCACCACAATTGTGGATTACCAGGGCAATGGGGTACTCAGAGCCGAGCCCATGGAAGTCTATGGGGTTTGTCACAGGTAGCTGTGGCTCGGTCTGTGGCCCGGGCGGTCTGGCGTAATGTTGGGGGAACATCCACAGGGGACAGACTTATATACAGTTCGTGACGCCACCTGTAGTCTTCTGGTAATTTGTACCAGCGCTGCTGTAGATCTCTGAGGGGATGGTGAGGCAGCTAGATGTCGGGTCCCCTACAGGTGGGACTGGTCCCTCAAAGTCTAATGAAGTTAGTGAAGTCGGGTGCAGGTAAATAACACAGTCTCACACGGTCAGCGTCTTTCCATACCTTTACTTGTAAGATGTTCAGGCAGGTCCCAGGGAGGCTGATCCAAGGAGAGTGTATCTTGAGACAGCAGCTGGACAAGTTAGGGGCCTCCTTTACTTTCAATACAATGAGTACAACCAGCCTGAAGCGTAGTTCCCTCAATAACTCCAGCTAATCCATAGCTGTACTGCCCAGTCAGTTTTGTGGTAGGAGCCTTCCTGCGAGAGAGCTGAATTCCTATATTGCTGATCAGGCTCAAAGTCTTCACTCCCCCCTGACCCCAGTTACGTACTGACTATAAGGGGGTGTTTGCCGCGACCTAAGGTCCGGTAAATCCCTGGTTTTCTTTACCACTATGCTTGAAGCTAATAGTGATCCTTCGGTCCCCATTGACCGGTTGCAATGTGCAGGACTTCTTCAATCCAAACGCACCTTTCCAATAAACTTTCCACTGTGCCTTTCGCCTTGTCCTCGCTGGTAGCATAAACACTCACACTTGCATAAAGTCGGGTAGTTACTTCCTTCATTCACTTTCTTCAAAGTTAGTTACAGATTCTCAGTTATCACTAGGCAGGAGCACGTCTCTGAACCTTTCACTGTCCTTGAGACAGGTGACTGAAGTCTTTCTGCACTAAGCTTCTTCTTTCTCTCAATGTATTCAGGTGAGGTACAGCTCTGACTAGGCTAAGGTGAATTAGACCACCTGTACCAGCCTCCACGTTCTGAACTGATGATAGAGCAGGCTGGACTGCTTCCTCCCTCCAGCTAAACTTCAGACGTCTGCTCTGTCCGAAGACAGGAACTGAACTCCTTAAAATCACTCAACAAACATACACCCTGACCACTCCCTCACAAGTAACTACACTACCCTAAGGGTGGTTCTAGTGTATGTTGAGTGAATGGTATTTAGCATTAAACTGCTGTCTCGCCACACACTCTCCAGGGTACTGTGTGTGCCTAACACCAGGGCTACACATTCCCCATGGTAAAAGACAGCACTCCCGGGCTGTAAAATACAAAGAGACATTTTGTTTATGCATGAAAACATAACAATAACATTAATTCGTCCCATCCGGGAGGTGAGGATATCTTGAACGTTGCAAAACAAAACATTATATTTAGGAAAATACAAAGTATTAAATAGCAATTCAACAAATATACAGTATTTCTTGTGAAGGACCCGCACCAAACCTTCAACGTAGGTCCTGGGTGGGCTGCAGGACATCCGAATGCAGACCTCACTCAGTGCCACACCACACGGTTTTTTGTATTCAGAGGTAGTTGTGCTGGTTTATGTAAAACCAAGATAAGGCACCGAAGCGCAACTATGTACAAATAAGTTCTGGGTTGGCACAGTCCTCAACCTCAAAGTCCCATTGTAAAACCAAAGACACAAATATAATATCACATTATTATAATACGAAAGTGCAAACTTTTTCTGTTTACCCAGCCGGGCATTCTAACGGTTAGAATATATAAATGTATTATATACGTTATACTCTTCAACTTATGCAAATTTTGTAAAACATTCTCAAACTTTCTACAATATTACTTATGGTAGACCCTATTAGGGATCTCACCGATTCTTCTTTACTATTTATTCATTTACTTCTAATACACTTTCCACCCCGGGGGCTGGAACAATGCAATGGGCCCTAGATCCCAGGACTAACAAATCATGCGCTGCGATTAGGGTCTGGGTCGCCACAGTTCTCGTGCGAACCTCTAGGGGCGCAACGGGTACATTCTCCTCACGTGACACCGATTGCGTTTCAATCACAGTTAACGATATGGACCGTGTCATGGATTGCGATTGAGACTGGGTCGCATATTGCGATGCAGAGGTGGCTTGAATTTGCGATGAACTTGCAGGGGGCGATGCTGGGGGCACGCCGGATACTGCTTGAGCTGGAGACGGGACGCTGCAGTAGTGGTGACGTTACCTGCGTCAGGGACGGGGTCACGGACGATGGTGACGTTAAGGGCATACCATCCCTTCATTCCCCAATGCCGTGTGTACGTGACGAGGTCTCCATTTACTAAGTCCCTCCCGGGATGGCCTTGCGGCAGGTGGGATTCTACGTCACGCCTGCTGACAAAGACCCCTGGGTAGAGGCCCGGTTCACGGATGAAGCCCCAGCCCTTCCGGAGCTGGAACTCAGTCACACACCCCTGCCGCCGCGGTTCCCTCAGGATACCTTTCTCTCTCCGGCACTCTCTTTGTCCGCGATCAGCTCTGCATGTTGTCGCTGACGGTTCCGCTGAGCTTCCCGCTCTTCCTCCTGCTGGCGTTTCTGCTTCTCCTCACGACGCTGCCACTCAATTCCCACTGGGCGGTGTAGGCGACGTCATCCAGGCGCGCCATTTCGTCCCAGTCCACGTCTGATAGTGACGGACAGGACCCCTCCGGTGTCCCTGCCGGGGACCGATCATCTGCTGCGGCCTCCTGGCGGGGCGGGCGTTCCGGAACTGGCGATACCTCCTCAACCTCCTTCGGCTCCACCGCTTCATACCGTGGGATCAGGATTGGTACTTTCGGGGGCAGCCTCCGGTTGCTCCTTCGCCTTAGGCAGCAGAATCTTCGGTAACTGGAATCGTGGGGGTCGTTGAGGGGAGAGATCACCGTGTCCCACAGCCTCCGCTGCTCCAGGGTACGCCGGCGTCTCTCGATCTCTTCAAAGCCAGGTTGGTACTGGACCACTTCTTCAGGCGTGCATTTTCTTCTTGAATCTCTAGCAACGCCTGCTGCAGGTGCAGGACCCACGGATGACTCCGGTGCTGGTGGCAGCTTGTGCTGGGGCACGGGGCCTGCCTTCCTCCGCTTCCCTGCCGGCTGCACACGTCCTGCTTCCATGATGTTCCAGAAGATTCTTTCTTCTTCCTGCGGAGACATCCGGTCTCTTCCGTGGAGGTGGGGTTTGCGTCTCCTCCTCCTCGCAGGGAAGGTGAAGAGGAGGCGGACCTCCTTTGCTGTAGGGCAGGATCGCATGTTGTAATAGCACTTTGAGAGGGCAGGCATTTTCTTCGCGCCACTGGGGGGTACACGCCCACGAAGGTACGCCCACTTCTTCTCCCAGCGCCTGAGGGCGCGAATATGGCGACAAAAATGGCGATTTTTGGCTCCAAAAGTGCAAACAGTCCTTTTTCACAAAAACAATTCCTAGGCACACAGGGCTCGCAATTCTGCGAGTTTCGCATCCTGTTCGTGACGCCAAAGTTTTGTGTCGACCCGCCACCACAATTGTGGATTACCAGGGCAATGGGGTAACTCAGAGCCGAGCCATGGAAGTCTATGGGGTTTGTCACAGGTAGCTGTGGCTCGTCTGTGGCCGGGCGGTCTGGCGTATGTTGGGGGAACATCCACAGGGGACAGACTTATATACAGTTCGTGACGCCACCTGTAGTCTTCTGGTAATTTGTACCAGCGCTGCTGTAGATCTCTGAGGGGATGGTGAGGCAGCTAGATGTCGGGTCCCCTACAGGTGGGACTGGTCCTCAAAGTCTATGAAGTTAGTGAAGTCGGGTGCAGGTAAATAACACGTCTCACACGGTCAGCGTCTTTCCATACCTTTACTTGTAAGATGTTCAGGCAGGTCCCAGGGAGCTGATCCAAGGAGAGTGTATCTTGAGACAGCAGCTGGACAAGTTAGGGCCTCCTTTACTTTCAATACAATGAGTACAACCAGCCTGAAGCGTAGTTCCCTCAATAAACTCCAGCTAATCCATAGCTGTACTGCCCAGTCAGTTTTGTGGTAGGAGCCTTCCTGCGAGAGAGCTGAATTCCTATATTGCTGATCAGGCTCAAAGTCTTCACTCCCCCTGACCCCAGTTACGTACTGACTATAAGGGGCTGTTTGCCGTGACCTAAGGTCCGGTAAATCCCTGGTTTTCTTACCACTATGCTGAAGCTAATAGTGATCCTTCGTCCCCAGTGACCGGTTGCAATGTGCAGGACTTCTTCAATCCAAACGCACCTTTCCAATAAACTTTCCACTGTGCCTTTCGCCTTGTCCTCGCTGGTAGCATAAACACTCACACTTGCATAAAGTCGGGTAGTTACTTCCTTCATTCACTTTCTTCAAAGTTAGTTACAGATTCTCAGTTATCACTAGGCAGGAGCACGTCTCTGAACCTTTCACTGTCCTTGGAACAGGTGACTGAAGTCTTTCTGCACTAAGCTTCTTCTTTCTCTCAATGTATTCAGGTGAGTACAGCTCTGACTAGGCTAAGGTGAATTAGACCACCTGTACCAGCCTCCACGTTCTGAACTGATGATAGAGCAGGCTGGACTGCTTCCTCCCTCCAGCTAAACTCCAGACGTCTGCTCTGTCCGAAGACAGGAACTGACTTCCTTAAAATCACTCAACAAACATACACCCTGACCACTCCCTCACAAGTAACTACACTACCCTAAGGGGTGTGTCTAGTGTATGTTTGAGTGAATGGGTATTTAGCATTAAACTGCTGTCTCGCCACACACTCTCCAGGGTACTGTGTGTGCCTAACACCAGGCTACACACAATCACTGAAAAGAGGTTAGCTGGTCCTTTTAAAGCAGGGCTGCAATGATGTTGAAATGTGTTTTGGGGGATAAAATTCATTTTCTAGCCAAATATTGACTTGCAAGTAATTGCTGTTAAGCTGATCACTCTTATAACATTCTGGAGTATATGCAAATTGCCATTAGAAAAAGTGAAGCAGTAGACTTTGTAAAAATTAATATTTGTGTCATTCTCAATACTTTTGGGCCATGACTGTAGATGTGTGGAGCAACTTTGAACCTCGAAGTGACTACAGAATGTTTATAACGTACAGCCGTAAAAATAAAAAATTTTTTTTTTACAAAAATGTTTTTTTTCTGCCCCCAATATTTTATTTTCACAAGGGTAACAGGAGAAATTGCACCCCAAAAGTTGTTGTCCAATTTGTCCTGAGTATGCTGATACCCTATATGTGGGAGAAAACTACTGTATGGGCACACGTCGGGGCTCGGAAGGGAAGTAGTGACGTTTGGATTGCAGACTTTGATGGAATGGTCTGGGGTGTCATGTCGCATTTGAGAGCCCCTGATGTGCCTAAACAGTGGAAACCCTCCACAAGTGACCCCATTTTGGAAAATAGACCCCACAAGGAACTTATCTAGATGTGTGGTGAGCGCTATGAAGCCCCAAGTGCTTCACAGAAGTTTATAACGTACAGCCGTAAAAACAAAAAAAAAAATCATTTTTTTTTTTTACAAAAATGATATTTTCGCCCCCAATTTTTTATTTTCCCAGGGTAACAGAAGAAATTGGACCCCAAGAGTTATTGTGCAATTTGTCCTGAGTATGCTGATACCCCATATGTGGGGTAAACTACTGTTTGGGCGCATGGCAGAGCTCAGAAGGGAAGAGCACTGTTTGACTTTTTCAACGCAGAATTGGATGGAATTGAGATCAGACCGCCATGTCACATTTGGAGAGCCCCTGATGTGCCTAAACAGTGGAAAACTCCCCAATTCTAACTCCAACCCTAACCCCAACACACCCCTAATCCTAGGCCCAACCCTAACCATAACCCTAACCACAAACCTTACCCTAACACACCCTAACACATAATCCCAACCCTAACCCTAACTTTAGCCCCAACCCTAAACCCTAACTTTAGCCGCAACCGTAACCCTAACCCTAATGGGAAAAAGGAAATAAATACATTTTTTACATTTTATTATTTTTCCCTAACTAGGGGTGTAAAGGGGGGTTTGATTTACTATTTAAAGCGGGTTTTTATGTTTGGCAGCTGTCACGCTAAAAAGACGCTTTTTATTGCAAAAAAATAGTTTTTGCATAATCACATTTTGAGAGCTATAATTTTTGCATATTTTGGCCCACAGAGTCATTTGAGGTCTTATTTTTTGCGGTGCGAGTTGCCGTTTTAATTGTACTATTTTTGGGCACGTGACATTTTTTTGATCGCTTTTATTTTGATTTTTAGGAGGTTAGAATGAAGAAAAATCAGCAATTCATGAATTTCTTCTTGAGGGGGGCGTTTATACCGTTCCGCGTGTGAGAAAATGATAAAGCCGTTTTATTCTTCGGGTTAGTACGATTACGGCGATACCTCATTTATATAATTTTTTTTATGTTTTTGGCGTTTTATACAATAAAAAGTTTTATATAATAAATAATTATTTTTGCATCGCTTTATTCTGCGAGCTATAAATTTTTATTTTTTCGCTGATGCTGTTTGGTAGCTTGATTTTTGCGGGACAAGATGACGTTTTCAGTGGTATCATGTTTATTTATATCCGTCTTTTTGATCGCGTGTTATTCCACTTTTTGTTCCGGCGGTATGATGATAAAGCATTGTTTTTTTTGCGCTGATTTTTTTTTTAAGGGGTTCACTAAAGGGGTTAACTAGTGGGACAGTTCTATAGGGCGGGTCGTTACGGACGCGGCGATACCAAATATGTGTACTTTTATTGTTTTGTTTTTTTTATTTATATGAAGAAATTAATTTATTTGGGAATATTTTTTTTTTCCTTTATTTTGGAATTTTTTTTTTACACATGTTATTTTCATTTTTTTTAACTTATTTACTTTGTCCCAGGGTGGGACATCGCTGAATAAAGTCAGATCGATGGTCTGACAGTGTGCACAGCGCTCTGTCAGACCAGCAATCAGACAGGCAGTGCAGGAGGCTTCTCAGCGCCTGCTCTCAGCAGGCACTGAGGAAGCCGCCTCCCTGCAGGACCCGGAATGACCCCCGGCCATTTTGGATCCGGGGTCCTGCAGGGAGGAGGGTTCCTCGGAACAGCGCGATACATCGCTCTGTTCTGAGGGTCTCATGGAAGCACACAGGGAGCCCCCTCCCTGCGCGATGCTTCCCTGTGCCCCGGTACACCGCGATCATGTTTGATTACGGTGTGCCAGGGTTAATGTGCCATGACCGCTCCTGGCACATAGTGCCGGGTGTCAGCTGTGATAATTAGCTGACACCCAGCCGCAATCGGCCGCGCTCCCCCCGGGAGCGCGTTCGATCGCATGTGACGTACTATTCCCGTCCATGGTCATACGGGCCCTGGTCACATGGACGGGATAGTACGTCCGATGGCAGAAAGGGGTTAAATTTAGATTGTGTGTGCCCATGCTTCCATGCAATACATATTGCTCTTTGAGTGCTACACACGTGGTCAAAATTGTTGTTACCCCTCGTTTAATGACAGAAAAAAAACACAATAGTGACAGAAATAACTTGAATCTGACAAAAGTAATAATAAATCAAAAATCTATGAAAATGAACAAATGAAAGTCAGACACTGCTTTTCAACCATGCTTCCACAGAATAAAAAATAATAAAACTCATGAAATAGGCCTGTACAAGAAAGATGGACCCTTAACTTAATATTTTTTTGCACAACCTTTTGAGGCAATTACTGCAATCAAACGATTCTGTAACTGTCAATGAGACTTCTGCACCTTTCGAAAGGTATTTTGGCCCACTCCTCAAGAGCAAACTGCTCCAGTTGTCTCGTGTTTGAAGGTTGCCTTTTCCAGACTGCATGTTTCAGCTCTTTCCAAAGATGCTCAATAGGACTTAGGTCAGGGCTCATAGAAGGCCACTTCAGAATAGTCATGTTTTTCCTTTTCCCCATTCTTGGGTGTTTTTAGCTGTGTGTTTTTGGGTCATTATCCTGTTGAAAAACCCATGACCTGCGACTGAAACTGTAAGGTTCTATGTATATATTCCTGAAACTCAGTTTGTTCGTCAGCCATTTTACTTTCTGTCTTGCTGCAGCTATCTTGCCCTCAGTCAAAATGGAGTTTCCAGCTTGCATGTTCCCGCCCTGATTCTCTCCTTTGCTTCTTAAGCAGCCACAGCTGAGCAATCAGTGCTTCAGAATCTAGCCTGCAGTGAACCTGTGACTTGACTCCTGTAAGCCTTGGACCTTGTACTCCAGCTATTCCTACTGAGGAACTCTGAAGCACTTGTGGACTCTGAACCCTGCTCTTTGAAAGACCCACGTTTGCATGGACTTACGGTAACAGAGAAGAAGATCCTGAATCTGTATTGGAGAGTGATTGCTGGCTTGGATTACTCTGGCCTGCTGTGTCTCCTGTTTCTGTGTCTGCAAACTGTGTGACTATTTCTGCCAACTTGTATGAAGTAATACAGGACTTTTCTAAATCAAACCTGTGACTCCTGTGTTTTCAATCGCACCCCAAGCACAAGACGCTATATGAACTGTACTACATACATTACAAGATTCTGAAGCCAAAACGTTAGTGTCTGCTGGGTCTGGAAGGCTGTGTCTGCTGTACTGTGGATATCAGACGTCCGGTTGTACTTTCTGTGATGACAGTGGTTGTGACTTCTCACAACCATTCCAGGTGAGCAATTCCCTTAAGTTTTTTCTTTTTGCAGTGTTACCACAGGTAAACACTATTGTTTTTTTTTTTTTTTTTCCTTTCTTTTCTCTTTTTTGTCTGCTGTAACTCTGGATATCAGATGTCTGGTTGAAACTTTCTGTGATGATAGTGGTTGTGACTTCTCACAACCATTCCAGGTGAGCAGTTCCCTTAATTTTTTTTTTCTCTCTGCAGTGTTGCCACAGGTGAACACTATTGTTTTTTTTTTTCTCTCCCTCTTCTTCCAGTAATCCTGTCTTAAAAGATCTGGAAAATGGAGGCCCGCATAAAGGAACTTTGCGGAGTGACTGATAATATCCTTGCAGATTTGCAGAATATAAAGACCCGTTTTACAAATTACAGGACCTCAATAATCACAATTTGCAAGTGGTTGGACAGACTACCCAGGATTTGCGAGCCAGGATTGAGGTTCTAGAGGGGCGAGTCCAGGCTCCTGCCGTAGCCCCGAGTGCTGGGATTCCCAAGTTGCCCCCTTTTCGTTTTGGCGGTGAACGTGAGAAATTCAGGGGTTTATTAATCAATGCAATCTTTTTTTTTTCTGCACATGCTTCACAATTTCCCACTGAACGATCTAAGGTGCTTACTATAATTAATGTTGCTTACCAACAAGGCTTTAATGTGGGCAAACCCTCTGATTGAGACTGAGATGATTGTTTGAATCACCTTGATGATTTTATTTCAGCCATGGGGCAGGTGTTTGATGACCCCAATCGAGGTGCAACAGCTGAAGCAGCCCATGTTAGCTTTGCGCCAAGGTAAGCACTCGGTAGCTGAATATGCCTTGGATTCAGGAGATGGGCCCTTGATACCACCTGGGACAGTTCCGCCAAAAAATCATTTTTTCGAAAGGGGTTATCTCCACTGATTAAGGATGAACTTGCTCGTGCCAACCCTCCCACTGCGTTAGGTGACTTTATTAACTACTGCATCCGTATTGATACTCGTCTGACTGAACGCAGGCAAGAGAGATGGTTCGAAAGCAATCGTACTAACCTTTTCCTACCTTCCTCTCCAGCTAAGGAACCTTTGAGTAGGATTTACACGGGAAACCTGAACCTGACCCATGCAGGTAGACTCTTTACAACGACGGGTTAGTGATGCACGCAAGGAACATCGTTTTAAGGAGAATCTATGTTTCTATTGTGGTAAGTCAGGGCACTTCATTATAAACTGCCCCAGCCGTTCTCGTAAGACTACTGCAGCACTCATTCATTGTGAGTGTTGCGAGAGGGGATCTGTCAAGTCCGAGCCTCAGGCTCCAGAGAGATCTGCAGCAACAGATCTTGATTTCTCGGACTTAAACTCCGTTACCTCTGAGGACGTTGACTGTGTAAACGCTGCCATTTTTCAAGTTTCCTCAGCGGTGTCCCAGCTGAGTTGTAAGAAAAACAATTCTCATTGCTTTCTTTCCATCAAACTCTGGGTTGACTCAGCTTGGGTGTCTAGCTCTGCTATGATCGACTCAGGGCAAGTGGAAATTTTATGGATTCTCCTTTGCTCTGAAACAGGGAATACGTTCAGTGAAGAAGGCTACTCCAGTACAGATGGAAACTGTGGATGGCTCCCTGCTGACCTCTGGACCAGTGGATCAGGAAACAGAGCCTTTGAGGGTTCTTATGGGTAAAGATCATCAAGAGAAACTGTCCTTTATGCTTATCTCTTCTCCCCACTTTCCCATTATTCTAGGGCTACCATGGCTGCAGGCTCAGAATCCTACCATTAACTGGGAGACCAAGGAATTACACTTTCCAGAGAAACAGATGAGTCCAAAAGTTTCAGCTTGCTCTGTTCCTAAAGGAATCATGTCAGTCCCTGAACTACCAGCTGTATACCAGGACTATGTGGATTTATGTGACAAGAAGAACGCTGACCAGCTTCCTCCTCACCGTCCATATGATTGTCCAATTGAATTTATTGCCTGGAGCAGAGATACCTTTTGTAGATCTACCCCCTGGCGGGGCCCGAGCTACAGGCTTTAAAGGATTACATAGATAGAATCTAGCCAAGGGCTTCATACGCCCCTCTTCATCTCCTGCAGGTTGCACCCATCTTCTTTGTAAAGAAGAAAGATGGATCTCTGAGACCATGCGTAGACTATAGGGAACTCAATAAGGTTACTATTAGAAACCGTTATCCATTGCCTTTAATCCCTGAGTTATTGGAGAGAGTGCGACATGCCAAAATTTTTTCTAAACTAGATCTTCGTGGGGCCTATAACTTAGTCCGTATTAGACCTGGGGATGAATGGAAGACTGCATTCAGGTCACGCTATGGACACTTTGAATATCTAGTTATGCCTTTTGGTCTGAGTACCGCCCCAGCCACTTTCCAACACTTGGTGAATGACATCTTCCGGGATCTCCTAGATACATTCGTGGTAATTTTATTTGGATGATATTCTAATTTTTTCTAACTCACAGAGGAACATCATGGACATGTGAGAATGGTCTTGGAACGTCTAAGACAAAATCATCTTTACATCAAACTTGAAAAGTGTGAATTCCATAGGACCGAAATTCAATTTCTGGGTATGTACTGTCTACACAAGGAATTAGTATGGATGGAAGCAAAACCCAAGCCATCAAGGATTGGCCAAGTCCTAGAAATGTGAAGGAGGTACAGCGCTTCATCGGGGTTTTCCAACTTCTATAGACGTTTCATTAGAAATTTCTCTGAGGTAGTGTCACCTATCACTCAACTTACCCGGAAAGAGTCTAGGTTTCCTGGACTCCCCAAGCCCAGGAAGCATTTTTCCGTCTAAAAGATAAATTTACCACTGCACCTTACCTAGTACATCCCAACCCGAGCTTGCCTTCATAATAGAGGTGGATGCTTCAGACTGTGCCGTTGGAGCTATACTCTCTCAGAGAACAGGTGAGAGAATGTCTTGCATCCCTGTGCCTTCTTTTCCCAGCAGTTGTCTTCGGCTGAGAGGAACTCGATGTGGGCAATAGAGAGTTGTTGGCCATTATTGCCGCCTTCAAAGAAGGAGACACCTTCTTCAGGGAGCTGCACAGCAAATAGTCGTCCTGACAGACCATCGTAACCTTGAGTTTATCAGGTCGGCTAAGTGCCTGACTCCTCGCCAGGCTCGCTGGAAATCTTTTCTTAAACCAATTTAATTTATCATCTCTTATAGACCAGGATCGCGCAATGGAAAGGCTGATGTACTCTCTAGGATTTACTCAGCAGAGACACGTCCAATTACTCCTCCTAAGACTATCTTCCTGACTCTAGATTCCTAGGGGTAATTCATAATCAAGACCTACTTAAGGACATCAAGGAAGCATACCATGCGGATTCCTTTTTGGCACAACCCCAAGGGACGTAAGTCTTGTCTTAAGAATGGGGTGTGGATTCAGGACAACGTCTGTATATTCCTGAAAAAGTCAGATTAAGAGTATTGCAACTCATTCACGATTCCAAGATAGCTGGGCATAGAGGAATTCTAAAGACACAGGAATTTCTTTCTCGTTTCTTTTGGTGGCCCACTTGCAGGAAGGATGTTTTGAATTATGTCACTTCATGTGAGGTCTGTGCAAGATGCAAAACACCTCGCTCCTCACCAACTGGTCTGTTACAAACCTCTTCCCACCCCGTCCCGCCCGTGGGGATCCATTTCTATGGACTTCATTGTGGAGTTACCAACCTCTCAGGGGAAGAACACCATTCTAGTGGTGGTTGACCGTCTAACAAAGGCAGCTCATTTTATCCCTTGTGTCGGCTTACCCACTGCAAAACAGACATCAGATTTGATGATTAAAGATGTGTTTCGCTTACATGGAGTACGGATGAGGTTATTTCGGATCGAGGGGTGCAATTCACTTCTAGGTTTTGGCAAAATTTCTGTGCAGCATTGGACATTAAAGTAAACCTTTCTTCTGCTTTTCATCCCCAGACTAATGGACAGACCGAACGAACCAATCAAACCTGGAGCAGTATCTCCGCTGCTTTATCTGCCACCTACAGGATGATTGGGTGGATCTACTTCCATTAGCTGAGTTCTCGTATAACAACTCCAGAGTGCCTCCACTAAACAGTCTCCTTTTTACTCTAATCTAGGTTATCATCCTAACATTCTACCACGATTTCCCATAGAAACGCCTTTACCCAGCAGTGGCTGAAAGAATCACGTCTTTACAGAAGAATATGGATCTTCTAAAGGAAAATCTGGAATCGCTCAAGAAAAAGGGACAAGAAAGCAGCAGATAAATTTCGTAAACCTGCACCAGCTTTCAAGGTAGGAGACTTGGTCTGGCTGTCAACCAGAAATCTTAAGTTAAGGATTCCATCGTCTAAGTTGGGACATAAGTACATTGGACCCTATAAAATCAGTAAAATTATAAGTGCCGTTGCTTGTCGTCTTCAACTGCCCAGAACTATGAGAATCCACCCTGTCTTTCATGTATCCCTACTAAAGGCTGCGACACCCAATACGTTTCCTGGACGTTCCTCTCCTTGCCCTGACCCAGTGCTAGTCGATGGTCAGGAAGAATTTGTGGTGGAAAGGATTTTAGATTCCAGGTTGTATAGAAATCAGTTACAATATCTGATAAATGGCAGGGCTACCCAGTGGAGGACAACTCATGGAACCGGTCAATAACGTTAATGCTCCTCGCTTGCTCCGTCAGTTTCATCAGAGGTACCCACACAAGCCTGGTCTGAGGTCATCCGGAGGTTGTCCTTAAGGGGGAGTAATGTAAGGTTCTATGTATATATTCCTGAAACTCAGTTTGTTCGTCAGCCATTTTACTTTCTGTCTTGCTGCAGCTATCTTGCCCTCAGTCAAAATGGAGTTTCCAGCTTGCATGTTCCCGCCCTGATTCTCTCCTTTGCTTCTTAAGCAGCCACAGCTGAGCAATCAGTGCTTCAGAATCTAGCCTGCAGTGAACCTGTGACTTGACTCCTGTAAGCCTTGGACCTTGTACTCCAGCTATTCCTACTGAGGAACTCTGAAGCACTTGTGGACTCTGAACCCTGCTCTTTGAAAGACCCACGTTTGCATGGACTTACGTAACAGAGAAGAAGATCCTGAATCTGTATTGGAGAGTGATTGCTGAGCTTGGATTACTCTGGCCTGCTGTGTCTCCTGTTTCTGTGTCTGCAAACTGTGTGACTATTTCTGCCAACTTGTATGAAGTAATACAGGACTTTTCTATATCAAACCTGTGACTCCTGTGTTTTCATCGCACCCAAGCACAAGACGCTATATGAACTGTACTACATACATTACAGAAACCAAGCTTTCTGACATAGGGCAGCACATTTCTCTCTAGAATCCCTTGATAGTCTTGAGATTTTATTGCACCCTGCACAGATTCTAGACACCCTGTGCTAGATACTGCAAAGCTGCCCCTGAAGATAACAGAGCCTCCTCCATGTTTCACAGTAGGGACAGTGTTCTTTCTTAATATGCTTCATTTTTTCCTTCTGTGAACATAGAGCTGCTGTGCCTTGCCAAAAAGTTCCATTTTTGTCCATCTGTCCATAGCACATTCTCCCAGAAGCTTGGTGGCTTGTCAACATGAAGTTTGGCAAATTCCAGTCTGGCTTTTTTATGATTTTTTTTCAATAATGGTGTCCTCCTTGGTCGTCTCCCATGAAGTTCCCGTTGGCTCATACAACGACGGATGGTACGATCTGACACTGATGTTCTTTGAGCTTGAAGTTCACCTTTAGTCTGTTTAGAAGTTTTTCTGGGCTTTTTTGTTACCATTCGTATTATCCGTCTCTTTGATTTGTCATCAATTTTCCTCCTGTCGCCACGTCCAGAGAGGTTGGCTACAGTCCCATGGAGCTTAATTTTCTGAATAATATGTGTAACTTTAGTCACAGGAACATCAAGCTGCTTGGAGATGGTCTGATAACTTTTACCTTTAACATGTTTGTCTATAATTTTCTTTCTAATCTCCTGAGACAATTATTTCCTTCGCTTCCTCTGCTCCATGTTGAGTGTGATACACACCATGTCACCAAACAGCACAGTGAGTATCTGTAGACCTCTATACAGGCCCACTCACTGATTCCAATATTGTAGACACCTGTGATGCTAATTGGTGGACACACCTTGATCATGTCCCTTTTGTCATATTATTTTCAGGGGTACCGTCATTACTGTCCAGGCCTATTTCATGAGTATTATTTTTTTTTAAATTCCGTGGAAGCATGGATGAAAAGTAATGTCTGACTTTCATTTGTTCATTTTCATAGATTTTTGATTTACTATTACTTTTGTCAGATTCAAGTTATTTCTGTGACCATTGCGGGGTTTTCTGTCATTAAATGAGGGTACCAACAATTTTGACCACGTGTGTATAATTGTGCAGCATGGATGCACTCAATAATTGGTTGGGGCTCCTTTTGTATCAATTACTGCATCAATACGGCGTGGCATGGAGGTGATCAGTCTGTGACACTGCTGAGGTGTTATGGAAGCCCAGGTTTGTTTTGATATCAGTCCTTGGCTCATCTGCATTGTTGGGTCTTGTGTCTCTCATCTTCCTCTTGACAATACCCCATAGATTCTCTATGGGGTTGAGTTCAGATGAGTTTGCTCGACAATCAAGCACAGTGATACTGTTGTTTCTAACCAGGTATTGGTACTTTTGGCAGTGTGGACAGGTGGCAAGTCCTGCTGGAGAATTAAATATCCATCTCCAATAAGCTTGTCAGCAGAGAGAAGCATGAAATGCTCTAAAATTTCCTGGTAGACGGCTGTGCTGACTTTGGTCTTGATAAAACACAGTGGACCTACACCAGCAGATGACATGGCTCCCCAAACCATCATTGATTGTGGATACGTCACACTAGACCTCAAGCAGCTTGGATTGTGTGCCTCTCCACTCTTCCTCCAGACTCTGTGACCTTAATTTCCAAATGAAATGCAAAATTTACTTTCAACTGAAAACAACAACTTGGATCATTGAGCAACAGTCTACTTCTTTTCTCCTTGGCCCAGGTAAGACAATTCTGGCGTTGTCTATTGGTCATGAGTGGCCTGACACAAGGAATGCGACACTTGTACCCCATGTCCTGGATACGTCTGTGTGTGGTAGCTCTTGAAGCAATGACTCCAGCAGCATCTATTCCTTGTGAATCTCCCTCAAATTTTTGAATGCCCTTTTCTTAACAATCCTTTCAAGGCTGCGGTCATCCGGTTGCTTGTGCACCTTTTTCTACCACACTTTTTCCTTCCACTCAACTTTCCATTAATATGCTTGGATACAGCACTCTGTGAACAGCCTTTAACCCCTTTACCACCTTGGACATATAGGTACATCCAAAGTAGGCTCCTCCTGTTGCTGCGGGCTCCGACAATGAGCCCGCAACTTTTCCGGCACGTCAGCTGATTTGAACAGCTGACATGTGCCCCTACCAGCTATGGGTGGAATCGCGATCCATCCATGGCTGTTAAGAGACTGTTGGAGACTACTGAAACAAGTGAAAAGTAAGAAAAAAATGCTTTTAAAAATACTGAAAAAATAAAAGTAAAACTTCAAATCTTCATTCAAAAGAATAAAAAACACATATTTGGTATCGCCAAGTTCAGAATCGCCTGATCTATCAATATATAAAAAGAATTAATCCGATCGGTAAACGGGGTAACAAAAAAAAAAAATAAAAACGCCAGAATTACTTTTTTTGGGTTGCAGTAAAATGCAATCAGAAGATCATATCAACAACAAAATGGTATTAAAGGGAATCTGTCACCCCATTTTTCGACCATCAGCTGTAGCCACCGCCATCAGGGGCTTATCTACAGCATTCTGTAAATGCTGTAGATAAGCCCCCAATGTCACCTGAAAGAGAAGAAAAAACGAGTTATATTATACTCACCCAGGGCAGTACGATGGGCTTCGCGGTCCGGTACCTCCCATCTTCTAGCGAAGCCCTCCTCTTCGTAGCTTCCCGTTGCGGCTCGGGGGCAGGCGCACTGCTCTGCCCTGGGGAGGGCAGAGCAGAGTACTGCAGTGCGCAGGCCCCGGGAAAAGTCAGAGAGGTCCGCGACGGGAAGCTAAGAAGAGGATGGCTTTGCTAGAAGATGGAGGCGCCGGACCGAACCGCGACACCCATCGGACCGGACAGCGGACCCCCCTGGGTGAGTATAATATAACACGTTTTTTCTTCTCTTTCAGGTGACATCGGGGCTTATCTACAGCATTACAGAAGCTGTAGATAAGCCCCTATGGCAGTGGCTACAGCTGATGGTCGAAAAATGGGGTGACAGATTCCTTTTAATAAAAACTTCAGCTCGGTACGCATAACATAAGCCCCCACCTGGTCCCAGATCACGAAAAAAGGGAATGGTCTTGAAAAACAGCGACTTTTTTTTTTTTAGAAAATTTGGATTTTTTTTTTACCACTTAAATAAAAAAGAACCTATACATGTTTGATATATACGAACTCATAATGACCTGGAATCAAAAGGCAGGACAATTTTAGCATTTAGTGAACATGGTAAAAAAACAATTGTGGAATTGCACTTCTTTTTGCAATTTCACAGCACTTTGATTTTTTTCAACGTTTTCAATACAATATATGGCAAGTCCAATGGAGTAGATCAAAAGTACAACTTGTCCAGCAAAACACAAGCCCTCACCACGGCCTTATTGATGGAAAAATAAAAAAAATGTATGGCTCTGGGAAGAAGGGGAGCAAAAAACGGAAACTCAAAAACCCAAGGTGGTTAAGGGGTTAATGTCATCCATAACCTAAACAATTAAAAACAAATCAATTAAAACATAAACAAATCTTTTCGGGTGGAAAAAGAAAAATAGAGAACTAAAATAATGTGGTTGCATAAATATTCACACTCTTAAACTAATACTTTGCATATGTGCCCTTTGAATTTATGACAGCATTCAATCTTTTTGGGTAAG
>JARQOD010000006.1:249208606-249257114 GCA_033576555.1 Oophaga sylvatica
CCAAAGTAGGCTCCTCCTGTTTGCTGGGGGCTCCGACAATGAGCCCGCAACTTTTCCGGCACGTCAGCTGATTTGAACAGCTGACATGTGCCCCTACCAGCTATGGTGGAATCGCGATCCATCCATGGCTGTTAAAGACTGTTGGAGACTACTGAAACAATGAAAAGTAAGAAAAAAATGCTTTTAATAATACTGAAAAAATAAAAGTAAAACTTCAAATCTTCATTCAAAAGAATAAAAAACACATATTTGTATCGCCAAGTTCAGAATCGCCTGATCTATCATATATAAAAAGAAATAATCCGATCGTAAACGGGTAACAAAAAAAAAATAAAAACCCAGAATTACTTTTTGGGTTGCAGTAAAATGCAATCAGAAGATCATATCTACAACAAAATGGTATTAAGGGAATCGTCACCCCTTTTTTCGACCATCAAGCTGTAGCCACCGCCATCAGGGGCTTATCTACAGCATTCTGTAATGCTGTAGATAAGCCCCCAATGTCACCTGAAAGAGAAAAAAACAGTTATATTATACTCACCCAGGGCAGTACGATGGGCTTTCGCGGTCCGTACCTCCCATCTTCTACGAAGCCCTCCTCTTCGTACTTCCCGTTGCGGCTCGGGTGAAAGGCGCACTGCTCTGCCCTGGGGAGGGCAGAGCAGAGTACTGCAGTGCGCAGGCCCCGGGAAAAGCAGAGGGTCCGCGACGGGAAGCTAAGAAGAGGATGGCTTTGCTAGAAGATGGGAGGCGCCGGACCGAACCGCGACACCCATCGGACCGGACAGCGGACCGCCCCTGGTGAGTATAATATAACACTTTTTCTTCTCTTCAGGTGACATCGGGGGCTTATCTACAGCATTACAGAATGCTGTAGATAAGCCCCTGATGGCAGTGGCTACAGCTGATGGTCGAAAAATGGGGTGACAGATTCCTTTTAATAAAAACTTCAGCTCGGTACGCATAACATAAGCCTCACCTGGTCCCAGATCACGAAAAAAGTGAATGGTCTTGAAAAACAGCGACTTTTTTTTTTTAGAAAATTTGGATTTTTTTTTTACCACTTAAATAAAAAAGAACCTATACATGTTTGATATATACGAACTCATAATGACCTGGAATAAAAAAGGCAGGACAATTTTAGCATTTATGAACATGTAAAAAAACAATTGTGGAATTGCACTTCTTTTTGCAATTTCACAGCACTTTGATTTTTTTCAACGTTTTTCAATACAATATATGGCAAGTCCAATGGAGTAGATAAAAGAAACAACTTGTCCAGCAAAACACAAGCCCTCACAACGGCCTTATTGAGGGAAAAAATAAAAAAATGTATGGCTCTGGGAAGAAGGGGACAAAAAACGAAACTCAAAAACCAAGGTGGTTAAGGGGTTAATGTCATCCATAACCTAAACAATTAAAAACAAATCAATTAAAACATAAACAAATCTTTTCGGTGGAAAAAGAAAAATAGAGAACTAAAATAATGTGGTTGCATAAATTCACACTCTTAAACTAATACTTGCATATGTGCCCTTTGAATTTATGACAGCATTCAATCTTTTTGGTAAGAGCCTATCAGTATATTATTTTGTTGATCTAAAGGTAGGCTTAGGTTTGTTGTGTTGAGAGGTGAAATTCCTCTTCATCTTTTTAGTTAAGGCAAAAAATTTTTATTGCAGAATAATCACTGTAAATTATGGCAGCTGTGTACTATTTAAGTTTAAATGTGATTGGCTAATTCTGAACACAACCACAATACCAATTATAATAGGGTGTTTACACTTAGCAACTACATTATTTTAATTTGTTATTTTTATTCAGTTTGTTTCTTACTGTATTTGTACATAGTAAGGCGATATAAAAATGGACAAAAGTTCTTAAATTATTCTTTTTGGTATGACTTTTTTTTACATGACAAAATCTGACATTGTAACAAGTTGTTAGACTTTACCATGTACTGTAAACCGCTTCTGTCTTCTCCTGGGCTCCTCAACTATATATATCACCCAGGACCAACCTACTCCTGCTAGATTGCAGGAGTAAAAGCTTTAACTCCATACTGTAAATTTCCAATAGCTGGGGGTTAAAGCTCAGAAAATCTACAGCTGTTGGTTGTTATGGGCTTAAATCAGTGTTTTATTAATGCATGGTTTTCAGCCCAACTTCTACATGTACAGGTAGTCCTCGACTTACGACGTTGATCCGTTCTTACGCGGCGTCGTAAACCGAATTTCGACGTAAGTCGGAACATATTTTCATACAGTACTGTACCATAATAACAGTACAGTAACTGTACTCTACTGCAATCACCTATTCTAACACAGTACCCTACATAATTATCAATAAACACAGTAAAATATTGTGCAGTACAGTACATTTAATAATGAAATGAAGTGCTGTAACAGTAATAAACAGTGTACTGTACTGTACTGTAATAAACAAAGATAACAAATTCCCAAAGAGAGAACAGCTTATTGGAAGAAGCTGCAAAGGTGCTGGAGATACTGGGGCAGGTGAGTCAAGAGGGCAGGTGAGTCAAGAGGGGCAGCTGAGTAAGGATACAGGTACAGGATCTGTTGCAGGATTTGTTGCAGGCCTCTCTACCTTCTTGAAGTACTGCTGCAGGTTAGTTTGGAAGCAGACCATCTTCTTCTCCTCCAAGATCTCCTTGTAACAGCTGAGGGAGTCCATGACTCCTCTGGCAACCCTAGTGTACCTCTCCATGTTGGGATCCTCAGCCTCAAACCTTGACAACCCTTCTTCTATCAGGCAAAACCTCCTGCCAAGCCCTGTCTTGTAAATCTCTTGGGTTCTGGGTTGGTATGTCTTCCCCTTCCTCTATCATCTGCTTCTCCAGTTGAATAAGGTCCTCAGCAGATAACTCCTCTCCATGAGATCCAGTAGCTCTGTGACATCATCCACCTCCACCTCCAGATTCATTTCTTACTCATATCAACAACGTTCTTTATGACACTAGTCACTGACTCTTGGACCTCTGTGACATCATTCACAAACTGGGACACAGTTTTTTCCACACACCATTCATACTGGTCTGCTTAACCTCATCCCAGGAATCAGCAATGTTATTCACAGCATCAAGAATGTTGTATGTTTTCCAAAAGTCTTTCAGAGTCAAGTCCTTATTCTTTTCAGTTCTGCTAAAGCATTACCAATGACTCTTCGGAGGTAGTAGGCCTTGAAAGTACAATGACTCCTTGGTCCATAGCTGTATTAGGGCGGTGGTATAGGTGGAAGGTAAACCACCTTGACATTAGGGTTAAAGTCATCCAGATGGGCAGGGTGTCCAGGCATTGTCCAGAATTAGCAACACCTTAAAGGGATATCCTTGAGGTACAGTACCGCTCCATGCCTCGCACAAAATGGTTGGTGAACCATCATCAAAACACTGCAAGTGTCACCCATGCCTTCCTATTAGACTTCCAGATGACTGGTAGTTGACCCTTTGAAATGCCCTTGAGTGCCCTTGGATTCTCAGCCCGATACACCACATGGCTTCAGTTGTAGTCGCCACAGCATTGCCCCCAAGAAGCAAAGTCAGTCTCTCCTTGCCGACTTTATGACCTAGTGCCGACTTCTCCTCCTTGGCGATGTAAGTACGTTAGGCAAACGTTTCCAAAAAAAGCCTGTCTCATCCACATTGAAGACTTGTTGCGCACAGTAACCACCCTCCTCAATTAACTCAGTCAATGCTTTAGGAAATTCAGTTGCTGCTTTCCTCATCAGCACTAGCAGCCTCACCTTGCACTTTAATGTTATGGAAATTGGCACGATCCTTAAACCTCATAAACCAACCCCTACTCGCCACAAATTCTTCCCTTTCACTTCCTTCCCCCTTTTCTCTTTTCAACACCTCAAACAGTCGCCTAGCCTTCTCTTGAATAACCATAAGGCTCACAGGGATGCGGCGTTGATTTTGGTCTTCCAACCAAAGCACCATCTTTCCATCTCAAGAATAAGCCCACTACGCTGCTTTGTTATCACAGTCGCTTTCATAGGAGCAGATCCTTTCACATGTTCAAGGATGCGATCTTTATCCTTGATAATCGTAGCGACAGTCGAACGACTAAGTCCTAAATGACCTGCCAATTTCTGTTGGTGTTTCCCCTTTATCTGATCGCCTTATGATATCCACTTTCACCTCCATGGTGATGGCCTTCCTTTTCTTTGATGCACTGGTATCAGATGAGTCTGGCTTACGTTTGGGCGCCATAATGAAGGGTGTTATGGCGTGCAGGAGGCTTGTTTTCCTCTTGTAACCGGGTACAGTGTACAGTACTGTTCTCTGTCCTGGACTTCCGCCGCTGCACGTAGTTCGACTTACGACAGAAAATTGCGTAAGTCGGAACGAGGCCGTCGTAAAAAGTGTCGTAAACACGAGACTACTAACTCGAGACCGTCATAACCCGAGGACTACCTGTATAATCATCCTTAGAAAACTCATGGGCACCATTAAACCTACAGTATATAAAAAAAACGTGGAAGATAGTTAAGACTGTAAAGAGCACATCCGGCAGTCAAAAACATTGAATACAATTACAAGAAATCTTGCACAATGGAAAATGTCTTTGCAATGACCTGTCCTGATCATTCTACATTCTTTAACATATTAAAAATGCAAAGTCATGAAGAAAGAGCTGTGGAATTCTAGAAATCACAGGATTGATGCTGATGCACATAATGAAAAACCTTTTTCAAAATACCTTGATTTATTCAGTATCAAGTGTGAGTCAGGGAAGGAGAAAAAGTTGATCCAGCTTCTGATCCAACATTCAAGGAGACGTGGTAAAATCAAGAAGTCTTTATTCCAGAAGACAAAATCAATAGAAAAAATACAAAATATAGGAAACAAACATCTCTATGGTAAAGGAATAGTAGGGGGGAGGGGACACAGAAAATTGAGAACACCATACACCTTTTAAACACAAGTGTATTCTTAGACTTGGATCATGTGATTTTCATAATTCTATGTTTTTTCCTTCTTGATGCGAGAAACTAGAAAAATTTGGACAACTAAAGCATTAAATGATATTGAAACAAGCATCATATTTAAGTAATCTCTAAATAAAAGTAGGACCATAAATACTAAATTTCAAATGACTGCGTTCCAGTTTAATCAACAACTGCCATTTCAGACTAGTAGTGTTGTTGCCAGCCATAAAATTTCCTTTATTCTCAATTTATCTCCTAAAAAAATCTAAGATTGTAAATGACATAATATTGAATAATGAATAGTTTTAGTTACACAAACATCTCCTAGAAAAGAGTATGGTATTTAACCCCTTTCTGACATCGGACGTAATATTCCGTCCATGTGACCTGGGCCTATTTGACCATGCACGGAATATTAAGTCATTGCAATCACCTGGACACACGAACGGCACGGGGGATCGACGCCGGGTTTTAGATGATTCTGACAGCTGACACTAGGTGCCAGGAGTGGTCACAGACCGCTCCCGG
This sequence comes from Oophaga sylvatica, assembly GCA_033576555.1. Classification (NCBI taxonomy): domain Eukaryota; kingdom Metazoa; phylum Chordata; class Amphibia; order Anura; family Dendrobatidae; genus Oophaga; species Oophaga sylvatica. Next base: position 249,214,088 of record JARQOD010000006.1, read on the forward strand.
GACATTAACCCCCGAAATGCTGCGATCGAACATGATAGCATCATTCCGGAACTCGGCAGAGGGCTGACAGCCCCTCTTCCTTTGGATCGGAGACCCCGGGGCGTGACCAGGAACACGATAGTTGCCATGGTGACCCCATGTCCCAGATCACCAGAGTGAGGAAACTTGCTGATCGTACGCAGTGCATGATCAACAAGTCTCTTTGTCAGTGAAGAGTTGACAGCTTCTATGACATGCAGTTGCTGCTTCATCTCCATCCTATAGAAGCGATCAGCCTGCAAAAAATGATTGTCCCATACTGAGACAAAGTAAAAAGTTAGAAAAAAGTAAAAAAATTAAAATAATTGCAAAAATATATAAAAAAAAAATAATGAAAAAGAACAATATATTCTAAATAATAAATATTTGAATGGAAAAAAATCTAAACAATAAAGTACGCATATTTGGTACCTCCGCGTCAGCAATGACCTGACCTATAAAACTGTCCACTAGCTCACCACTATAGTGAACAACATAAAAAACAATGCAAAAAAATACAATGCTTTATCATCATACCACCGAACAAAAAGTGGAATGAATCAAAAAGACGGATATAAATAAACATAGAACCGCTGAAAACATCATCTTGTCCCACAAAAAACAAGCCGCCATACAACTCCATCAGCGGAAAAATAAAAAAAAGTTATAGCTCTCAGAATAAAGAGGAATATAGTTTTTATTGTACAAAAGTGGCAAAACATAAAAAATTATATATAAATGAGTATCGCTATAATCATACTAACCCAAAGAAAAAAACTGCTTTATCAATTTTACCACACACGGAAAGATATAAACACCCCCCCAAAAAAAATTCATGAATTGCTGTTTTTGTTCATTCTGCCTCCCAATAATTGGCATAGAAAGCGATCAAACAATGTCATGTGCCCGAAAATGGTACCAATAAAAACGTCAACTCGTCCCGCAAAAAACAAGACCTCACATGAATCTGTGGGCCAAACTATGGAAAAATTATAGCTCTCAAAATATGGCGATGCAAAAAACTATTATAATATATTATAATATAATGCCTCTTTCACACGTCCTGATATTTCCGGTACGGAAGATGTCAGTGTGCGTGTGTGTAACACTTGCGGCACACGTGTGGCATGCAGGTGCCGCATCAGTACCACACGGATGGGTGACAGGGAAAAGCGTTACAGCAAGCGCTGTTCCCCGGTGCCGGGTGCTGAACACTGCTCTCATTATTCTCCCCTGCTCTGCCGGCGATTCGCGAGAGCAGAGTAGAATGATGAGAGTTATATTTAAGTGATAGAAGAAACAGCAGGTGGCAGCTAATGGGACTATTACTCCCATCATCCTACTCCTGCTAATAACTGTGACAGCAGGAGCGGCTGATGGGTGTATTCATCAGCCGCCACCTGCGCTATAAATAAAAAAAAAACAGCATGGGGTCCCCCTCATTTTTGACAGTCTTGCTAAAGCTCATAGCGTTGGGCTGCTATTCTCAGGCTGGTAAGGGGCCATGGATATTGACCCCCCAGCCTAAAAATAGCAGCCGCATCGGCCCAGAAAATTCACATCTATTACATGCGCCAATTCTGGTGCTTTGCCCGGCTCTTCCCACTTGCCCTGTAGTGGTGGCAAGTGGGGTTCATATTTGTGTGGTTGATGTCACCTTTGTATTGTCCAGTGACATCAAGCCCACGGCTTAGTAATAGAGAAGCGTCTATAAGACATCTATCCATTACTAATTCTATAATTATATGGTAAATAAAGACACAGCCAGAATAAAGTCTTTTATTAGAAATAAAACAAAACACGGTTTTACTTTTTTGTTATTTTTAAAGTTATACTCACCAAACACCTATACCACCGAAGCCCTTGTTCTCTTGTAATAAAAGTAAAATAAAAAAACAATATACCATATCTGTCTGTAGTTTTGTCCCACACCGTAATCCATGTCTGGGGGATAATTAGTTTTCAACCTAGATGGTACCAAGATGCGACCGTCCAGGCTGAAAACCACTGGTGAATGAGCTGCTAGGAACACAGTGTCAGTGACCAGGGGTGATGTCATAGAGGTTACCTCCGGTCACTGGGCTCCCTTCCCAGCCGGCTGAGCTGCGGTGAGATCTGGTGAGATTCCCACCAGCACCGTGAGTAATAATCCCATCAGCCGCCGCTTGCTATCTCTTTTATTACTTAAATGTAATTGTCATCATTCTCCCCTGCTCGCACCGATCACCGGCAGAGCAGGGGAGAATGATGAGGGCCATATTCACACATGGTGCTGGGTAACAGTGCTTACTGTAACGCTGCTTTCCCCATGCCGATCCGTGTCACACAGATGACATCCTTATGTATTATGCGTATGCACGTGTGCGGGATGTTTTGTGGCCCGTGCTTACATTAAAAAATGGACATGTCAGCATGTTTAGCTCACGGACACACCATCCGTGGAAGCACACTGACATGTGCACAGAGCCATTCACTTGAATAGGCAAATAGCGCTCCGTTCCTCCCGAGTCTCTCCGTATGGCTAAGTAGTACTGTACAGCCACAAATGGGGAATTGCCACGTTCAGTAGAAATTGTGGGACAAATTTTGGTGCCATTTTTACCCACTTGTGTGAAAATATAAAATCTTTGGCTAAAACAAAATTTTCATGGTAAAAATGTAGACATTTTGTCTTCACTGCCCAATGGTATAAAATTTTGTGACACACCCATGGTGTCAATATGATCACTGCACCCCTAGATGAATTCATTGAGAGGTGTAGTTCGTAAAATGGGGTCACTTATGGAGGGTTCTGCTCTTCTGGCATCTCATGGGCTCATGTCATGTCATGCACCTGCAAACCATAACAGTAAAATCTTGTGCTTCTTGCCTTCTGACCTTTGCACTGTGCCAGAAAAATATTTCCCAGTTACAAGTAGGGTATTTGCACACTTAGGAAAAATGGACCTCAGAGTGTTGTAAAAACATTTCCTATTAGCCCTTAGAAAAATTAAAAACTTGGGGCTAAAACAACATTTTAGTGGTAAAAATGTAATTTATTCTTTCTTCACCATTCACTGCTACAAAATAAAATGTGAGGCAAATGTGGTGTTAAAATGATCACTGCACCCCTAGATGAATTCACTAGTTTGTAAAAGGAGTTAACATATAGTGGGTTTCTGTTGTTCTGGCACCTCAAGGGCTCTGCCAATGTGACATGGCACCCTCAAACCATTCCAGCAAAATCTGAACTGGCGCCTCTTCACTTCTGAGCTTTGCACTGTGCCTCAAAAGTAGTATTCCTCTACAAATTGGGTATCTGCGTACTCAAGAGAAATTGCACAACTTATAAAAAACAATTTTTCCTGTTACCCTTGTGAAAATAAAAAATTGGGGGAGAAAAGATTATTTTGGGGGAAAAAATGATTTTTTATTTTCACGGCTCTACGTTATAAACTTCTGTGAAGCACTTGAGGGTTCAAAGTGCTCACCACACATCTAGATAAGTTCCTTGGGGGTCTAGTTTCCAAAATTGTGTCACTTGTGGGGAGTTTCCACTGTTTAGGCACATCAGGGGCTTTCCAAACGCGACATGGCGTCCGATCTCAATTCCAGCCAATTTTGCGTTGAAAAAGTCAAACGGCGCTCCTTCCCTTCTGAGCTCTGCCTTGCGCTCAAACAGTGGTTTACCCTCACATATGGGGTATCAGCGTACTGAGGAGAAATTGCACAACTTTTGGGGTCCAATTTCTCCTGCTACCCTTGGGAAAATTAAAAAAATTTGGATCTGAAATAAATTTCTTGTGAAAAAAGTTAAATGTTCAGTCCGAAACACCGTGTCTGCAAATGGAGATTCTGATTTGGCTTTTATCCTAAGTCATATTACAAGACTCGTTAAAGGGTTGATTGTGACTTGTAGGATCGCTACTTCCAACAGGTGGCGCTATAGAGTACAAGTCCTCTTTGTTTGAAGAGGCAATTTGCATATTAAAATTTCCCAGAGGAGCATTGCACGGCGAATAAGCCTCCTTACCTCGACACGCCAGAGCTGGTATGTCACTCTCCACAAGGAGTAACCTTACCCCCCAGACCCCAGTCCAGAGCCTCTCATCTAGCCAAATCAGATCTCTCCTACTTTGCACTGACGAGGACCAACAGTCCGAAACACCGTGTCTGCAAATGGAGATTCTGATTTGGCTTTTATCCTAAGTCATATTACAAGACTCGTTAAAGGGTTGATTGTGACTTGTAGGATCGCTACTTCCAACAGGTGGCGCTATAGAGTACAAGTCCTCTTTGTTTGAAGAGGCAATTTGCATTTTTTTTTAAACATTCCAAAAATGCCTGTGAAGCACCTGAAGGGTTAATAAACTTCTTAAATGTGGTTTTGAGCATCTTGAGGGGTGCAGTTTTTAGGATGATGTCACTTTTGGGTATTTTCTATCGTATACACCCCTCAAAGTGGCTTCAAATGTGATGTGCTCCAAAAAAAAAAATGTGTTGAAAAATGACAAATCACTGGTCAACTTTTAACTGTTAGAACTTCCTAACAAAAAAAATTTTGGTTCCAAAATTATGCTGATGTAAAGTAGACATGTTGGAAATGTTACTTATTAAGTATTTTGTGTGACATATCTGTGATTTAAGGGCATAAAAATTAAAAGTTGGAAAATTGCAAAATTTTCAAAATTTTCCCCAAATTTCCGTGTTTTCACAAATAAACGCAAGTTATATCAAAGAAATTTTACCACTATTATGAAGTACAATATGTCACGAGAAAACAATGTCAGAATCACTGGTATCCATTGAAGCGTACCTCATAAACCGATAGAGGTCAGAATTGTAAAAATTGTCCAGGTCATTAACATGCAAACCACCCTTGTGGGTAAAGGGGTTAAAAAACACAAAAGATTAAAAAAAATATTTCTTTTATTAAAATGTCATCACAGCTGAGTAATATAACCGGACATATAATCAGTAGTTTATGGTTAATTCTGAATTTTCTATTAATAAAGACAATTCTAATTAAACTATAAAATAAGTCCAACATCGCAGTAATAATCACAGGCTTTGTGTTCATTTTAACCAATTTGAGATTAGAGATGGGCGGACCCCTGGGTTCAGCCGAACAGTTAGGCCGGTTTCACACGTCCTGATATTTCCGGTACCGGAGATATCAGTGTCCGTGTGTGTACTACATGCGGCACACGTGTAGCAACCATGTGCCGCATCAGTACCACACGGACACCCGCTGGGGAAGTAGCACTACTGTAAGCCGCTGTCCCCAGCGGCTGGTGCTCAAGCCGGCTGTCATTCTGCCCTGCCTGCGAGCAGAGAACAATGAGCGGTATATTAAAGTCTGAATGACAGCAGGTGTCGGATGATGGGGGTAACAGTCCCAAAAGCCCCCACCTGCTGTCGTTCGGATTTTAATATATCGCTCATCGCTCTCCTCTGCTCGCAGGCAGAGCAGGGAGAATGACAGCTGGCTTCAGCATCAGCTGCCGGGGAACAGCGCTTACAGTAGACACTTCTTCCCCAGCGGTCGTCCGTGCACACGGAGGACAGTGTTCACCGTTCTCCGTGTGCGGCACGTTTTGCGGGCAGTGTGTCCATGTGATAACGGACATGTCTGCGTGTATTGCACACGGACACACGGTCCATCAAAACACACTGACATCTACATAGACCATTCATTTGAATGGGTCTATGTGTGTCAGTGTCTCCGGTACGTGAGAAAACTGTCACCACACGTACTGAGACACTGACATGTGATAGGGGCCTTGAATAAAAAAAGTTTAGGTATCAGAACAATATCCGGACCCTATTCACTTGAATGTGGGGCTCGAACCTCCAGTGTTTGCCACACGGTCATGTACATGACAGAATGGCAAACCCTACTTATGATCGGAGGTAAAATTATTACTGCCGGTCAGACAGTTGCGGTTTCCAGGCTGTCAAATGACAGCTTGAGCCCGCAGCTGTGATCGGAGGTATAAATTTTACCTCAGGTCACTGGCATAGGCTGATGGGACAACTACTCCCATGAATCTATGAAGAGGGAGGGAAAAAAACAAATTTATAAAATTTATAAATATATAGATTTATAATATAATTGATTTTGATATCACCAGTGTATACTTCATCTGTCATATTAATGCGTCATATGCCTACAGTACAGACCAAAAGTTTGGACACACCTTCTCATTTAAAGATTTTTCTGTATTTTCATGACTATGAAAATTGTAAATTCACACTGAAGGCATCAAAACTATGAATTAACACATGTGGAATTATATACTTAACAAAAAAGTGTGTAACAACTGAAATTATGTGTTATATTCTAGGTTCTTCAAAGTAGCCACCTTTTGCTTTGATGACTGCTTTGCACACTCTTTGCTCTTGGCATTCTCTTGATGAGTTTCAAGAGGTAGTCACCAGAAATGGTTTTCACTTCACAGGTGTGCCCTGTCAGGTTTAATAAGTGGGATTTCTGGCCTTATAAATGGGGTTGGGACCATCAGTTGTGTTGTGCAGAAGTCTGGTGGATACACAGCTGATAGTCCTACTGAATAGACTGTTAGAATTTGTATTATGGCAAGAAAAAAGCAGCTAAGTAAAGAATAACGAGTGGCCATCATTACTTTAAGAAATGAAGGTCAGTCAGTCCGAAAAATGGGAAAACTTTGAAAGTGTCCCCAAGTGCAGTTGCAAAAACCATCAAGCGCTACAAAGAAACTGGCTCACATGTGGACCGCCCAAGGAAAGGAAGACCAAGAGTCACCTCTGCTTCTAAGGATAAGTTTATCCGAGTAACCAGTCTCAGAAATCACAGGTTTACAGCAGCTTAGATTAGAGACCAGGTCAATGCCACACAGAGTTCTAGCAGCAGACGCATCTCTACAACAACTGTTAAGAGGAGACTTTGTGCAGCAGGCCTTAATGGTAAAATAGCTGCTAGGAAACCACTGCTAAGGACAGGCAACAAGCAGAAGAGACTTGTTTGGGCTAAAGAACACAAGGAATGGACATTAGACCAGTGGAAATCTGTGCTTTGGTCTGATGAGTCCAAATTTGAGATCTTTGGTTCCAAGCACCGTGTCTTTGTGCGACGCAGAAAAGGTGAACGGATGGACTCTACATGCCTGGTTCCCACCGTGAAGCATGGAGGAGGAGGTGTGATGGTGTGGGGGTGCTTTGCTGGTGACACTGTTGGGGATTTATTCAAAATTGAAGGCATACTGAACCAGCATGGCTACCACAGCATCTTGCAGCGGCATGCTATTCCATCCGGTTTGCGTTTAGTTGGACCATCATTTATTTTTCAACAGGACAATGACCCCAAACACACCTCCAGGCTATGTAAGGGCTATTTGACCAAGAAGGAGAGTGATGGGGTGCTACGCCAGATGACCTGGCCTCCACAGTCACCAGACCTGAACCCAATCGAGATGGTTTGGGGTGAGCTGGACTGCAGAGTGAAGGCAAAAGGACAAACAAGTGCCAAGCATCTCTGGGAACTCCTTCAAGATTGTTGGAAGACCATTTCCGGTGACTACCTCTTGAAGCTCATCAAGAGAATGCCAAGAGTGTGCAAAGCAGTCATCAAAGCAAAAGGTGGCTGCTTTGAAGAACCTAGAATATAAGACATATTTTCAGTTGTTTCACACTTTTTTGTTAAGTATATAATTCTACATGTGTTAATTCATAGTTTTGATGCCTTCAGTGTCAATGTACAATTTTCATAGTCATGAAAATGCATGAAAATCTTTAAATGAGGTGTGTCCAAACTTTTGGTCTGTACTGTATATTATCCCCATCAGTCTATGCCTGCTGCCGCTAACAACCCTGAGCGCAGGAATTGTTGATGGGAGTATTCATCAGCCGGCGCCTATGCTGTAAATAATTAAAAAAAAAACAAACAGCTGGGTTCTACTGCATTTTTGATAACCAGCCAGGCAAAATTCACAGCTGGGGGCTGCAACCCTCAGCTGTCAGCGTTAGCACAGCTGGTTATCAAAAATAGAGGGGTCCCCACACTTTTTTTTTATTATTTAAACGAGAATTTAAAAAAAAATGGCTTGGGTTACCACCCATTTTTGACAACAAGCCTCGCTGAAGCAGACAGCTGGGGGATGGTATTCTCAGGCTGGTAAGGGGCCATAGACACTGCCCCCCAGCCTAAAAACTGCAACTTGCAGCTGCCCAGAAAAGGCGCATCTATTAGATGCGCCAATTCTGGCAATTTGCCCAGCCCTTCTCACCTGCCCTTTAGCGGTGACAAGTGGGGTGCATCTTGGCACTGTCCAGGTTGAAAACTATTAATCCCTAGACATGGATTACGACGTGGGACAGAACGTCGGACAAGTGAGGGATATTGTTATTATTAATATTACAAGAGACGAGTTATTCAATGGAATCGGCGTTAGGGGAGTATAACAGTGTTTTTTTTTATTTTTATCAAATACTTTTTATTAAGGCATATATAAAAATGTAGTACAGTCTGACACGAACTTCAGACAGATACCAAAATTACAAAGCAGATTGAAATATTTTCATTTAACATGAACTAGCCCCTTTACCCAGTACACCCCCACCCTTCCCACCCCAAGCCTCTTCCCCCCCCCAAACCCCTTCCCAATATCCTTTATTATCAAACTGGTACATCTCCTCTTGATAAACTTATACACCACTTCACAAAAGCTCAGCCACACAAGTACAGTTACTACAGAGGTAATTGGCCGACTCCCAGCCTACTCTGCAACAACTCAACCGACGCCACACCAGGACAATCCATCCATCTGCCCCACACATTTTCAAATTTTTTATGTTGACCTGTCAGTGTAAATATTCTTTTCCATGAGGACAAAGTTTATTTTATTCACAAACTCTTTTTTGACTGGAGGTTTTTCATCTAACCAATGCATCGCAATTAAGATTCCTAGCGGCATATAGCAATCTTGCAAGTCAGTTTCCCACATTCGTCCATAGCAATATCATCCATACATCCCAGGAGGCAAGTCAGCAGGTTATGCACAATATTTACCCCATCAGTTCTTGAATCAGATTGAGCACCTTCACCCAAAAGGGCTGAAGGCGAGAACACGACCACATCATGTGTAGAAGGTCGGCTCCTACCTCCGAACACCTTGGACATTTTGAGTCTCTTCTCAGACCTGCCTTCATTATCCATAACGGGGTCCTGTAAACTCTACAGACTAAATATAGCTGTCACACCCTTTTAGCCTCAGTTAAAGAAATCTTAGTAATGTATTGTAATATGGACTCCCACTGAGACTCCGATACAGGACCCAGGTCCGCCATCCATTTTTCCCTCAACATTAACGGATGTCTCAGTAAAAAAGTGTCCAACAGGCCCCTGTACATCAAAGTGATGAACCCCCTCGCGTTCCTTCGAGGTCCTATGAGATTCAACAAACTATCTGACTGCAGAACCAGACGTGACACTTCGTTTTGTTTATTTAGGGCATGTCTCAGCTGCAGATACTGGAAAAACATCTTCTGGCTCAGAGGAAACTCATTCCTGAGCATTTCAAACGTTTTAATAACACCACCATCGAACAACTGAGACACAAACCAAATGCCAATACGCCTCCACTGACCAAACCCCCGCAATCTCCTGAGCTCCGTCATTCTAGGGTCAAACCAAATCGGCGCATATCGCGTAAATTCTGTCACCCCCCTCCACTGTTTAATTTTCTGCCAAACTTTCCCCATCATAACTATGGTTGGGAATTTTTCTCGGGTTTAATCTAAATCTGCCCGCTTCCAAACTAGATAACAATGGACCCTTCCCCACTATATATTCAGTGATTATCCCAGCTGATGTGTTTTGGCTAGATTCTTCGCAGCCCACCATATGCTGACATTGGGACGCTATATAATATATCCAGGGGTTAGGGACCGCCAAACCACCCTCGTCCTTTGATCTCTGCAGATGCTCTAATTTGATGCGTGCCCGTCCACCCTTCCAAATCAGATCCCTAAATAGAGTATTAATTCTGTAAAATTTGCTCTGTGCCAACCACACTGGAGCATTATGCAGTATATAGAGGAGCTGAGGCATAAGGATCATTTTGATCAGATTGACTCTACCCGCCACAGACAAATAGTTTCTTCCAGGCCCCAATCTTCTGCTGAAATTTCCCAAGCAAAGGAGTCAGGTTGAGCCGCACATAGTCCTCTATTTTGTCCGAAACCACGATACCCAAATATTTGAACTCGTGTACCACCCTTAGGGGGATCCCAGGATCAAGTGTCAGAGGAGCTGCCACATCTAAGGGCAACAACACAGACTTGTCCTAGTTAACAGATAGTCCCGAAAGAGCCCCAAATTTAGTAATGCTATGCATAGCCGCTCTCAAAGACTCCTGTGCATCTTCCAGAAATAATAATACATCATCTGCATGCAAGGCTATCTTCTCTTCATGACTTCCATATCTATATCCCTTTATATCCCTATCCCTCCGTATTGCCGCCGCCAGAGGCTCTATAGCAATCGCAAACAGCAGAGGAGACAAAGGGCACCCCTGCCGTGTTCCCCTGTACAAAGGAAAATCCTCAGACAGAAGGCCATTCACCAGTACCCTAGCACTCGGAGATGTGTATAACAGCTGCACCCAACTTATGAATTTCTTGCCAAAATCCATAGCCCTCAGGACTGCCCACAAATACCGCCACTCCACACTATCTAACGCCTTAGCAGCATCTAAAGACACCATAACCCTCTGACCCATATTATTCGCCTTTGCCTGCAAATTAAGAAACAATCGCCTGAGGTTATGTGCTGTAGAACTATTGGGCATAAACCCAGATTGATCCCTATGCATTATTGTCATTATTACTTTATTTAGGCGGTTAGCCAACATCTTAGCCAGGATTTTATCATGTCGTTATTAGCGAGATTGGACGATAAGAGGCTGGATCCATCGGATCCTTACCCTGCTTCGGCAGTACAACAATTACTGCCTCTCGCATGGACCGTGGCAGCTCCCCCTCCACCAAACCGGCACCGTACATCTCCAGCAAAGCAGGAAGAAGTGTCTCTCTATATTTTTTATACACATCCCCCGGGATCCCATCCACCCCTGGGGCTTTATCATTAGGCATAGAGGCCAGTGCAGCATCAAGTTCCTCCAAATTAAATGGCTGAAGAAGCCCCTGGTCATCCGCCGAGAGTCTGGGGAGCTGTATTTCCGCCAAATAACCATCCATCTCCTCCTCGGTTGGCCCCACCTGTGGTTTGTAAAGATCAGAATAATAACCCATCATCACCTCCAAAACTGCTCTGCTACCAGTATGTTCACGCCCATCCCTTCCCCTCAGAGCAGCTATATCTGTGGAATCCCTCTGTGCTGCCACTATTCTAGAAAAGAGATGGCCCGCCCTTTCCCCCTCCTCAAAATATTTAATGTTCTGAAACATTCTATTGCGTTCCACCGCTTTCATTGCCATCTGACACTCTAGTCTGCGCTTCTTTCAACCTTCCCTGTGCCTCTGGGGACTGATAATTGATTAGTGCCTCCTCTGCTTCCTCCAATTATCTAATCAACATCTGATCCTTCCAGCCAGTTTCTGCTTTTACCCAGGATATCTCCTTAATGCAGAGCCCTCTAAAATAAGCCTTCATAGCTTCCCAAACCATCAAAACCGACGCTGTCCCAACATTAATTCTAAAGTACTCTCTAATATCGCCCCCTATTGATATGGAAATTTAATTAGGATAAAAATATCCTTCCGTGTTTGCTGCTTGCTTCTCCAAATCTCTATATAATGTCTTTTTGAGCGCTCAGAACGAAATGAGGACTGTCCACACGAAAGTGTCAGTATAACAGTTCGTCAAAGACATACATTTATTATTCATTCAAGGTTTTATACATTTACAAAAAGGGCTGGTTAGTCAATTAACATACAATTAAAAGCTGCTAGATTATTGGCTGTTCTAGTGTAAATATGATAATTATGATAATCATGATTAAAAGAGCTGAAGTTGCAGAATTATTGTTTATATTCTTGTGACCTAGTTGTCTTGCATAACTATAATGTAAACAACAGACATCTAATAGGACTTTTTGTACTTCATGCATTTGTTCCTTTACGAAGGCTTATGAAGGCCAGATTTCTTTAAAACGACTGATTATATCTGGCCTAGAAATATGTGAGCACAGGGTTTTTTTAGCAAGTGAGATCTATCTAACTGTGAACTGTGAATACATATATGTGAATATACTTTGAATATATGGAATACATATATATTTCCATGACAGTCCCCCCTTAGATACCACTTGCCCTAAAAAACCTGCTCCTGGCCCAAGCGCTGCAACTCTTTTGTTCTGCCTGTGAGTTGAGACACCCCTAGCGCATGTCTCCCCCACCGAATATAGACTTTTCGCAAATGGGCGGTCAGGAGGACTGTCCCTGTCGGGGGTTTATGTGTTTGCAATCATAGTCTCTTTATTTGATATGATGTTTCATCAAGGATGTGTATTCTCAGTCTGGAGGTAGTTCGGAGATCTGGTCAAGCCAGGCAGTTCTATCCGGACTGGTGCGAGGTCCAAGATGGTGAGTGGCATCAAATTGGTTGTCTCCTGAACAGTTTTTCCATTATCCTGCGGATACAAGGAATTATACAGCAACCAGTAATTAATGCAAAAATGAGAACCCCCATAATGGCTGTCCCAACCTGTGCCAACATTTTCTGCCACCCACTCATCCACCCAAAGTATCGATCCCATGGGTCAGTGACACCTGAGTTCTGTTTCAGTTCCTCTGATAACTCAGTAAGTTTCTGTATTGCCATTGTGACTTTACCATTTGGGCCAGTGTTGTCTGGGATGTAGGTGCAACAGGTGTCTTTGATCATTTTGTAAACACCTCCTTTCTCAGCTAGAATCATATCCAAAGCCATTCTATTCTGGAATGCCATAATGGAAGTGGGGCCTAACTGTGCTGCCAAACCTTTTACAGCATCTATGGTGAAGTTAACAAATCTCTGCTGGTTATAATAGATGTAATTTATCCAATCAACATTTTTGTTTATAGTGACTAGTGGCAATAGTGACTCAAATCCTGCTTTAACTTAGTCTCTGGCCTTGAACTCATCAGGTAGGTCATCTGGTCATCTGCCTGGTCAGTCAGAGCATCCACGACATCCTTCATGGCTTAGGTGTCTCTCCTGGTACGGGAGCTTCCTTGCAATGCGATACGTGGATCCAAACAGGCTTTCCCTCTAGTTACACAGAGGTTGATGTCATCTGGGGCTCTTGGACAGGATCATCAAATCTGGCAGTGAGGAGAAAAACTCGAGAATGGACATTAGTTTTTGACCAATTCAATTACATAAGTGTTATGATTTGGTAGCTGAGGAGAGCAGGCAAAAAAAAGCAATACACCAGAGAGGTTGGAATCTATGGGATTGCAGTACCCTGACTAAACACCACAACTAAAGGCAGCCGTGGAGCGTTCCTACGTTGGTCCTAGACGCCTCGTCACAGCCTGAGAAGCTAACTACACCTAAAGATAGAAAAAGGAAAGCTATCTGCCCCGGAGCAGATCCCCAAAGAACATAGGAAGCCCCCAAACATGTAATGGCGGTTAGACAAGAGGAAATACAGACACAGACAGAAAATAGAATGAGCAAACGCTGGGGCCCAATCTGTCTAGATAGAAGAGGATAGGAAAGGCACTTACTGCAACCCCAAAAAAACCTGAAAAGTACCAACTCTACTAATTACAAAAACACCTGAGATCACACGACCTCTACCACCTAAATTAGTTGTCTGGTGTAACAAAAACTAAACAGCAACCACTGAAAAAACTGGAAAAGGCAAATGAACAAACAGTGGCTGAACTAAACTGAGAGGAGCATAAGCCCCCCGAAGGGGACCCGGCAGACCCCCACAGAAGTGCAGGACAAAATGCAGGCACCAAAAAACTAAAAGAAGAAAATGTCTTATCTGTTAGCAGAAGATGCAGGCACGAAACAGCTTTTCTGGGTCTCTGGGAGTGTGCCTTATGCTAAACAGTGCAATAGGGAGTGTGTCATGCCATGGTTTGCGTGTCTCTTGGGCAATTTTTCAGCATTCTATTCTTAAGTGTTTCGTTCAGTTTTTCTACCTTCCTGCTGCTCTGGGGGTGATAAGGAGTGTGTAGGCCTAAATCTGACCCTACTGCTAATCGGGTCTTGTGTGTCAGATTTGCTGTGAATGCGGGTCCCTGATCACTTTCTATCATTTCTGGAACCCCGTATCTGCACACTATTTTCCGAAAGTAGCTTCGTTGCAGTAGTCTTTGCTGACTTGGAAGGCTTCTGTTCATCTTGAAAATACTTCTTTTGACCACAATGGCGTATTTGAATCCTTCACTTGGCGATATCTGGATGTGGTCTATCTGGATCCTTTGAAGCTGGTAGAGTGGTCTTTCCAGATGAGGTGAGGGGGTCTTTCTTCCATACGTCCAGGCTTGAATTTGCCGCAGGTCAGACAGCTGCTGGTGAGTTTGGCTGTTAGGGTGGAGATCCCTGAAGCGAAACAGTAAGCACCAATCAGATCATTCATCTGTGTCTTTGATATGTGGATGTGGGTCCATGTACCCATTGGACCACCATAGGGTGCATACTTTGTGGTAGGCAGAGTTTGAAGTCTATTATTGATAGCCTTCCTTCTTCACGTGTTGCTTTTTTCCCATTCAGCTCTTTTCCTTTTGGAGCTTGGTCTTGTAACTTCTTGAGCAGATTCCAGGACGTCTCTTTGTCAGGTTTCTTGTCTTCAGTCGTCATGTAGTAGCCGTCCGGCTCTACGACCTCTCCCACTTCTCCATGTTGTCTTCCTTTGGTTGCTTCTTTGGCTGCCATGTCCGCCATGTTATTGCCTCACGCCTCTTCTGTTCTCAGTTTTCACTGCACTTTGATTTTTCAAATTGCCACCATTTTGGAAGTTGGAGTATACCCAGTAGGTCCCTGAAGGCTCCATGATGCTTCACGGTTGTCCCGTTTGCTGTGATGAAGTCCCTTGTAGCCCAGATGGGTCTAAAGTCGTGTGCTATGCCATGCGAGTACCTGTAGTCCGTGTAGATGTTTGCAGTCTTGCCTTCTGCCATCTGGCAGGCCTTCGTCAGCGCTATCAATTCTGCTTCCTGGGCTGACAGGCTAGGTGACAGACTTCTGGACCACAGGATTTCTTGATTGCTGGTCACTGCACTTCCTGTGTTGAAACTTCTTCTGGAGCCATCCAAGTATCCCCCTTGGGAGTGGGAGTAGAGTGGCCGGGCTGAGGACTGTAGGTCTGGAGACGGTGACATTATGAGACAAAGGCAATAGAGGCGCCACAAAGATGCCTGGCGGTGGAGAGATTACTGTTGGTTGAGCTTGATTGAAGATTGCCAAGATGTCATGTGGAGTGAGAGTTTCCAGTGGCTGTCCAAGAGTGATGTCAGCAACCTTGTCCAGGAGGGTGTGTGCTGCGGATACTGCCATCAGGCAGGAGGGTGCTCTTCTTGCAACTGGATCCAAGCGGGCTGAGAGGCAGCCTAAAAGTCTCTGTTTTCCCCCGTGAATCCGTGCCAGGACTCCAGTAGCATGACCTTCTTTCTTCCATCAGGTAGACGGAAAGACTTTTCATAGTCAGGTAGGCCTGGTATTGGCGCTGAGACTGTGGAGTTCTTCCAATCTCCTGAATGGGTTGAAGGCTGCGTCTGATAGAAAGAGTGGGGTTGCGTTGATGCAAGCGCACAGAGGCTGCATTAGGACTGAGGCATCAGGGATCCAGATTCTGCAATATGACACTAGACCAGGGAAGTCCTGCAGCATTCTTGGAGTTGTTGGGGGAGCCATCTTCTCCACAGTGGTCTTCCAGTCTTTTGACATGTGTTTCGTCTTGTGGGCAATACAGTGTCCCAGGGATGTAACTTGCTTCTGGCATCACTGGACTTTGTTCTTCCAGACCTTGCGTTGCTGTTCTTCCAGGTAGAGTAGGAGAGATAAGGAATAGACTGTGCAGGTGTCGATGTCAACCACACAAAAGAGAAAGTCATCCACGTGTTGTAGAAGAGTGACTCTTGCATATTCTGCAATCCAGTTGATGAGGATGGAGGACATTGTCTTGATGAAACTTGAAGGGCTTGTTTTGAGCACCTTGAGGCAACATTGTCCATATGCACTGCACTGGTGCGTGAAAGCAGGCCTCCAGATGGAGGGGAAACACTGAAGAAGGTATTGGCCAGGTTGATCACCGTGAATACCGTTGCGGTGACTGGGACTCTTGAGAGCAGAGTGTGATGGTTCAGCACTGTTGGGGTTTCAAATACCGTAGCCTCTTTCGCGGACTCTTGAGAGCAGAGTGTGATGGTTCAGCACTGTTGGGGTTTCAAATACCGTAGCCTCTTTCGCGGCCTCCAGGCCTTGCACCATTCTGAACTCAGTGGGGTTTACAGTCTTTTTCTTCACTGTGGAAAGCTGGGATTGATTCCGATGGGCGAGGCAGCCCAGTTTGGCCTTGTCCTTCAGTATGCAGCAGGGGACTCCCATCTGCTGGTGCAGAGCTGGCGGGAAAACAAGCCGTCTACTAGGATCCACATCATGAGAGATGACGACCAGCTGGCTTTCTTGTTCTCCACCAAGACAGTTACTGTGTTAGCACCTGTTCTGGTCACAGGGGGTCTTCTAGTTGGGACGTTTCCTTAAACGGCTGCTTTTTTCTCAGCACGGGCCATCAGTGGTTTCTTTTTCTCCAGCTCGGTCTCAGGTCAGTATTTGTGCACAAGTTTGAAGAGCTGAGTGGCCTTTTTCCGGTCTAGGGCCTGGGTGAACTGGTTGATTGCAGGGGGCACCTCCTGGTGCTTGCAAAAGATGAACCTCTGGCGTTAGAGCTGGATGAGGTGTTGCCATTCCATGAAGCGAGTAGAGTCGTTCTTGAGTTGAATATCCTGGCCAATGTCAAAGTTCTCAGGCCGTCTTCTTAGGCGAGTTCACTTAGACCTTCAGTTGGTCAGAGACATCTTGACTCTGGGTGATGGAGTGGCTTTTCTGGTACTATGTCCAGCACCTCCTGTGATAGGTCTGCAGTGTGGTTGTTTGAGGTTCCTGTTTCTTCTTGGGTCAGGGGAGAAGAAAGTGTCATGGTCCCATCTTCCTGGAACACTCTGGTCGCTTTCAGCTTCTGCAGTAGGTCCACTCCCAATAGGTTGAGGGTGCAGGTTTTTTACACAACAAACTGGGACATGATGGAGTGTTCTGGCTGAGTCCACACGCTCAGGGGCTTCATAATCTGGAAATATCTGACTTGACCATCAATTCCCATGCAGGAAGCAGAAGATTCTGATAGGTAGGTGAGGTTGCGGAGTTCCACAAGAAAAGATATGACTACGCCATCCACTCTCAGGATATTGGTCCCACTGGTGGGGTTCCTTGTGGACTTGGTGTGCTCTTGTCCTATGGACGGGGTTCTTCACTGCTTTCTGTGTTTCTTCTTTTTCTGGGTGAAGTCAGTGTTCTGCACTTGTTCCGGAAATGACCAAACTTGCCACAGTTGTAACACTTGACATTCCTTCTGTCCCGGCGGGACTAAATCCTTTTTGCTACTGTGAGCAGGGTATCCATTGCTATTGACGTGTACTCAGGCCTGGCTGCTACCAGTGGTTTCCTGATTGGTTCTCTCAGTCCATGCACAAAAGCCTGTGCCAACATCCGTCCGTGTGTCTGATCATGGGTAATGAGGCCCAAATCTTGAAACACTTGCATTACTCTGTCATGGAACTTCTCCACAGACTCTGTCTTGTCTTGACTCGTATCAAAAAACTGACCGGCACATCCAAACTTAGATTCAGTATGAACAGGTGCTAAACCTAGAGTCACCAACTCATATACATACAAGAAGAAAAGGTAGCACACTGTAGCGCTATAGCTTGCAAAACACGAAATATGAAAAAGTAATTCATTTTTCATATTTTTCATATTTCGTGTTGCAAGCTATAGCGCTACAGTGTGCTACCTTTTCTTCTTGTATGTATGAGTTGGTGACTCTAGGTTTAGCACCTGTTCACACTGAATCTAAGTTTGGATGTGCCGGTCAGTTTTTTGATATGTATTCATTTACCTTCTGCCTGAGCACTCCACCTGGTGGTCACAGGCCTTTTAATTACAGCAGGTTCATCACCCCTCCACAGAGATGTAGATTTTAGTCTGAAAAGAGGATTCATAGGTTCCCATGCAGACAGACTTTTCTAAAGCGAGGATAGGCATTAGTTAGGGACCTGATATACGAGAAGAGCCTTGACGTGGCTATCAGGCTCACATAATTTGGCCATCTTATGCGCTAAGACTTCTCAATTTTTCATATTTCTAAGGTAATGATGTAATTCATTTTTCATATTTTTCATATTTCGTGTTTGCAAGCTATAGCGCTACAGTGTGCTACATTTTCTTCTTGTATGTATATGAGTTGGTGACTCTAGGTTTAGCACCTGTTCACACTGAATCTAAGTTTGGATGTGCCGGTCAGTTTTTTGGTATGTATTCATTTACCTTCTGCCTGAGCACTCCACCTGGTGGTCACAGGCCTTTTAATTACAGCAGGTTCATCACCCCTCCACAGAGATGTAGATTTTAGTCTGAAAAGAGGATTCATAGGTTCCCATGCAGACAGACTTTTCTAAAGCGAGGATAGGCATTAGTTAGGGACCTGATATACGAGAAGAGCCTTGACGTGGCTATCAGGCTCACATAATTTGGCCATCTTATGCGCTAAGACTTCTCAATTTTTCATATTTCTAAGGTAATGATGTAATTAATTTTTCATATTTTTCATATTTCGTGTTTGCAAGCTATAGCGCTACAGTGTGCTACCTTTTCTTCTTGTATGTATATGAGTTGGTGACTCTAGGTTTAGCACCTGTTCACACTGAATCTAAGTTTGGATGTGCCGGTCAGTTTTTTGATATGTATTCATTTACCTTCTGCCTGAGCACTCCACCTGGTGGTCACAGGCCTTTTAATTACAGCAGGTTCATCACCCCTCCACAGAGATGTAGATTTTAGTCTGAAAAGAGGATTCATAGGTTCCCATGCAGACAGACTTTTCTAAAGCGAGGATAGGCATTAGTTAGGGACCTGATATACGAGAAGAGCCTTGACGTGGCTATCAGGCTCACATAATTTGGCCATCTTATGCGCTAAGACTTCTCAATTTTTCATATTTCTAAGGTAATGATGTAATTCATTTTTCATATTTTTCATATTTCGTGTTTGCAAGCTATAGCGCTACAGTGTGCTACCTTTTCTTCTTGTATGTATATGAGTTGGTGACTCTAGGTTTAGCACCTGTTCACACTGAATCTAAGTTTGGATGTGCCGGTCAGTTTTTTGATATGTATTCATTTATCTTCTGCCTGAGGACTCCACCTGGTGGTCACAGGCCTTTTAATTACAGCAGGTTCATCACCCCTCCACAGAGATGTAGATTTTAGTCTGAAAAGAGGATTCATAGGTTCCCATGCAGACAGACTTTTCTAAAGCGAGGATAGGCATTAGTTAGGGACCTGATATACGAGAAGAGCCTTGACGTGGCTATCAGGCTCACATAATTTGGCCATCTTATGCGCTAAGACTTCTCAATTTTTCATATTCTAAGGTAATGATGTAATTCATTTTTCATATTTTTCATATTTCGTGTTTGCAAGCTATAGCGCTACAGTGTGCTACCTTTTCTTCTTGTATGTATATGAGTTGGTGACTCTAGGTTTAGCACCTGTTCACACTGAATCTAAGTTTGAATGTGCCGGTCAGTTTTTTGATATGTATTCATTTACCTTCTGCCTGAGCACTCCACCTGGTGGTCACAGGCCTTTTAATTACAGCAGGTTCATCACCCCTCCACAGAGATGTAGATTTTAGTCTGAAAAGAGGATTCATAGGTTCCCATGCAGACAGACTTTTCTAAAGCGAGGATAGGCATTAGTTAGGGACCTGATATACGAGAAGAGCCTTGACGTGGCTATCAGGCTCACATAATTTGGCCATCTTATGCGCTAAGACTTCTCAATTTTTCATATTTCTAAGGTAATGATGTAACTCATTTTTCATATTTTTCATATTTCGTGTTTGCAAGCTATAGCGCTACAGTGTGCTACCTTTTCTTCTTGTATGTATATGAGTTGGTGACTCTAGGTTTAGCACCTGTTCACACTGAATCTAAGTTTGGATGTGCCGGTCAGTTTTTTGATATGTATTCATTTACCTTCTGCCTGAGCACTCCACTTGGTGGTCACAGGCCTTTTAATTACAGCAGGTTCATCACCCCTCCACAGAGATGTAGATTTTAGTCTGAAAAGAGGATTCATAGGTTCCCATGCAGACAGACTTTTCTAAAGCGAGGATAGGCATTAGTTAGGGACCTGATATACGAGAAGAGCCTTGACGTGGCTATCAGGCTTACATAATTTGGCCATCTTATGCGCTAAGACTTCTCAATTTTTCATATTTCTAAGGTAATGATGTAATTCATTTTTCATATTTTTCATATTTCGTGTTTGCAAGCTATAGCGCTACAGTGTGCTACCTTTTCTTCTTGTATGTATATGAGTTGGTGACTCTAGGTTTAGCACCTGTTCACACTGAATCTAAGTTTGGATGTGCCGGTCAGTTTTTTGATATGTATTCATTTACCTTCTGCCTGAGCACTCCACCTGGTGGTCACAGGCCTTTTAATTACAGCAGGTTCATCACCCCTCCACAGAGATGTAGATTTTAGTCTGAAAAGAGGATTCATAGGTTCCCATGCAGACAGACTTTTCTAAAGCGAGGATAGACATTAGTTAGGGACCTGCTATACGAGAAGAGCCTTGACGTGGCTATCAGGCTCACATAATTTGGCCATCTTATGCGCTAAGACTTCTCAATTTTTCATATTTCTAAGGTAATGATGTAATTCCATTTTTCATATTTCGTGTTTGCAAGCTATAGCGCTACAGTGTCTACCTTTTCTTCTGTATGTATATGAGTTGGTGACTCTAGGTTTAGCACCTGTTCACACTGAATCTAAGTTTGGATGTGCCGGTCAGTTTTTTGATATGTATTCATTTACCTTCTGCCTGAGCACTCCACTGGTGGTCACAGCCTTTTAATTACAGCAGGTTCATCACCCCTCCACAGAGATGTAGATTTTAGTCTGAAAAGAGGATTCATAGGTTCCCATGCAGACAGACTTTTCTAAAGCGAGGATAGGCATTAGTTAGGGACCTGATATACGAGAAGAGCCTTGACGTGGCTATCAGGCTCACATAATTTGGCCATCTTATGCGCTAAGACTTCTCAATTTTCATATTCTAAGGTAATGATGTAATTCATTTTTCATATTTTTCATATTTCGTGTTTGCAAGCTATAGCGCTACAGTGTGCTACCTTTTCTTCTTGTATGTATATGAGTTGGTGACTCTAGGTTTAGCACCTGTTCACACTGAATCTAAGTTTGGATGTGCCGGTCAGTTTTTTGATATGTATTCATTTACCTTCTGCCTGAGCACTCCACCTGGTGGTCACAGCCTTTTAATTACAGCAGGTTCATCACCCCTCCACAGAGATGTAGATTTTAGTCTGAAAAGAGGATTCATAGGTTCCCATGCAGACAGACTTTTCTAAAGCGAGGATAGGCATTAGTTAGGGACCTGATATACGAGAAGAGCCTTGACGTGGCTATCAGGCTCACATAATTTGGCCATCTTATGCGCTAAGACTTCTCATTTTTCATATTTCTAAGGTAATGATGTAATATTTTTCAATTTTTCATATTTCGTGTTTGCAAGCTATAGCGCTACAGTGTGCTACCTTTTCTTCTTGTATGTATATGAGTTGTGACTCTAGGTTTGCACCTGTTCACACTGAATCTAAGTTTGGATGTGCCGGTCAGTTTTTGATATGTATTCATTTACCTTCTGCCTGAGCACTCCACCTGGTGGTCACAGGCCTTTTAATTACAGCAGGTTCATCACCCCTCCACAGAGATGTAGATTTAGTCTGAAAAGAGATTCATAGGTTCCCATGCAGACAGACTTTCTAAAGCGAGGATAGGCATTAGTTAGGGACCTGATATACGAGAAGAGCCTTGACGTGGCTATCAGGCTCACATAATTTGGCCATCTTATGCGCTAAGACTTCTCATTTTTCTATTTCTAAGGTAATGATGTAATTCATTTTCATATTTTTCATATTTCGTGTTTGCAAGCTATAGCGCTACAGTGTGCTACCTTTCTTCTGTATGTATATGAGTTGGTGACTCTAGGTTTAGCACCTTTCACACTGAATCTAAGTTTGGATGTGCCGGTCAGTTTTTTGATATGTATTCATTTACCTTCTGCCTGAGCACTCCACCTGGTGGTCACAGGCCTTTTAATTACAGCAGGTTCATCACCCTCCACAGAGATGTAGATTTTAGTCTGAAAAGAGGATTCATAGTTCCCATGCAGACAACTTTTCTAAAGCGAGGATAGGCATAGTTAGGGACCTGATATACGAGAAGAGCCTTGACGTGGCTATCAGGCTCACATAATTTGGCCATCTTATGCGCTAAGACTTCTCAATTTTTCATATTTCTAAGGTAATGATGTAATTCATTTTTCATATTTTCATATTTCGTGTTTGCAAGCTATAGCGCTACAGTGTGCTACCTTTTCTCTTGTATGTATATGAGTTGGTGACTCTAGGTTTAGCCCTGTCACACTGAACTAAGTTTGGATGTGCCGTCAGTTTTTGATATGATTCATTTACCTTTGCCTGAGCACTCCACTGGTGTTCATCACCCTCCACAGAGATGTAGATTTTAGTCTGAAAAGAGGATTCATAGGTTCCCATGCAGACAGACTTTTCTAAAGCGAGGATAGGCATTAGTTAGGGACCTGATATACGAGAAGAGCCTTGACGTGGCTATCAGGCTACATAATTTGGCCATCTTATGCGCTAAGACTTCTCAATTTTTCATATTTCTAAGGTAATGATGTAATTCATTTTTCATATTTTTCATATTTCGTGTTTGCAAGCTATAGCGCTACAGTGTGCTACCTTTTCTTCTTGTATGTATTGACTCGTGACATGTAGGCTGAGAGTTTGTCCTGTCAGTCTGCTTTTGGCCCATTCTCTGAGTTGCTCAATTAGCTTTGGTCCTGTCTCCCAGGCATACGCATCTAACTCTGTTGGGAGATTGAAGTGTTCTCTCATAATTGGCCAGAATGCATCACCTGCTTTTATTTCCATTACGGTCCAGAGATCAGTCCAGGCTGCTGCATACGTTCGCTGGATCTGCTGCATTTTTTGGCAAAATGGCATGGGGTGTATCCCTGGGTCTGGCAGCATACTGATCACCTGGCTTGGGATGAAGGGCTCATAGGATGGTGCCTCTACCTGTCCCTGCTCTATTGGTGCTTGTGTGTTTTCTTCCCTAGTATTGGGCAGCATGTGTGACGTTGCATCTTCATCTTCATCAGATAAGAAGTGACATGGTGTACTTGGTGCATACACTGGGTGAGATTTGGGCTTTAAAGTTGTCTTGCTGCATGGGGATTTCCCACTTCCTTGCTGAGGCTGCGGTGGATCAGTGTCATGGTTCCATGTTAGCAGCCCTGTAGCTATACCACTCCCCTGTGAAGCCCTAGCAGTGGACTGTTGTGTCTGGGGGCTACATGTAGCGTTTTGTGTAGGGAGATCTGCACTTTCTTCTCCTGATATAATGACTGGCAATGTTTGTACTGTGCTTGGGATAGACAAAGTGCCCTGTGCTGGAGACACTGAATACAGGGACACCACATTGCTTGGATTGGGCGTTGACCCAGTTGATGACGAAGTAGAAAAAAGAGGAAGAGAAGGGAGGTGTGAGGGAGGAGCGAGAAAAAGAGGAGGGGAGGGAGAGAAGAGTGAAAGGGGGAAAAGAGAGAAAGATAGAGGAGAGAGAGAGAAGAAAGATGGAGGGGGAGAAGTAGAAGAAGATGAAGAACAAGATTTGAGAGTTGGAGAGGAAGAGATAGAAGAAGAGGAAGATGAAGAAAATGGATGTGTCAGAGATGTGATGGAGGGAAAAGAAGGAATGAGAGGGATGGCAGCGAGGAAAGAGGAGAAAAGTCTGAAGAAGAAAGAGAAAGGGACTGAGAGAAGAAAAAGGAGAGGGTGTCCCCCCTGTGACTCTTGAGAGGGGATGGTTGAAACAAAAATGCCTTCTCCCTGTGGAGAGAGGCGGGGAGCGTTTTTCCCTGTACAAGGCTCCTTACTCAATGAGAGCAGCCTACACCTGTCCCGTGTCTCCACATGATGGACATGTGATGTGTGTGACTCTGAATTCTGCTCTTGTGACATGTCAGTGATCTTTTTCTCACAGATGATTTAACACCTTTTCAAACTTATTCACATAAAAAAAAAAAAAAAAAAAAAAAAAATCACTTCCTGGTCCGTTCAAATTAACTTGCTGTATCTTTCACACGATGCACCGCTGCTCTTCTATAGCAGATGGTAATCTATTAATAAACTTTCCCGTTACCTTTCAAATAACAAAAAACAAGAAAAAAACATTTCATTATGCAGCATAAAGGCTGCCTGTCTATTTGCTTCTCACGTACTCTGACATTCTATTCACATGCCTAGCCCTTCGATTCTTACGTACTGTGTCTATTCCAAAAACCTATTCAACAAAGGTGATTTAAAAATCTGAAAACTGCACTCTGGTTCTGTTTGTTCTCGCCGAATGCCCGACGGG
This sequence comes from Oophaga sylvatica, assembly GCA_033576555.1. Taxonomy (NCBI): domain Eukaryota; kingdom Metazoa; phylum Chordata; class Amphibia; order Anura; family Dendrobatidae; genus Oophaga; species Oophaga sylvatica. The sequence goes on from JARQOD010000006.1 coordinate 249,238,831, forward strand.
AGGGGCTACTCAGACCACTGCGTAGTTTGTGTCTGCTCTCTCCCTCAGCCTGTAATTCTCCTTATCTATGTGACCTTGTTCTAAAGCAAGCTTGTAGAAAAAAAAATGGCTGGAGAAATAAAGCTCTAAAATAAATTGCTTAGAGAAAAAATCTCTCCAAAATCATTTAAAAATGTACTTAAAAGAAAAATTTTAAAAACAAAAGTTAGATTTAGTAAAAAACTCTAGAAAAAGAAAACAAAAAAAAAATAAATTCACCAAAAAAGGGGAGAAAAGAAAAACCGTATTAATCATAAAACTCTGAAAAACAACCCTTGTTACTAAAACAGCTAATTAAAAATCTCTGGAATGTCAGCTGGCTGCTTCCCCCCTCCCTTCCTTATATCTCTGCTTGCTGTCTCTATAGGCACTGAAATCACGTATCAAAAAAAAAAAAATTATTATTATTCCTCAGAATAGCAAAAAATGAATATAGTTCAGTCTGAATGCCTGATAACTTTCACATTAAAACCTGTAGCCAAAAAACTAGCTTAAAAAAAAAAAAAAAATCAAAGCCAAGAAACAGAATGCTTGATAACGTGATTAGCAGAGGAGGGGGGGTCAAAGGGGTTTTCTCGCTGCTGCAGCCAGCACACTGCTCTGAATGAGATACTGACAGAGCGCAAGGAGATGTGATTTAAAGCGACAGTACCTGATACAGACAGTGAGACAGACACCCGGGAGAATACGAATCCCTCTTTTGATGATCTGTGACACATACAAGCTGCTCTGGTAACTGATAACTCACCAATTGCACTGAGCGCGGTGAGGCTCAAGGTTCTATCGCTCTGTACGTACGCCCTGGCTGGTGCGCCGGTCACAGTAATCTGCAATAGCCTTCATCAAAATTCTCACTATCCACGTCTGATTTGACTGGGATGGCCTCCCGGTGCGTGGACAATTATTGTGAGAACTTATCCAAACAAAGCTCCTGCCCTTCACGTCTGATTTGACTGGGATGGCCTCCCAGTGCGTGAAAGTTTACTGCAGAAACTTAACCGAACAAAGCCCTCGCTTCCACAACTGGATTTTTTGGATGTCCATCCAGGTCAATCAGTTGTCACCAGAATGGGTTCAGCCACCACATGCACCCTCTAGCAGGTACAGATCCCACCCCTTAAGTGTCACACTCATGGGGGAATGATCCGATATCGTTCTAGCCATGTATGTTACTTCCCCAGCAAGGCCCAGCATCTGAGTATTGCCCAATGCCAGGTCAATCCTCGACAAGGTTGAAAGGAGGACGAGAAACAGGAATACTTATACACACCAGGATGTGACATCCTCCATAAATCATGCAGAGCAGTTTCCTTCAGGACCACACTGTAGCATCGGCGTCCCGGCCCTCTGCCAGGCAGGGACGCCGTTCCCCTTACCAGCGCTCTGCGTCCTCAGCGCCCCCAGCGCCCCCAGCATCCTCCTTCCATCCTGCTGGGCCCGCGCGCTCCTTCCCTGCTGCTGGACTTAGGGCGCGCGCCCGCACCCTCCCCCGCTCTTAAAGGAGCCGCGCGCATTTTCCAAATTAGTCTCCGGCCAATGCCGGAGGACTCCACCCTATATTAAGGGCTTCCTCCTTAATGGAGGTGCCCGAGCAATGTTGTTATTGCACTGTATAACTCTGCTTCAGCCCTCAGCTCCTGTTTCCAGTTGCCTGCCTGTTACCTGTCTGTTTGGTGTCTGCCATCTGACTGCAGCCCTCCCCGGAGGTTCGGACATCACCTGCAGCGATCCCCGGCTATTACAGAGACTCTTGCCTGCTCACTTGGGAGCGATCATCTGCCATCCGACTGCAGCTCTATCCGAAGGTTCGGACTCCATCAGCAGTGATCACCGGCTACTCCAGAGACTCTTGCCTGCTCACTTGGGAGCGATCATCTGCCATCCGACTGCAGCTTTATCCGAAGGTTCGGACATCTCCAGCAGTGATCACAGGCTACTCCAGAGACTCCTGCCTGCTCGCTTGGGAGCGATCATCTGCCATCGGACTGCAGCCTACCAGGAGGCTCCAACAGCTCAGGTCGTATAAGCCTGTATATTCATAGACTGCCCTGGTCACTTGCCGTGAAAACCTGCCTACCCAGAGACTGCCCTGGTCACTTGCCGTGACAACCTGACTACCCAGAGTCTGCCCTGGTCACTTGCCGTGACAACCTGCCTACCCAGAGACTGCCCTGGTCACTTGCCGTGACAACCTGCCTACCCAGAGACTGCCCTGGTCACTTGCCGTGACAACCTGCCTACCCAGAGTCTGCCCTGGTCACTTGCCGTGACAACCTGCCTACCCAGAGACTGCCCTGGTCACTTGCCGTGACAACCTGCCTACCCAGAGACTGCCCTGGTCAGTTGCCGTGACAACCTGCCTACCCAGAGACTGCCCTGGTCACTTCCCGTGAATTCCTGTCCGTATTCCCCGGGCGCCACCTGCTCTCTTACAAGTATACTGTCTTGTATAATAAAGCTCAGTGGTTTCACCTACCAGACCCGTTACACACTCCAAATGGTGTACAATTACCTCCAGGTCTCAACAGCTCCCGTCTGCCCCTGTCCCAATGTGTGTCTGGAATATTGTTAAAATCGCCCATAATCAGAAAAGGTACCCCTGGGGTTTCATCCATTATCTCTAGAACTCTGTAGAGCAGTCTCCCACAATATGGTGCAATATATATTGAGACCAGCCACATCAAGGATCCATACAATTTACAAAGTACAGTCATGGACAAAAGTTTTGAGAATGACACAAATATTAATTTTTACAAAGTCTACTGCTTCACTTTTTCTAATGGCAATTTGCATATACTCCAGAATGTTATAAAGAGTGATCAGCTTAACAGCAATTACTTGCAAAGTCAATATTTGGCTAGAAAATGAACTTTATCCCCAAAACACATTTCAACATCATTGCAGCCCTGCCTTAAAAGGACCAGCTAACCTCTTTTCAGTGATTGCTCCATTAACACAGGTGTGGGTGTTGATGAGGACATGGCTGGAGATCAATCTGTCATGACTAAGTAAGAATGACACCACTAGACACTTTAAAAGGAGGCTGGTGCTTGGCATCATTGTTTCTCTTCTGTTAACCATGGTTATCTCTAAAGACACACGTGCAGTCATCATTGCAATGCACAAAAATGGCCTAACAGGGAAGAGTATCATTGCTAGAAAGATTGCACCTCAGTCAACAATCTATCGCATCATCAAGAACTTCAAGGAGAGAGGTTCCATTGTTGCCAAAAAGGCTCCAGGGCGCCCAAGAAAGACCAGCAAGCGCCAGGACCGTCTCTTAAAAGTGTTTCAGCTGCGGGATCGGGCTACCAGCAGTGCAGAGCTTGCTCAGGCATGGCAGCAGGCAGGTGTGAGTGCATCTGCACGCACTGAGGCGGAGACTCTTGGAGCAAGGCCTGGTCTCAAGGAGGGCAGCAAAGAAGCCACTTCTCTCCAGAAAAAACATCATGGACAGACTGATATTCTGCAAAAGGTACAGGCAGTGGACTGCTGAGGACAGGGGTAAAGTTATTTTCTCTGATGAATCCCCTTTTCGATTGTTTGGGACATCAGGAAAACGCCTCATTCGGAGAAGACAAGGTGAGCGCTACCACCAGTCTTGTCTCATGCCAACTGTTAAGCATCCTGAAACCATTCATGTATGGGGTTGCTTCTCAGCCAAGGGAATCGGCTCTCTCACAGTCTTGCCTAAAAACACAGCCATGAATAAAGAATAGTACCAGAATGTCCTCCAAGAGCAACTTCTCCCAACCCTCCAAGAGCAGTTTGGCGATCAACAATGCCTTTTCCAGCATAATGGAGCACCTTGCCATAAAGCAAAGGTGATAACTAAATGACTCAGGGAACAAAACATAGAGATTTTGGGTCCATGGCCTGGAAACTCCCCATATCTTAATCCCATTGAGAACTTGTGGTCAATCATCAAGAGATGGGTGGACAAACAAAAACCTAAAAATTCTGACAAAATGAAAGCATTGATTGTGCAAGAATGGACTGCTATCAGTCAGGATTTGGTCCAGAAGTTGATTGATAGCATGCCAGGGAGAATTGCAGAGGTCCTGAAGAAGAAGGGTCAACACTGCAAATATTGACTTGCTGCATTAACTCATTCTAACTGTCAATATAAGCTTTTGTTACTCATATGTTTGCAATTATATTTCTGTCTGTGATAAAAACATCTGTAAAACACACATAAAAACCAGAGGGCAGCAGATCATGTGAAAATATAATATTTGTGTCATTCTCAAAACTTTTGGCCATGACTGTAGGCATACAAATCTACCCGTCTGATCAGTAATCACTTTGTGATACTCAAAAGGTACCCCAGCACAAATGAGAATACTGACCCCCCTAGAATATGTTGAATGTGTGGAGTGATATCCCGCCTGTACCCATCTCTTAGCAAGAAAATGTGTTCTCTCTTTAACCATATGAGTTTCCTGCAAGCAAATCACTGACGGCTTGGCATCACACAAAAACTTAAACACAGCTTGTCGTTTCACACCAGACGCCATACTCCTGACATTCCAACTCACCACTCTCATTCTTCCTGACATTTTCCCTCCTCAGTACATATTGCCCCGCATTCTTTTATCCAAGTACAGCTGGAGCCGTAACAACAGTGATCAGAATGACGTACATTATATAAATGTTTAGGGGAAAAGGATTTAAAAATGTTTATGTTTAAATAAAACATCAGAAGACACCTTCCAATCAAGCTTAACAATGACATTTAAGAGGTTAAATTGATGCGATTGGAGCTAGGTACGATTGCATCAATTACTCACGGGTGCAAAGATAAGCAATGCAGCTGGCGTCTGTGTAGTACAGAGCGGGCTCAGCTCCTGTGCCCGATTCATAAAGCGATGACCCACAGCTGCCTTACATGTACCGCTGCTATGGGATTAAGGTGATACTTTGACTTATTAGTGCACTCAGAGATTAATATTTCTGTGTGTAGTGGGCACAGGTTTCTCAAGCTACTAATAACAAACAGTCCATGAAAAACGGATGGCATTTGAATGCTATTCATTTTTTTCTTGAACCTGTGGACTGGCATGGCGAGTTTGATCCAAATCTCGAATAAAACTCGGGACCACTCAGTCTGCAAAAGTACAAAGTTATGTGAAAAGTACCATGGACATTATAATAGGTACGACTTCTATAGAAGAAAAATCTGATAGTACTTGTATGAGAAAAACTAATGTTTGAATGAGCCCTAAAGAGGACCTGTAACTTTCCATAAATATGTATTATATGTTACCTGCTCTAAATGTCACTGTTCTCCTGAATCTGGTATTGTTTTATTTTTTTGTTTGTGCATTTTCAGTTCCTGAGACATAGCCTCCTCTTCCTAGTGCGTAAATCTACTCTAGTTAGCCAAGGATGGGTGGTCTCTAACCACTCTCTATGGGAATCTTCATAAGGATCATGTTTGATTGGCTAGCAAGTCTAGATTTACATATGAGGAAAAGGGGCCATATATCAAGGAAGAAAGAAAAATAATGGCACATTGACATTTAGACAGATGAAACAATTCCATCATAGCAAGTGACAAATTATCTTTACATTACAACTTTCTAACTCCTTTTTTGCACCTATTTTTTTCTATTTAAAGGGGACAACAGCCCACTCCAATCACATGACTCGCTAGCATAGATAATCTGTGTCTTCTAGGACACAGCAGCTCTGCTATGTTGGCAGATACTCAGCAATTAAGTGATCCCCAGGTTTTATATCAGCTGTACCCATGCCACAGTACAACGCACTTATTGAGTGCCAAGTTACAAGTAAAATAGAAGAGAGAAGCAGTAATAAACCACTTCTTTTTTCTTGTCCCCGCAGTCCCCGGCTGTGTCTGAAATCTGGGTAGACCTGACCTCACATCTGCTAGATTGCAGGAAGAAAAGCTTTAGCCGTGCGATATATTTACAATATCATGGGTCCTTGTCAGGTTCATAAAGGTTACAGTAAAACAAATACAATTACTTCAACACATTGTTTTATAACATATTCTTTTTATTACAGCAATGTGACCAAACAAAGTTCTATAAAATAAAATATAAGATTTCATGTTTGGGAGATGGCGGCTGAACCAGATATTTGTCAGCTGGTGGAAAGTTGCTTGCTGGATAGCTGGGGATCCTCGTTGGCATGATGTTTCTTGGTATGCTTGTGTAGCAATTGTTTATCAGGAGTGGAATATGGACAAAGGCTGCACTTGAACATTTCTCCAGTGTGGTGCCGACGTATGTGCAGGTCAAGACTTTTCTTCTGAATACTAAAAATAATATTTTTAATAAAATACGTTAATAATGTTACTATGTTTTTGTTGAAGGTGGTATTTCCTTTATATATGAAGTGATTAACTTATATCACAAACAATCTTAAAATTTAATCAACTCATTCAGACTTTTAATAACATATTGAATCACTGGATGCCAAATATGACATGATATTTTCACTCATGGCATCAAAGTTGTATCTAAGATGCTGCGCTGTGGGGTACATATGGTAGTTTTCTAGAATTTAATTCAGTATTTTAATGTAAAAAGTGGCTTAAATGCTTACAGGACAGATGGCCTGTTAGAATGCTCATACTCTAACAGTGATCGAGAGTTCTACATTCATTTAGAGAAACTCATATAGGAAGAATTGTCAATCACCGAGTGTGGGGAAAGCAAGACACATAGTATTTTCATTATAGGCTGCAGTACAGAAAGCCTAATAGAAGTCATAGATCTACTATATAATTGTCTAACTTTTCACTTCCGTCTGTAACGGAAATCCTGCGTCGCTGATTGGTCGCGCCTGGCCGGACGTGACCAATCAGTGACGGGCACATCCGGCCCACGCCACCGCTATCTTCGGGAGATCAGCAGCGTTAGCCGCTGATCTCCCGACGGTAGCCGCGGGTCATCTCCAGTACATACTCACCTTCCGTCCCTGTGCGTCTGCTTCAATCCTGTGCAGTGCGGTCACGTAGTACCGCTCATTAAGGTCATGAATATGGACGCGACTCCACTCCCATAGGCGTGGCGTCCATATCCATGACCTTAATTAGCGGTACCACGTGACCGCACCACAGAGGAAGAAGCTGATGCGCCGGGATAGAGATGCAGCGACGGAGCGAGGAGGGTAAGTATGATGGAGAAGGATGGGGGAGCCCAGCGGAGGGTGGGAGTATACAGGGTGGGAGCGGAGCCATGTATATAGGATTGGAGGGTGGGAGCTGAGCCATGTATACAAGGATGGGAGGGTGGGAGTGGAGCCATGTATATAGGATGGTAGGGTGGAAGCGGAGCCATGTATACAGGGTGGGAGCGAAGCCATGTATATAGGACTGGAGGGTGGGAGCGGAGCCATGTATACAAGGATGGGAGGGTGGGAGCGGAGCAATGTATACAAGGATGGGAGCGGAGCCTTGTATATAGGATAGGAGGGTGGGAGCGGAGCCATGTATACAGGATAGGAGGGTGGGAGCCGAGCAATGTATATAGGATGGGAGGGTGGGAGCGGAGCCATGTATATAGGATGGGAGGGTGGGAGCCGAGCAATGTATATAGGATGGGAGGGTGGGAGCAGAGCCATGTATATAGGATGGGAGGGTGTAGCGGAGCAATGTATATAGGATGGGAGGGTGGGAGCGGAGCCATGTATATAGAATTGGAGGGTGGGAGCGTAGCCATGTATATAGGATTGGAGGGTGGGAGCGGAGCCATGTATATAAGATGGGAGGGTGGGAGCGGAGCCATGTATATAGGATGGGAGGGTGGGAGCGGAGCCATGTATATAGGATGGGAGGGTGGGAGCGGAGCCATGTATACAGGATGGGAGGGTGGGAGCGGAGCCATGTATACAAGGATGGGAGGGTGGGAGCGGAGCCATGTATATAGGATGGGAGGGTGGGAGCGGAGCCATGTATACAAGGATGGGAGGGTGGGAGCGGAGCCATGTATATAGGATGGAAGAGGAGCCATGTATACAGGGTGGGAGCAGAGCCATGTATATAGAATTGGAGGGTGGGAGCGGAGCCGTGTATACAGGATGGGAGGGTGTGAGCGGAGCCATGTATACAGGATGGAAGAGTGGGAGCAGAGCCATGTGTGTAGGATGGGAGGGTGGGAGCGGAGCCATGCATACAAGGATGGGAGGGTGGGAGCGGAGCCATGCATAAATAAACTACATACATATTCTAGAATACCCAATGCGTTAGAATAGGGCCACCCTCTAGTGTATAACTCCCTTTATAATATAGTGCTCTAAGGCAAAGTCACTTTAAATGAATGTGGATGTGCTATACATTCTAAAAATCACACGATCATACGCACAATTCATTCTCCCCCACCCTGTGCCATCAGAAGATACCAAGAGCAGTATCATGGCAAACAGAAAAATGCCATGCGATACATGTTAAAAGATAAATCAAATATAGAATTTATCACTGTTGAAATGCTCATAGATTTCAAGTATTATACCTAAAAGGAGACCTGTGGGATGTAAAAATGAAGATTTTTGGTACTGACCGTAAAATCTTTCTTGTAGCCTTCATTAGGGTACATAGGAACCATGGGATAATATCTTACCACCTGGAGGCTCACAGTAAGAATACAAACCAAGAAAGGTGCCTCACCCTGAAAATGTAGGGTTCTGTGTCCACCAATTAAGACTACAAGCAATTTCACGGTGATTACCAAAAATTTTAATTTTTCGATTGCTTCATTGGGGAACACAGTAAACATGGGACATCCTAAAGCTGTCCATGCTGTCCAGTACTATAGAAAGAAGAATAGCAATCTATCAGGTTAATACCCAAGCCATGGCCACTTGTAGTACCCTTCTGCAAAGACTTGCATCCCCAGAAGCAAAGGTTAGAGCTCCACAAAGATGTGGACAGAAGAACTTCTGTACTGGCAGATCGAAACCAGACAACAATGGTTGCCCTCAAGGTGATTGACATCTTCCAGAGCATACCTGGAGGACCTCCCACGGCAACCGAACATCCGATGGAGCTGTAAGAGAAAGGTAGAACTACACAGCTTTATCTACATGATATTGTATAACAACCAGTTCGGGAGATGAGAGGAAATGTGCCTAAAGGAAGGAGAGCAATCTCTTCATTAAGATAGAAGACGGAGAACACGCTAAGGAGAAAGGCGGGAGCAGAACGTCAGACAACCATGTCATGGAGAAGGAGACCGGCAGGTGCGAGCCCCCCTCGGAACCTCTCCTGATGGAAAAGATCACTAGGCAAGAAAAAAAAACACGCTATAGGAAAGCCAAAATGGAGAGATATCTCTGATCAGTCCAAATGAAAGTGAACGAAGGGCATCCAAGACTAGAATGACGTCCCCCAGATCCAAGGGGGCCAATTTAGTAGTCCAGAGTTCGCCCTGTTCAGGCAACCAGTCCTGACCAATAGTTTACAAGTCAATTTCTGCTGGACCAGGATAGCCATGGCTGGAACCTGGCCCTTGGAAGTCAATCCAGGCTCAAGACAAACAAGCAAAAATTTAAAAGGTGGATATCGGTATAGGAATGCTGCCGATTTGTTTTTATGTTAAAATCTGAGGCATTCTAAATATAATGGTTTAAATGTGACATCTAAGGTCCTTCTTCCACAATTCTAGTCAGGCACACCTAATCTGAAAGGCCCAAAGCCTTCTGAACTGTGGATCAAACAATCCTAATGGTAAATTAGATGACCAAGAATTGGGTAGAGGAGAACACCATTCGGAAAGGTCTATCTGGATGCTGTGAGTGGTTTCTGAATTTTAATGGCTAATTGGGATAGTGCTATATACATAACAGCTACCTGATTGTAGCCAGTGAGGAAATGAAGGTTACATATATCCCTTGTTTTCCACCTTTTGTGCGCCCCAAGTCTCCCATGTGCAATTTGGTCTTTTGACCTCTGTCCCACTGTGTATTAAATGTCCTGATATTTATAATAAAATCATATATGTTGTTTTTCAATTAAATATTTTGGGATTTTCTTTGATCGTATGTTTTCTTATGTGTGTAAACTACATGCTGGCCACAGTAGGGTGCAGTAGTTCTACTCCTATTTAAATAAAATAGGTGTGGATGTGCAGTACCCGGCGACAGTCACTACATAGTTGATGGAGTTTTGTAGTTCCGCTCAGCAAGTGAGGGCAAAACAATTGATAAATGAGGGTGCCGGGTGTCGCATCCCCAACAGTCTGATATTTATGACCTATCCTATGGATAAGCCATCAATACAAAGCACCAGGCAATATCCGGTGACAGCCACTATATAGTTGACGGAGTTTTGTAGTTCCGTTCAGTGACTGAGGGCAAAACAGTTGATAATTGAGGGTGCCGGGTGTCACATCTTAAACAATCTGATATTTATGACCTATCCTATGGATATGTAATGAGAACAAAAACAAGGAGCGCAAAATGTGTGAAACCTGGTGATTTAGTGGATTAACAAACAGGGGCCAAGTGGCCACTCACCTAATGGCACCACCTGATGAAGATAGTGTTATGCAATCGAAACGCATTGTGGAGATCGAAGGGATAATAAAGGTTTGTTAACCAGATTGCTGTCCCTACATTTATCCCTTATCTTAGAGCTCCACAGACTGCTACAACTTTTTTTCCTTCATCTATCCTATGGATAGGCCATCAATATAAAGCACCAGACAACATATTTAAAGCGGATAAAAAAACAAAAAGCTGACACTCAAAACTCTACAACCAGAGAGTGAGTAGACAGCAATAACACAAGAACAAAGAATAAAAATTAATAATTCTTTATTATATACATTATAAGTGTAGATAAAAATTAGGCAATTGCAATTTAATAGAAAAAATAATAATAATAATAAAAATGTGCAAGAAACTATGTCAATAAGAACATCATTATACACAGTAATATTACAATCTCTAAATAATTCAAATAGGTGCTATATTAGATAGAATTCCTAAATTGAGGGCATATAAGCAATAGCTTTAACAGCCTCCTTTTGACTGAGCTAAGGTAGTCTCAGAAAATACTAGGAGACTATCAGCAATAAGAGTTGTTGTTATGAACACAAAGTCTCTTCTATCATTGTCAGCCAGAATAACGATTAGCCAGTGAGGCACCCAAATAAACCAACACCAATAAATTGAAATATCTATTGAAAAAACTTACATAAGTGCGACGTCCAAGGCTATAGTTTCTCTACCCCGACGCGTGTTTCGTCCACACTTCTTCAGGGGGCGCCCCCTGAAGAAGTATGGACGAAATGCACGTCGGGGTAGAGAAACTATAGCCTTGGACGTCGTACTTATGTAAGTTTTTTCAATAGATATTTCAATTTATTGGCGTTAATTGGTTTATTTGGGTGTCTCAAGGGCTAATCGTTATTCTGGCTGACAATGATAGAAGAGACTTTGTGTTCATAACAATGCTTATTGCTGATAGTCTCCTAGTATTTTCTGAGACTACCTTAGCTCAGCCAAAAGGAGGCTGTTAAAGCTATTGCTTATATGCCCCCAATTTGAGAATTCTATATAATATAGCACCTATTTAAATTAGTTAGAGATTGTAATATTACGGTGTATAATGATGTCCTTATTTGCATAGTTTCTTGCACATTTTTATTATTATAATTTTTTTTATTAAATTGCAATTGCCTATTTTTTATCTATACTTATAATGTATATAATGAAGAATTAGTAATTTTTTATTCTTTGTTCTTGTGTTATTGCTGTTTACTCACTCTCTGGTTGTAGAGTTTTGAGTGTCAGCTTTCTGTCTTTTTATTTGCATTTTTAACACATTTTACATTTATATGGATCTTCGATTAATTTTACTATTTAAAGCGGACCATATAAATACATTAAGTATGAAATAAGTTCATTTGTGTGTTTGAATGCTGCAAAATCTCACAAGTCTCATTCACACAGCACTGAAGCAGCAAGTCTCTACAGCTGTCAAACAGTGGGGAGTAAAGAGGGCAAACCTGTGTATGATCTGGTCCGGCGGGATCAGTCAAACATTTTAAAAAAATTTGGTTGGGGTATCAGAATGGTACCCAAACTCGAACCCGGAAACCATTCAAATGAATGGGAGGCTCCAACAACGGGTGCTTCCCATGCTGTCATCTGTGTGACAGCGCAAGAAACACCGGCTCTGATCGTCTCTGTCATACAGGTGGTGACAGGCATCGGCTGATGAAAGTACTACTCTCACTACTCTTGCTAATAGCAGCGAGAGGTGTACAATGATGGGAGTATTCACCAGCCAGCTCCTGTGCAATAACTAATAATAAAAAAAAAAAAAGACGTGGGTCTCTTCAATTCTTGGTAACCAGTGCAGGCAAAACTTGACAGCTGCGGAACACACTGAGCAGAGCGTGAAAAGCTTTGTCTGGGTGGGGATGTCACTGAAGTTACCTCCAGTCACAGGCAGAGCTTCTCACGCCTCTGCTCAGTGTGTTCCGGCAGGCGTGGAAAGCGTGTGACTGCTCTCCAAACCATTTGGATCGTCGTAGGACAGATATGTATTATCTTCTTGTTGGACAGGTCAAGAATATAGAGTTTTATTATTTTTTTAAATACATGGGTAAAAAAGGGTGGGGAGTTTTATTTAAATAAAGGACTTTATTCTTGCTGTGTCATTATTACAATCTTATGTAGGTGTCTTATACCGCCTCTCCATTACTAACCTGTGGGCTTGATGTCAACTGATATTACAAATCTGACATCAACCTCAGAACTATTACCCCACTTGCTACTGCACCAGGGAAAGGGGGAAGAGCTGGGCAAAGCACCAGAATTGGCGCATCTAATAGATGCGCCTGGTCTGGGGCGGCTGCCGTCTGCTATTTTTAGATTGGGGGAGGGGGCTATATCCATGGTCTCTTACCAGTTTAAGAATACCAGCCTCCAGCGGTCTGCTTTAGCTTGGCTGGTTGTAAAAAATGGGGGCACCTTATGTGTTTTTTTAAATTATTTGAACAATTTAAAAAACAGCGTGGGAACCCCTCTATTTTTAACCCCTTAGTGACAGAGCCAATTTGGTACTTAATGACCAAGCCAATTTTTACAATTCTGACCACTATCACTTTATGAGGTTATAGTTCTGGAACTCTTCAACGTATCCCACTGATTCTGAGATATTTTTTCGTGACATATTGTAATTCATGTTAGTGGTAAAATTTCTTCGATATACCTTGTGTTTATTTATGAAAAAAACGGAAAATTTGGCAAAAATTTTGAAAATTTGGCAATTTTCAAACTTTTCATTTTTGTACCCTTAAATCAGAGAGTGGTGTCAGACAAAATAGTTAATAAATAACATTTCCCACATGTCAACTTTACATCAGCACAATTTTGGGTTAAAAGTTACCAGCGATTTCTAATTTTTTCAACAAAAATTACAAAACCATTTTTTTTAGGGACTGTAAGGAAAGGGACGTCGCCATTTTGTATACCAGCCTCCATCTTGTCTGTTCACAGAGCCACAAACTTTTAACTACACAGGGCCTATTAGCATATCCAGTATGACCGGTTTTGATGTCCACTAGGAATCAAAGGGGCTTTAGCATGCTAATTAGTTTAGGCCAGTGTCTGAATAAGATGGTCAGTCGTATGGTAAATAGCTCAAGCTCTTGTTTCCTGCTCCATATGAATTGCAGGCCAGTTAATATGCGTGCTTCAAAGCAAAAGGGAAGGGCCTAGCAGGTTTAAGAATTGTAGCCATGTACAGGGTGGTCATTCCATTTCACACACAGAAGCCAAGAAGATGGTCTAGGAAAGGACCACAAGAAAACGGATTTGTCTTGCCAAGGGTGCAGCAACATATGCTTTGGAGACTATCCAGTAACTGAAGACTGTTACCTGGGAATGGCAAAGCCCCTGCCTTCCCATGACCATACTACAACCCGGTAATATTGATCTATAGCTTATACCTTTAAGCCTTGTACATTATCGTTGTATTTTTTCTCTGACTGCAATTCCATTGTAATTGTGTTGTATAGCTTTACTGTATATTTCTGTAATTATCTAGTGCGCTCTTAAGGCGATTAAACCATAAAATTACTCTTGGGCTGATGCTTTTACTCTGATCACGAATCTTAGAATACCCATTGGGTAACAGGACACCCTCCCCGGCGGCCATTTGCTCTAGGTGCAGTTCCCTTACTGACCTGAGAGACAAAGGGGGCGCCGGAGAGCTGTACCTGTGGAGTTACGTCCCATTGGTGACGTGGGAGGAAAGGGGATTGTCCCTCACATTTGGTAGCGGAGGTGGGATCAGAAGCTGTGATACCCAGGCTACCGTGTGGCGGTCGGCTTAGTTCCTCACAGGGACCACCTCACATTTGAAGTGAGGTATACCCAAAAGTGACACCATTCTAAAAACTTCACCCCTCAAGATGCGCAAAACCATATTCAATAAGTTTATTAACCCTTCAGGTACGTCACGAGAACTAAAGTAATGTGGAAGGAAAAAATGAATAATTTTACTTTCACAAAAAATTTAACTTTGGAACCAAATTTTTTTTATTTTCACAAGGGTATCAGGAGAAAATGGACCACAAAATTTGTTGTGCAATTTCTCCTGAGTACACCAATACCCCGTATGTGGGGGAAAGCATGGCAGGGCTCAGAAGGGAGGGAGCACCGTTTGACTTTTTGAATGCAAAATTGGCTGGAATCAATGGTGGCACTTTGTCGCGTTTGAAGACCCCTTGATGTAGCTAAACAGTGGAACCCCCCAATTCTGACTCCAAACCTAACCCTAACACACCCCTAACCCTAATCCCAACCCTAACCCTAATCCCAACCCTAACCGTAATCTTTACCTTAACCATAATCCCAACCCCAACTTTAGCCCCAACCCTAACCCTAGCCCCAACCCTAATGGAAAAATGGAAATAAATACATTTTTTTAATTTATTACTTTTACCTAACTAAGGGGTGATAAAGGGGTGTTTGATTTACTATTTTTTTTTATTTTGATCACTGTGATAGGGTCTATCACAGTGATCAAAATGAACCAATAGTAAAAATGTCCTGTTGTTGCCGGGTGCCGGCTGGCAGATTTTGGTGGGCGCACTACCATGCGCCCGCGATTTTCTTCCCGAAACAAGACGCCGGCAGCCAGGGGATGCAGGAGGTCCAGGGACACTGAAGGTACTGGGGGAGGGGAATTGGGGGACCCCATTTTTCACTGCTCTGATGTGCGATCACATCAGACGGGAGAGAAATTACATGGGAAAACTGACTTTTTTTTGTGGTCTCCGTTATTCTGTTAATAATGGCGATCGCAACACTGGGGTCGGTAAAAATGACCCAAATCATGTTCTCTGGGGGTCTCAGCTATCCCCAGTAGCCGAGAACACGGAGAAATTCCTACTCTGGGGGCGCTATACACTTATTTCTCCGTGCCATTAAAAAGCGGCACTGAGGCGTAAGTACCCTTAACTGCCGCCGTTAAAAGGCGTATCAGCGGTTGTTAAGGAGTTAATAACCAGGCAAGATAAAACTGACATTTGGGGGCTGCAGCCCGCAGCTGTCGGTTTTGCCTGTCAAAAATAGAGAGGACACCATGCCATTTAAAAAAAAAAAATTATTTATTGCAGAGGTGTTGGTTAGCGAAAACTCCATTCATTGTACACCTGCTCTCGCTGCTATCAGCAATAGCGGGCGTATGACGAAGAGAGCAGTACTCTCATCAGGCGACGCCTGTCACCTTATTATTGCCGGTCACAGCTGCTGGCTCACAGCAGTGCTCTGATCGGTGGTAACGAACTTACCACTGATCAGAGACAATAGTTCTCATGCTGTCACACACTTGACAGTGTGGGAAACACCAGATGTTCGGGCTGATGAACCCAAACAGTAACAAGGACTTACTGGAGAAGTCAATGTTTGCGGGCCGTGCATGGACACCATGTGTTCGGTACGGACCCTGAACTTTACCGTTCGAGTTCACCCATCACTAGTGGGGAGCCAATTTCAGTCTCCTTTTCTTAAAATGGCCGAATTTTCATCACTAAATTTCACAGTATTTTTCTAGTTTTCCTCATCATGTATAGTTCGAAAAGATTTTATATTTTGGTCATCTTTTACTTCATGAAGTTTTGCAGTAGGCAATAGGTTCTCTTTAAGTTACTATTTACTGATGAAAAACATAATTGGTCTTTTTAATTTTCACTGTACACATTTTTTCTTTTGGATTTTCTTCTATCTAGCAAACAGAGAATTCACCTAATACCACTATGGTAAACAAAAAAGTTTAGCAGTAATGCTTTAAGACACATTAAATCACATAAAGTTTGCAGCACCTACTTCATTTTCTATAACAGCACTTGTTCATATGTCTATCACCAAATGCAAAAACTATTATTCAGACTTCTAAAATTACAGGTAAACAGAAATACGGTAATCGAAAATAGAATATGCTCCAAAAGACAAAATGCAGGATGAAACAATTCAATTTATAGTACTTGTCAGACATCTTGTTTGACTAAGGAATAATCATATAAACTTACCAACTGTATGAACAATGTTGACACTTGTAAGGCTTCTCATGAGTATGCGTTCTGATGTGTCGACGAAGAGAACTAGCATCTATTGATGCATAGGAACATAGTTCACATTTAAAGGGCTTTTCACCTACAAAAATATACAATAAAATAATTTATAAATTATAATTATTAAATGGTAATTAAACCCAAATTAAACCAGGAAAATGCTTAAAGGGGTTGATTTCTACTGCACAAACACTTCTTAAATACTAATATGGCTTACATAAAATTAAAAAAACCCTATATACTCAGCTGAACATTGCAGTTCCAGTGATGTCTGTGATTTATCTGACAGTGTTCATGTGACATTGTAAGGGTATGTACGCAAGAAAAATTGCTCAAAAACCACTTGAAACAATCTTCCTATTCATTTCTATTGAAAAACAATATAGCGTAGGAACAGGTGTCTTCAGGTGTTTTCAATTATGAAGCCACTTTATAACTTTACAATAGCGGTCAAAAGGAAAGCTACAATAACATCTGGCTGTTTTTTGAGCATTTGGTAAGCTTTTTTGAAGCATTTTGCCTCAAAAAATGCTAACATTTTGTTTATCACTTAATGGATTAGATTTGAAAACAATGACAAAATCTCCCCAATATATTCTTATACAACACTGAAAAAAAGCTGTACAAAAAACACATGCTCATTTACAGGGAATGCAAAGAAAAAGAAAACTATTCAGGAAATGTTAATAAAAACATGTTAGTGCCAAGAACACGTCAACTTCTCGAAGCATTTTGTGCTTAAAAAACTCATTTTTGACTGCCTGAAACTAATGTTGTGTGAAGATACCCTACGTCACATGAGCATAGTTCTCCAAGTTCTGTCAGGTGAAACAGTCCGCGATCTAGCCAGTTTCAGAGTTGTGCTTACAAGCTCTATTAGAAGAGCTTGTAAGTAAAGTGCATGTTCAGCCACCATTGTTAAACTGCAGTAGTAGTTGGTAATCTAGGCAGTATAACAAACAATTAAACACTTTACTTTAAAAATTTTATCATTATAAAATTAACATTTTTCCCCCCCACATGAAATTTCCCTTTAAGCCTTCAAATACATTCGAAGAAAGTTAAAGATTCTATAAGGATTTTTACAAACACGAAAAGGGTGAAGTGTTGAAAAAATGTTTGAGAAGGCTGAACTTTTAGATTCCTATTTTGCATTCTGTGTTCTTAGGAAAGCAAATGTAACATCAACTGCTCTTCACTGTGCTATTTGAAGGAATAAAAATCCAAACTATAAAAAAGGGAGATTAGAGAGAAAAACTTAGCTCATTTAAATTAAAACATGATTTGATAACCATATAACTCATGTTATAAGCCGACCCGTGTACAAGCCGACCCCCTTAATTTTACCACAAAAAACTGGGAAACTTTAATTGACTCGGGTATAAGCCTAGGGTGGAAAATATCAGCAGCTTCTGTAAATTACAAAAATAAAAATAGATGCCAATAAAGTAAAATTAAATTTAGACATCAGTAGGTAAATGTTTTTGAATATCCATATGAATCAGGAGCCCATATAATTCCCCCATACAGTTAATGATTGACCCCATAAGATGCTCCATACAAAATACTCCCCATATAATGCTCCATAAAGGTTAATAATTGGCCCCAAAGTGCCACATAGAAAAAAATGCCCCATATGCTGCTCCATAAAGTTATGCCCCCAAGATGCCCATTATTTTTTCCCCATAT
>JARQOD010000006.1:249257214-249279447 GCA_033576555.1 Oophaga sylvatica
AAACATTTATTTAATAGGTTGCCAGTATTATCACTAAGGCCTCTTTCACACTTCAGTCGTGCGACGTCAGTCAAAATCCGTCAAAATGTGAAAAAAACGGATCCGCCATTTTTTTTTGACGGATCCGTTTTTTTCCCATAGACTTGCATTAGTGACGGATTTTGACGGATGGTCGTCCATTAGGTCCGTTTTTGGACGGATCCGCCAAAAAATTGGCGTCCGTCATTTCAAAAAAACGTCCAATGCAACGTTTTTTTTGACCGCCAAAATGGCAGACAACAGCGGATCCGCCGCATCCGCCATTTTGTACAATGGCCGCCTAAACAGAGTCCGGTCTCTCTCTCTTTCTCTCTCTCTCGTCCGGACTTACATTTCCGAAACGAAATTTTCATTATTTCCGGGTGAAATCTTCTTGGCGGATCCGTCAGAAAACTGACCAGTTTTGCATCCGTTTTTTTACTTTTCTGACGGATCCGCCATTTTCACGGATAGGCGGACGTCACACAACGGAAGTGTGAAAGAGGCCTAAGCAGCACTGCCTTCTTCACATACCAAGGATTGACTTCACAGGACCAGCAGTGCTGGAGTAGCAGGTAAATTTGTTATTAATCTGGCTTGGTATTCATTGTGCTGCATGGCAGATTATCAGGGTGTCTGGACTACAGAATCTCAGAAGTATAGAATTTTATTGTTCTTTTATCACTAAATGGTACGCGACGGTCAATATTCTATTATTTTTTAAGGTAAGAACACATTTCCCATATAGCCACAAAATGATGATTGCAGGTAGTCCTAATGCTGTAATACTACAGCAGACACCACTGTAGCGCCTAGAAATAACTATAATGGAATAATAGTAATTGTGACTACTACTAGGAATAACCATGTTACAGCTAAACAATATGGCTCAGGTTTTAGTCAATAGATCAGGGGAATCTTGACAGGAAAATGGCTATGATCCAATGTGCATAAGGGAAAATACATCCTAGAATATGTCACGTCACCAAAACCCAATAAAGGCATATTAGTACCCAAAGAACCCCTACACAATGCCAACATGATGAAGGTGGGTAAAGATACAATTACCTGTTACAAATGTCACAACTGAATTCTCTCTTTGGAGCACTTTGCGGATTGATGGAGCTGTCAGAGACAAGGACTCTATTTTGGTTCTCTAATTTCTCCTTTATTTTTGAACTATTTTTGTTTTTCTGTTTGGGATGAATTCCTTGTTGATGTCTAGTCAGTTGGCGAATATTTTTGAAAGTCAGGTCGCAGGATGAACACATAAGAAGCTGGTGCTTTTTGTGCTGACAGGAGTGGGCTTTTAATTGTGATCTGCAAAAAATAAAAATAGGATCTTACATATAGTTTTGCGTTATATAGGTAGAAAAAATGACCTAGGTCCATCAAGTTTCACCTTTTGCCACCAATTGTACATTTGTCACTAAATTATCTATGACCAGAAATGTTATGTGTATTAAGGAAATCATTCCGCCCTTTTTTAAAAGCTGTTATAGTGTCTGCCATTACTACCTCTTGGGTAGGGCATTTTACATTCTGACTGCTCTCCTGTCTCTCACTTGTGCTGCTGTCCCGATGTGCAGAGCTCCTAGCCGGTAGCGATGCTGGATCAACCTCCATAAAGATCATGATCCTTTAAAACCCATTGGTTTGTTTGGCTGCATCAGCACTCTGTAGTCTCCTCAGGTGATGTCATATGCCTGCTTCACGAGGATCCATCATCGCTACCGGCTGGAGCGCTCTGCCCATTGGACAGCAACACGAGCAAGAGACAGGAGGCGATCCAGCAACTCAGCTCAACAAACTCATTTTCATCCTGACAGTCATCTATGGACTTTTCTTACCTAAAGAATGGTAATCCTTTAGAAAGTCAATGAGGGATATGCTAATTGCCACATTACATTTACTTTACATCACTGACTTTCAATCTATGTTGTACTACTAATTTTGTCACTAATACAATTACAATTGTGTTATCATTGTGATACAATTGCTTCATTTTATTCACACAATTTCCTGTTTTCATTTTCTTTTAGTATCATAATATACTGTAGATTTTTAGAGAAGTTTTTCCTATATCCATTTTATTCTTTTGACCAGTCAGCACACAGAACCGGTCTACCAGCAGCTATAGCCTACAGTTGTTTTAGGAAGAGCGCTAGTATTTTTTTTACCATCACTCTTCCATTTTTTTGCATCTTTGCACTTTACATTTATTATTCTTTTGAGATTTTCAAATAATGTTGGCTTCTCCATCTATACTTTAATTTTCATTTTGTGATTTGTACCTTTCTTTATACACCCTTCTTCCTTACTTTTGATACTTATTACCATTTCTCTATATTCAGGTGTTTATCATGGTACATCTCATCTAATTACCATGCTTTAACATTCCTCATGCATTTTATACATTTTGGCTGTTGGTAATTCACCATTTGCATATTTGCCATTGCCATGTTGGATATTTTATTCCTACCTTACTTCCTCCTTTTTATTCACTTTTATTTTATTACGTGAAATTGAATTAATAAAGATTGACACCATTTTCAATAAGTCTCTTCCCAGCACATCTTTTTATGGGTTTCATATTTATACATGCATGTAGCTCCTTGAAAGACAAGCCCAGCAAAACCTCTACATGGCCTGTCCGATCCTCCTTTACTGAGAAATCAACATTATAACTGATATGTAATGGAGTCTGTAGATCTGAAGCCTCTGTGTCACAGAGTGACACAACCCAACGGATGGTCGGTCAACGGACGGCACAACACTCTCACAACGGGATGGGATTGGGGAGAGGAAGGCCCTACCGATAGGGAATCAGGGATGGTCACCATCTGCGCTCAAACCTGAGCCTGTCCCTGCACTCCCCTAATGCCCTATGTGGGTCCTTCCCCCCCACCGACGTTAGGATACCTCATCCTTCGCTGTCACCTGAAACTGCCCTGACTAGTTCACGGACAGGCTTAAGGCGCAAGCTTAGCCGCTACAGGTAATACCACACAGGGGATAGTAACATACAAGTAAGGGACGGGGAAATAATAACTTAGCTTATAGACACCGTTGCTAAGCTCCACACCGCAGATAGCACAGCAACTGGACTCCAAACACCAGACGTGGCTTACACCAAAGAGCTGCTCCTGCTAGGCTGGTCTCCAGAAAGAAACTGTATCACCAACAGTCAGCTGATGCATCAGGTGTCATGTGTGCATTGCCACGAAGATCGTCGCGGTTGCACATTTTGACTTCTCACAGCTGAGCTGCTGTTTCTTTGTGTTTGGCAGCTAGGGAGTTAATTCTGTCTGTGCTCGGTTCTGGGACTGGGTGCAGTTTCTCCCGGCTGCAATTGATTATTTGTTGATTGGTTTCCTTTAAATTCCTGGTTGTCTGCTTGGGGAGTTGCCAGTGAAACCTTCATGCAGACCACAGATAGGAATGAATCTGTGTAGACTTTAGTTGTGAGCTCCTTAGTTGTTCTAAGCTCAACTTGGTTAGAGTTTATTTCCCAGACCATTTATTTTCCTTTGGTGTTTGAGTGTGTATGCAAGCGAGTGTTATCCTGTCTGTCTTATATGTCTAATCTGTGTATTTAGCTAAGATCAGCCCATATCCCTTTGGTGGTAGTCAGGATCCTTCTTAGGACTGATTACAGGGTTCAGGGTCTGATAGGAGACAGGGTTAGGTTGGAGACTTGGACCTCTGAACCATTATCAGTACCTCCAAGGTGAGGGATTAGTTAGGACCCCAGTTTAGGGTCAGGTTAGATCCCGATCCACCTCTTTCCTGTTTCAGCTCATCAAGTCCACAAGATTAACCCTGAGTTCAGCAGATATCGTGTCAGGTAAATCTATTCTATACTTACATGCTGATGTTGTTATACTAGTTGTTGTATATAGTGTTGTTCCTGTATTAATAGTTTACTGACATTGTATACATATCATTAGACAGCGTGACATTTTCACTGGCCTTAAAAATTATCTCCAGTTACCATGGATCCAGTAGCCCAGCTGGCTCTGCAGTTGCAGGGATTATCCATGGAGCTGACGGACATTAAGTCCAAAGTTTTGTCTCCCCTGGAGCAAACCAGAGTTGAACCTAAGGTTGCTCTCCCGGACAGGTTCACTGGTGGGCGAGACAAATTTTTCACCTTCCGGGAGGCATGTAAATTGTATTTTCGGCTTCGGCCTCGATCATCAGGGAGTGAGGAGCAGAGAGTGGGAATTGTTATCTCACTTCTGCAAGTGGACCCTCAATCCTGGGCATTTTCCCTTCCTCCGGGATCCCCGGCTCTACTGTCTGTAGATCAATTTTTTACTGCCCTGGGATTGGTATATGATGACCCAGATCGGGTCTCTCTTGCTGAGACAAAATTACGTAAGATACAGCAGGGAGATCGTCCGGCAGAGGAATTTGCTTCTGAGTTTCGTAGATGGGCCACAGATACTCAGTGGAATGACCCAGCTCTTAGGAGCCAGTTTTGTCATGGGCTTTCTGATAAATTAAAAGACGTTTTGGCTCAGTATGAGTCTCCTCCTTCTCTGGAGGCTGCTATGGCCTTAGCTATCCGTACTGATAGACGGCTTCGGGAGAGGGGTGAGGTAACCCCACTCCCTGTTGTTTCTCCACCTACCACTAAAGTCCCTTATGTTGAGGTTCCCCTTGTCTGTTCGGATGAGCCTATGCAGTTGGGAGGGACATCATTTCGTAGGAGGGGATTGGCGGTACGCCGCAGGACTAGAAGATGTTTTTTCTGCGGGAAAGAGGGACATTTTGTTGGAGAATGTCCATCCCGTGCCTTGTTGAGCCAAAAGTCGCCGGAAAACTGTTAATCCCAGGTTGTGTGGTGGACGACAACCTGGGAGTATGTATTTCATCCGCCAGTTCTTCTCAGTTCCTTGTACCAGTGGAGGTGGTAGTTGGTACGAGAGTGGAGAGATTGTCTGTTCTTCTTGATAGTGGTTCCGGGGCTAATCTGGTTGACGCTCAGTTTGCTCAGGCTCAAGGTATGCATCTGAGTGTATTGGTCAAACCGATCCCTATATTCTCCATTGACGCCAGGCCTCTCGGCCAAGGTAGCTTTGTTCATGAGGTTCATAACATTGACCTTCGGGTAGGGGCAATACATAGGGAACAATTATCTTGTTATGTGTTGGAGGGTCTACCTACTCCCATTGTGTTGGGACTTCCTTGGTTGGTTAAACATAACCCTGTGATTAATTGGCAGTCCAGAGAAATAAGCCAATGGGGTGAGTTTTGCAAAAGCAACTGCATGAACACAGTCATCAGTGCGGTCGTGCCTAGTACATTGCCTCCTTTTTTGGAGGATTTTGGGGATGTTTTCTCTGAGGAGGGGTGTCAGGAGTTGCCTCCTCATCGCGTGTATGACTGCTCTATTAATTTCCTTCCTGATGCTAAGTTGCCTAAAGCTAGGTTGTATAATCTTTCTGGTCCTGAGAGGCAGGCTATGAAAGATTACATTTCTGAAAGTCTGGCCAAAGGGCATATTAGACCTTCATCTTCCCCAGTAGCCGCGGGGTTCTTCTTTGTGAAGAAGAAAGATGGAGGCCTACGCCCTTGCTTGGATTTCCGCGAACTTAATCGGATTACTGTTCGAGATCCGTATCCACTCCCTCTTATTCCTGATCTCTTCAATCAAATTGTTGGCGCCAAATGGTTTTCTAAATTGGATCTCAGGGGGGCGTATAATCTGATTAGGATAAAAGAGGGGGATGAGTGGAAAACGGCGTTTAACACGCCGGAGGGACATTATGAGAACCTAGTCATGCCTTTTGGTCTGACTACTGCACCAGCAGTATTCCAACATTTTGTTAATGACATTTTTCGTCACCTTGTGGGGCTGTTTGTGGTTGTATATTTGGACGACATTTTAATTTACTCGCCAGATCTTGTGTCTCATCAGGAGCATGTGAGACAGGTGTTGCAGATCTTGCGAGACAATAAATTATACGCCAAACTGGAGAAGTGTGTATTTGCCGTACAGGAACTTCAGTTTTTGGGTTTTTTGGTGTCAGCCTCCGGTTTCTGTATGGACCCTGAAAAGGTGAGAGCAGTGCTTGAATGGATCAGCCAGGGGATCTTAAGGCTCTGCAGCGTTTTTTGGGGTTTGCTAACTACTACCGGAAATTTATTTGTAATTTCTCATCTGTCGTCAAACCTCTCACTGACATGACAAGAAAAGGGACGGATTTTTCTAAATGGTCGGACAAAGCTTGCCAAGCCTTTTCCTCTTTGAAGAAATGTTTTGCTTCGGCACCCGTTCTCATCCAACCAGATGCATCTCAGCCGTTCATTGTGGAGGTGGATGCGTCTGACGTAGGGGTGGGTGCTATATTGTCCCAGGGTCCGTCCCCTGGTAAATGGCATCCGTGCGCTTTCTTTTCTAAGAAATTGTCGTCCGCCGAAAGGAATTATGATATCGGCAATAGGGAACTTTTGGCCATTAAGTTAGCTTTTGAAGAATGGCGTCACTTTTTGGAGGGGGCAGTCCACCCGGTAACCGTTATTACTGATCACAAGAACCTGTTGTATTTGGAATCCGCTAAGCGTCTGAATTCCAGACAAGCTCGATGGTCGTTGTTTTTTACCAGGTTTAATTTTGTCGTCACTTATCGCCCGGGGTCTAAGAATGTAAAGGCTGATGCCTTGTCTCGCAGTTTCCCAGGGGCCGGGAAAACGGATGACCCGAGTCCTATCCTTCAGGAGGGGGTGGTAGTGTCGGCTGTATTTTCTGAGCTTGAGGAGGAGGTGTTAGAGGCTCAGGGGGACGCCCCTGCAGGACCTCCAGGGAGACTGTTTGTCCCAAATCTGTTGAGACAAAAGGTTATTGAGGCACATCATAATTCTGCTCTAGCAGGACATCCAGGGAGTAAGGCTACTTTAGATCTCCTTTCTCGCCGGTTTTGGTGGCCTAATGCTAATAAAGATGTTATAACTTTTGTCGCGTCATGTGGGGTGTGTGCTCGCTCTAAAACCCCTCATACCCGTCCGTCTGGGACCCTTTTACCCTTGAAACTTCCGGAGCGTCCATGGACTCATTTATCTATGGACTTCATTACGGACCTTCCTCCATCGTCAGGGAATACTGTCATACTGGTGGTTGTTGACAGGTTCAGTAAGATGGCACATTTCGTTGCTCTTCCTGCACTCCCTAATGCTAAAACTCTGGCGCAGGTGTTCATTAGGGAGATCGTTAGACTTCATGGGTTGCCTTCTGATGTGGTGTCAGATAGGGGGTCTCAGTTTGTGTCCAAATTTTGGAGGGCATTTTGTTTACGTCGGGGGATGCAATTGTCATTTTCCTCGGCTTTTCATCCGCAGACCAATGGTCAGACAGAGCGTCTGAATCAGAGCTTAGAGACATATCTCCGGTGTTTTGTCTCAGAGAACCAAGAGGACTGGTCTTCTTTCTTACCTCTGGCAGAGTTCGCTCTTAACAACAGGCGGAGCGAGTCCACTGGTAAGTCCCCGTTTTTTGGGGCATATGGTTTTCATCCCCAGTTTTGTACTTTCAATGGGGGGGGCCCTTCTGGGGTTCCTGAGGAGGAGCGTTTCTCGTCGTCACTTGCTTCTGTGTGGAGAGGTGTATTGAATAATCTGAGTGCGATGGGGAACCGTTACAAACGTATGGCTGACAGGAGGAGAGTTTCTGGTCCAGATCTGAATGTGAACGATCTGGTATGGTTGTCTACCAGGAATATAAAACTTAAAGTGCCCTCCTGGAAACTGGGTCCCAGATTCATCGGGCCGTACAGGATCAGTTCCATAATTAATCCTGTGGCATTTCATCTGGACCTCCCTCCTACGTTTAAAATTCATAATGTGTTCCACAAGTCATTACTTAAAAGGTATGTGGCACCAGTCATACCGTCACCTCTACCTCCTCCTCCTGTGTTGGTCAATGGTAACTTGGAATTTCAAGTATCAAAGATCATTGACTCACGTCTGAATCGCCGGTCCCTTCAGTACTTGGTGCATTGGAAGGGGTATGGTCCAGAGGAGAGGACGTGGGTCCCTGCGTCTGATGTTAACGCAGATCGTTTGGTTCGGACCTTCCACAGAACTCACCCGGGCAGGCCTGGCCCTGAGGGTCTGGAGGCCCCTCGTAGAAGGGGGGGTACTGTCATGTGTGCATTGCCACGAAGATCGTCGCGGTTGCACATTTTGACTTCTCACAGCTGAGCTGCTGTTTCTTTGTGTTTGGCAGCTAGGGAGTTAATTCTGTCTGTGCTCGGTTCTGGGACTGGGTGCAGTTTCTCCCGGCTGCAATTGATTATTTGTTGATTGGTTTCCTTTAAATTCCTGGTTGTCTGCTTGGGGAGTTGCCAGTGAAACCTTCTGCAGACCACAGATAGGAATGAATCTGTGTAGACTTTAGTTGTGAGCTCCTTAGTTGTTCTAAGCTCAACTTGGTTAGAGTTTATTTCCCAGACCATTTATTTTCCTTTGGTGTTTGAGTGTGTATGCAAGCGAGTGTTATCCTGTCTGTCTTATATGTCTAATCTGTGTATTTAGCTAAGATCAGCCCATATCCCTTTGGTGGTAGTCAGGATCCTTCTTAGGACTGATTACAGGGTTCAGGGTCTGATAGGAGACAGGGTTAGGTTGGAGACTTGGACCTCTGAACCATTATCAGTACCTCCAAGGTGAGGGATTAGTTAGGACCCCAGTTTAGGGTCAGGTTAGATCCCGGTCCACCTCTTTCCTGTTTCAGCTCATCAAGTCCACAAGATTAACCCTGAGTTCAGCAGATATCGTGTCAGGTAAATCTATTCTATACTTACATGCTGATGTTGCTATACTAGTTGTTGTATAGAGTGTTGTTCCTGTATTAATAGTTTACTGACATTGTATACATATCATTAGACAGCGTGACATCAGGTGACCTTTTAAAGGATGATGGGTGTGGTCACCAGCCACATCAGCTGACCCAGCAGCACTACAATTATACCAGAATGCCAGTGGGGAAAAACTGACATTAACCCCCACTGGCCTGAAAGGAAAAAAGTTTAATCTGAGTGGATCCAGAGCTGCCACAAATCCAAAAATTGATTGTGACACTCACTCCAGCTCTATTCCCAAGGCCATCTCCTGCAGCTTGACTGCTGTGTGTTTTGCCTGAAATCACACATCATAGTGGTTGTCAGTCAAGTAGGATAAGGTGCAGTGAGAGGAATAGAACTGGAGTGACAAAGGATTCAGATCTACAGCCTCAATGGCATATCAGTGAAAATGCTGATTTCTCAGTAAAGCAGTAACAGACTGTCATATAAAAGTATTGCTGGACTTGTCTTCGAAAGAGTTACAAGTATATATACATATTTTTGTGTGGGGAAGGGAGGATGAAATGCTTTAAAATTCCCTTTAAAAATCACATAACATACAGCATGTCAATAGGGAGGAACAGTTGGTGTTGTGTTCCTATTAGGTCCTGCATGACCTCTGTTACTGTTTTTGCATTTACTTTTTCATAAAAATAAAAAAAAATCAATGAAATACAAATAGTGAAAAAGACACAAAACATTCTTCATGTCTGTTGACTAACACGAGACTGTGCAAGCAATACTATGAGTAAGGTGGTTAAATCAATATGGAGAGTGTACAACTAAACTTTAGCGGTAATGGCTGATAAAGTAATGATACAGTTTAAAATAAATTCTCCTTAGCAGAATATTTTGCTTATGTTGCTTAGGGTATGTGCACACGTTGTGGATCTGCTGCGGATCCGCAGCGGATTTTGCCCTGCGGATCCGCAGCAGAACTGCTAGTAATGTACAGTACCATTCTAGTCAATGGAAATAAAAAAACGCAGTGCACATGCTGCGGATTTTTGCACGCAGATCTGATGCAGATTTAAAACTGCAGCATGTCACTTTTGTGCAGATCCGCAGCGTTTTGAGACCTGCTCCATTATAGGAATTCGCAGGTCTCAAAACGCAGGGGAAATCCGCACAAAAACTGCAGTAAATCCGCAGTAAATCTGCACTAAATCCGCAGGTAAAATGCAGGTCATTTTACCTGCAGATTTAGCAAAATCTGCGCAGAAAATTCCACAGCAGAATCCGCAACGTGTGCACATACCCTAAAAATAGATCAGCGTGTAATGAACATGTTCTTCTCTTTACACAAATTTATGTTTATGCCCCAATAGGACATGGAGGCAGATAATCTTATACTTACCTTGTAATGTCACCTTAAGTAATGTCACCACTTGTAATGTCCGTCCAGATGTGTCCAGATCCCAGAATTCCAAGCGGTGGAAGTTCACAGACAGCCATATTGGGGCACCCAAGTGATGGGTGTCTCAATATGGAAACTGCTGTTGGTACCAGCCTCTTGCGCGGTACCACCAACGGAACACCGTAAGGCTGTGGTTCCACGGTCCGGAACCACAGCGCTTTGGACGGAGCGGAAATTCCGCACCGCCCAAAGCCCCGCCCCCTTTTGTACGCGCGCTCTTTCCGGATGTGTTCAGGACACCTCCGGAACACATCCGGAAAGATCGCAGGGCTGCATAGCCCTGTGTTATTTCCCTTGCGGCGACGCAGCGTCGCCGCAACGGACTAGGACATGCTGCGGTCTGAAAAGACGCGCCGCATGTCCAGAAACGCAGGTCTTCCGCCTGCGTGTTTTACAGCATAGTGGAGACGGGATTTCTTGAAATCCCCTCCACTATGCTGTAACATCTGGACACTGCGTGTTTGACGCTGCTCCAACGCACAGCGTCAAACACGCAGCAAATCCGGACTGTTTCCTGATAGTGGAAACATACCCTTACACCACACACACACTGTATACGCCGTACGCAACACACACACACACAAAGTATATGCCGTACGCACCGCACACACACACACACACACACTGTATATGCTGCAGTGAATCATTCGGCTGATCTTGGCGGCAGATGCGCAACGTGTCTACAAGCAGAGGAAGCCGGTTACATTAAAGGGATTTTCCCACGAACGAAAGTTCATTTTAAAAATTGTCTGTGTCTGACCGTGTACGGAGTGTACCACATCTCCTGGGCAGAGGAGGAAGCAAAAGACGATACTGCCATTACAGAAGGGGATCACAGAGGATTCATTTTGTGAGGTAAAATATTTCACTGACTGTTTTTAAACAATATTTTACCTCATAAAATGTATCCGCTGCGATCTCTTGCTGTAATGTCAGTATTGTCTTTTGCTTCCTCCTCTGTCCAGGAGCTGTGTTATGTTCTGTACACGGTCAAACACTGACAATTTTTAAAATGAACTTTCGTTCGTGAAAAAAACCCTTTAAAAAAGCAAATATCAACACCAACATGGATCCTCCTAAAAAGTACGCCAATGACATTGAAAGGAATGCAGCAAAGGCCCAACGTTGAAGACAACAAAGGGCAAATGAGACTCTTGAAGAGCAACAGAATAGCTGGAACAAAAACAATGCATATAAGCGTAGGCGTCAAGCACTCTGATGCAAAAGTTATTAGATTATCATAGGATGCCATTAGGCAACAACAGCGCCGCAAACAGAAATCTGCAGTCTTATCAGCAATACCATGCTCACAAGATGACCCATTGGAACCAGCACATCACACCGCCGAGTCTACAACTTCAAAGTGTATGAGGTTAACTAAGAGAGCACAGACGGGAGAAGTCAGCACATGGTGAAAGAGAGAGTGGATAGGTGGGTGAGCACATTGGGGGAGAGATTCTCAATGCTGCAAAGCCTGCCCCCATAGTAACATTACCGTCTCCATCTAGTTGTTTCCAATAATTATAATTGTTTCCTTTTTGCAGATTACATGCTCATTAATCTTGTATGATAAATGCTTCAGGTATAAACATGGGTATTACAAACCTGGTAATGTGTTTTTTCATGAGACATGACGGCACCACGAGAGAGGGGATCCGCCCATCAAGGACAGGAAACCTTCAAGATAAAAGGGGCCGGCTCCTCTCTCCCGCATCAGTTGTTTTACAGAGCACGAGAGGAACTCCGCATGTTAGTACACACATAAACAATACATTCTTTTGCAATTCTAATTACCCCAATCCAAGGGAGTGAAAAAATAATAAAAATGCACCCAACTAGTGACGTGATCAAGGGGCGGGAATATAAGGGTGCCGTCATGTCTCATGAAAAAACACATTACCAGGTATGTAATACCCGTGTTTTTCCATCATACATGACGGCACCACGAGAGAATTACAGAGATTCGTATTCTGTTTTAGGGAGGGATCACTGCTTCCAACACTCTTCTCCCGAACGTGAGATCAGAGGTAGCAGATAAATCTAATCTATAGTGTCTGAAAAAGGTTGACGGAGAAGACCAAGTGGCCGCCTTACAGATTTGGTCGATCGTGGCATCTGCTTTCTCCGCCCAAGATGGCGACATGGCTCTTGTGGAGTGGGCCTTAAGTCCTTCAGGAACAGCCCTGCCTACACTACTATAAGCTAGCATAATGGCCTCTCTCACCCATCTAGCTATAGTTTGTCTAGAGGCTCCTAGGCCTTTTCTCGCCCCCTGAAAAGAAACAAGTAATGACCTGCTTTTCCTCCAAGTTTTCGTTCTTTCTAGATATTGTAGTATGATACATCTCCTAACATTTAAACAGTGTAGTTTCTCCTCTTTTGTGTTGCTAGGGTCAGGACAAAAGGATGGCAATATTATTTCCTGAGCTCTGTGGAATTTTGACACAACTTTGGGTAAATATGCAGGGTCTAGCCTTAAAACTACTCTGTCATCTAGAATCCGAGTGTAAGGAGAGTCAGCTGATAACGCATGTAGGTCTCCAATCCTACGGGCTGATGTAAGTGCTATCAACAAAGTGGTTTTAAAGGTTAGAGCTTTATCGGATATTGTGTCTAGGGGCTCAAAGGGGCCACTCGTTAAGGCTGATAAAACCAGATTGAGGTCCCATGGTGGAGGAGCAGGGGATGGAACAGAATCCGCTCTACTACAGGACCGAATGAATCTGGCTATCCACTTGTTGCTTGCTAAATCATGGTTAAACAAGGCTGCGAGGGCAGACACATGAACTTTAAAGGTGCTAACTGCTAGCCCTAGTTCTAAGCCCTTTTGTAGGAATTCTAATATAGCCACTATTGGGATCTCCCCTTCCCGTATTGGCGCTGAATTTGTTAAAAATTTCCTCCATATTCTGCCATAAATCTTCGTAGTTACTGGTTTTCTACTGCGAAGTAGGGTAGATATTACTGCGGCTGAAAACCCCCTTTTTTCTAATAGTGACCTCTCAAATTCCAGGCCGTCAAATGTAGCCCGGACTTCTGAGGGTGACTGAAAGGACCCTGTGTCAAAAGGTCCTGGTCTTCCGGCAGTACCCATGGATCTGTTATGGACATTATCTTCAGCCAGTAGAACCAAGGCCTCTTTGGCCAAAAGGGAGCTATTAAGATCACCCTGGCTTTGTCCTCCCTGATCTTCTTCAGAACTAAAGGAATTAGACATACTGGGGGAAAGGCATACAGAAGTCCCGACATCCAGCTTATTCTGAAGGCATCTACTGCTAAGGGTCTGTCTGTTGGATTCAGAGAGCAGAATTTTCGCAGCTTCTTGTTGGTCCTTGTGGCAAAAAGGTCTATGCTGGGTTTCCCCCACATATGTATTATCTGGTGAAAAATGGACTCTTAATGCCCACTCTCCCTGCTTCAGGTGGTTTCTGCTCAGGAAATCTGCTTTTTGGTTGTTTATGCCTCGTATATGTAGGGCCGATAATGAGCGGAAATGACGCTCTGCAAGAATCATAATTCTTTCTGTTATGTCCATCAGCGACCGGGAACGGGTGCCTCCTTGGTGGTTTATATAAGCGACTGCCGTCCGGTTGTCTGATAGAACTCGGACATGATGCCCCAATATATTTGGTAGTAGACCCTGCAATGCTCTTTCGACCGCCAAGAGTTCCCATTCGTTCGAAGATAGTTGTTTTTCTTCCTGTTTCCACGGTTCTTGGAGCCACAGTGTATCCAGGTGAGCTCCTCACCCCCAAGGGCTGGCGTCTGTTGTGACCACCTTGGAGACCGTGAACTTCCATGGGATCCCTCGCGGAGATGTATCTATTTTCAACCACCATTGGAGTGATTGAAGTACCGGGATTGGAAGTGTGATCTTCCGGTCCAGATGT
The DNA here is from genome assembly GCA_033576555.1 of Oophaga sylvatica. Classification (NCBI taxonomy): domain Eukaryota; kingdom Metazoa; phylum Chordata; class Amphibia; order Anura; family Dendrobatidae; genus Oophaga; species Oophaga sylvatica. The sequence goes on from JARQOD010000006.1 coordinate 249,271,386, forward strand.
CCTTGGAGGACTAGATCTTCCTGCAACACACTCCACTGTAATTTCCTTGTATGGAACTGGGCCCATTTTACTGCTGGTATGCATGCAGTTAGTGATCCCAACACCGACATAGCTTTCCTTAGCGTAATTTGAGGTTTTCCTATTGTTGTTATTATCATATGTTTTATTCTGAGTTCTTTTTCTTCTGGAAGACGACACTCCTGTGCTACTGAGTCTATCGTTATTCCCAAGAAAACTTGGGTCATTGCTGGTTCCAGCTTGGATTTTTTGAGGTTGAGCTGCCACCTCAACCTCCGTAGGGTTTCTATAACGATACTGACTTGATCCTGACAGTGCGAGAAATTCCTCCCCACTATCAGAAAATCGTCCAGATAGGGTATTATTAGCGTGTCTCTCTCTCTCAGATGTGCTGTGACCTCTGCCATCAATTTTGTGAAGACACGTGGGGCTGTTGCTATACCGAAGGGCAGGGCTCTGTACTGCAGGTGATGTAATTGTGATTTTATTTTTACTGCTACTCTGAGATATTTGCGGTCTGCTCGCCGGATTGGGACGTGATAATAAGCGTCCTTGAGGTCGAGGACCGCCATGTAGCATCGAGGAAAGAGGAGATTTACTGCTGTTCTTATCGTTTCCATTTTGAAAGACGGGATTACCAGAAACCTGTTGAGAGCCTTTAGATTTATGATCGTCCTCTAGGAGTTGTCTGGCTTTTTTACTAGAAACAGCGGGGAGTAAAAACTTTCTCTTTCCTCTTCCACTGGAACTTTCTCCAGGACGCGTTTTTGTATAAGAGAGATTATTTCTTCTTCCAGAGTCGTTTGTTTTTCTGACGAAGATTGTAGGGGAGTCTGCATATATTTGTTTGGTGGACGGTGATGGAATTTTAATCCCAGTCCTGATTCTGCTATCTGTAAAATCCAGGTGCTGGACGAAATCCTCTCCCAGGCTGGAAGGAAGTGAGAGAGCCTCCCTCCCACCTGAGAAGGACCGTCACTGGGAAGGCTTTTTATCTTCTTTGGAGGGCTTACCGAAGTAGAAGCCTCTCCCTCCTCTGGATCGTTTGTCTTGGAAGTTTCTGTCCCGTTCTCTGTAGTGCTGTCTCCCAAACTTCCGATTCCTCTGAAAGGAGCGCCGAAAGGTCTGAAAAGGTTGCTTCGGAAAGTTTTTCTTTTTATCAGTAGCCTTCTCCAATACTTCATCTAACGCAGGGCCAAATAAGAAATTGCCTTCGCAGGGTAGGGAGCATAATTTCACTTTTGCCTGGATGTCACCTGGCCAGCACTTGAGCCATACCGCTCTGCGCCCTACATTAGCTAGCACTGCAGATTTAGCTGCCAACCTGGCTGAATCCGCTGAGGCTTCGGCTAGGAAACTTGCTGCTGCTCTAATGGCCGGTATGGCCTCCAAGATGTTTTCTCTGGAAACTCTTTGTTCCACCTGATCTTCTAAGTTGTCCACCCAGACTTTTAGGGATCTGGCCACACAAGTGGCTGCAATGTCCGGTCTTAACGCCCCTGCTGACGTCTCCCAGACCGTCTTTAAGCAGACGTCTGTCTTCCTGTCCAGCGGTTCTCTCAACGTACCTAGGTCTTCAAAAGGTAGAGAGGATTTTCTGGTAATTTTTGACACCGCTACGTCTATTTTTGGGGCTCTATCCCAAGATGAAGATGCTTGCTCGTCGAAAGGGTATTTTCTCTTCAGAGCGCTGGTGATGTGTGACTTTTTTTCTGGCCTTTCCCACTCCCTTCTAATAAGGTCCTTTAACTGATCGTCAATGGGAAAGGTTTTACGTTTTTTCTTCTGAAGCCCCACGAACATAAGTTCTTGAGGTGTTCGTTTAGGTTTCTCTTCTATCAATCCCATGGTAGAGCGGACTGTCTTTATTAGGTTATCCGTTGCCTCAATCGGGAAGACGTTTTCTTCCTCTGAGCTGCTATCTGTATTACGGGACCTGCTAGAGTCCCTTTCTGCCCAGAGGAATCTTCCTGGGATATCCCTGAGATACTAGATCTATCTCTGGACTTGCCGTCCATATCCGCTGTATGGAAGGCTTTCACTGATTTACACACTTCCGCCTGAATTAGAGACTTCAGGCTTTCAGCAAAGGAGGGCGTTTCTTCCGCCAGTGTTTTAGTAATACAGTCCTGGCATAAATCCTTAGCCCAGGCTCTTTCTAGCGGGTTTTACATAAGGGACATTCCCTATTTTTGGTCTTTGCCTTACTCTTTTTATAAACTCCCTATTTCCCTCAATTTATATGTGAGAGAAAAAGAGATATATGCAAGAAAGAGAAGAGAAAGAGAACAGACATTAGTGTACTGGACTTTCTCGAAGTTCACTCACCACTCGGACGCTGCAATAGACGGGTACCGGTTCCGGAGGCTGACTGGCTCCTTCCGATATTACAGATCCTTCTTTGCTGTGCCCCGTTCTTATGCTGTCCGAGCGGCTATTGCTGCGGCGTGTCTGGGCTTTTTCACCAGACAGGGACCGTCTCACATGCGCTTCCTGGTGTGAATCCAGGTGCCCCGGCGATAGACTCTCCATCCTGCAAAGCTTTTTCAGCTTTACCGTCACCTGGAGATTCTGGTCTCATGACGGTGCTCCTTATGTGAGGCTGGTTTAAGTATTTTCTGCGTACGTGCACGCGCAGCAAGCACCCCCCCTTTTTTTTTCCATTACCGCCCGCAAGCGCCCGTCGCGTGCGTACTGCGCGCGGTCGCCACGTCCGGCGCGCGCTTTACCGGCAGTTTCTCCTGCCGCAGCAGGAGAAACCCGGTCTCAGGGGTGCGCTCAGCTGACCAGAACGCGCCCACGTCACATCCGATGCGCAACTTCCGGTCTTCCTGCAGCGCTGTTAGGAGGGCGCAGGAGACATATGACCGCTCCATGTAGCGGTTCTTCCCAGGAAGCGTCCCCCTGGGCTCCACTGTGCCACCAACGAATAAGGTATCCGGGGGGAGGGGGGAAGAAGGAGAGGGGGGCATATATACGCCTGGCACCGATGTGCTTTCAGGCTGCATGGCCACGTATCAACAGGGGGACACACTGAAAAAAGTGGTCCCCGAGGATTGCCCCCACCTACAGCCTAGCCCCAGAGGGAGCTGTAGGAAAAAAACACGGATTTTGGTAAAGACTTACCTGTAAAATCCTTTTCAGCGAAGGAAGGAAGAGAGACACAGTAATTCATTACTGATGGGTAGGCGGAGCCCCAGATCAGGATGTTACCTCAGATCAAAAGAGTGATGACTGGCTGGCCCCTCCAGCTCGGGCTCCTCCTACTCAGCTCCAGTCGTATCAAAGCTTTTAGGAAAAGAGCCAAGATCACCAGCGGAGCAACATAACCCCTTCTGAAGGAACTTCAGAGAAAAAACACAAGGATACAGGTTATGCATGCAAAGAAAGCCAAAAACCACAGAGTTCCAGGTACTACTCACGGAACCTGACTACTGCGATGAGCTGGCGATGCTGGAACAGAGCCTTAGCGCGCTGACCTCAGCCCAGATAATCGCTATCAGATAAGGGTCGCGCTGCATCTGAAAACATCAACACACTTCTGCCGTGGGAGGGTGCTGTGTCTCTCTTCCTTCCTTCGCTGAAAAGGATTTTACAGGTAAGTCTTTACCAAAATCCGTGTTTCAGCTGCAGATGAAGGAAGAGAGCCACAGTAATTCATTACTGATGGGACGTCCCAAAGCAGTTCAAAAATAAGGGTGGGAAAAAACCAATAAAAGGCAGAAACCCAACAACCTTAACAATAAAGCGCAACCAGCGCTAAACACAAGTTCATCCAGAACTTTAAACTACAGCTGCCTGCAGGACCCTACGTCCGAGGGCTGCATCAGCGGAAGCACTGACGTCCACTTTATAAAATCTTGTAAACGTGTGGACAGAGCGCCAAGTCGCCGCTCGGCAAAGCTGCACTGCCGAAGCACCTTGATGAAAAGCCCACGATGAAGCCACAGCTCTCGTGGAATGGGCACGAATCTTAATCGGGCAAGATTCACCCCGAAGACGGTAAGCTTCCAAAATAGCTGACCGGATCCAACGAGCTATAGAACCCTTGGAAGCTCGTTGACCACGCCGACGACCTGCCGGAACCACAAACAGGGAGTCCGTCTTACGAAAACCTTGAGTAATAGATAGATAAAACTTCAAGGCCCGCACTAAATCCAATGTGTGTAAATCTCGCTCTTTCGTATTCTTCGGATCCGGACAGAGTGAGGGCAACACAATATCCTGGTTAACATGAAATTGTGACACCACTTTAGGCAAAAAATCACCCCGAGTGCGAAGCACTACACGATCCGGAAAAAACTCCAGAAAAGGAGGCGAGCAAGAAAGAGCTGCCAATTCAGAAACTCTCCTCAAGGAAGTGACTGCAACAAGGAAAGCCACCTTCCAAGAAAGTAAAGAAAGGCTAGCAGAAACCATAGGTTCAAAAGGTTTATGCTGAAGAGCCTCCAAAACAAGGTTGAGCCGCCAAGGAGACACAGGTGCCTTCCGCGGCGGAAACTTACGAGAGATACCTCGGAAAAAAGAGATCACGTCTCTATTCGAAGCAATGGTTCTCCGGAATAATAAGGACAGAGCAGAAATCTGACCTTTCAGAGTGCTAACTGCCAAACCCTTGTCTAGCCCATGTTGCAGAAAAGCCAACAGGTTGGAATGGAAAACTTTCTCGGGTTCCGAGAAGACCCCAAACACCACGAAAAGAAGGTTTCCCAAATTTGTGGTAAATCCTAGAAGTAGCCGGACATCTTGCAGCACGAAGGGTAGCAATGACCTCGGCTGAAAAACCTCTACGGGTCAAGATCTCGGTCTCAAGAGCCACGCCGTCAAACGCAGGGACATCAAGTCCGGATGACAAATGGGCCCCTGAGTCAACAAGTCCTGTTGAAGAGGGAGTGGAAACGGAGGTGCCGCCAACAGCGACATTATTGTCGAGAACCACACCCTTCTTGGCCAGTCTGGAGCTATCAGAATAGCTGGAATTCTCTCTAGTCTGATCCGACGCAGCACTAGAGGAAGTAAGGATATCGGCGGGAATACATAGATCAGCTTGAACTGATCCCACTGAGCCACTAGAGCATCCACCGCCACCGCCTTCGGGTCCTTGTACCTGGACATGAATGTCGGTAACTTGGCATTGGACCTGGAAGCCATCAAATCCACTTGGGGGGTTCCCCAGCGAGAGCACAGTAGTGCAAAGACTTCCGGGTGGAGGCTCCATTCCCCGGGATCCATCCTTCTGCGACTGAGAAAGTCCGCTGTAATATTCTGGACCCCTGGAATGTGAATCGCCGAAATGGCTGGTACATTGGCCTCTGCCCAAATCAGAATTCGGGACACCTCTACCATGAGTCTGGAACTCCTTGTCCCACCTTGGTGATTGATATACGCGACAGCCGTCGCATTGTCTGTCTGCACACGGACTGGCAGACCGCTCAAAGGGACCGTCCAATGTTGGAGGCAAAGAAAAATCGCCCTCAATTCCAGGATGTTGATCGGAAGCACAGACTCTTCCGGTGACCATACCCCCTGAATCCAGAGATTGGTCCAAACACCCCCCCAGCCCGTCAGGCTGGCATCGGTGGTTATGACTGACCACTTCAGAGGGAGGAAAGACTTCCCCAGGGAGAATGCCCCTGGACGTAACCACCATTCTAGAGAATCCCGCACCGCGCGAGAAATGGTGACACTGCAATCCAGCGATTGCGACTGGTTCCATCGACTCAAGATGAACCTTTGAAGAGTCCTGGAGTGGAACTGGGCAAAAGGAATTGCCTCCATTGACGCCACCATCAGTCCCAGAAGACGCATACACTTCCGTAGGGACATTGCCGTTGAGGCTGTCATAATCTGTACATGTCGAAGAAGACATGACTGTTTGTCTGGTGGTAAGGAAACTACCGACCGAAACGTGTCGAGATGCATTCCCAAAAAGAGAATTGTCCTTGATGGTTCCAGGGACGACTTCTCCCAATTGACCAGCCAACCGAAGTCTTTCAGAAACTGAAGAGACAAATCCCGAGCCGTCAATGCCTCCTCCTCCGAGGAAGACACGATCAAAAGATCGTCCAGATAAGGGAGAATCGTAATCCCCTGTCTTCGAAGGAGTGCCATGAGGGGCGCCAGAACTTTTGTAAAGACCCTTGGCGCTGAGGCTAAGCCGAACGGCAGAGCCACGAACTGGTAATGATTCTGACCTATGGCAAATCGAAGAAAGCGCTGATGAGCCTTTCCGATGGGAATATGCAAATAGGCGTCGCGAATGTCGATTGACACCAGAAAATCGTTCTGTGACAGAGCTGCCACAACGGAACGAAGCGACTCCATGCGAAATTTCCGGGTATGGACATGCCGGTTTAATCGCTTGAGATCCAGAATCGGGCGAAATTTGTTCTCCTTTTTGGGAACTATAAAAAGGTTGGAATAAAAACCTTTTCCTCGGTCCTCTGACGGAACCGTATCACTACACCCTTTTGTAGTAGCGATTCGACCTCTCGCTGTAGAGCGACAACAAGCTCGGGTTCCGACGGAACGCGAGATTGACAAAAAACATTTGGGGGTTGAGAAGCAAACTCTATGAAATAGCCTGCCGACACTATCCGCGTTACCCAGGAATCTGGAACGCGAGCCATCCAAGTCTCCTTGAAAAGAAGCAGGCGACCCCCCACTCGAGAATCCTCGAGTGGACCCCTGGCGTCAATCCGACTTTGCGGGTTTCTTGTCAAGTTCCCGCTTGTTCTGGCGGAAACTCTGCTTCCAGGGAGTACGAGTTTTCTGAGAGGATTTCTTTCCTGAGAAAGAAGGACGACCCGATCCCCACGAGGAGTGACTAGATCGTCCTCGGCCCCGAAAGGACCGCCGACCACTATAAACACCAGGCTTACTGGACACCGAGGCCATGGCCCTTCGCTGTGGTAATGCTGATTCCTTTGCCTTAGCCTTGGAAATCAGCTCTGTGAGGTCGGATCCAAAAAGATGGCCACCCTTGTAAGGTAAGGCCAACAACCCTTGTTTGGAAACTGCGTCCCCGGCCCACTGTCTGAGCCATAAAGCTCTTCTGACTGTGACCGCTGAAGCTTGCGCTTTGGCCAGCAGAGATGCCGTATCCAGACCGGCATCAAAAATATAACAGGCTGCCGTTTCCAACCATTCACAAGTTTCCCGTATCTCAGATAACGGAGATTCATTTTGCAACTCCGTCTTCAGACGGGCCAACCAGCTTAGAGAAGCTCTAGCAGCACACATGGATCCTAGCACTGCTCGAAATCCATGACCCGCAGCCTCATAGCTTGCTTTTGCCGCCAATTCTGCCTTTCTATCCAAAGGCTCCTGTAAGCTCGCTTTTCCCTTAATAGGGAGTAGTGAGGATTTACTAAGCTGAGATAAGGACACATCCACTTCAGGAGCAGAAGTCCAATTAGCCTTTAACTCCGTAGAGCAAGGATAAAGTGTATCAAAGAAATGCGTTCCATGAAAACGCTTATCTGGACATAGACGTTCCTCCTCTATTACACCATTAAGCTCATCCAGAGCTGGCAATGTTGTGCGCGAAGCACGGGACTCCTGGAACATGCGTGCTGTTTTACCAGGACGACTAGTTACCTCCTCCGGTAACTGTAATATCTCTCTCATGGCTTCAATTAATGCCTCCGTACGCTTCGCCATAGAGGAACGCCCCTGCGGCTCGTCCGCATCTGAATCGGATATTTCTCCATCCGAATATAAAGGGGAACTCTGCCCAATATCAGATACATCTGACTCGCTCCGTGTAGAGGCCGGTAACGGCCTGCGTCGCTTCCTCTGAGAGGAATTAGCAGACACATATTGACCTAAAAGGTCAGATAAGTTATTAATCGATCGAGCGATATCATCCAATTTTCCACCGCTGTCGACCGCAGCGCTAGACGCTGTGGAGGTCTGCGTATCTGATTGCCGCAATGGCACTGGGACGTGATCCGCGGCATCTGAACTCTGTTCAGACATGTCTCATCTGAATGAGCAGGTCAAAGCGGTAATACCAGCAAAAAACTATGCGGTTTGTTTTTTT
>JARQOD010000006.1:249279547-249364100 GCA_033576555.1 Oophaga sylvatica
TTAAATTTCAATTTTTATCCCCTTAAAATCAGAATATGTTTTCACAAAATAATTAATAAATAACATTTCCCACATGTCTACTTTACATCAGCACAATTTGGAAACAATTTTTTTTTAAAAGTTTTTTTAAAGTTGACCAGCGATTTCTCTTTTATAACAAAATTTACAAAATCATTTTTTTCAGGGACCAGCTCACATTTGAAGTCACTTTGAGGGGTGTACATGCCAGAAATACCCAAAAGTGCCAACATTCTAAAAACTGCACCCCTCAAGGTGCTCAAAACCACATTCAAGAATTTAATTAACCCCTTCACCCCCCAAGGGTGGTTTGCACGTTAATGACCGGCCAATTTTTACAATTCTGACCACTGTCCTCTTTAATGAGTTATAACTCTGGAACGCTTCAACGGATCTTCGCGATTCTGAGAGACTGTTTTTCTCGTGACATATTGTACTTCATGTTAGTGGTAAAATTTCTTCGATATACCTTGCGTTTATTTTTGAAAAAAACGCAAATATTGGCGAAAATTTTGCAATTTTCAAACTTTGAATTTTTTTTCCCTTAAAACAGAGAGATATGTCACACAAAAATAGTTAAGAAATAACATTTCCCCACATGTCTACTTTACATCAGCACAATTTTGGAACCAAAATTTTTTTTGTTAGGAAATTATAAGGTTAAAAGTTGACCAGTGATTTCTCATTTTTACAACAAAATTTACAAAGCCATTTTTTTTAGGGATCACCTCACATTTGAAGTCACTTTGAGGGGTCTATATGGCAGAAAATACCCAAAAGTGATACCATTCTAAAAACTGCACCCCTCAAGGTACTCAAAACCACATTCAAGAAGTTTAATAACCCTTCAGGTGCTTCACAGGAGCTGAAGCAACGTGGAAGGAAAAAATTAATATTTAACTTTTAGCCACAAAAATGATCTTTTACAAACTTTTTTTTATTTTCACAAGGGTAAAAGGAGAAAATGGGCAGATAAAGTTGCTGTGCAATTTCTCCTGAGTATGTCAATACCCAATATGTGGGGGAAAACCACCGTTTGGGCACACGGCAGAGCTCGTAAGGGAAGGAGCGCCGTTTGACTTTTTCAAACTAAAATTGGCTGGAATTGAGATTGGACGCCATGTCGTGTTTGGAGAGCCCCTGATACCCTAAATAGTGGAAAACCCCCCACAAGTGACACCATTTTGGAAATTAGACCCCCCAAGGTACTTATCTAGATCTGTTGTGAGCACTTTGAACCCCAAAGTGTTTCACAAAAGTTTATAATGCCTGGGTGTGAAAAAAAACAAAAAACAAATTTTCCACAAAAATGATTTTTTAGTCCCAAATTTTTGATTTTTCCCATGGAAATTGGACCCCAAAAGTTGTTGTCCAATTTGTCCTGAGTACGCTGATACCCCATATGTGGGGGGGGGGGAGAAACTGTTTGGGCGCACGGCAGGGTTTCGGAAAGGAAGCAGTAACGTTTTGGAATGCAAACATTGATGGGGGTCATGTTCCGTTTGTAGTGCCCCAGATGAGCCTAAACAGTGGAAACCCCCCACAAGTGACCCCATTTTGGAAGCTAGACCCCCTAAGGAACTTATCTAGATCTTTGGTGAGCACTTTGAACCCCCAAGTGCTTCACACAAGTTTATAATGCCCAGGCATGAAAATAAAAAATCCTATTTTTTTTCCCACAAAAATTATCTCTTAGTCACTAATTTTTTATTTTGCCAAGGGTAACAGGAGAAATTGGACCACAAAATTTGTTGTCCAATTTGTCCTGAGTACGCTGATACCCCATATGTGGGGGTAAACCACTGTTTGGGCGCATGGCAGAGCTCGGAATGGAAGGAGCACCATTTGACTTTTTCCAACCAAAATTGGCTGGAATTGAGATTGGACGCCATGTTGCATTTGGAGAGCCCCTGCTGTGCCTAAACAGTGGAAACCCCCCACAAGTGACCCCATTTGGGAAACTAGACCCCCTAAGGAACTTATCTAGATCTTTGGTGAGCAATTTGAACCCCCAAGTGCTTCACACAAGTTTATAACGTAGAGCCGTAAAATTAAAAAATCATATTTTTTCCACAAAATTGATCTTTTCACCCCAATTTTTATTTTCCCAAGGGTAACAAGACTCCAAAAGTTATTGTGCAATTTGTCCTGAGTGCGCTGATACCCCATATGTGGGAGTAAACCACTGTTTGGGTGCATGGCAGAGTTTGGAAGGGAAGGAGCGCCGTTTGACTTTTTCAATGCAGAATTGGCTGGATGCCATGTCGTGTTTGGAGAGCTCCTGATCTGCCTAAACAGTGGAAACCCCCCACAAATGACACCATTTTGGAAACTAGACACCTCAAGGAACTTATCTAGATGTGTGGTGAGCACTTTGAACCCCGAAGTGCTTCACAGAAGTTTTATAACATACAGCCGTAAAAACAAAAAAATCATTTTTTTTTTTTACAAAAATGATTTTGTCGCCCCCAGTTTTTTATTTTCCCAAGGGTAACAGGAGAAATAGGACAAATTGCACAATAACTCTTGTGGTCCAGAGTACGCTGATACCCCCATATGCGGGAGTAAACTACTGTTTGGGCGCATGGCAGAGCTCAGAAGTGAAGGAGCACCGTTTGACTTTTTCAACGCAGAATTGGCTGGAATTGAGATCAGACGCCATGTCACATTTGGAGAGCCCCTGATGTGCCTAAACAGCAGAAACCCTCCAATTCTAACTCCAACCCTAACCCCAACACACCCCTAACCCTAGTCCCAACCCTAACCACAAACCTAACCCTAACACACCCCTAACCATAATCTCAACCCTAATCCTAACGTTAGCGCCAACCTTAATCCTAACTTTAGCCGCAACCCTAACCCTAACGGGAAAATGGAAATAAATACATTTTTTTAATTTTATTATTTTTCTCTAACTAAGTGGGTGATAAAGGGGGGTTTGATTTACTATTTATAGCGGGTTTTTATGATTGGCAGCTGTCACGCTAAAAGACGCTTTTTATTGCAAAAAATAGTTTTTTGCATCACCACATTTTGAGAGCTATAATTTTTGCATATTTTGGCCCACAGAGTCATGTGAGGTCTTATTTTTTGCGGGACGAGGTGACGTTTAAATTGGTACCATTTTTGAGCACGTGACATTTTTTGATCGTTTTTTATTTCGATTTTTGGGAGGTTAGAATGAACAAAAATCAGCAATTCATGAATTTCTTTTGGGGGAGGCGTTTATACCGTTCCGCGTGTGGTAAAATTGATAAAGCAGTTTTATTATTCGGGTTAGTACGATTACGGCGATACCTCATTTATATCATTTTTTTTATGTTTTGGCGTTTATAGAATGAAAACAATTTTATATAAAAAATTATTATTTTTGCATCGCTTTATTCTGCAAGCTATAACTTTTTTATTTTTTCACTGATGATGCTGTATGACGGCTCGCTTTTTGCGGGAAAGATGACGTTTTCAGCGGTACCATGGTTATTTATCTCGGTCTTTTTGATCGCGTTATTCCACTTTTTGTTCAGGGGTATGATGATAAAGCATTGATTTTTTGCTTCGCTTTCTTTTTTTTTTTTTAAGGGTTCACTAAAGGGGTTAACTAGTGGGACAGTTTTATGGGGGGGTCGTTACGGACGCGGCGATACCAAATATGTGTACTTTTATTGTTTTGTTTTTTTTATTTACAGGAAAGAATGAATTTATTGGGGAATATATATTTTTTTTTTTTATGATTTTTTTTACCACTTTTTATTTTTATTTTTTTTACTTTGTCCCAGGGTGGGACATCACTGTATTTTAGCAGATCGCTGGTGTGACAGTGTGCACAGCACTCTGTCACACCAGCGATCGCTCTGGCATCGCTGCAGGCTTCCTCAGCGCCTGCTCTCAGCAGGCACTGAGGAAGCCGCCTCCCTGCAGGACCCCGGCGCCATCTTGGATCCGGGGACCTGGAGGGAGGACGGACCCTCGGAACAGCGCGACACATTTGCCCTGCTCTGAGGGTCTCAGGGGAGCGCGCAGGGAGCCCCCACCCTGCGCGATCCTCCCCTGTGCCCCGGGTACACCGCGATCATGTTTGATCGCGGTGTGCCAGGGGTTAATGTGCCGGGAGTGGTCCGTGACCGCTCCTGACACACAGTCACGGGTGTCAGCTGTGATAATCAGCTGACACCCGGCGGCGATCAGCTGCGCTCCCCCAGGGAGCGCAGCTGATCGCCCATGACGTACTATTCCGTCCATGGGAATTAGGTCCAGGGTCACATGGATGGAATAGTACGTCTGATGGAATAAAGGGGTTAACCCTTTACGTGCTTCACAGGAACTGAAGCAATGTGGAAGGAAAAAACGAACATTTAACTTTTTTCACAAACATTTTACTTCAGAACTATTTCTTTTTATTTTCACAAGTGTAAAAAGAGAAAACCACAAATTTTTTTGTGCAATTTCTCCTGAATATGCCGATACGCCATATGTGGGGGTAAACAACTGCTTGGGCGCACGGCAGAGCTCAGAATGATGGAGCGCCGTTTGACTTTTTCAATGCAGAATTGGCTGGAATTGAGATTTGACGCCATGTCGAGTTTGGAGAGTCCCTGATTTACCTAAACAGTTGATACCCCCCACAAGTGACACCATTTGGGAAAGTAGACCCTCCAAGGAACTTATCTAGATGTGTGGTGAGCACTTTGAACCCCCAAGGACTTCACAGAAGTTTATAACGTAGAGCCGTGAAAATAAAAAATTGTGGCTAACACGGTACCACAATATAATTTATTATTGTACACCTATTTTTTCCACAAAAATGATCTTTTCGCCCCAAAATTTTTATTTTCCCAAGGCTAACAGGAGAAATTAGACCCTAACTAAGGAGGTGATAAAGGGGGGTTTGATTTAATTTTTTTTTATTTTGATCACTGTGATACAGTCTATCACAATGATCAAAATGAACCAATAGGAAAAATCTCCTATTGTTGCCGGGTGGCAGATTTCGGCGGGCGCACTGCGCATACGCTCACCATTTTCTTTCCGGAAGAAGATGACGGCGGCCGTGGGGGGAAGCAGGAGGGTCCAGGGACACCTGGAGGTAACGGGTGGATCGGGGACCTTATTTCTCTCTCCTCTGATGTGCGATCACATCAGAGGAGAAATTAAATGGAAAATCGTACTTTTTTTTTTGCGGTCGCCGTTATACCATTAATAACGGCGATCGCAACACTGGAGTCGGTAAAGTGACCCGAATCATGTTCTCTGAGGTCTCAGCTACCCCATGTAGCCGAAACCCCGGAGAAATTCCGACTCTGAGGGGCGCCATACACTTTTTCCTCAGCGCCGCAACGCTCTGGTTTAAGTACCCTTAACTACCGCCGTTAAAAGGGGTATCGGCAGTTGTTAAAGGGTTAATGAATGGGCTTCTATGATTTGACTTCTTTGCCTGTGTCGATTGGATGGGGTTGTTACAGACAGCTAGTGAAAATTTAATGTCAATAGCACTCTTAGAATATTTACACAGAAAATTGGTGATGTGTTCAATACTTAATTCATCTGCTGTATATAAGCAACATAAACTGAAAAAAAGCTGCAGGGTTTGATATCTGAAACAAATGTTTTCAATGCAGAGAGTAAGGGTAGATGCACAGTAATTGGCAGAGCTTTGGAAAGCACATGTCCGCTGCGTCCAAAGCGCTGCCGGCCATTGAGCACAGATGAATCTACATGTGTTCCATGCACCGTGTGGATTCACTGCATCCAATACAGTGTACGGGTGAAATTTATCTTGTGGAGACTCGCAAGTACGCAGCGTCCAACCCGCAGCGTTTACTGACCGTGTGCACCTACCCTAAAATGTGCAGCATGTGCATGAGATTTCTTAAAATTTATAACACTCTTCTGAAACTAAAAAGTGCAGCTTAGGACATGCACACAATAGACATTTCAACTGTGAAACTGTTGAAGTGAGATCAGCTTCAATAAATATGGCCGCTGATGTAGTTGAGGAAATCGTGTGGTTATGCCGCACATTTCAACCTTTGAATTGCAAAAGATGTAATCTGCAGTAACATTCACAGTAAAAATTGCCAAAAAGCGGACTTTCAAATTCTGAGAGTTGGTCAAGTTATGCTGCGGATGTTTCCATGGTTCGTACATAAGATTTCTTAAAATCTCATGTGCATAACATTTTATGAAAACCCAGTACATATGCGCTGGTGAGAACATACCCTTACTGCATTCATTGCCTTCTGAACCCAAAAGAAGGAATCAATATGTTAACACTTTACAGGGCTAGGAGGATATGAAACGGAGTTCTGATCCCTAATACGATACTGAGAAAAATACTAAAAGATTTTGGGTCAACGTGATAAAGAAAAAATAAAAATGTATAAGTACTCCAGAGAGGGTACATATCACCCTCATATTGAACTAATTATAACTAGGGAAAAGAGAAATGAATTAAAATCAGGGGAAGTGAGACAGATAACACTTCAAACTCCATTGAAGTAGGGGCCTCCTGCGGTGAACATGTAATGGCCACAGGAGATTTTTTCTGGGAAAAGACAGAAAGTGTGAGATTAGTTTATAAAGAGGTGAAGTACGCTTCCAAATCAAAGCGCTTCCTCTGATCAAAATCTTTTTAGATGTTTTGGAGCCAACGGTCAGTGATGAATATTGGGGCTTTACATCAATCCAATATTTATGGGAGATATATTTTTGGCATTCTTACAAAGGGACGGACATAACGAATTCACTCATATCATCATAAGGCTGGAAGAACCTCTCCAACTTAATATCGTTCCAATGCACGGTGCTATCCATGTCAAGTTTCATTCTTATAGACAGGTAAAATCACGATAAGAAACATGACAACAATATCTATCGCCTGGGACCTCCAGGGGCGAAGATATCCTGTAAGTTGGGGATCTAAAAAAAATTCTAAAAGGCCCAACACATCCCACAACCAGAACCACATGAGCTCAAGGGGAGGTATGCAGGCGTAGCCTTGAGCTAATAACATTGAATTTTTGGGGGTCTCTGTCTTTTATTCTGGAAGACATGAGTCTGCTGTGAGTGTTACATTTTCCTAATCGGAGTGCTTCCCTCCATAAAGATAAGAGCCATTCCTACAATATCAGGCTAGTTTCACACTAGCGCTCAGGAGGGCTGCGGATGGCAGCCACTTCCTCCATGAAGCTCCGCGTACCGCTGCATGCGTCCTGCGTACCTAGCTTTAACATTGGGTACGCAGGGACATGCGTTGTATGCGGATGTGTCAACATGCGGCGATTTTACGTGTGCGGCGACCGTTCGGGAACGCAAAATTTCGCTGCCATTTCCTTAAGTGGTTTCGCTGCCCGAAAAATGACATTGTGTGAACATAGTCTTATGATGAACATTAATTGGGGTCCATCATGACACGACCCCAGAACACAGGCCACGAAGAGCACAGGTGTGAGAGGAACATTCCTCATACCTTACACAGAGGCAGCGCCTGGTTTTACTATCAGAGAATGCAAGGCATGAGGGAACACACAGAAGAGCACTACAACTCCCAGCCAGCTCTGACCAACCTGCTGCACAAGCAGCGGACTGTACACACGTGGTAACAAGCCGCAGCCCTGACAGCAGTGCACACACGTACTCACAGCGGTCACCAGGCGGCTCCCCGGCCAGCTGGGCACTTGTCGCTCCCGGCACAGCGGCCCCTTCCTCACACCCGCAGCTGCCTGTTGCTCTCGGTGCAGCCTGTAGAACACTCAATTTTTTTTTCAACAAACTTTATTGACAGCGGCACACGTCTTGCTCTGGTTTACTGTCTCCAGTGTGTGCGGCGCCTGCTAGAGCTGCCACTACACCGCCTTGTGATCACCACAGACCAGAAGACAGCTCGGAGAATACATTGGCGCCTATTCCAAGCTTTTATGCCGGAAACCTGTGGTGAAATGTTTGCAGAACGCGAGTCTGTGCAGATGTCAGGCCTTTTTCTGGTTGGTTTTGCTTACACCACAATTCAGTCCTTGAATGGAATTTGTGGCAAGACACGTCACATGCCCCTTCGCACCCCACCTTACTACTAAAGTGTCCCAAAACACTGCACGTCAGCGTGCGGTGCCGCGTACAGGACGACGTCGCCAACCATTGCCAACCACTACCGGAAGTTCCCTGTAGTACGGAGGTGACGAGACTTTCCCCCTTCCGCTCCGTAACCTCGTCTCCTCCGAATCTGCGAGGAAAATGGCGGCCGCAGACACGGAGCTGCCCGACCCAGAGTAAGAGGGAATGGGCGGGAACTGGCTGAGGGGCTGGTGAGAGTGCGAGGCCTCTGTGGAGCTCGGCCATAGTCTGGGGGACGCAGGGCTTGTGAGAGGAAACATGGATGGGGTCTGTACAATGGGGACCTGGATTTCCTCAGACGGCACCAGGTGGCCGCTGTCTTGTCCCTCATGTCTGCCTCTGTATTGTTTTCATATTCATCCTCACCATTCTGGGTGCCGAGTTGCCAGGAAGCAACTTTGCCCTGGCCCGGCTGTTAAAGGGATAGTCACTCTTAAAGTGATGTCATACTGCCATAGTGTGCCATCACTTAGCGACCCTGGCACTGAGTAGTGATTATACATTTGTTTTGAGGGGTAGTTTCCTCTGACCACTACACTCCTTGTGCCACTGCGGTGGTCATTTTGGATGTAGGGGGGCTAGAAGCCAGTCTCGGCGCGTCGCAAACAGTGGGCTCCGGGTTGGGTGACCATACATGACATCACTTCTTGGTTGTTTAAAAGTATCTTGTCACCTGCAAAATCACTACTTTCCTGCAAATAGTGGTAATTGCAATAAATGACGTGTGCGGCTCGGAGCAAGTATAATTCCCTCACTGCAGCGGCCCAATAGCCAGCACACATCCAAGTGACCCGTCTGGCGACTGATTATCCTAGGTGCAGTTCCCTGACTGACCTGAGGGTAAGGGGGGCGCCAGAGAGCTGCAAGTTCCTAAGTGGAAGTGGGATAATTAAAAATCCCTGCAGTTTACTGGGTCGGACGGCAGCAGCCGTTGTGTGTGTGCGCGTTTTCGTCACATTTGCGGCACGGAGGGATCACAAGCCGTGATACCCCGGGCTACCGTGTGGCGGACCGTGTGCCCGTTTGACCACTTACCGGAGCAGGGGCTACAGGGAGGAAATGAAGGTCTATTCTCTCTGCAGCCACTGACTTCCAGTCATCTGGATAGTGTAGTGGCTGTAACAGCGAGCACAAAAATAACTGCTCGGCACATTGACAGCCTGTGACACATATATGCGCAGTGCAGAGCAGGCTGCCAATCAACGTGCTGTAAAATGAGCCGTGGCTGAAATCTCCCGGCATCGCCCAGATGACTGGAAGTGAATGTTTGGAGGGCGAATATAGCTGCATGTTCTCCCTGTAGCTGCCATTCATAAATTATTATTATACATTTTTATAGCGCCATTTATTCCATGGCGCTCTACATGTGAAAAGGGGCAAATATAGACAAGTACAATAAACGTGAGCAATACAAGGCACACACAAGTACAGAAGGAGAGAGGACCCTGCCCGCAAGGGCTCACAGTCTACAGGGATGGGTGAGGATACACTAGGAGAGGGTGGAGCTGGTAGTGCGATGGTTCAAATTAAAGGGAATCTGTCACCGACTTTTTGCCAGCTTTTCTTGGAGTAGAATAAGGCAGAGACAGAGTCCCTGATTCCAGTAATGGATCACTTATTGGGCTGCTTGCTCTAGTGAATAGTGATAATCTCTTGCTGATAAACCAGTGATTTTATCACTGCAGGACTAGGAAACTTGCTGTCATGTAGCTCTATAGCCATAACCCTGACCCCACCACTGATAGGCCGCTTTCTGCCTATGCACGGTGTACACAGAAATCTGCTAATCAGTGGTGTGGGGGTGTTTTACCGAGCTCAGCATTCAGAGAACTGGTAGATCTGCAGCTTTCTAGCAGATTCTGTCTGTGGAATAAACATACTACTTTTTTAACAGTTTCAGTTTCCTAAGTCCGAAGCTGTCAAGGAAACGCCATGTACAGTTTTTACATTACTGTTCATTATGTTAATGTTTTTGCGGTTTTGCAGCAGTTTTTTTATGAGGTTTCCAGGTGGAATCTGCCCGCAAAAGGCCAAATATTCACATACCTTTATTTTATCAAAACTGCGGCAAGCAGTCAAGTAAGTGATACATCGCTGGAATCAGGATTTCTGTCCTTGCATCATGGTTCCGTAGCAAACACCTAGTGACCTATTCCTTTTAAAGAAGCGTTCTAATCAAAATTTCTTTATTAATATATTGCAGTTGCCATATTATATAGCACCGTGTACTTACATTTGCTCATTTTGCCTTTTTACCCAGCTAATTCCTCTCTTTTCCATTAGGTCTATGGTAACATAGTAACATAGTAACATAGTTATTAAGGTTGAAGGAAGACTTTAAGTCCATCTAGTTCAACCCATATCCTATCCTAACCTGCCCTAACATGTTGATCCAGAGGAAGGCAAAAAAAACCCAAGTGGCAAACAGTAAGCTTCACATTGGGGAAAAAAATTCCTTCCCGACTCCACATACGGCAATCAGACTAGCTCCCTGGATCAACACTGTATCTAGGAAACTAGTGAATATAGCCTGTAATATTATACTTTTCAAGAAAGGCATCCAGTCCCCTCTTAAATTTTAGTAAGGAATCACTCATTACAACATTAGACGGCAGAGAGTTCCATAGTCTCACTGCTCTTACAGTAAAGAATCTGCATCTGTGATTATGGCTAAACCTTCTTTCCTCCAGACGTAGAGGATGCCCCCTCGTCCCCGTCACAGGTCTAAGAGTAAAAAGATCATTAGAAAGGTCTTTGTACTGTCCCCTCATATATTTGTACATTGTAATAAGATCACCCCTAAGCCTTCGTTTTTCCAAACTAAATAACCCCAAGTGTAATAACCTGTCTTGGTATTGCAGACCCCCCAGTTCTCTAATAACCTTGGTCGCTCTTCTCTGCACCCGCTCCAGTTCAGCTATGTCTTTCTTATACACTGGAGACCAGTGTATATGGTGTCATATGATTAAAAACTGACTAGCTGAATCCTTCTGATCTTTATGTAGAAACAGGAGGTCCATTTTCCCTGTATGGAGGGAGCAGCTGGGTCAGGAGTAGAAGGAGAGTAATGATTTCTGCAGGGAAAAGAAATTTCCTATTTCTACATAGAAAAGAGAAAAAATAACTGGGTAGAAAGGCAAAATGAGCAATTGTAAGTACACAGTGTTATATATGATATGATTGCCGTATATTAAGAGGATAAAAACTTTGATGGGAGGAGTGCTTCTTTAAGCACAATTTACTTGTAGATTACAACTAAATCAGCGGATGAACAGCGTTTTTGGAAGTGATAGATTCCCTTCAATGATTGCTGGGTAGCCTGATATCCAGGACCTGCATTCATCCTCAAGATCATGGGTCTGTTCTGGTCTAAAGGGTATGCCACACTAAAGGGTATGCCACACTAAGCAAGATCGCTAGCGAGATCGCTCAAGCGACAGCGATTTTGTGACGCAGCAGCGACATCGTTAGCGACGTCGCTATGTGTGGCATGTAGCAGCGATGCGGCCCCCGCTGTGATGTCGCTGATCGTGCACGAACGGTTTGGGCCGTATTTTGATCGTTGGCGTCCCGCTGGTGAGCCTGAATCGCTGTGTTTGACACCTTTTGTGAACGACGAGCGACCTCGTTGGTGACGCATATGACAGCGGCGCAGGCGGGACTAGGTTTTCTTTAGTAACGCCCCTCAGCTCCGTTTGCTGGCCACATCACCTCGGCAATAATAAATGGCAAATCGGGGCAAACGCAATAGCAGCACAAACAGTCACTTTGCGATCGCAATGGCGTGTCATGTCTGTGTGGCTGGGGCGCCTAGCTGGGACCTGTAGCTTTGCAATCGCAATTGCGTCGCGTGTGTGCGTTGTTGGTGCGGTCACTTTGCGATCGCAATGGCGTCTCATGTCGGCGTGGCTGGGGCGCCTGACTAGGACCTGTAACATTGCGATCGCAATGGCGTCGCGTGTCTGTGCGTTGTTGGTGCGGTCACTTTGCGATCGCAATAGCGTCTTGCGTCACAAGTGTGATTAGTTTATAGCGTACGTACGTCATGACGTCACGACGCTGGCGTCGTTCATGCGGCGTTATTCATATCTTGTGACTATGGCGGCAAGGCAGCGTGCAGCAGCCTGGGGGACGCTGAGGTGCTTTACCTCATAAGGAAAAGTGATGCATGGGACTATGGGTGTAGCATCCCGACGGCGCGTCCCATGCATCACAAAAAGGCAGTACTGCGCCGGATCCAGAGGGGCCTTGCTCGGCGTTTCGGGGTGCAGAGGACTGCGAAGCAGATAAG
Source organism: Oophaga sylvatica (assembly GCA_033576555.1). Classification (NCBI taxonomy): domain Eukaryota; kingdom Metazoa; phylum Chordata; class Amphibia; order Anura; family Dendrobatidae; genus Oophaga; species Oophaga sylvatica. The sequence continues at coordinate 249,291,963 of JARQOD010000006.1, forward strand.
AAAGAAGCTGGCGGACCTGCGCTACCGGTCGAGCGATAGTCGCCAGCATCCGTGCACAGCTTCGGAGGCATCGTGGTGAGTGTTGGTGAGGGTATCTGGAGAGGCTAGGTTAAGGCTGTGACGGGGCTACCAGTAGTGATGGGGTTACAGGCATTGACGGAAGTACTGGCAGTGATGAGGTTACGGACAGTGACTGGAGTACCATTAGTGATGGGGTGACGGACAGTATAGTCCTCCATACAGTATTATGGGCACCACATAGTGCGCCATACAGAATGGGCCCATATGTGCTCCATATATAAATGTGATGTTCCATAAATAATGAACTCCATATGATGCTCTAGTATATGATGGGCCCCATATATAATTCTCCAGTGTATAATGCTCCCCATATATTGCTCCAAACATTAAATACAAAGGAAAGACCTCTCCTCGCCGGGCACTGCTCTACTCTGGACTTGTCAGGAAATGCGGAAGATGTCACAGCGGTGGAGCAGGGAGGTGTTGACGAGTACCAATAGTGAGGGGGTTACAGGCATTGACGGGGTTACAGGCAGTGACGGGAGTACAACAGTGACGGGGTTTGTAGAAGGATTATTTCACTGAATTGTATTTTTTATTTGCGGCACCACCTTCACCTGCAGCTGCACCACCGTCCCCTCAGCGCCATCACCGTGTCCAGGCACCCCTTCACCTGCACCTTCCCCGCCTCCACTTTTGGGGTCATCATCCCCATCCCCCCTAGGATTCTCTCCAGCGTCACTCCCTGACGCGTATGCAGGCTCGCCTTCAGGTAATTTACGCACAAGTTTGACAACTTAGGTCTTAAAATGTTTAAGGGCTGTTGTGATATATATATTTTTCTGTGTTTCCCTAGCCGGCGGTGCCGCAGGTTCTGGATGGGCCGTAAGTGGGTCTTCAGGGAACTGCAGTCGCCCCAAAACCATAAGTGCACAGCAAATATGTAACATGTACATGTTGATGTTGCAACAGAATTCCCTGTTAACTGTTACCATTACCTCCACAGAAATCCCCACTGCCCAGGACCTGCGGATGTCACACCGACGGATGATGGCAGCCATGCATCAACACGGGGTGATGCTGGAGAGGTTTCTGGCTGCCCTAGAAAGGGGGGACAGTAGTTAATTTTTTTTTTTGTTTTGTTTTTTTGTATTAATATTTGTATTTTATTGTTTTTTTATTTTTAGTTTTTTCTTGCAATGATATATATTATGATATATATGCAAAAAATATATATTATATATATTAAGTTTATTTACGCAGCTGTGGTGTTTTATTTTTTATTATAAGGTTTTAGCGCTAGTGTGACCAGGGCCTTTAAAATAAATGTTGTTAATTTTTGATTTTTTTTTTCATTACATTTTTTTACCAATGCTGGAACTCCTATGACTGCTGGTACTCCCATGTCCCCGTGTGTGACAAGTAGAAACAAGTAGATGTAATAAAAATACAAATTTTTATTAGTTGTCAACAAAATTGTTGACATTAATAAGAATAAAAGACCACAATTCACTAGATAAATAAGTTTTTATTAAAAAAATGTAACAATGTAAAAAAAACAAAACACTTTTGAAAATATTTTAAAAACTACAACTGCTGGTAACAACTACATTGCCTCGTCGGTGTATAAAAATAAGGTGGAGCAACAACGTTTGGGTTTGGTTGATTTATCCCAATTGGGTTCGGCACGGATTGTTGGTCCATGAGTATTCCGGGTACTGCGGTCTGGCCGTGACGACATAACTGTTATCAAGGTTTCCTAATGACGCTTGAGTCAGGACCTCAAACATGAGTCTCTCTGCATGAACTCGCTGTATAGGATCCAGTGTTGGAAGCTTCTCAGCGTAGTAAGCAAAGCCAGTTATTTTTGGTTGGTCTTTTCCCGCCGTAAGGACTTTTTTGGCTATTTCTATCAGTTCTGGAGTAGCCAAGGTGGGAGCCTTCCTTTTTCTGCCAGAAAATGTAAGCCGGCTCCGCACAGATGAGGATGGTGGCTCAACTACTTCGTCGTCTTGGACCAACGCCATGCTGTCTTCTTCAGTCGGAGGTGTGGAGACAGCCTCTTCTGTGTCCTGCATGAACAAAAAACGAATGTTAAATCACAAAAAAAAAGAAATTTATCTTCACACTATAACACCCAAATACAGCAAAAATGTGAAAATGACACTTGTAAATGGATAGGCCTCAACCGTTGAGCTAGATAAATTATCAGTACATGAAGGGATTAATTCAGCCATTTTATCTACATTTCACAATTATATTTTTAATTTCAAGTCCACTTTGGCATGTACATTAAAATGTGTTTTAATACAAAGGTACTTACATGTACGACAGGGGAGTCCGGCTGGATCACCGGGTCTGGTTCCAACATGGAAGTCGCTTGTCTGGGTACTTCTTGGTCCCTTGTGAAAGAAAACAGCTCAAAGTCCCACAATTTGGGGACATTAACATCTTCGGCCCCGGCTCCAGACTTGGTAGAATTCTGTACTTTTATTTAATTCTTTTTTGTAAACAGTGCGTAGGGCCTGAATCCGTTTTTTGACCAATGACTCATCCGCTGGTTCATCGGGATAACGGTTCTTGCACAGCTCCACCAGTTTTTGGTACGCCTCCTTCTTTTTCAGCCTGTTGCTGTAATCCGCCGACTTTATTTTCCACAGGCAAGGCATCGAGCGGTACATCTCAATGAATTCCCGCAGAAATTCATGCTTATCGGCCATCTGTAATAAAAAAAAGGATTATGTGAGAACGGCATAATGGTTAAATAAAATGCTTAAATAGCCTACAACATAGAACACAGCAGGGATCATAAAACAAAACAATGGCAAAAAAAAAAAAAATTGATGGACGACAATGGTTAACAACAGCTGGGATCTTAAAATGGATCTGTAAAATTAATTAAAAAAAAAAAATGAAAAATTAAATGTTACAAAAAAAAAAAAAATACCTACCTTACAAGACTTGTTTGTGATCCTTGAAAAAAAGAAAAGGGAAACGCAATAGCGCCACAAACTGGATCGCAGAAAAAATATAACGGCACAGTCACAGACTGGATCGCAGCAAATGCAATAGAGGCACAGACTGGATCGCAGAAAAAAAAAAGATCAATAACGGCGCAGACTGGATCGTAGCAAACGCAATAGTGGCACAAACTGGATCGCAGTAGCTGCAAAGAAGGCTAGCAGGACGCACTGGAACGATGCTGGAGATTTGAATGAACCGCTTCCGCTCGAGAGCAATGGAAAGGAGCTCTAATACGTCGTCTTTTATGACGCGGTCATCCAATCACAAAGCGAGAGAGCTGTGACATAAACAGTCATGGCATATAGTGACCACCAATCTGTGCTGAGGGGTGTGGAAAAGGTTGCGCTCAATCACGCCTATCGAGATCGTGATCTTTGACAATACATCCTGTGTGGCACGTCCTAACGACCGCCGAAAGTCGTTATACTGATCGCTGATGCGTCGTTGATGAGATCTTCCTGTTTGGAAGCTACTAGCGACCTTAAAGCGATCACACCAACGATCTTGTTAGCTTGCGTCGTTGTCGTGATCGCTAGTGTGATCGCTTAGTGTGGCAGTTCCTTAAGGCGGCTGTAGATAAGGCTAGGTTCACATAGCGTTAATGCAATCTGTTCAACGCATAGCGTTGACGGACTGCATTAACTCTGTCATTTTGTGATCTCGTTATGCGATCACACTAGCGCAGCGTCTCTATCAGAGCTAGCAGTGACAGACCCCCGAACGCTGCAGACTGCGTCTGAGGGTCTTTCATACAATGACGGCACATCGCTAACGCATGCCGATTTCGGCATGTGTTAGGATGCGCTACTGCTATTGCGGGCAATGGCGGTGTTAACGCATCCGTTACATAGCGATAGTGCCGCTATGTGACGGATGCCGTCAGCGCATTGCTCACAACGCAATGTGGACCCACTCTAAGCGGCTAAAAAAATTGTCTGAGTTTCATGCCGAAAACGCACACAATTTTTTTTGCGTGCCATCTGTGTGGTTTTTGTGACCGTGTTATATGTGTGATATGCGCCATACATACAAGTGAATAATCAAACTATTCCAGAACAAGAAATCCACTGCTCACATCTAAAGCTTTATTCACATGTAGAAGCATTGTGGACATCACCAGCAGCTGATGAACCCCATGTACTTAAGATGGAGTCCATCAGACTTCACTAAAGCATCTTTTTAACATAAAAAGGGCTATTTTTTTCCAATATTACAAAGCCTTCGATGCACATGGTACCTACGCCGAATACTTTTAATACTGTCCCATCTCCCAGGTCTAATGCCCCAAACTGGCACATCATAAACTGATTTAAGGCTAAAAAGATTCCTTGTCTGCTTAGATTAGTATAGTAAAAGGTCTAAAAATAAACCACCAAGATGTTTTTATTTTTTTCTGGGAACTTGGTACCTGAAGACCTGTCTCTGGTGAAAGGGAGGTTGGTAAAATACACTCTTGAGGTTGATTTCTTTTTGCCCTACTGATTTACTGCATCCTACCAATAATAGTGAACCACTGCCTGATTTCTGCATAATTACAGATACAAGAATTGTGCAAAATATATTTTAACTGTAAGGAAATGAGCAGTCGGGTGAGTCAGTATAGTGCAGGGTTCGACAAACCCGGTCGCCAGTGGCGCCTAGAAACCATGCCTGGGGAATTAAAGAGGAGGCAGGGCCGGCGTCAGCACCCGGCATACCCGGGCAAGTGCCGGAGCCCTGAGCAGGCGGGGGGCCCACTCGCCGTCGGGCACCCCGGCGCCCGTTAGCGGAGGAGAGCGGTGTCAGCGCCGCCACTCCCCCCCCCCCACCTACCCCCATGCTTGCTCAGGGCCCCGGTAGCAGCTGGCACAATACTTACCACTCCCCGTGCCTCCGCTGCCGCAGCTCCGGGCTCCAGGGGGCGCCTGCGCTTCCTCTCACAGCAGCGCCGCTGAATGACGTCATCATTCAGCGGCCGGCTGTGGCAGAGAGCGCGCGGACGCCGGACAGGTGAGATGTGTGTGTGTATGTAGTGCGGTGCTTTGTGTGTGTATGTGAGAGAGTGCTTGTGTGCTGCGGTGCTGTCTGTGTGATGGAGGTGGGGGGATGGCAGTGATGATGATGGGGAGACATTGATGATGATGGGGAGGCATTGATGATGATGGGGAGGGATTGATGATGATGGGGAGGCGATGATGATGATGATGGGCAGGCATTGATGATAATGGGCAGGCATTGATGATGATGGGGAGGCAATGATGATGGGGAGGCAATGATATGATGAGGAGGCAATGATGATGGGCAGGCATTGTTGATAATGGGCAGGCATTGTTGATAATGGGCAGGCATTGATGATGGGGAGGCGATGATGATGGGGAGGCAATGATATGATGAGGAGGCAATGATGATGATGGGCAGGCAATGATGATGATGATGAGGAGGCAATGATGATGATGAGGAGGCAATGATGATGATGGGGAGGCAATGATGATGAAATGAAAAAAAAATTCTGGCTCCTAAATTTTTTGGCTGGCTCCTAGATTCTGAACAACTTTGTCGACCCCTGGTACAGTGGATATTACACCTATCCAGAATCAAATTGATTCCAATTGCACTGTTATAAGGATGATTTTGTTTTCCTGAAAAGTCCCAGAAACAATCAGAAAGCTGTTCAGAACCGTTTTGTGGTTATTGACTACATCTTGCCATCAGTATTCTACAGAGTATGACCTTTTCTTAGGCTAGAGTCACTCTAGCAATCTTAAAATCGGTCCAATTTTTTCCTGTAAAGTCGGACAAGTATAATGCGAGTGTCATGCATTTTTCATGCAAGTACAGTCCGATTTTTCACACCTAGCATCCGATTTATATCCGAATGCAGTGCGATTGCTATCTGATTGCAATGCGATTCTAACATGAGCTATATATATACAATACAGACCGAAAACCAGATAAACACACAGAACTAGTAAAACAGATTATATTAGAATAATCATATCACTAGTCCATATGGAATTGTGTATAGACACACTGAAACTCATATAGAGACCACACGAAAACAAATCAGTGCAAATGTCTAAATTGCTGATACAAAATGGTAATTTATTTATTAAATAATCATGGGACAATGAACAAGGAATAAAAAATGACGGCTACAGGTAACACACAGAACCGCAAATGACTCAGGCGGCAAGACCCAATGGAACTGACCGGAGTATATATAAAATTAATGACAGATTCGTATTAATGAGAGCAGTACAATAAACACACTATCATGTAGTATATCAAACATGCCCATAGAACATGATATACACAGATGCTGAACTAGGGAATCATAGTCATGACAAAGTATACCCTAATGGAAAACATACATACCAGGTGCCAAAGGGTCTCCCGCCTAGAATATAAAGGGTCTCCCTTTGGCACCCGGTATGTATGTTTTCCATTAGGGTATACTTTGTCATGACTATGATTCCCTAGATGAGCGTCTGTGTATATCATGTTCTGTGGGCATGTTTGATATACTACATGATAGTGTGTTTATTGTACTGCTCTCATTAATACGAATCTGTCATTAATTTTATATATACTCCGGTCAGTTCAATTGGGTCTTGCCGCCTGGGTCATTTGCGGTTCTGTGTGTTACCTATAGCCGTCACTTTTTATCCCTTGTTCATTGTCCCATGATTATTTAATAAATAAATTACCATTTTGTATCAGCAATTTAGACATTTGCACTGATTTGTTTTCGTGTGGTCTCTATATACAGTACAGACCAAAAGTTTGGACATACCTTCTCATTTAAAGATGTTTCTGTATTTTCATGACTATAAAAATTGTACATTCACACTGAAGGCATCAAAACTATGAATGTTAACACATGTGGATTTATATACTTAACAAAAAAGTGTGAAACAACTGAAAATATGTGTTATATTCTAGGTTCTTCAAAGTAGCCACCTTTTGCTTTGATGACTGCTTTGCACACTCTTGATGAGCTTCAAGAGATTATCACCGGAAATTTTCTTCCAACAATCTTGAAGGAGTTCCCCGAGATGCTTAGCACTTGTTGGCCCTTTTGCCTTCACTCTGCGGTCCAGCTCACCCCAAACCATCTCAATTGGGTTCAGGTCTGGTGACTGTGGAGGCCAGGTCACCTGGCGTAGCACCCCATCACTCTCCTTTTTGGTCAGATAGCCCTTACACAGCCTGAAGGTGTGTTTGGGGTCATTGTCCTGTTGAAAAATAAATGATGGTTACTGTTCATACCCTTGATATGTGTTATACATGTGTGTTAATAAATACATATTCAACAAAAAAAAAGAAAAATAAATGATGGTCTAGCTAAACGCTAACCGGATGGAATAGCATGCCGCTGCAATATTCTGTGGTAGCCATGCTGGTTCAGTATGCCTTCAATTTTGAATAAATCCCCAACAGTGTCACCAGCAAAGCACACTGTTATGTTTCGGTAGCTGAGGAGTGCAGGCAAAAAAGGCAATACACCAGAGCAGTTGGAATCTATGAGATTGCAGTACCCTGACTAACCACAACAACTAGAGGCAGCCGTGGAGCGTTCCTACGTTGGTCCTAGACGCCTCGTCACAGCTTGAGAAACTAACTACACCTAAAGATAGAAATAGGAAAGCTATCTGCCCCGGAGCAGAACCCCAAAGATAATAGAAAGCCCCCAAACATGTAATGGCGGTTAGACAAGAAGAAATACAGACACAGACAGAAAATAGTATGAGCAAACGTTGGGGCCCAAACTAACTAAATAGAAAAGGATAGGAAGGGCACTTACTGCAATCCCAGAAAACCCTGAAAAGCACCAACTCTACTAATTTCAAAAACACCTGAGATCACACGACCTCTACCACCTAAATTAGTTCTCTGGTGTAACAAAATCAAAACAGCAGCCACTGAAAAAACTGGAAAAAGCAAAGGTACAAACATCAGTGGCTGAACTAAACTGAGAGGGCAAAAGCCCCCGGAGGGGACCCTGAAGGCCCCCACAGAAGTGCAGGACAAAATGCAAAAATCAAGCACAAAAACAAAAAGAAGAAAATGTCTTATCTGTTAGCAGGAGATGCAGACACGACACAGCAGGCTACAAAGGAAACAGGAATCAAGGATTCAGACCAGAACAATTGATCACCGGCAACCCTGATGGGAAGGTGACTCCCTTATATAAGACCAGTCAGTAACACCTGATTCCCAATCCTCACAATCTTCACTGGACAGACCAGCACCGCTTGTAACCACCAGAGGGAGCCTCTGCTCAGAACTCATCCCAAGCCCACTCACAACAGTACCCCCCCTTGAGGAGGGGTCACCGAACCCTCATTTGAGCAACCAGGTCGGTCAGGATGAGTTCTATGGTACGCACGGATGAGTCTCCTAGCATGGATGTCCGAAGCAAACACCCAAGAATTGTCTTCCTGACCATAACCTCTCCACTTAACCAAATACTGGAGTTTCCGTCTAGAAAAACGAGAATCTAATATTTTCTCAACCACATACTCCAGATTGCCCTCAACCAAAACAGGGTCAGGAGGCACAGCAGCAGGAACCACTGGCTCAACAAACCTCTTCAACAAGGACTTGTGGAACACGTTATGGATCTTAAATGTCCCTGGAAGAAGCAAACGAAAAGAAACAGGATTAAGAATCTCTATGATCTTATAAGGTCCAATGAACCTAGGCTTAAATTTAGGAGATGCTACTCTCATAGGAATATTTTTTGAGGACAACCAGACCAAGTCACCCACTTTAAACCGAGGACCATCAGTCCTATGCCGGTTAGCAAACCGCTGGGCCCTCTCCTGAGAGAGGGACAACCTCTCCACTACCTGGTCCCAAATCTGTTGCATACGCTCCACAACAGAGTCAACACCTGGACAGACAGAAGCCTCCGTCTGTCCTGAAGAAAATCGAGGGTGAAACCCAGAATTACAGAAAAACGGAGACATCAAAGTGGCAGAGCTAGCCCTATTATTAAGAGCAAACTCAGCCAAAGGCAAAAAAGAGACCCAGTCATCCTGATCAGCAGACACAAAGCATCTTAGATAAGTCTCCAATGTCTGGTTTGTTCTCTCAGTTTGACCATTGGTCTGAGGATGAAATGCCGAGGAGAAAGACAATTGAACACCCAGTTTAGAACAAAAAGTCCTCCAAAATCTGGAAACAACTGGACTCCTCTGTCAGACACAATGTTCTCAGGAATGCCGTGTAAACGAACCACGTGCTGAAGGAACAACGGCACCAATTCAGAGGAGGAAGGCAACTTAGGTAATGGCACAAGATGTATCATCTTAGAAAACCTATCACAAATCACCCAGATGACGGTCATTCTCTGAGAAACAGGAAGGTCGGAAATGAAATCCATAGAGATATGGGTCCATGGTCTCTTGGGCACAGGCAATGGCATCAACAAACCACTAGAGCGAGAGCAAGGCTTGGAGCGAGAGCAAGTCCCGCAGGACTGCACAAATTCCCTGACATCACGAGACAAGGTAGGCCACCAAAAGGACCGACTAACCAAGTCTCTGGTACCAAAAATTCCGGGATGCCCAGCCAACGCGGAACAATGAATCTCAGACATCACACTCTTTTTCCACTGGTCCGGACAAACAATTTTCCAACAGGGCAGCGCTCGGGCCTATCCTCCTGACACCCCTCCAGAGCAAGTCTCAAATTAGGTGAGATGGCGGAAAGAACTACACCCTCTTTCAAAATAACAGAAGGATCAGATAACTCAGGAGAGTCCGCAAGGAAGCTCCTCGAGAGGGCATCCGCCTTAACATTCTTAGTGCCAGGAAGAAAGGAAACCACAAAATTAAAACGTGTGAAAAACAAGGCCCACCTGGCCTGTCTAGGATTGAGTCGCTTGGCAGATTCCAGATAAACTAGATTCTTATGGTCTGTGAGGACCACCACCTGATGTTTGGCTCCCTCCAGTCAATGTCTCCACTCTTCAAAAGCCCACTTCATGGCCAATAACTCCCGATTACCCACGTCATAATTACGTTCAGTAGGAGAAAATTTTCGAGAGAAAAAGGCACAAGGGTTACTTTTAGAGGTCTCTGGATCTTTTTGGGACAAAACGGCACCTGCCCCAATTTCAGAGGCATCAACCTCCACCTGAAATGGCAGAGAAACATCAGGCTGCCGTAGAACAGGAGCAGAAGTGAATCTCTGCTTAAGTTCCTGAAATGCAGAGACTGCCTCAGGAGGCCAATTTACCACATCAGAACCCTTTTTGGTCAAATCAGTTAATGGTTTAACAATAACCGAGAAATTACCAATAAATTTACGATAAAAATTAGCAAAACCCAAAAATCTTTGAAGAGCCTTTAATGAAGTAGGTTGGACCCAATCACAGATGGCCTGAACCTTGACCGGGTCCATTTCAATAACAGATGGGGACAAAATGAATCCCAGAAATGAGATCCTCTGTACGCCAAAAAGACACTTTGATCCCTTCACATACAGAGCATTCTCTCTCAAAATCTGGAATACAGTTCGAACATGTTTCACATGAGAGTCCCAGTCATTAGAAAAAATCAAGATATCATCCAAATAAACAATCAGAAATTTATCCACAAAATCCCTGAAAATGTCATTCATGAAGGACTGGAAGACAGAAGGAGCATTAGTGAGCCCAAAGGGCATCACAAGGTACTCAAAATGCCCTTCAGGGGTATTGAATGCCGTCTTCCATTCATCCCCGTGCTTAATGCGAATAAGGTTATATGCCCCCCTGAGGTCAAGCTTGGTAAACCAAGTAGCGTTTTTCACCCTGGAAAACAGGTCAGAAATCAAGGGTAACGGGTATTGATATTTCACAGTAATATTGTTCAAAAGACGATAATCAATACACGGCCTTAATGAACCATCCTTTTTGGCCACAAAGAAAAAAACCGGCACCTAAGGGTGAAGAGGATGGTCTGATATGACCCTTCTCCAATGACTCCTTGATATAAGACCGCATAGCGTCATGTTAAGGTACAGACAAGTTAAAAAGGCGACCTTTAGGGAATTTATTACCAGGCACTAATTCAATAGCGCAGTCATAGCTCCTATGGGGAGGCAAGGATGCAGATTTACTTTCGCTAAATACATCAGAAAAATCAATCAAAAAGTCAGGAACATCCTGAGCCTGGGGGAGGCAGAAAAAACAGGAGTGTTGGTATTAACACATTGGCAGCCCAACTGGTTACAGACACAGATTTCCAATCCAAAACAGGATTATGAGACTGTAACCAAGGGAAACCCAGTACGATAATATCATGCAGATTATACAGAACCAAAATTTTGCAGCACTCTTGGGTGATCAGGTTCAACCCTCATTATCACCTGAGTAGAGAACTGAGGTTTATTCTCAGCCAAAGGGGTAGAATCGATCCCCAGTAGGGGAATAGACTTCTGTAGGGGTATCAAGGGAAACCCACAACGTTTAGCAAAATCATAATCCATCAGGTTAATAGCTGCTCCAGAATCAACGAAAGCCTGAGCAGAAAATGAGGACAGAGAGCATATCAGAGTGACAGTTAATAAAAACTTAGTCTGAACACTACCCAAGACAACTGAGCGTGCAAAACGTCTTCCCCGCTTAGGGCAGACTGAAATAGCATGAGAGGCATCACCACAGTAGAAACATAACCCATTGCGCTTTCGAAACTCATGACGCTGTGCCCAGACACCACTCTATCACACTGCATGGGTTCAGAAGCAGGTTCACAAGGCAACACTATTCCAGCATACTTCTCCGCTCACGCAAACGTCTGTCAATTTGAATCGCTAATGACATAGAATCATTGAGACCAGAGGGGACAGGGAATCCCACCATAACATCCTTTACATTATCTGACAGACTCTTCCGAAAAAGGGCCGCCAAAGCGTCGTCATTCCACTTGGGTCAGGACTGCCCACCTACGGAATCTCTGACAGTATAACTCAGCGTCATCAAGACCCTGATTTAATGCCAACAAGGCTTTTTCAGCTTGATCAGTGACATTAGGCTCATCGTACAATAACCCCAAAGCCTGAAAAAATGCATCAACATCACTCAAAACAGGATCCCCAGGTGTCAGGGAAAAAGCCCAATCCTGAGGATCGCCGCGCAGGAGAGAGATGACAATTTGAACCTGCTGCGCTGCGTTCCCTGAGGACTTAGATTTTAAGGCAAAAAACAATTTACAATTATTTTTGAAATTCTGAAAGTTAGCTCGATCCCCTAAAAACAAATCTGGCATGGGAATCCTAGGTTCCACAACAGGCAACCTAGCAAGATATGAAGCAATACTCTGAACCTCAGTGGCAAGCTGATCCACACGGCCAGACAACTGTGCAAACTCCATTGAGAGAAAAAATCCTCCCCAGCACCCAGAGATACACAGGGGAAAAAAAAAATGCAACAAACAGAAAAATATCTCTGACAACTCTGACAACCGTTTTTTCTTTCACAAATTTTTTCCCTTCTGTGAGTACCATACAATTTTAAATTTTAGGCCGGTGATACTGTTATGTTTCGGTAGCTGAGGAGTGCAGGCAAAAAAGGCAATACACCAGAGCAGTTGGAATCTATGAGATTGCAGTACCCTGACTAACCACAACAACTAGAGGCAGCCGTGGAGCGTTCCTACGTTGGTCCTAGACGCCTCGTCACAGCCTGAGAAACTAACTACACCTAAAGATAGAAATAGGAAAGCTATCTGCCCCGGAGCAGAACCCCAAAGATAATAGAAAGCCCCCAAACATGTAATGGCGGTTAGACAAGAAGAAATACAGACACAGACAGAAAATAGTATGAGCAAACGTTGGGGCCCAAACTAACTAAATAGAAAAGGATAGGAAGGGCACTTACTGCAATCCCAGAAAACCCTGAAAAGCACCAACTCTACTAATTTCAAAAACACCTGAGATCACACGACCTCTACCACCTAAATTAGTTCTCTGGTGTAACAAAATCAAAACAGCAGCCACTGAAAAAACTGGAAAAAGCAAAGGTACAAACATCAGTGGCTGAACTAAACTGAGAGGGCAAAAGCCCCCGGAGGGGACCCTGAAGGCCCCCACAGAAGTGCAGGACAAAATGCAAAAATCAAGCACAAAAACAAAAAGAAGAAAATGTCTTATCTGTTAGCAGGAGATGCAGACACGACACAGCAGGCTACAAAGGAAACAGGAATCAAGGATTCAGACCAGAACAATTTATCACCGGCAACCCTGATGGGAAGGTGACTCCCTTATATAAGACCAGTCAGTAACACCTGATTCCCAATCCTCACAATCTTCACTGGACAGACCAGCACCGCTTGTAACCACCAGAGGGAGCCTCTGCTCAGAACTCATCCCAAGCCCACTCACAACAGCACACCATCACACCTCCTCCATGCTTCACGGTGGGAACCAGGCATGTAGAGTCCATCCGTTCACCTTTTCTGCGTCGCACAAAGACACGGTGGTTGGAACCAAAGATCTCAAATTTGGACTCATCAGACCAAAGCATAGATTTCCACTGTTCTAATGTCCATTCCTCGTGTTCTTTAGCCTAAACAAGTCTCTTCTGCTTGTTGCCTGTCCTTAGCAGTGGTTTCCTAGCAGCTATTTTACCATGAAGGCCTGCTGCACAAAGTCTCCTCTTAACAGTTGTTGAAGAGATGTCTGCTGCAAAAACTCTGTGTGGCATTGACCCGGTCTCTAATCTGAGCTAATGTTAACCTGCGATTTCTGAGGCTGGTGACTCGGATAAACTTATCCTCAGAAGCAGAGGTGACTCTTGGTCTTCCTTTCCTGGGGCGGTCCTCATGTGAGCCAGTTTCTTTGTAGGGCTTGATGGTTTTTGCAACTGCACTAGAGGACACTTTCAAAGTTTTCCCAATTTTTCGGACTGACTGACCTTCATTTCTTAAAGTAATGATTGATGGCCACTCGTTTTTTTTTTACTTAGCTGCTTTTTTCTTGCCATAATACAAATTCTTACAGTCTATTCAGTAGGACTATAAGCTGTGTATCCACAAGACTTCTGCACAACGCAACTGATGGTCCCAACCCCATTTATAAGGCAAGAAATCACACTTATTAAACCTGATTGGGCACACTGGTGAAGTGAAAACCATTTCCGGTGACTACCTCTTGAAGCTCATCAAGAGAATGCCAAGAGTGTGCAAAGCAGTCATCAAAGCAAAAGGTGGCTACTTTGACAAACCTAGCATATAAGACATAATTTCAATTGTTACACACTTTTTGTGTGAGTATATAATTCCACATGTTTAATTCATAGTTTTGATGCCTTCAGTGTGAATTTACAATTTTCATAGTCATGAAAATACAGAAAAATCTTTAAATGAGAAGGTGTTTCCAAACTTTTGTTGTACTGTGTACTGTATTATATATATATATATATATATATATATATATATATTGTATATTTATTGGATAGATATAGATGAAAATTTGGAAATTCATCCTCCACGTACAGTAAAATCACAGCGTGACAGGTTAGAATAGAACAGATATATACACATAGAGTAGATAGATACACTACCGTTCAAAATTTTGGTGTCACCCAGAGAATTTTGTTTTCCATGAAAACTCATACTTTTATTAATCAAATGAGTTGCCAAATGAATTTAAAATCTAGTCCAGACATTGACAAGGTTCGAAAAAAAGATTTCTATTTGAAAAAGCAATTTTCTCCTTCAAACTTAGCTTTCGTCAAAGAATGCTCCCTTTGCAGCAATTACAGCATTGCAGACCTTTGGCATTCTAGCAGTTAATTTGCTGAGGTAATCTGGAGAAATTTCATCCCATGCTACCAGAAGCCCCTCCCACAAGTTGGTTTGGCTTGATGGGCACTTTTTGCGTACCATACGGTCAAGCTGCTCCCACAACATCTCAATGGGCTTGAGATCTGGTGACTGCGCTGGCCACTCCATTACAGATAGAATACCAGCTGTCTGCTTCTTCCCTAAAGGCTATGTGCCCACGTTGCAGAAATACTGCGGAATTCTCCGCAGCATTTCCGCAACTCCCCGCCATGGGTAAAACACAAGCGTTATGCAAGCGTTTTTAGCTTGCGGAATTCAAATGCTTTTTCAAGCGATTTGAAGCATTGCTTGGAAAAGTGATTGACAGGTTGGTCACACTTGTCAAGCATAGTGCTTGACAAGTGTGACCAACTTTTTACTATTGATGCTGCTGTTAAAAATAATTTAAAAAAATATGGATATACCGTATTTTTCAGACCATAAGACGCACTTTTTTTCCTCCAAATTTGGGAGGAAAGTGTGGTTGCGTCTTATGGTAAGAATGTAACGTGGGGAGGGACAGGAGGCAGCGGTGGAGTGGGGGAAACCACTGGTCCCGATATTTAAGTGCAGTGAATATTCATTAGCCGCTTCCCCTCCCACCTGTCAGCTGAGCAGGGAGCAGCAAATGACAGAGCCACATGGTTTCCCCAGTGCTGGATTCCTGCAGCAGCTGGGGAGATCTGTGTCCGAAGTAGAAGGAGGGATCACATACCTGACAGCCTGGGGGCTGTGCTGGTGCCATGCTGAATGCTCCTGTGGAGGACCTATGATGAGGTCTTGAAGAGGGCGGGCTGGAGCATCACATGACCACACAAAGCCCTGCCTCTTCATGATGTCATCACAGGTCCTGCAGACACACTGTACAAGAAAGAATTAATTAAAAGGTTAGCAATTGCAGCACATAAAAAAATCACTCTGCCCTCCTGTGGTGTACTATAACTCCCAGCATGCCATAGGATCTGCAGGACATGCTGAGAGTTATCGTTCTCCCATGGGATCTTAAAGCAGCACTCCAGTGTTATTTTTCAGTGCTGGAGTGTGGCTTTAAATATAAGCCCCGTACCCCCATTCATATACTCACCCTCCAGCGTCTTCACATAGTACTTTACAGACACCACACCGGTCCCGCATCTCCATCTCCTACCCGTAGCTTCCAACGTAATAACATACTATTATATATAATAACACCACATATAATAGTATGTTATTTATGTTATTAAATATTTTACCACATGTTTTGCTTCAAATATATTTTTCCCTATTTTCCACCTCTAAAACCTGGGTGCGTCTTATAGTCCGAAAAATACGGTACTCACCATCTGTCTAACCCGATCTCCTTAGCGGCGTTCCCGGTCCTCAGCGGCGCTGCCGGCAAGTTCCGTTCCCAGTGAGTCATTGCGAGAATGACCTCTGATGATGTAGCGGTCACTCGACCGCGACATCACAAAGGTCATTTTGGCGTGAAGCACTCCTGGGAACAAAGCCGCCGCGTGCACCGCTGAGGACCGGGAGGACTCCAGGGCCAACAGAGGGTTAGTATATCCCTATTTTTTATTTTAATTCTATTTTTAACAAGAATATGGTACCCAGGGCCTGGAGGAGAGTCTCCTCTCCTCCAGACCCTGGGTACCATCCGCATGTGAAACACTAACTTTACGCATGGTGGGCATGGTCACATGCGTAAAGTGAGCGTTGCAATGCAGTCCTATGGCAGTGGAATCGCCGAGATTCCACAACATTAATGAACATGCTGCGTTTTTTTCCGCAATGCAATTCCGCTTCGGAAAAAAACGCAGCATGGGCACCACAACTGCGGAATCCCATAGAATTGCATGGGATACGTTTTAACTAGCTTTTTTTAAGCGAAATGGTTAAAAAACGCAACGTGGGCACACAGCCAAATAGTTCTTGCATAATTTGAAGGTGTGCTTTGGTCATTGTCCTATTGTAGGATGAAATTGGCTCCAATCAAGCGCTGTCCACAGGGTATAGCGTTGCAAAATGGAGTGATAGCCAAAAAGTTAATTTATTTCAGTTCTTCAATACAAAAAGTGAAACTCATATATTATATAGTCATTACAAACAGAGTGATCTATTTCAAGTGTTTATTTCTGTTAATGTTGATGATTATGGCTTACATAATTAGAATAATTAATAAAAACACCTGCAAAGGCTTCATAAGTGTTTAAAAAGGTCCCTTAGGGTATGTTTCCACGGTCAGTAAACATTCAGTATTTGCTGCTTATTGAACGCTGCGTCCTACCGCAGCGTTTAATCCGCAGCTGCCAGATGTTCCTGCATAGTGGAGGGGATTTTATGAAATCCTGTCTCCACTATGCGTCTGATTACGCAGCCGCAAGGTAAATAACACAGTCCTATGTGTGGGTGCGGCGATTCCGGATGTGTTCAATGAACTCATCCAGAATCACTGCGCGTTCAGAAGAGGGCGGGGCTTTGGGCGGAGCGGGGTTTCCTCTCCATCCAAAGCGCATTGGTTCCGGACCGTGGAACAATACCCTTAGTCTGTTTCAGTAGGCTCCACAATCATGGGGAAGACTGCTGACTTGACAGATGTCCAGAAGGCAGTCATTGATACCCTCCACAAGGAGGGTAAGCCACAAAAGGTCATTGCTAAAGAAGCTGGCTGTTCAGAGTGGCTGTATCCAAGCATATTAATGGAAAGTTGAATGGGAGGAAAAAGTGTGGTAGAGAAAGGTACACAAGCAACTGGGATAACCACAGCCTTGAATGGATTGTTAAGAAAGGGTCATTAAAAAATTTGGGGAGATTCACAAGGAGTGGACTGCTGCTGGAGTCATTGCTTCCAGAACTACCACACACAGATGTATCCAGGACATGGGCTGCAAGTGTCTCATTCCTTGTGTCAAGCCACTCATGACCAATAGGCAATGCCAGAAGCATCTTACCTGGGCCAAGGAGAAAAAGAACCCACCTCCCAAAAAAAAAAAAAGAAATAATAATAATGTAGGGTCCCTCTATAATTAATAAGGCTTTGCAGACAGCTGTGGGCTGATACTAATAGCCTAGGAAGGGGCCATGGATACTGCTCCCTCCAGGTTAAAAACATCAGCTCTCAGCCGCCCCAGAAAAGGCGCATCTATAAGATTTGCCAATTATGGCACTTAGCCTCTCTCTTCCCAATTGTCCTGTATCGGTGGCAAGTGGGGTGATAGTTGGGGGAGTGGGATGATGTCACTTTTGTATCGTCAGGTGACATCAAGCCTGGAGATTAGTAATGGAGAGGCGTCAATAAGACACCCCTATTACTAACCCCACAGAAAAGTCCTTTAATTGAAAGAATAACACAGACTCCTTTAATAAATCTTAATTAAACCATACTTACGAGATCGCCCATTTCAGTGACACCATTGTCTCCTGCAAACGAGTTAACGAACAACCATATTCCTCACCTTTTCACAGAGAAGATGGTAATCCATTTGTCCCATGGCGGGTTTAGCGCTGCAAGATCTAGATGGCAGGTTGCATGATGCGACCATACAGCCTGCCATCCCGCAGAGACACTGAGCAGCGTTTGCTGCCGCTGCTTAGTGTCTCCATGTGAACTCCTATTACCTGTTTGACAGCACCGCAAGCAGGAGAACTTTCTCATGCTCGCGTTGCCGTCAGACAGGTAATAGGAGTTCACAGGGAGACACTGAGCACACGCTGCTAAGGGTCTCGGCTGGATGGCAGGCTGTATGGGCAAATCATTGGTAGGAGCTGAGGAAGAAGTGGGGCACTCCGTAAGATATCACTTCAGGAAATCAGAGCGATGGGGTGGATGCTCACCTCAGATATGTTCTACTAATAGGCACAGCACTGTTAAAAAATCTAACCTACATTTAGCTCTTGATCTGGAAGATGGTGGAGCTTTTGCACAGCAGAAGGAAAACCAGTAGGGCGATGTTTACATGTTGCGTTTCTGCAGGCAAAACCTGCTCTCTTAGCAGTAAAGTTGCTTACAAAAAGCTCCTTTGGCTGCGTTTTTCAGGTTCCTAAAGTTCAGCTTTGCTTCCACCACTAAGGTATGAACCATACTAGGTGTTAGGTCACCAGTACAATACATATGTGAAACCATAAAACCATTTTGGGGAAAAAAGGGCAACTTCTTCAAATTATTTAGTGGAAAAAGATTTTTATGTCTGAAAGATAATGCTGCATTCTGTGAAGGTGGCTCTTAGGTTTCTTATCACTAGGATCACTGAAATAATAACTTATATAATTCTTCCGCCATACCACTCTTGTGTCAGGGAGGTATGTGTTTTTCCCCTGACTCTACGGCCTCGCAGCCGTCCATCATCCCCCCTCTCGTTTCCGGCCCCCGCCTCCTCTCCTTCTTTGGACGTCACCAGCGCCTGCGCTGTCCAATCAGTTCTCGGGCATGCGCCGTGCTCGATGCCCGGGAACTTACATCAAGTGATGTAATGATATCTCGCCTGCGTGTAGCGGCAGCCCCAGATCCCGCCCTGCAGTGTGTTATGTATTCACACTGCGGGGCTGGGAAACTGGCGCCTGCGCAGTGAGGATCTCTGCGCCTGTCCCCCATCTTCCTCCGCCTCTTTCCTCCACCTCTTTTCTCACAGCGCAGGTGCGGTATAAGTGATTAGGCAACTTTATTCTTCGGGTCAGTGCGGTACCAGATTTATATAGGGTTTTTATGTTTGCGTTCTATCACTCACTAAAAGACACAATTTACTTCTACTTTTTTGCATCACCATATTTTGAGAGCTATAATTTCTCCTTCGCCTTATTGGGGGACACAGACCATGGGTGTTATGCTGCTGCCACTAGGAGGCTGACACTAAGTTGAGACAAAAAGTTAGCTCCTTCCCTGCAGTATTCATCCTCATGCTGGCTCCAAGTGAACCAGTTCTTGCTTAGTGTCCGTAGGAAGCTCATGGGTCTGGTCTTCAGACCAAAAAATCCTTTTTTATTTTAATTTTCAATTTTTTACTCTTTTACTTTTTTCTTCGCAAGAAGGGACGGCGGATCTTTTCAAGGCTCCGATCTCCCCGAACCAACCACAGGCGAGCACATGGAGACGCAATTGCCTGGGCTGATTTTAGGGGCGACGGGTCCCTTAAAGGGATCTCCCCGCACCATCAACAGACGAGCACATGGAGTGTCACCTCCATGTACTCTCTTATGCAGCCAGGCCTAATGCTGGACAAACAGCCCTGTCCCATCCTAAGTGCTCGAACCCGTGGGATGTACAGAGGCCCCCATTTTGGCCACCATGCAGCACCCACTGCATCACCACTATTAAAGCGGATGATGGAAGGAGGCGGACGGTCCCTCTCCACCTCCCTATCAAAGGGATGGTGGATGGAGGGTTTTTTCCCTGCACCGTCCACGCTGCAACACCTGACCTGCAGCAGAACAGTAGATTTTTCTATGAACCTCCGGATCCAGTGTGTATCTGCCCGGGTCAGGAACAGCACAGGGCTCCTGTAGAGTGCGAGAGCTTTCTACGGCGCTGAAGCCCATTCATCCGCGGCGGCTCCATGCCAGGACGTGCACCGATGGTGAGTGGATCCAGTCGGCAGTGGGCCTCTGCAGCGGGATAGTCCGCACTAGCCAAATGCTGTCTGGGACCCTTCTCATTTCAGCCCCATGCTGACAGTGCTGACAGGCACAGCAGCTTCAGCCATGGCTTCCCTGTGGCCCCACCTCCCCTGGGTAACACTCCAGCCGGCCGCAAATTTAGGCCCCGGCATAGGTCTATTCACGGAGCATTCTCGAGGCTCCGCCCACTGATGAGTCACACCCGAAGGGCCCCCCCCAAACTGGTGCTTCTTGTTCACTGACAGAATGCCGGCCTCTGCAAATCCCGGCTCTGCCCACCGGATGACGTCCCTCCAAGAGCCCCACCACCCTGAACAGGCAATTCTCTCACTGCAAGACTTCAAGCCTCTGCAAATCCCAGGGGCTCCACCCATCGGATGACGTCACACCCATAGCTCCCCCCCCGAACTTCCAATTCTCACTCACTGCGAGACTTCCAGACTCTGCAAATCCCGGGGGCCATCTTTGTCCACCCGGATGATCTCTCTATCAGGATGCAGGGGATTACATGCCAGAATGCTGAGCAATGCCCGGCAGCACTTAAAAGGGCACATCGACAAGCACCATGGTAGATCACTGGAAGGCGCTTGGCAGCATGGGGCCCTTGGAACCTCCATGATGGGATTTTGATATCGGACCTGCAGCACCCACGGGCAACTGTCCTGGGTAAGTGCTGTGACCCTGCAGCCCCATTGGTTTTCCCTGCAGAGGATACATGTGTTTATCGTGTCAGGGGGTATTCTGTGGTACAGCCTCATTTTGCAGGGACTGGGATTTAGACTGCACTATAGCCCCCAAGCGGGCTTCGTCGCTGTCGCAGCCCATGGCGTCACTGGTCACAGCAATAAAGTCCCTTCATGATCCCTCCTCTATCGGTTCGGGTCTTCACCAGCCTGCCTTAGATAACTCCTCCATCTCTAATGCAGCACTGTGGTTCAGTGGTTAACACTGCAGCCTTGTAGCGCTGGAATCCTGGGTTCAGATCTCACCAAGGCTCATGCGAACTCGGTCAGCAGAGCGTGTTTTCAGGTGAAAAATCCACAGATTGCAGAGGGACGACAGATCCCTTCAGAGTTCTGTTCTCCCCAAACCCACATCAGGCAGGAACGCAGATTGTCTCCTCCACGTTCCCCCTCCTGCACCGTTCTTGTGTGTTATGGCCATGCCGGTGTTGTTCCAGGGTACCGTTCTTCCCACTCCAACAACAGATGGTAACCGGGAGTGCCGCATTAGGCATGTTTTCGGCTTCTTTCGCGGCAATTCCAACCGAGCCACTGCATCATTTCTTCCGGCTCGGGGCATTCCTCTCGTGGGACAGGAGTAACATAGGTCTCGTTTAAAACCGACTAAGCTTAGTAGGTCGGATCCAAGCAAACTAGATCTAGGGGATACAAGTCCCACATATTTTTAGCCAAAGAAATGTCTTTTAGGGATGACCCTAGACACCTCCCAAGGAGGGTAGGGGATTCTCACTCGAGACAAGGCACTAGCCCTTCAACAAAGAGCCCGCGCTCTTGGCCACTCATCCTCTCATTCCATCTGGTTTGTCATGAGGGTACTGGGAAAAATGGTGACAGCAATGGAAGCGGTCCTTTTCGCTCAGCTGCATCTCTGTCCCCTGCAGCATTCTCTTCTAGCGGCTTGGGACAGGAATCCGTTCTCCCCCAACTGCCGGTTCCGCTTGCCCATGCGGATCAGGCAGCTCCTCAGGTGATGGACATTGAGGTCTTCTCTCAACCAGGGAAAATGCTTTCTCCTGGCTCAGTGGCTAGTGGTGTCTACCGACAGCAGTCTCTTTGGCTGGGGAGCTTTCTTTCGTCACCACACCTCTCAGGGACGAGCCTCCCAATCAATGTCCTGGAAATCTGAGCGATCTGGCTGGCCCTTCAGCAGTTCTTTATCTTCTGGCTGGTCACCTCATCTGAATTCAATTGGACAACGCCACGGCTGTGGTATATATCAAGCATGAAAGGGGTAACTGCAGCAGGGCGACAATGCTCGAGGTAGCCTAGATTCTCCGATGGGCAGAGAGGAACCACTCGGTAATTTCCGGGGGACTCCGCTTGTGGATCTGCTGGCTTCAAGAATGAACGCCAAGGCATCCAACTTCATAGCTCGGTCTTGCGATTCATATGCTTCGGGGTGAACGGACTGGTTACTCCATGACATCAGTTCGTTTTCCGTTTTCTCTACTATCGAGGGTCATCAGGAAGATCAAGGCAGAGGGGGTTTCCAGTAGTCCTAGTCGCCCTGGATGGTCACGCCTTGCGTTTTATGCAGAGTTAGGGCAGATCGACGTCGATATCTCCTAACAACTGCCGGATTCTACAGATCTTCTCTACCAAAGTCCAATTTGACACCAGAACTCGGGGGGCCCTGTGTTTAACAGCTTGGCCGTTGAAACCTCGGCTTTATCTCAAGCTAGGTTTTCTCAACAGGTGGTTCCCACCATGATTAGGTCTCAGAAACCTGCGTCAGCTCGCATCTATCTCCGCACTTGAAATCCTTTTTCGCATGGTGCCAGGACCGCGGAATCCTTCCTCGTGTCTTCCGTTCCCTCCATTTTTGGAATTACCCCAAACTGGCCTGGACTCGGATTTGGCGCTTAGCTTCCTTAAAAGCCAGATCTTGGCCTTATCTGTTTTTATTCCAGCGCAGGATTACTTCCAAACTGCTAGTGAGTTTTTTTCATTCAGGGGGTCCTCCAGGTGGTACCCCCCCTATAGAATGTCATTACAAGCCTGGGACCTTATTTTGGTTCTGGGCGCTCTTCAGAAAACTCCTTTCAAACTGTTGCAGGACGTCTCCCTGACAGTTCTGTCTGGTGAAGTCGCCTTCTCGCAGTGTCGTTTCTCAGGCGAGTCTTGGAGCTAACCGCTGTCCTGTCAAGCTCATTTCCGGATTTTACACCAGGACAAGGTGGTCCTCAGACCCTGTCCTTCTTTTTTGCCCAACGTGATCTTGTTTTTCCACCTTAAGGAAGACATTGTCATTCCCTCCTCTCTTCTGGTTCAGCACCAGTACATCGGGTGCAAACAACTCTTCACGCCCTGCATGTGGTGAGGGCTCTCAAAAAGTACGTCTCGAGGACGGTGCCCTTCCGTAAGTATGTTCAGGGCCATAATAGCCAGAGGTATTCACTGGGCTATTTAGGAGTCCTACCGCATCAGAGGTAAGGTTATCCCAGCGGGGATTAAGGCATACTCTTCTCGATTGGTGGCTGCTTCTTGAGCCTTCGGCATCAGTCGTCGGCAGGACAGTTCTGCAAGGCTGCGACTTGGTCCAGTCTGCACACATTCTCAAAGCACTACAGTATTCACACTCAGACTCCTGCACATGCGCCCCTTGGCAGACGTATTCTGCAAGTGGTGATGGCTCCTCTTTAATCAGTTAGTACATGAGGTTCGCTCTGTTATGTTGTTCCCCACTCAGAGACTGCTTCGGGACGTCCCATGGTCTGTGTCCCCCAGTGAGGCGAAGGAGAAATAGGGATTTTTGTGTACTCACCGTAAAATCCTTTTCTCCGAGCCAATCATTGGGGACACAGCACCCACCCTGTTAGCCTTTGTTTGCTTTTCTTTTCCTTCGTTTGATGTGTTGTACTGATATGATATTAGTGATCTCCTACTGCTTTTGCACTGAACTGGTTCACTTGGAGCCAGCATGAGGGTGTATACTGCAGGGAAGGAGCTAACTCTTTTTGTCTCAACTTAGTGTCAGCCTCCTAGTGGCAGCAGCATAACACCCATGGTTTGTATACCCCAATGATTGGCTCGGAGAAAAGGATTTTACGGTGAGTACACAAAAATCCCTATTTTTCCATATTTCGGCCGATTATGGCTTGTTGTTTTCTGGGACGAGCTGACGTTTTTATTGGTACCATTTTCAGGCACATAACATTTTTTGATCGTTTTCTATTCCGATTTTTGGGAGACAATGAAAAAAAAACCACCAATTCAGGAATTTATACCATTTCTGGTAAAATTGTTAAGGCCTCTTTCACACTTCAGTCGTGCGACGTCAGTCAAAATCCGTCAAAATGTGAAAAAAACGGATCCGCCATTTTCTTTTGGCGGATCCGTTTTTTTCCCATTGACTTTCTTTAGTGACGGATTTTGACGGATAGTCGTCCGTTAGGTCCGTTTTTTGACGGATCCACCAAAAAATTGGTGTCCATCGTTTCAGAAAAACGGCCAATGCAACGTTTTTTTGGTCCGCCAAAATGGCCGCCTATGGGCGGCGGATCCGCTGGCATCCGTCTTTGACGGAATCTGCCAGCGGATCCGTCGCTTCCATAGAATTCCATTGAAAATGCGAAAAACTTCTAATAAATACTAATGAAACGAAAATGCTGACAAAACTGTCCGGGGTCTCTCTCTCCAAACTTACATTTTCCGGAACGCAAATTTCATAATTTCCGGGTGAACACTTCTTGGCGGATCCGTCAGAAAAATGATCCGTTTTACATCCGTTTTTACACTTTTCTGACGGATCCACCATTTTCACACTTGGGCGGACGTCACACGACTGAAGTGTGAAAGAGGCCTAAGTCAGCTTTATTCTTCGTGTCAGTCTGGATACAGCGATACCCAATTTATATATATTTTTTTATGTTTTGGCGCTTTTTCACAAAAAAAACTGTTATTGAAGAAATTATTTTTGCATCGCTTTGTTCTGAGAGCTATAACTTTTTTATTTATCTGCTGATGGAGCTGTATGACTGCTTATTTTTGCGGGACAAGATGATGTTTTCAGCGGTACCATTTTTATTTACATCCGTCTTTTTGATCGCGTTTTATTGCACTTTTTGTTTTGTGGTATGATGATAAAGCATTGTTTTCTTTTTTTGCGATGTTCACTGAAGGGGTTAACTAGTGGGACAGTTTTATAGAGTGGGTCATTACAGATGCGGCAATAACAAATATGCATACTTCTGTTTTTATTTACATAAATATTGGAAAAATATTTTTCTTTGGGATTTTTTAGAATTTTTTTTTACAATTTTTAATAAATATATATTTTTACTTTTTTACATTGTCTAAGTATGTTGACATCACTGTACAGTATCAGATTGCTGATCTGATCTGCAATGCATCTGCACTGCAGAACATTGGAGCAGCTTCTGACAGGCAGGTAAGGTGGCGTCTTCGGTCCTGCTCTGAGCAGAAACTGATACGCCACCTTCCCTGAAGTACCTCGCTGCCATCTTGTGGCCGGGGGTCTCC
Source organism: Oophaga sylvatica (assembly GCA_033576555.1). Taxonomy (NCBI): domain Eukaryota; kingdom Metazoa; phylum Chordata; class Amphibia; order Anura; family Dendrobatidae; genus Oophaga; species Oophaga sylvatica. Next base: position 249,317,614 of record JARQOD010000006.1, read on the forward strand.
ATGGAGACTATCAGGACAACGTGATCACATCACGTCCTGATGGAAGCTTGCAGTGAACTCATCCCCTGCACGATTCTCCTCTATGTCGCTGTCACTACTAACGGCGGCATCAGAGGGGTTAAATGCCCACAGAGCCGATCGCTGCAGCACTCAGCGTGAAGCCACGCTATCGGTGCGACGTACCTGTTCTGCTGTTTGCGGGGTTGCAGCTCCCGCAGAGCAGTACGTATACGGCGCATGTCGGCAAGGGGTTAAGGGCACAAAAATTAAAAGTTTGAAAAGTGCAAAATGTTCAAAATTTTTGCCAAATTTCCATATTTTTTTTTCCATAAATAAACCTCATTCCTATAGAATACATTTTACCACTATCATGAAATATGTCACCTAAAAAAACTATCTAAGAATCCGTGGGATATGTTGAAGCGTTCCAGAGTTATTACCTTATAAAGTGACACTGGTCAGAATTGTATAAATTGGCTTGGTCACTAAGGGGTTAAAGAGTTACTTTGTTTTTTTGTTTTCTTTAATACCATCATACAATTCTGGAGGTAGTACTAGTTCTAATGGTCTTAAAGGGAATCTGTCACTCCCGGGACGCATTTGACCTATTATGGAAATATGGGCATACAGGTCATAGAAATGTTACTCTTTCAGTGATCTTCTGCGCAGGCATCGGAGAGTCATTGTGACTTCTGGTGTGCGCCCCGATAAGATGCTTTTTCCACGTCCTCCCTGCATAGTCATCGTTAGGAACCATGTGTATGTTGCGATGACTATGCAGGGAGGAAGTGGGGAGAACACCTTATCGGCATGCGCACTGGAGGTCACTGCAGTGGAAGTCGCCTGCACAGAAGATCCCTAAATACAGTGCCCATAGAAGGAAGGATAAATGTATTTCTGAGAGAGTGCAGGCGCAGGATTTCGGGGCTGTAGCTGACGCTAATGGGAGGAGGTAAGGATTACAATGAGGACAGGGGAGGCAAGGAAGAAATCATTAGCATAAAGACAAATATAACATTTTCCCACAAGAATATGAGCCATACAGGTAGGACTAGTGTAACATTTCTATTACCTGTATGCCCATATTAATATATTATATATGTCCCTGGGATGACGGATTCCTTTTATGCGAGGGGTGTTGCTTAGAGGATAATGATGCAATGTAGTCATAAAAGCCTCAGAGAATCCTGTGAGCAACACTCACGTAAAGTCTATAAAGATCAGCAATTAACAAAAAGGCCCATATCTCTGCAACTGTAAAATAAAAAGCAGATTGTTCGGGAGCAGTGAGAAAAATAAGGGACAAAACTGTGGACAGGTCATCTTTAATATTGTAACATGAGGGACTTCTGTAATGGTTTACATGTGACCAGTGGAAGGCCCTCAGGCTTGTACAGTTATCTGTGTTGTGCCAACAAATAATGTCTCCATTGTGCATAGTAAAGGTTCTTCACTGTTAGTTTGGACTTGCTTAATAGAATAAACTTTAATAGGGAAAGTAACCCTTCAGATACACGTGAGACGATCACATTGGTGAAGCATGTGACCTTGGACAATTTCCAGAATACATGGACATACATAAGCGGTATTCTGCATGTAAATTACTGCAGTTTTCTCTGGTTTTCCAATGATTAAGTTCCGTACGTTTTATGGACGCTAATATCTTGTGCCATTTCATAGCTACTTTTTTCCATTCCAGTTAATTTGACTGAGCTGAGTAAACCATGAAGTTGAGGTGACAATTAGAGCCTCAGCAATAAACCTTTGTTGACCTTTATTACTGTTAGGCCACACTAACTAAAAGGAAGTTTTCTGGATATTTGGCCTTCAGTATCAAGTTGGGTGGAATTCTATCCCCACACTGTCATGCATTATTTTATTGGTTACCAGGCTTGCCTGGCTCTGTATATTTTGAACTAGCCATGCCAGGTTGCTGCTCAGTCTCAATCACTCCAGGCGAAACCAATACAAAAATTTACCTGTCAAATGTGGCGACGTGCCACTTTATTTAATCTGCTAATTTGTGCAGGTGCTGGGAATCGGACTCCTACCTTTCTGATCTTGATAGCCTAACACAAATCTAGGCCATTTGTCTCAAAGTCTCTTGGGAGGGGGATAATATTTTACAGTCAAAGAATACTCCTAATTTATAGCATATGTACATATATTATGCTTGATAGTAGTTCTCCTTTTTCTCTTTGGCTCTCAAAGGATAACACAAGGACTGACGCTGCTTTTTTGAACCTAAGAGCATTTGCTTTTTGGGAAATGGAAAATAGGGACAGGATCCCTAAGAGGTGCCTCTATTAGACCCTTAAAGGGAATTGGTCACCCCATTTTTGCCCTATAAGCTGTGGCCACCGCCATCAGGGGCTTATCTACATCATTCTGGAATGCTGTAGGTAAGCCCCCGATGTCACCTGAAAGTGAAGAAAAACGAGTTATAAAATACTCACCCAGGGGCGTTCCGCCGTCGGGTCCAGTCCGGAGGGAGTCGCGGTCCGGTTCGGCGCCTCCCATCTTGTAGCGAAGCCGGCCTCTTCTTTCCGTCCCGTCGCGGCTCCTGCGCAGGCGCGCTTGCTCTGCCCTAGTGAGGGCAGAGCAGAGTACTGCAGTGCGCAGGCGCCGGACCTCTCTGACCTTTCCCGATGCCTGCTCACTGCAGTACTCTGATCTGCCCTCACCAGGGCAGAGCAGTGAGCCTGCGCAGGGGACGGAAAGGAGAGGCCGGCTTCGCTACAAGATGGGAGGCGCCGAACCGGACCGCGACTCCCTCCGGACCAGACCTAACGACGGAACGCCCCTGGGTGAGTATTTTATAACTAATTTTTCTTCACTTTCAGGTGACATCGGGGGCTTATCTACAGCATTCCAGTGGCCGCAGCTTATAGGGCAAAAATGGGGTGACAGATTCCTTTTAATCTGTGGGATGTCATAAATGCTTGAAAATGTAAAACCAATTTGAGCTTTATTTACATTAAACAAGTAAAACCCAGTTAAATAATCTGTTGTAGAAGTCCCTTTTCAGTTGTAGAAAATGTTTGATTTGTTTTGTTGGCAGAATGGTTGATGCCGACACACCTGATAGAAGTGGCATTGAAGAAAATGGTGAGGTCTCAGAAGAGGAGCAGCCTCAGAGCAAGCACAATAAACATAAGAAAAAGAAACACAAGCATCGGAGCAAGCACAAAAAGCACAAGCATTCTTCTGAAGAAGACAAGGACAAAAAACACAAGCATAAACACAAGCATAAGAAGCACAAACGGAAAGAGATTCTAGATCCTGACAAGGATGATAATTCACCATCAAAGAGGGCAAAACTGGATGACTTTGCTTTATTGGAAGACTTGGAGAAGCAAAGAGCTATGATTAAAGCTGAACTTGACAATGAATTAATGGAAGGTAAAGTGCAATCTGGCATGGGTTTAATACTGCAGGGTTACAATTCTGGTTCTGAAGAGGAGGGAGAGATTAATGACAAGATTCGAAGTGGGAAAAGGGCATCAATGAAATCAAATTTGAAGGGCAAGCAGGAGATTGACTCAAAATCTGTTTCAAAGAGAAGGAGTCGTAGTAAGTCCAAAGAAAAGACTAAACATAAGTCAGAAAAGAGAAAAATGAAAGTCAACTCTGAAACCCCAAAAGAAAAGGTACCGGGGAGTAAGTCTAAGGAGAAAAGGAAATCTAAAAGTCCTACTAAAAGAAACAGATCCCAAGATCAAGTGAAGAAATCTCCACCCTTGCGCAGACAATCCCCTGAGAAAAACAGGAAATCTACATCTCCCTCAGATGATAGAGTAAGGCCAAGAGACCAAAAGAAATCTCCTATAGCGATTGAGAGCAGAATGAGAGATCGCAGTAGGAAGTCCAAGTCCCCTGTACCTAAAAGAAGCAAATCAAAGGAAAGGCGGTCAAAGTCAAAAGAGCGTAAACCAAGGCGATCGGATACAGAGAGGGACAAAAAACCTGCAAAGTCTCCTTCGAAAGATGCCTCTTCAGGAAAAGAAAATCGTTCACCAGGCCGCAGGCCAGCACGTAGCCCCAAAGCCAGAAGCCTTACTCCAAAACAGCGTGACAGGTCATCAAGGCATAGCAGATCTCCATTTACTCATGATAAAAAGATTAAGCAATCCCCTCCTCGAACACAGTCCCCAATGAGAAGAGCAAAAAGTAAATCTATCGAAAGGAAGCGATGGGAACCAGAAAGGAGGCGACAATCTTCTCCTAGGTAACAAACCTACACTTTGTTTTCCCGAGTTTGTATCTGTATGATGTAGAATCAATTTCTAGGGTTTCTAAAAAATTCACACTGTTGCACGGCACAGAATCCAAAAGTATAGTAATACAGCAGTGTAAAAAAAAGTCATACCAACATATTAAAAAGTTCTTATAATTAGTAACAGTATTGGTAATGTATGAACGTTTGAGGAGCAACCGCTAGGACTCCTTGAAATCGTGATATAAGTTCTGCTTTTATCCCCTGTGTGATTAGAGCAGTAGGGAGCATAAATCACCACTGTTCTGTTTACTGTCTATGGGAATGGTAGTCATGCCTTTGCTGTATCTATTCCGCAGACCCATAATAGTTTATTAAGCGGTGATCACACATGTACACTATCCCTCATTTCACATAGAGAACTTTGGGACACCCATTCTCATGATCTTTTGGGGTTCTCTGTAATTCGACCCCTAGTGATATACATTCATCACCTACCTTGGATAATTGAAATGTTTTGCCATCACAATAAGGTCACCTAGTTTGTCCCAAATGCTATTAACCGCAGATATGTGGTTATCGCATGTTATAGAGTTCTACAGTGATTGGCCAAGCAACTCTGAAAATAGAGCTAAGAAAGATATTAAACCTCTGGTTTACGTAGAGGCAATCGTTAAGCCACTACTCAATAAACATGAGTGGCATCTGTAAGAACACCCAGACATATTGGTAGTGAGAGTTGGCTGTCAGTCATTGTATAAGTGAGCCGTGGCTGTAAGCAGACCCATGTACAAGCGGTGACTGAAGTTGCGTCAGAAGCTGCTGAGCAAGTTAATTCCTCTCCGTAGCCATGCTTTCAATCGATAGCCGGCAGCTTTAGAACGCTATTACCTGCATATTACCCATACTACGGTTAATGCTTTGGGAACATGTGTGTTCCCTTTAAGGCATACTGAGCAGTGCAGCTTTGCAGATGGATTCAATACACAAAGATCTTACAGGTTCAATGAACTACAGTTTAACGCAAGACAGCCCAATTGGTAATCAGCTAACTTCAGATTTTATATGTGGCTGTTTTAACTTTGTTTGGATTGTATCCCTCTTTAAATTAAATGTTTCATACACATGGTAGTTTTTATATATTTAATAAACTAATATATTTGTTAAGCAAGAGCAGGAAGAAGTTCTCAAGACATATAGAGCAAAGAGCTAGCCCTCCACGATGGTCCCCTTCTAGAAGCTGTCAAGTAGTTCTTGGTCAAAAGCGTACGTTCACCCCTTAGAAGAAGTAGATCCCAGAAGAGAAGCCATCTCTTCACAGAAGGTATAAGAGTTGAATGTGTTTTTAAAGTAAATAGCATGGGAAGGGAGTGAAACCCTAAAGGAATAGTGATATACATATGTGGTCACAGCTGCTCTGCACCATTCAGGGTCGTAGCATACAAGACCAGCGGTCTTACATTGTCGCCAGTTCATACTGCCAGGATTCCCGTCGATAGTTGTCAGTGCTAGTGACATGCTCTGTTTATTGTGATTGATTTGCTTGTGGGTGCACTTTTTCTGCACTTTAGTCCAGCGGCATTATACTTACTAGGTTTATTTCTCATTAAGCTAGGTTTTATTCATTTGCTATATCCTACTTGAATGTTTTTCTAGCTACATTGATATTGAAATTTATCATATTAAACATATTTATAATAAAGTATACATCATAACGCATTACGTACACTAGAGTGTAGGAGCAAAGGAAATGAATGTGACGAGCTTACTCCAATTTTGCATTTGGTTAGGCGACCGCAGGCAGTGTGAATTTCCACCAATGTTATTTCATAATGCACTGTGTCCAATACATCTCCATACGATTCCATTAAATCTCACATAAACGGGAAGCCACTTTTTGATTCATACAAAATGTTTTAGTATAAAATATCGCCTTTTTATTTCCGTGCACAGAGATAGAAACCGAAGAAGCAGATCACGTATTAGGAGAAGATCACATTCCCGAGGAGGACGAAGCCGCCGAAGGAGAAGCAGAAGCAAAGATAAAGAAGATAAATTCAAAGGAAGCCTTTCTGAAGGAATGAAGGTGGAACAGGAATCTTCAGATGAAAAGTATGACATGACATTTCTGAACTATTTCATTAATGATCTCAAAAATTCTTCAGTCTGATAGTATTAACCATTGACATTCCATTGCAGGAAATGTTCCAAGATTGAAACTTTGTGGTATTAGTTGAGACTTTAGTCGGTTAACTCTGTTAGTCTGATTGACTTTCAATAAAACAGCAATAGGTGTGCTCGACTCCCATTTAATTAAAATGGGGTTTTTGGGATGCATGATTTCATTATTGGTGGGGTTTCCAGTGGTTGAGCCATCACCTGTTAACATTTACCCCCAGAACTAAATGACCAAGTTGCAATTTTGGAGCCAGCAATGTAAAGGCCTAGTGCATAATTCAGAAAATCAAACAACAACTAGAAAGGCACCCTGCATCGAGCAAAGTATAATATATCAACAAGTGACATCAACTGTTGCAAAATCAGAATTAATTAAGCAGCATTTTGCTGTGTTCACCAGCACATGACACATGCCAGTTATTTGGTTTTAAAGAGAACCTGTAACCAGGTTTGGCCAATATAAGATACAGCCACCTCATTTCAGGGCTTATCTACAGAATTCTATAATGCTGTAGATAAGCCCCCGATCCGACCTGTAAGAGAAGAAAAGAAAAATAAGTTACATTATACTCAACCGGTGGGTAGTCCAGTCCGAGGTGTGTAGCAGATCCTGGTCCGGCGCCTCCCATCTTCTTGCGATGCCGCCCTCCTGCTTGCTTCATGGCTCCCTGGCATCTCGCTCCTGCGCAGGCGTACATATCTGCCCTGTTGACGGCAGAGGAAAGTACTGCAGTGCGCAGGCGCTGGGCCTCTCTAACCTTTCCCGGTGCCTGCGCACTGCAGTACTTACCTCTGCCCTCAACAGGGCAGATAAGTACGCCTGCGCAGAAGCGCAATTCTGGGGAGCCATGAAGCAAGCTGTAGATAAGCCCTGAAAGTCGGTGGCCGTAACTCCTATCTGCCAAACCTGGTGGCAGGTTCCCTTTAAGAGTGCAAGATAAAGTAATCAACTTGCCATTATCCACTTAACTATGCATGTATTGCGTAAAGGGGTTGTGCCTATTCATATATTTATCTATTTATGAAGAATATTGTTAATATTTTTTCCTAATACTCCTATTAACCATTTCATTGTATATGACTTATATTTATTTCATACGTCGTGTTCCCCTACCTGTGATGGAGGCTCACACGCTGAGCCTGCATCTTTCCCCGGACATGACTGATTTACTCAGTCATCACGTACCTTTAACAGTACCGCCCCTCCCGTGGCGGTTAACCATCCCACTGTTAATCACGGACAGTAGGATTTAACATGCTCTGACCAGAAGCGCGTAATTAATCCCACCCATCGGTGCCCCTGTCATGTTATCATGAGGTGCAGATAAGTTGTCATTCCGTGCCTGTTACTAGAAGACCGTGATTACTGCAATGCATATCACAGGCGATCGGGCCATTACAGCTTTAAGACTATTAAATAAAGTAAAAATTAGAAAAAAAGTTTTTAAAAGTATATAAAAAAACAAAGTTCAAATCACCCCCCTTTTGCCCCATTGAAAATAAAACAAAAAAATGCATTTGGCATTGCTGCTTTCAGAAATGTCTGATCAAAATGTAAAATAAATCAGACTGGTAACAGTGTAGCATGAAAAAAACTAAACTCCAGAATTAAGTTTTTTTTCGCCACTGCAACATTACAATAAAATGCAATAATAAGCTATCAAAATATCTTATCTATCCCAAAATGGTATCAATAAAAAATAGTTCATGGCGAAAAAACAAGCCCTCACCCTACCCCATATCCCAAAAAATTGTACATGTATTGGAAAATGGCAACAAAAGCAATATTTTTTTCATGCAAATTTCCACAATTTTTATCCACTACTCAAAAAAAGAAAAGCAAAAAACTATACATGTTTGATATCTCTGTACTCGTACTGACCTGGAGAGTTATAATGTCAAGTCAGTTTTACCATGTAGTGAACTTGGTAATTTAAAAAAAAAAATAAATTGTGGAATTGCACTTTTTTTGTGTTTTACCCCACTTGGAATTTTTTTCCCGTTTTTCAGTACATCATATGGTAAAATCAATACGGTCATTCAAAAGTACAAGTCATCCTGCAAGAAACAGGCCCTCATACAACTATATTGATGGAAAAGTAAAAAAAAAGTTATGGCTTTTGGTATAAGGGGAGGAAAAAAACGGAATAAGTTTTATTATAAGGATGGAGCCCTACAGAATTAGTAATATTGCAAATAACTGTTTTTGGTGGCTGAGCATGTGCAATATATCTTTTTATTCTGTCACTATTGCTATGCTCAGCAGTAAAAGTATAATCCTTTTTTCCTGTCCAGCTTTCTACTAGATTAGTGAAAACCAGATAGTGTATGCAGCCGGATGGAGGGATCAGATTTACTGTGGCTACTGTGACAGAAGACTTGATGGCCAAGGAAGCGCAGTAAATCTGTCATGATAGTCAAACACCTAGCTCTGTATATACAATTACCCGTTTTTACTGCTATAGGCCAGGACAAAGGATTATACCCTTTAGAGCTGATGGTGTCAGACTAATAAAGATTTTTTTGCTCATGCTCTGCCGCTAAAGAACCGTTACATACAAGGAGACAGGCAAAATTACTAATTCTATAGGGCACCATCCTTATAAAGCATAAATATCTTTAGAAGTGTTCAATATTTTTATGGAATGAATTAGAAAAATATGTCTAATACAAATTTTTTCATAATTATATGTTTTTGGCACAACCCCTTTAATTTAACTGTAAGTTTACTATTAAATTAGGGTTGTACTTTCTTTGTAGCCTTGAAGATTTTGATGTTGAAGAAGAAGATGAAGAGGCTCTTATTGAGCAAAGGCGACAGCAGAGACTCGCTATTGTAGAAGTAAGTAATAGAAATACATGCAGCCGCACACTCGGGTCCGAGAGCGGGCGGCCGTGCCGGGTGTTGATGCGAGAAAGTTGTGCGACTAGCTCGCATCAAACTCGCAAGTGTGACGCCGGCCTAAAAAGAAATTCCACAGTTGGATGTGTTAAATAAAATGTTCTTGTGCTGAGATAACCTTATAAATGTGCCCTTTCTGTGTACTGTGTAATGACTGTGGTCTGACTGTACAGGAACATGGTCTGATCATACCATATCTCCTGGGCAAGGGAGGAAGCAAAAGAGTATACAGACATTACAGCAGGAGATCACAACTGTTTTTTTTGTGAGTAAAACATTTCCCTGCCTGTTTTTAAACAATATTTTACCTCAAAGAAAGAATTTACTGTGATCCCATGCTTGTAAAGTCTGTATAGTATTTTGCTTCCTCCCCTAGCCAGTATCTGTGGAATATCCGACCTGTTCCTGCAAGGTCACACGCAGCCATTACACTGGGGCACATTATAAAGATTATCTCTGGACAGGATCATTTTTTTAAACACATCCATTTGTAGCGTTTATTTTTATTCCAAGATGTGTTAAGATGTGATACCCTAAGTGACCCCTAAGTTGGAAGAATGGCTACAACAGATCCCAGGAGCAACATCTGAGCTCTCTGTCCAGAATAGCGCAATGCTGGGAACAACTAAGATCCTGTGCAGAACTCTCAAACTCCCAGGCCTCTGGTAGAGGACCCAAGAATGAGGAAGGACAAAAAAAGACCACTTTCTCTTTCCCATATGCTGACTTCTCCCGTCTGTGCTCTCTTCTTTGAGCTGTCTACCCCTGTGCCTTCTTAGTTAACCTCATACACTTTGAAGTTGTAGACTCGGCGGTGTGATGTGCTGGTTCCAATGGGTCATCTTGTGAGCATGGTATTGCTGTTAAGACTGCAGATTTCTGTTTGCGGCTCTGTTGTTGCCTAATGGCATCCTATGGTAATCTAATGACTTTTGCATCAGAGGACTCAAGTGCTTGACGCCTACGCTTATATGCATTGTTTTTGTCCCAGCGATGCTGTTGCTCTTCAAGAGTCTCATTTCCTGTTGTTGTCTTTGAGGTTGGGCCTTTGCTGCATTCCTTTTGTTGTCATTGGCGTACTTTTTAGGAGGAGCCATGTTGGCGTTGATATTTGCATTTTAAAGGGGTTTTCCCACGAACGAAAGTTCATTTTAAAAATTGTCTGTGTCTGACCGTGTACAGAACATAACACAGCTCCTGGGCAGGGGAGGAAGCAAAAGACAATACTGACATAACAGCAGGAGATCGCAGAGGATACATTTTGTGAGGTAAAATATTGTTTAAAAACAGTCAGTTAAATATTTTACCTCACAAAATGAGTCTTCTGTGATCCCCTGCTGTACAACTCATTTCAGCAGCAGATGGAAGGAAGAGAGACACACTAATCATTACTAGTGGGTAGGCGGAGCCCAGATGGGATAGACACCTCAGATTAAAAAGAGTGTTGACCGGCCCCTCCAGCTCGGGCTCCTCCTACTCAGCTCTCCAGTTTAAAATTTGAGGTCTCAGAGGATAGTCGCTGCTGAAAGCAGCTCCTCAGAAGATTTTGTTATTTTTTATCGGACAGAGACTTGGATCACCAGAAGTGGTCTAGAGGTCTCAGGGTCTCAGCGCTGCTGGACCCCCACCTCTCCCTTGGCGGATCTGTATTACCCTATATGGTGGTCCCTGCAGAACCCTGCCGGCCCGGGGGGATGAGGATGGCTTCCCTGGCGGGGACGCAAACCGCGCTGCTGGGGTCACTGCGTTCCCCGCCCTGGGGGGAAGCGATGGGCATAGCGCCACAAATCCCTGGGGGTCCCTGTGGCGCTCGGCTGGGTGAGTACTCCACATGTTAATATGTGTTTGAGTGCTACAGCGACTGCTGCGGCAGCCGCTGTTACAGTGAATGATGGTGACTGTGTTTTTTTGTCCGCAGGTGGATGCCTGCAGGACGTGGGACGGGACCGGAGAACGGAGGAGTCCCGTGCTTTTTTTGAAGCCGGCGGGGGGCGTGGCTTAGCGTTTCCCGGGCAGGAAGCGCTTCTGAAGCGCGAGATCTCTGCCCTTCTCTTCCGGCTATCTCCTCAGCGCGGCGGCCATTGCACGCTTCGGGCTCCTCACTCTCCGCTCCTCCCGTACTAAGAAGAACAGCACCGCGAAGCTCAGTGAGTCGCTTCTGCCTATTAGGGCAGAAGCTTAAAAACTCCTCACCCCCGCAGCGCAGGGCACCTTCCTGGGGTTCTGGCACACTGAACGGCCGCTAAGATCACAATAGCGACGTCTTTAAAGTCGCATAAGCGGTCTTTGAGATGCGCAAAATAGCGCAATATTTTAGCGATTTGTTTGTTTAGTGTGGCATACCTTGAGGACTGTACTGTCTGCACCTGCTACCTCATAAGAGGCACCTGGGACTCGCACACCCGTTACATTAATACAGGTTGTGGAGAGTCTGTGACATTAACCCCTTCTTAGGCGGTTAACCCTTAACTGGGGGACGGCTGGGGTAGCTCTCTCTTTAAGAGCTTAACCCTTCAGCGTTCGTTTTTGTTTCTTTAAGAAACCACACTGTTCTAGTTACTGACAGGTTTAACCTGCCATATACTGTGTGAGGACATGTCCGCTCAGGACCCAGGTGCGGACCGTTTCCCAGATCCGCTACAGGATCAGTCTCGCGTATCTGACACGCAGACCTCGACTGCGTCAAGCGCAGCAGTCGGAGGCCCCAGTGACGTCAAAATGGAGGCCCTCACTCGTTCTATTGATGGCCTGTCTGACCTTATAGGTTATTGGGTGTCAGCCAGATCTTCTCATGGCAGGAAGCGACATAGGCCGGTGCCTTCCTACCCACGTAGCGACTCGGAGATCTCTGGTATGGAGGGTTCCCCTTCAAGTTCAGGAGAGATGTCCGATTCGGATAAAGAGGATCGGCAAAGGTACTCTGCCTCTTTTTCGGGCCGTGTAGAAGCTTTTATTGAAGCTATGAGGGAGGCGTTACAGTTACCGGAGGAAGTAACTACACGTCCTGGTAAGTCGGCCCGGATGTTTCAGGAGTCGCATAGGTCGTTTTCGACCTTACCATCCCTGGATGAGCTTAATGAGGCAGTGGAGAAGAAGCGTCTGTGTCCAGACAAACGTTTTCAGGGGACACGGCTTTTTGAGTCACTGTATCCGTGTGCTACGGAGTTGATTGATAATTGGATTCCTTCTCCGGAAGTGGATGTTCCTTTATCCCAGCTTAGCAAATCCTCATTACTTCCTGTTAAAGGGAAGGCGAGTCTGCAGGACCCGCTGGACAGAAAAACGGAGATGGCGGCAAAATCCATCTACGAGGCCGCGGGTCATGGTTTCAGAGCAGTGCTAGGATCCATGTGTGCTTATAAAGCTTCTCTGATCTGGTTGGACCGTCTACGGAGGAAATATCCGTTATCCGAGGAAGATGGACTTTTCGAATTGTTGGAGAATGCAATTCGGTATGGCTATGATGCAGGTCTGGATACTGCGTCACTGCTGTCCAGGACACAATCCTCGGCTGTCACAGTCAGGAGAGCACTGTGGCTTAGACAGTGGACCGGGGATGCGGTTTCCAAGCAAGGTTTGCTATCTTTGGCTTACAAGGGTGGTCAGCTATTTGGATCTGACCTCACGGAGTTGATTGCCAAGGCAAAGGCAAAAGAAGCAGCTTTACCGCAGCGAAGAACTGTGGCTTCTACGTCTGGCAGGCCTACTACCGGTAGTGGTCGGCGGTCCTTTCGGTCCAGAGGACGATTCGGTCAGCCATCTTGGGGATTGGGTCGTCCCTCTTTTTTGGGAAAAAAGACCTCCCAGAAATCCCGCACTCCCTGGAAACAAAGTTTCCGTCAAGACAAGCGGGAATCTGACAAAAAAGCCCGCTAGGCGGATTGACGCCAGGGTCCCACTCGAGGGCTCTCGAGTGGGGGGTCGCCTGCTCCAATTCGAATCGACTTGGGTGTCCCGCGTTCCGGACGCCTGGGTGACGCGGATTGTGTCGGCAGGCTACTTCATAGAGTTTTCTTCTCGACCCCCGAACAGTTTTTGCCAATCTCACATCCCGTCAGAGCCCGAGCTATGTGCCGCTATACTGCGAGAGGTCGACTCCTTCTGCAGAAGGGTGTGGTAGTACCAGTTCCGCCAGAGGACAGGGGAAGAGGGTTTTATCCAACCTCTTTGTGGTCCCCAAAAAGGAGGACAAATTTCGCCCCATCCTGGATCTCAAAAGATTGAATCGGCATGTCCACACCCGAAAATTTTGCATGGAGTCGCTTCGCTCCGTTGTGGCAGCCTTGTCGCAGAACGATTTTTTGGTGTCAATCGACATTCGCGACGCTTATTTACACGTTCCAATCGGAAGGGCTCACCAACGCTTCCTTCGTTTTGCCATAGGCCAGGACCATTACCAGTTTGTGGCTCTGCCATTCGGGTTGGCCTCAGCGCCCAGAGTTTTTTACAAAAATTCAGGCCCTCTCATGGCGATTCTTCGAAGAAAGGGGTCACGATTCTTCCTTACCTGGACGACCTTCTGATTGTGGCGTCTTCCAAGGAGGAGGCGGTAACTGCTCGCAATCTATCCCTTCAGCTCCTGGAGGACTTCGGGTGGTTGGTCAATTGGGAGAAGTCGTCTCTGGAACCGTCGCAGTCAATCCTGTTTTTGGGGATGCACTTCGACACGGTACAAGCAGTGGTATCCCTGCCCCCAGACAAGCAAGCATGTCTCCTTCGACATGCACAGGTTATGAAGTCTTCGACAGCAATGTCCCTTCGAAGCTGTATGCGCCTTCTGGGTTTGATGGTGGCGTCCATGGAAGCAATTCCATTTGCCCAGTTTCATTCCAGGGCCCTCCAAAGGTTCATTCTGAACCGTTGGGATCGATCGCAGACTTCGCTGGATTGCAGTGTCATCATCTCCCACAGGGTACGAGAGTCTCTAGGATGGTGGTTACGTCCGGAAGCGCTATCCCTGGGGAAGTCCTTTCTCCCTCCGAAGTGGTCGGTCATAACCACAGATGCCAGCCTGACGGGCTGGGGGGGTGTCTGGAACGATCTCTGGACTCAGGGAGTATGGTCATCGGAGGAGTCGTCTTGCCGATCAACATCCTGGAATTGAGGGCGATTTTCCTTTGCCTCCAACACTGGACGGTCCCTTTAAGCGGTCTGCCAGTCCGAGTGCAGACAGACAATGCGACGGCGGTCGCATATATCAACGCCAAGGCGGGACAAGAAGTTCCAGACTCATGGTGGAGGTATATCGGATCCTGGGATGGGCAGAGACCAGAGTACCAGCCATCTCTGCGATCCACATTCCAGGAGTTCAGAATATCACGGCGGACTTTCTCAGTCGCGAGAAGATGGATCCCGGAGAATGGAGTCTTCATCCGGAAATTTTTGCACTGCTGTGCTCCCGTTGGGGAACTCCCCAGGTGGATCTGATGGCATCCAGGTTCAATGCCAAGTTACCGACTTTCATGTCCAGGTACAAGGATCCGAAAGCTGTGGCGGTGGATGCTCTAGTGGCTCCGTTGGACCAATTCGAGCTAGTCTATGTGTTCCCGCCATTTCCTTACTTCCTCTGGTGCTACGTCGGATCAGACTGGAGAGAATCTCGGCTATGTTGATAGCCCCAGATTGGCCAAGGAGGACGTGGTTCTCGACACTGGTGTCGCTCCTGGCAGCGCCGCCACTTCCACTTCCTCTTCGCTCGGACCTGTTAACCCAAGGGCCCGTTCGTCATCCGGACCTGAAGTCTCTGCGTTTGACGGCGTGGCTCTTGAGACAGAAATATTGACCCGTCAAGGTTTTTCAGCCGAAGTCATTGCCACTTTGCGAGCTGCCAGAAGTCCGGCTACTATTAGGATTTATCACAAGACTTGGGAAGCCTTCTTTTCGTGGTGTTCAGGTTCTTCAAGGAACCCGAGGTTTTTTCCATTCCCAATTTGTTGGCTTTTCTGCAATTCGGGCTGGACAAAGGTTTGGCAGTAAGCACCCTGAGGGGTCAGGTTTCTGCTCTGTCCTTGCTGTTTAGGAAGGTTATCGCCTCGCGTAGGGACGTACGTTCCTTTTTTCAAGGAGTAACCCGTCAGTTTCCGCCGCGGAAGGCGCCTGTGTCTCCTTGGCGGCTCAATCTTGTTTTGGAGGCTCTTCAACACGGGCCTTTTGAGCCTATGGATTCCGTTAACCTTTCGTTGCTTTCTTGGAAGGTTGCCTTCCTGGTGGCGGTCACCTCTTTGAGAAGGGTTTCTGAGTTGGCGGCTCTTTCTTGCTCGCCTCCTTTTCTGGAGTTTCACCCGGATCGAGTAATACTTCGCACACGGGGCGATTTTCTACCTAAGGTGGTGTCACAGTTTCATGTCAACCAGGATATTGTGTTACCCTCACTCTGTCCGGGGCCGAGGAATGCGAAGGAACGAGCCTTGCACACATTGGATTTGGTGCGGGCTTTGAAATGCTATTTGTCTGTTACCCAAGGTTTTCGGAAGTCGGACTCTCTGTTTGTGATTCCAGCAGGTCGTCGACGTGGTCAACGAGCTTCCAAGGATTCTATAGCTCGTTGGATCCGGTCGGCCATTTTGGAGGCTTACCGACTTAAGGGCGAACCTTGCCCTATTAGGGTTCGAGCTCACTCCACGAGAGCTGTGGGCTCATCGTGGGCTTTCCATCAAGGGGCCTCGGCAGCTCAGCTCTGCCGGGCTGCGACCTGGCGCTCCGTCCACACCTTTACAAAATTTTATAAGGTGGACGTTAGTGCTTCCGCTGATGCGGCCCTAGGACATAGGGTCCTGCAGGCGGCTGTAGTTTAAAGTTCTCATTAACTTATTTGTTAGCGCTGGTTGCGCATTTTCTTAGGTTGTTGGGTTCTGCCTTTTCTGGTTTTTTCCCACCCTTAATTTTTGGACTGCTTTGGGACGTCCCACTAGTAATGACTAGTGTGTCTCTCTTCCTTCCATCTGCTGCTGAAAGACGAATTTTGGTAAGAACTTGCCTGTAAAATCCTTTTCAGCGAAGGAAGGAAGAGAGACTCAGCTCCCTCCCATGGCAGAAGTGTGTTGTTGTGTTTTCAGATGCGGCGTGACCCTTCTCTGATAGCGATTATCTGGGCTGAGGTTGACGCGCTTCGGCTCTGTTCCAGCATTGCCAGCTCATCGCAGTGGTCAGGTCCAGTGAGTAGTACCTGGGACTGTGTGTTTTTTTCCTGTTACATGCATAACCTGTATTCTTGTCTTTTCTCTGAAGTCCTTCAGAAGGGGTTATGTTGCTCCGCTGGTGATATTTGCTCTTCCTTAGCTTGTGTACGACTGGAGAGCTGAGTAGGAGGAGCCCGAGCTGGAGGGACCGGTCAACACTCTTTTTAATCTGAGGTGTCTATCCCATCTGGGCTCCGCCTACCCACTAGTAATGTCTAGTGTGTCTCCCTTCCTTCTTCGCTGAAAAGGATTTTACAGGTAAGTTCTTACCAAAATCCGTCTTTCCACATGGCTGCTTCACTGTTCATTGTTAGAAGTCTTTCTGGTTTTGATGGTACAGTTTTGATAGCTAGTGTTTTTTGTATATCTGTAGAAATACTTAAAGGAAGACAGCAATATGTCTGAGCCGAGCAGTCCCCAGAGCAGTGCGCGAAGCCGCTCTCCTTCCCCGGATGATATTTTGGAGCGGGTTGCAGCAGACGTTAAGGAATATGAAAGAGAGAATGTGGATACTTTTGAGGCTTCTGTAAAGGCCAAACACAACCTAATGACTGAGCAGAATAATGGTAAGTGTTATTCAACTGCCAAATATAAATCATACAGGTATATAATTTTCCAGATGCATAGATCTTTATCGGAAATTATCACCAGTGCAAATTTTTTTTTTTTACCAAAGAATTTTTGTTTTGTCCTGAAAAATTATTCTAAATTGCTAGCCGCTATGAATGGAGATATACAGTGCCTACAAGTAGTATTCAACCCCCTGCAGATTTAGCTGGTTGACACATGCGGAATTAACTTGGCATTGTGACATGTGTACTGTAGATCAGCCTGGAAGTGGGAAATGCACTGCAGCAAAAATTTTTTTTTTTTATTTATTTTTTTTTTTTAAAAAAACGTTAAAAGTTAATTCAGAGTGTCATTTATTATTCAACCCCTCAAACCACAAGAATTCTGTTTGGTTCCCCTAAAGTATTAAGAAGTAGTTCAGGCACCAAGAATAATGAGCTTCACATGTGTGGATTAATGATCTCTTTTGCCAGCCTTTTCTGACTATTTAAGACCCTCCCCAAACTTTTGATCAGCACTCATACATGGTCAACACGGGAAAGACAAAGGAGCATTCCAAGGCTATCAGAGACAAGATCGTGGAGGGTCACAAGGCTGGCAAGGGGTACAAAACCCTTTCCAAGGAGTTGGCCCTACCTGTCTCCACTGTTGGGAGCATCATCCGTAAGTGGAAGGCTTATGGAACTACTGTTAGCCTTCCACGGCCTGGACAGCCTTTGAAAGTTTCCTCCCGTGCCGAGGCCAGGCTTGTCCGAAGAGTCAAGGCTAACCCATGGACAACAAGGAAGGAGCTCCGGGAAGATCTCATGGCAGTGGGGACATTGGTTTCAGTCAATACCATAAGTAACGTACTCCACCGCAATGGTCTCCGTTCCAGACGAGCCCGTAAGGTACCTTTACTTTCAAAGCGTCATGTCAAGGCTCGTCTACAGTTTGCTCATGATCACTTGGAGGACTCTGAGACAGACTGGGTCAAGGTTCTATGGTCTGATGAGACCAAGATCGAGATCTTTGGTGCCAACCACACACGTGACGTTTGGAGACTGGATGGCACTGCATACGACCTCAAGAATACCATCCCTACAGTCAAGCATGGTGGTGGCAGCATCATGCTGTGGGGCTGTTTCTCAGCCAAGGGGCCTGGCCATCTGGTCCGCATCCATGGGAGGATGGATAGCACGGCCTACCTGGAGATTTTGGCCAAGAACCTCCGCTCCTCCATCAAGGATCTTAAGATGGGTCGTAATTTCATCTTCCAACAAGACGACCCAAAGCACACAGCCAAGAAAACCAAGGCCTGGTTCAAGAGGGAAAAAGTCAAGGTGTTTGAGTGGCCTAGTCAGTCTCCTGACCTTAACCCAATTGAAAACTTGTGGAAGGAGCTCAAGATTAAAGTCCACATGAGACACCCAAAGAACCTAGATAACTTGGAGAAGATCTGCATGGAGGAGTGGGCCAAGATAACTCCACAGACCTGTGCCGGCCTGATCAGGTCTTATAAAAGACGATTATTAGCTGTAATTGCAAACAAGGGTTATTCCACGAAATATTAAACATAGGGGTTGTATAATAATTGACCCACACTTTTATGTTTAAAATTTATTAAAATTCAACAGAGCAACATAACTTTTTGTTTTGTAAGATTTATGCTTCTGTTAATAAATCCTACTCTCGTTTGCAGTTTGAAGGCTCTAACTTATTTGCATCTTATCAAACCAGCTAAATCTGCAGGGGGTTGAATACTACTTGTAGGCACTGTATATAATGGATATAGATATATAGAGATAGATATACGAGGGTCACTATGTGTCCCCCAGGATGCGCACAGAAGCGTGTTGAAGCTGCGGGAGTGCATTACAGTCACAGGCGTAGCAAAATATAAGTAAGAATTGGTCTTGGGCAAGCTGTTTGCTCAAGGCAGAGTTAAGGAAAAACTGCCATGAGCTTTTATTTTTGAAATAGACTACAGGATGGTAGTGGGGCGGTCTTTTTTTTATCCCCAGCTGGGTTTTCCATGTGGCCTATGGCCACAGGTTCCTTGTAAGAAAAAAAAAAAAAAGTGCAGCAGAGGGTTGGGTGTGTCAGCTTTGGTTTACAAGCGAGCAGAGCAGGAGGCTTTGCAGAGCTAAGCCTGTGGAAGCGGAGCCAAAAGGCCTGGCACCCCTCAGCATATGGCGGTGCAGTCACCCGCGGCAACAGGTCTCCGTTACGGACTGTCTTGTATCCCGGCTGCGATCCAGAGGATCCTGTTTACTTTCTGTTTTGTGAGTATGCTGACTATTAAAAGAGACTTTGTTTTGAACTTTCCTGGGTCAGTGCCTGTCTGTCACACTGTACCAACCCTGCTGCACTACAATATATGTATATAGGTATGTGTGTGTGTGTGTATATATTAATATATATATACTACTCAAAAAAATAAAGGGAACACTCAAATAACACATCCTAGATCTAAATGAATGAAATATTCTCATTGAATACTTTGTTTTATACAATGTTGAATGTACTGTCAACATAATCACGCAAAAATCATCAATGGAAATCACATTTTTTAACCAATGGAGGCCTGGATTTGGAGAGACCCCCAAAATGAAAGTGTAAACAATTCTAAATGAAACTCAAAACGAGACAAAATTTAAAGTGGAAACAAGTCAAAATGATGCTCAGTGTTGTGTGTGGCCTCCACGTGCCTTTATGACCTCCCTACAAGGCCTTGGCATTCTCCTGATGAGGTTGTGGATGTTCACACAGCAAACCTTCTTGCCACAGCTCGCATTGATATGCATTGAGCTGCACTAACTGAACCACTTGTGTGGGTTTTAGAGTCCGTTTAATGCTACCACGAGTGTGAAAGCACAACCAACATTCAAAAGTGACCAAAACATCAGCCAGAAAGCATTGGTACGGAGATGTGTTCTGTTGTCCCCACTTGCAGAACCATTCCTTTATTGAGTGTGTCTTGATGATTGCCAATAATTTCCATCTGTTGTCTATTCCATTTGCACAACAGCATGTGAAAGTGCAAGTTTGTTTTACTTGGAGTTATGTTCTGTTGTTTAAGTGTTCCCTTTATTTTTTTGAGCAGTGTATATAATATGTATATATAATGTGTGTATATAATATGTATATTTATTTTTAAATTAAATATTATAATTTTTTCAACTGTTGCCAAACCCTCGCTTTGTTTCCCAGGTGCTGCACAGAAAAAAATAACTGCTCCTGACATGTTTACAGAATCCGATGACATGTTTGCAGCATATTTTGATGTAAGTGTACTATTTTGTAACTTTTTATAATACTTGATTTTAGATTTTGACCTGTTATTAGTGTATATTTCTTTGCATACATAATCCGTTACTTTTATTATCTACGCTGCTATAATTAAAAAAAAAAAAATAGCAATTTCTTTATCGCTTCATTGGGGGACACAGGTTACCATGGGTGTATGTTGCTTTTACTACGGGGCTGACACTATGCAGATAAGGAAAAGGATGGCTCCTCCTCAGCAGTATACACCCACCGACAGGCACAAAGCAACCCAGTTTTTGCTTAGTGTCTGTAGGAGGTGGACCTGGATCTAACACCAGATCCGCAGTATTTTCCTTTGCAGGTTTTGTGTGTGTTTATTAATGATTTTCCCTTTTTCAGCTGCAGATGAAGGAAGGGAGACAGTCATTACTAGTGGGTAGGCGGAGCCCACATAGGATAACACACCTCAGATTAAAAAGTGTTGGCCGGCCCCTCCAGCTATATAGGGCTCCTCCTACTCCAGCTCTCCAGTCTAAAATTTGAGGTTCACAGAGGATAGTCGCTGCTGGAAGCAGCTCCTCAGAAGACTTTTTTATTTTTAGTCGGACAGAGACTTGGATCACTAGAAGTGGTCTAGAGGTCTCGACGGCGTCAAGCGCAGCAGTCGGAGGTTACAGGGACGCCAAAATGGATGCCCTCGCTCGTTCTATTGATGGCCTGTCTGACCTTCTAGGTTATTGGGTGTCAGCTAGATCCTCTCATGGCAGGAAGCGACACAGGCCGGTGCCATCTTTCTCACGTAGCGACTCAGAGATTTCTGATATGGAGGGTTCCCCTCCAAGCTCAGATGGTGAGATATCCGATTCAGATAAAGAGGAGGATCGGCAGGCTCAATCTGCCTCTCTTTTGAGCCGTATGGAGGCTTTTATTGGAGCCATGAGGGAGGCGTTACAGTTACCAGAGGAGGTAACTAGACGTCCTGGTAAGTCGGCCCGGATGTTTCAGGAGCCGCATAGGTCGCGACCAGCCTTACCATCTCTGGATGAGCTTAATGAGGCAGTGGAGAAGGAACGCCTGTGTCCAGACACGCCAGAGCTGGTATGTCACTCTCCACAAGGAGAAACCTTACCCCCCAGACCCCAGTCCAGAGCCTCTCATCTAGCCAAATCAGATCTCTCCTACTTTGCACTGACGAGGACCAACAGTCCGAAACACCGTGTCTGCAAATGGAGATTCTGATTTGGCTTTTATCCTAAGTCATATTACAAGACTCGTTAAAGGGTTGATTGTGACTTGTAGGATCGCTACTTCCAATAGGTGGCGCTATAGAGTACAAGTCCTCTTTGTTTGAAGAGGCAATTTGCATAATGTGTCCAGATAAACGTTTTCAGGGGACACGGTTTTTCGAGACGCTGTATCCGTGTACTACGGAGTTGATTACTAATTGGATTCCTTCTCCTGAAGTGGATGTCCCTTTATCCCAGCTTAGCAAATCCTCATTACTTCCTGTTAAAGGGAAGGCGAGTCTGCAGGATCCGCTGGACAGAAAAACGGAGATGGCGGTGAAATCCATCTACGAGGCCGCGGGTCATGGATTCAGAGCTGTGCTAGGATCCATGTGTGCTTGTAAAGCCTCCTTGAGCTGGTTAGACCGTCTACGGACGGCGTGGCAAGATGGATCCCCACTATCCGAGGTAGAGGGGCTTTTCAAGTCATTGGAGAATGCAGCTCGATATGGCAGTGATGCAGGTTTGGATACTGCCTCCATGCTGTCCAGAGCACAATCCTCGGCGATCACAGTCAGGAGAGCTCTGTGGCTTAGACAGTGGACCGGAGACGCGGTTTCCAAGCAAGGTTTGCTTTCCTTAGCTTACAAAGGTGGTTAGCTATTTGGATCTGGCTTCACGGAGCTGATTGCCAAAGCAAAGGCAAAAGAAACGGCTCTACCGCAACGAAGAGCTGTGGCTTCTGCGTCTGGCAGGCCTAGTGCCGGTGGTAGTCGGCGGTCCTTTCGGTCCAGGGGACGGTTTGGTCAGCCCTCTTGGGGATCGGGTCGTCCCTCTTTTTCGGGAAAAAAGAGCGCTCAGAAATCTCGCACTCCCTGGAAACAGAGCTTCCGCCAAGACAAGCGGGAAGCTGACAAAAAGCCCGCTAAAACGGACTGACGCCAGGGTCTCACTCGAGGGCTCTCGAGTGGGAGGTCGCCTGCTCCAATTCAAGCCGACTTGGGCTTCCCGCGTGTCAGACACCTAGGTGGCGCGGGTCGTGTTGGCAGGCTACTTCATAGAGTTTCTTTCTCGACCCCCAGACAGTTTTTGCCTATCCCGCATTCCGTCAGAGCCCGGGCTAATTGCCGCTCTACTACGGGAGGTCGATTCCCTTTTACAGAAGGGTGTGGTGGTACCAGTTCCACCGAAGGACCAAGGAAGAGGTTTTTATTCCAACCTCTTTGTAGTCCCCAAAAAGGAGGACAAATTTCGTCCAATTCTGGATCTCAAAAGATTAAATCGGCATGTCCGCACCCAGAAATTCCGCATGGAATCACTTCGCTCCGTTGTGGCGGCCTTGTCACAGAACGATTTTCTGGTGTCAATCGACATTCGCGACACTTATTTGCATGTCCCCATCGGAAGGGCCCACCAACGCTTCCTGCGTTTTGCCATAGGTCAGGACCATTACCAGTTTGTGGCCCTGCCATTCGGTGTGGCCTCCGCACCCAGAGTTTTTACAAAAATTCTGGCTCCTCTCATGGCGATTCTGCGAAGACAGAGGATTACGATTCTTCCCTATCTGGACGACCTTTTGATTGTGGCGTCCTCAAAGGAGGAGGCGGTGACGGCTCGCGATTTATCCCTTCAGCTCCTGGAGGACTTCGGGTGGCTGATCAATTGGGAGAAATCATCCCTGGAACCGTCGCAGTCAATCCTGTTTTTGGGAATGCAGTTCGACACAGTACGAGCAGTGGTGTCTCTGCCCTCAGACAAGCAAGCGAGTCTTCTTCACCATGTGCAGGGTATGAAGTCTGCGACAGCAATGTCCCTTCGAAGGTGTATGCGCCTTCTGGGTTTGATGGTGGCGTCAATGGAAGCAATTCCGTTTGCCCAATTTCATTCCAGGGCTCTCCAAATGCTCATCTTGAACCGTTGGGATCGATCACGGTTTTCACTGGATTGCAGTGTCATCATCTCCCACAGGGTGAGAGAGTCGCTAGAATGGTGGTTACGTCCGGAAGCGTTATCCCTGGGGAAGTCTTTCCTTCCTCCGAGGTGGTCGATCATAACCACCGATGCCAGCCTGACGGGCTGGGGGGGCGTCTGGAATGGTCTTTGGATTCAGGGGGTATGGTCATTGGAAGTGTCTGTCCTGCCGATCAACATCCTGGAATTGAGGGCAATTTTCCTTTGCCTCCAACACTGGACGGTCCCTTTAAGCGGTCTACCAGTCCGAGTACAGACAGACAACGCGACGGCGGTCGCGTATATCAACCATCAAGGTGGAACGAGGAGCTTCAGGCTCATGATGGAAGTGTCTCGAATCCTGGTATCGGCCGAGGCCAGGGTACCAGCCATCTCTGCGATTCACATTCCAGGAGTTCAGAATATCACAGCGGACTTCCTGAGTCGCAAAAAGATGGATTCCGGAGAATGGAGTCTTCATCCGGAAATTTTTGCACTGCTGTGCTCCCGTTGGGGAACTCCCCAAGTGGATGTGATGGCATCCAGGCTCAATGCCAAGTTACCGACATTCATGTCCAGGTACAAGGACTCGAAGGCTGTGGCGGTGGATGCTCTGGTGGCTCCTTGGGACCATTTCGAGCTAATTTATGTGTTCCCGCCGATATCCTTACTTCCTCTGGTTTTGCGTCGAATCAGACTGGAGAGAGTCCCGGCTATATTGATAGCCCCAGATTGGCCAAGGAGGACGTGGTTCTCGACGCTGGTGTCACTTCTGGCAGCGCCTCCACTTCCACTCCCTCTTCGCCCGGACCTGTTAACCCAAGGGCCCGTTCATCACCCGGACCTGAAGTCTCTGCGTTTGACGGCGTGGCTCTTGAGACCGAAATCTTGACCCGTCAAGGTTTTTCAGCCGAAGTCATTGCCACTCTGCGAGCTGCCAGAGGTCCGGCTACCACTAGAATTTATCATAAGACTTGGGAAGCCTTCTTTTCGTGGTGTTCGGGTTCTTCTAGGAACCCGAGGAGTTTTTCCATTCCCAATTTGTTGGCCTTTTTGCAATACGGGCTGGACAGGGGTTTGGCAGTTAGCACTTTGAAGGGGCAAGTTTCTGCTCTGTCCTTGCTATTTCGGAAGGCTATCGCTTCACATAGGGACGTACGTTCCTTTTTTCCGCGGAGTAACTCGTCAGTTTCCGCCGCGGAAGGCGCCTGTGTCGCCCTGGCGGCTCAATCTTGTCCTGGAGGCTCTTCAACATGGGCCTTTTGAGCCTATGGACTCTGTTAGCCTTTCTTTGCTTTCTTGGAAGGTTGCCTTCTTAGTGGCGGTCACTTCTTTGAGAAGGGTTTCTGAGTTGGCGGCTCTCTCTTGCTCGCCTCCTTTTCTGGAGTTTTTCCCAGATCGCGTAGTGCTTCACACACGTGGCGACTTTCTACCTAAAGTAGTATCGCAGTTTCATGTTAACCAGGATATTGTGTTGCCCTAGCTCTGTCCGGAGCCAAGGAATGCGAAAGAACAAGCCTTGCACACATTGGATTTGGTGCGGGCTTTAAAGTTCTATTTGTCCATTACTCAAAATTTTCGGAAGTCGGATTCTCTGTTTGTGATTCCAGCAGGTCGTCGACGTGGGCAACGAGCTTCCAAGGATTCTATAGCTCGTTGGATTCGGTCGGCCATTTTAGAGGCTTACCGACTTAAGGGCGAACCCTGCCCGAGTAAGATTCAAGCTCACTCCACAAGGGCTGTGGGTTCATCGTGGGCTTTCCATCAAGGAGCCTCGGCAGCTCAGCTCTGCCGGGCGGCGACCTGGCGTTCTGTCCACACATTTACAAAATTTTATAAGGTGGATGTTAGTGCTTCCGCTGATGCGGCCTTAGGACGTAGGGTCCTGCAGGCGGCTGTAGTTTAAAAGTTCTTGGGAACTTATAGTTAGCGCTATTTGCGCATTTATCTAGGTTGTTGGGTATCTGCCTTTTTTGTTTTTTTGCCCACCCTTATTTTTGGACTGCTTTGGGACGTCCCACTAGTAATGACTGTGTCTCCCTTCCTTCATCTGCAGCTGAAACACGGATTTTGGTAAGAACTTACCTGTAAAATCCTTTTCAGCGAAGAAGGAAGGGAGACACAGCTCCCTCCCATGGCAGAAGTGTGTTGTTGTGTTTTCAGATGCGGCGTGACCCTTCTCTGATAGCGATTATCTGGGCTGAGGTCGGCGCGCTAAGGCTCTGTTCCAGCATTGCCAGCTCATCGCAGTGGTCAGGTTCAGTGAGTAGTACCTGGACTGTGTGGTTGTTTCGGCTATATGCATAACCTGTCTTCTTGTTTTTTCTCTGAAGTCCTTCAGAAGGGGTTATGTTGCTACGCTGGTGATATTTGCTCTTCCTTAAGCTTGAATACGACTGGAGAGCTGGAGTAGGAGGAGCCCTATATAGCTGGAGGGGCCGGCCAACACTTTTTAATCTGAGGTGTGTTATCCTATGTGGGCTCCGCCTACCCACTAGTAATGACTGTGTCTCCCTTCCTTCTTCGCTGAAAAGGATTTTACAGGTAAGTTCTTACCAAAATCCGTGTGTTTTTCAGATTCACCTCTTCGGGTAACAGGGTGCAGATTACTCACCCTGTTTTCTCACACTTAAGCGACCGAGAGAGCAGCGTGCGAAAAATCCACGCTGCTTACTCTCGGACCTGCTGGCAGGACTTTGTCCTCTGTCCCCCTCACGGGTGCTTCAGAGGACCCTTGGCGGCAAGTCCTTGCCTCTCCCCTCGTCACCCCTCTCCCAGGAGAGGGCTGAGAGGAAGACGGTGGCCACCGGTGGTGGCCTTCCCCCTTACTAAAGGGGTTGAACGCCGTCTTCTGCACCGTCCGGAGACGGTGCGGGAAGGAGGATTTTCAACAGGACCCTCTTCATCCACTGAGAGATCCTGACGCATCCTCATGTGCCGGGAAGACACGGATCAAGGTCCCTTCTCACCTCTTACAAGCCTGAGCCCATTGCCACCGCTGCGCTATCAGGCCCTAGTTCAATCAGCGTGTGCCTTGTAATTAGCCACGCCCCTTGGCCTATCATTGCGCGCCTTGCGCTTAGCCACGCCCCCTATCGGACCCTCAGCCAATCAGGGTGCACCTTGGGCTTAGCCACGCTCCCTTGCCGCCTGGCCAATCAGTGTACGCCCGGCGCTTAGCCACGCCGCCCTTACCAGCCCCTTGGCCAATCAGTACACACCTTGCTCTTAGCCATGCCTGTTTCTTTTTGACTTGTGACAGTCGTTGTCTTTCCCTCTCTCATGGTCTCCTGGGCCACTCCCCCCACATGGAGTGTCTCTGCAAGCCTGGGAAGAATCGTTCACCTAACTCCGGCTCTATAAGGGCAGAGCGGACAACCATCGCTGTTTCTGCGCTGAATCTTGGGGGCGCTACATCCTGAGCAGCGACAGCGCCGTCTCTAGTATCAGGTAAGACCAGCCCAGACTGGTAATTTCCCCTCCTCTCAGGATCTAGGCTCTGCCCAACAATAGCTCTAGCCACCTGTGCCATTATATTAACCAAAAAAAAAAAGGGGTCCTCAGGCCAGCCTTAGTCCTTTCCTGCCTCTCTAATGCCCGGCACGAGAGCACACCCCTCCCTCCGGAGTGGGCTGTCGCAATCTTACAGTAGGTCTCTGACCTGACAAAGGGTATCACAGTCCCTGGGCCTGGATCGTCCTTCACATCTGTCTGCCGCCACCAGTGCTCCGAACGCCCCTCACGGCGATTCGTATGCACCTGACCACGACCTTACATCTAGGATGAGAGCACACCCTTCCCTCCGGAGTGGGCTGTTACCATGTCATGGTAGGTCTCTGATCTTACAGAGTGTACCACAGTTCCTGGTCCTGGATCGTTTTTTACTTATGTCTATCATCGCCAGTGCCCCGAACGTCTCGCGTGGCGACTCACATGCAACTAACTACGGCCTTACGCCTAGGATGAGAGCACACCCTTCCCTCTGGAGTGGGCTGTTGCCACGTCATGGTAGGGCTCCGACCGGACAGAGTGTATCACAGTTCCGGGTCCTGGGTCGTCGTTTGCATCTACTTACCGCCACCAGTGCCCCCGAACGCCTTGCATGGTGATTCGCTTGCACCTAATTACGTCCTTACGCCTGTGATGAGAGCACCCCCTCCCTCCGGAGTGGGCTGCTGCCATGTCATAGTAGGTCTCTGACCTGACAGAGTGTGTCACAGCTCCCAGCCCTGAACCGTCTTTTGCACCTGTCTACCGCCACAAGTGCTCCAAACGCTTCACACTGTGATTCGTATGCACCTAACTACGTCCTTACGCCTGGGATAAGATCACACCCTCTCTCCGAGGTAGGCTGTGGACATGTCACAGTCGGTCTCTGACCCGACAGTGTATCACAGTCCCTGATCCTGGATCACCTTGTACATCTGCCTACCGCCACCAGTGCCTTTCAAGGTGATTCGTATGCACCTGATCTCGACCCACACAGGGACAGATCGGGTACAAAGCACAGGGAACTGTCTCTTCCAGTCCCCCTTTAGGATGCCCTCCTCCCCCAAGACCCCCTCCTCGGACGGCCTTGGGGTCGGATGCGGATTCCCAGTCAGTCCAATTCCGACCAGGTATCAAAGACGCAGGATATGGCCAATGACCTTAGCTCGGCAGTTACCAGAACCCGGAATCTCATAGAGAACCAGCCACCCGCTCAGGAACACTCAGTTTCCCTCAAGCGGGTACAACGTCCTACTCAGACTTTTTCTGCTAAGACAGAGAATTAGAAGCAACCGTGACTAAACTCCGGATACATCCTGTAAAGCGCTTCCCGAGACATAAGCAAATAAACATTCCTTATCCCGTTAGCCCTGATCTCCTTGGTAAATGGGCAGGGTCCCCTGAAGTGGGCCCGCCGGTTTCTCACCTTTCATCCAAAACAATCTTGTCCCCTCCAGACGGTGTGTCTCTTAAGGACACTAGGGATAGATGGATAAGATCTTTGTTCCCACCCTTGCCTCCTCCTGGTGGAAAAGTTCATGTCTGCCTGGGCAACAATACAGCGCCAGGGTATTCGAACGGCAGCCTCTCTGGACGAGATGGCGGATTTGGCAGAACAGATTGCCCATACCGGCAAATATCGTTTCACCGCCTTCTGGAATAATAATAATAATAATAATCTTATATAGCGCCATCATATTCCGCAGCGCTTTACAGTTTAACAGTTTCAAAACACAAGTCATAAGTAACAACGTTAACAATACAATAATTAAAGCAAAATAAGACGATCCTGCTCGTGAGAGCTTACAATCTACAAATCCAACCATTGCTCCACTGTGGAGAATGGCAACACCATTGCTGTGTGCAGCATACCCTCGCGTAAAAAAGGGTGGATCACAGACCCATCCAGGAATCAACCTTTTCCTTCCCTCACAAGAGGACGTTTCTTTCGGTCTCGTGCTAAGACACCTGCAGCAAGTGCCATTGGTTCTTCAGGCCGCCCCTTCCCTGCTTCACTCAGGAGTGATTATAGATTTCAAGTGATCAAACTCTCATGTTTGGATCCGTCAATTCAGGATGGAATACTTCTGAAGCTGCGACCAGAGTCCCCAGCTCTGAGGCTTGACAGGGCTCAAGCCTTGTCTTCCTTCCTAAGGTGGAGTTCTTATCCCTCTGCCGAGGGATCCGCGCTCTATGCGACCAGATTCCCTCTCCCTACAGTACAGTATGAAAGTTCTGGAAAAGATAGTTATGCCAGGGGCACATACCCCTTCAAAGAGGACTGCGTCCCTGGACCGGCCTATTCTACCGCCTCTTAAAGGGAAGCAGTCTCTGACCTGGCGAACGTTGGTAGAGTAAGTCCTCCACTTAACCCCTTAAGGACAGAGCCATTTTGCAGCTTAATGACCGGGCCAATTTTTACAATTCTGACCACTGTCACTTTATGAGGTTATAACTCTGGAACGCTTTAACGAATCCCGCTGATTCTGAGATTGTTTTTTCGTGACATATTGTACTTCACGTTAGTGGTAAAATTTCTTTGATATGACTTGTGTTTATTTATGAAAAAAACGGAAATATGGCGAAAATTTTGAAAATTTAACAATTTTCAAACTTTAAATTTTTATGCCCTTAAATCAGAGAGATATGTCACACAAATTTCTTAATAAATAACATTTCCCACATGTCTACTTTACATCAGCACAATTTTGGGACCAAAATTTTTTTTTGTTACGAAGTTATAAGGGTTAAAAGTTGACCAGCGATTTCTCATTTTTACAACACCATTTTTTTTTTAGGGACCACATCACATTTGAAGTCACTTTGAGGGGTCTATATGATAGAAAATACCCAAAAGTGACACCATTCTAAAAACTGCACCCCTCAAGGTGCTCAAAACCACATTCAAGAAGTTTATTAACCCTTCAAGTGCTTCACAGGAGCTGAAGCAATGTGGAAGGAAAAAATTGACATTTAACTTTTTTTGCAAAAGCTTTACTTCGGAACCAAGTTTTTTTATTTTCACAAGTGTTAAAAGAAAAAATGAACCACAAAATTTGTTGTACAATTTCTTCTGAATACTTCGATACCCCATATGTGGGGGTAAACCACTTTTTGGGCGCGTGGCAGAGGTCGCAAGGGAAGGAGCGCCGTTTGACTTTTTCAACGCAGAATTGGCTGAATGCCATGTCGCGTTTAGATAGCCCCTGATGTGCCTAAACAGTGGAAACACCCCACAAGTGACCCCATTTTGGATACAAGACCCCTTAAGGAACTTATCTAGATGTGTGGTGAGAACTTTGAACCTCCAAGTGCTTCACACAAGTTTATAACCTAGAGCCGTGAAAAAAAAAAATAAAAATTTTTCCACAAAAATGATCTTTTCACCCCAATTTTTAATTTCCCAAGGGTAATAAGACCGCAAAAGTTTTTGTGCAATTTGTCCTGAGCATGCTGATACCCCATATGTGGGGGTAAACCACTTTTTGGGCGCACGGCAGAGGTCGCAAGGGAAGGAGCGCTGTTTGACTTTTTCAATGCAGAATTGGCTGGACGCCATGTCGCATTTGTAGAGGCCCTGATGTGTCTAAACAGTGGAAACCCCCCACAAGTGACCCCATTTTGGAAACTAGACCCCCTAAGGAACTTATCTAGATGTGTGGTGAGCACTTTGAACCTCCAAGTGATTCACACAAGTTTATAACGTAGAGCCGTGAAAATAAAAAATCATATTTTTTCCACAAAAATGATCTTTTCACCCCAATTTTTATTTTCCCAAGGGTAACAAGACCCCAAAAGTTTTTGTGCAATTTGTCCTGAGCATGCCGATACCCCATATGTTGGGGTAAACCACTTTTTGGGCGCACGGCAGAGGTCGCAAGGGAAGGAGCTCCGTTTGACTTTTTCAACGCGGAATTGGCTGGACGCCATGTCGCATTTGTAGAGGCCCTGATGTGTCTAAACAGTGGAAACCCCCCACAAGTGACCCCATTTTGGAAACTAGACCCCCTAAGGAACTTATCTAGATGTGTGGTGAGCACTTTGAAGCCCCAAGTGCTTCACAGAAGTTTATAACGCCCGGGCGTGAAAATAAAAAATCATATTTTTTCCACAAACCTGATCGTTTAGTCCCCAATTTTTTATTTTCACAAGGGTAACAGGAGAAATTGGACAACAAAAGTTGTTGTACAATTTGTCCTGAGTATGCTGATACCCCATATATGGGGGGGGACCACTGTTTGGGCGCACGGCAGGGCTTGGAATGGAAGCAGCACCGTTTGACTTTTTCAAACCAAAATTGGCTGGAATTGAGATTGGACACCATGTCGCGTTTGGAGAGCCCCTGATGCGCCTAAACAGTGGAAACCCCCCACAAGTAACACCATTTTGGAAACTAGACCACCTATGGAACTTATCTAGATCCGCTGTGAGCACTTTGAACCCCCAAGTGTTTCACAAAAGTTTATAATGCCTGGGTGTGAAAAAAAAAAAAAAAAAACAATTTTCCACAAAAATGATTTTTTAGTCCCAAATTTTTGATTTTTCACAAGGAAATTGGACCCCAAAAGTTGTTGTCCAATTTGTCCTGAGTACGCTGATACCAAATATGTGGGGGGGGGAAACTGTTTTGGCGCACAGCAGGGCTTGGAAAGGAAGTAATAACGTTTTGGAATGCAGACGTTGGTGGGGGTCATGTTCCGTTTGCAGTGCCCCAGATGAGCCTAAACAGTGGAAAACCCCCACAAGTGACCCCATTTTGGAAACTAGACCCCATAAGGAACTTATCTAGATCTGTGGTGAGCACTTTGAACCCCCAAGTGTTTCACAAAAGTTTATAATGCCTGGGTGTGAAAAAAAAAAAAAAACAATTTTCCACAAAAATGATTTTTTAGTCCCAAATTTTTGATTTTTCACAAGGAAATTGGACCCCAAAAGTTGTTGTCCAATTTGTCCTGAGTACGCTGATACCAAATATGTGGGGGGGGGGGAAACTGTTTTGGCGCACAGCAGGGCTTGGAAAGGAAGTAATAACGTTTTGGAATGCAGACGTTGGTGGGGGTCATGTTCCGTTTGCAGTGCCCCAGATGAGCCTAAACAGTGGAAAACCCCCACAAGTGACCCCATTTTGGAAACTAGACCCCATAAGGAACTTATCTAGATCTGTGGTGAGCACTTTGAACCTCCAAGTGTTTCACAAAAGTTTATAATGCCTGGGTGTGAAAAAAAAAAATCAATTTTCCACAAAAATGATTTTTTAGTCCCAAATTTTTGATTTTTCACAAGGAAATTGGACCCCAAAAGTTGTTGTCCAATTTGTCCTGAGTACGCTGATACCACATATGTGGGGGGGGGAACTGTTTTGGCGCACAGCAGGGCTTGGAAAGGAAGTAATAACGTTTTGGAATGCAGACGTTGGTGGGGGTCATGTTCCGTTTGCAGTGCCCCAGATGAGCCTAAACAGTGGAAACCCCCACAAGTGACCCCATTTTGGAAACTAGACCCCTTAAGGAGCTTATCTAGATGTGTGGTGAGCACTTTGAACCCCCTAGTGCTTCACAGAAATTTATAAACGCAGAGCCGTGAAAATAAAAAATCATTTTTTTTCTCAAAAATGATTTTTTTAGCCAGCTATTTTTTATTTTCCCAAGGGTAATCGGAGAAATTAGAACCCCAAATTGGTGTGCAATTTGTCCTGAGTATGCTGATACCCCATATGTTGGGGTAAACCACTGTTTGGGCGCACGGCAGGGCTCGGAAGGGAGGGAGCGCCATTTGACTTTTTGAACGCCACATCGTGTTTGGAGACCCCCTGATGTGCCTAAATAGTGGAAATCCCTCAATTCTAGCTCCAACCCTAATCCCAACACACCCCTAACCCTAATCCCAACCCTAATCCTAACCTAAATCCCAACCCTAATTCCAACCCTAATTGTAACCCTAACCCTAATTCTAACCCTAATTATAACCCTAACCCTAAGGCTAGGTTCATTTTGCGTTTTACCAGCCCGTTCAACACATAGCGTTGACGGGCTGGTAATGGTATAGCATAACGCGATCGCATTATGCTATACCCGCTAGCGCAGAGGAATCAGCAGATGATTCATCTGCGCTAGCGGTGACGGAGCCCAAACGCTGCAGCCCGCGTCCGAGGCTCCGTCACTGAATGATGGCACGTCGCAAACGCATGCCGCTTTACGGCATGCGTCGCGATGCGCCCTCAAATGGGGGTGAATGGCAGCGTTAACGGACTGCGTTACACCGCGTTATACCGCTGTGTAACGCAGTCCGTCTAACGGACTGCCATAACGCAGTATGAACCCAGCCTAACCCTAACGCTAATTATAACCCTTACCCTAAGGCTGCTTTCACACTTCCGGCGGGCGCCTGTCGGCGCCCCCGGCATTTTGCCGCAGCGCCGCATCAGAATACCTGATGCGCCGCCGGCGGTCGCATGCGGTTTTTTGCCGGATGGTTTCTGATGCCCGGAGACATCAGAAACCATCCGGCAAAAACAAAAAACGTTACATGCAGCGTTTTGTCCGGCCGCCGCAATGTACATTTGCGCCGCATCCGGACAAAACCGCATGCAACGCATTGACATGCGGCGCCATCCGGCGCTAATGCAAGTCAATGCAAAAAAAACGCATGCGGCACATCAGGTTTTCTGATGCGGCGCTGCGGCTAAATGCCGGGGGCGCCGTCAGGCGCACACCGGATGTGTGAAACCAGCCTAATGCTAACCCTAACCCTAATTATAACCTTAACCCTAATTATAACCCTAACCCTAATTATAACCCTAACCCTAACAAAAAAATGAAAATAAATATAATTTCTACTTTTTATTATATGTCCCTAACTAAGGGGGTGATAAATGGGGGGTTATGTGCTGTTTTTTTTATTTTGATCACTGTGATAGTTTATCACAGTGATCAAAATGTACTTTTATGAGAATGAATGAAAAAAATTTGAATCTGCCGCCAAGCAGATCGGCGGGCGCACTGCGCATGCGCCCGCCATTTTTTTTTTGCAGGGAGAAGAAGCCGGGATCCTGGGGCCTGCGGGAGGACGGAGGACACCGGTAAGTATACGGGGGGGCGATCGGGGGACCGGGGGACCTTCATCTTCTCCCCTCTGATGTGCGATCACATCAGAGGGGAGAGAAATCATTTTTTTTTTTTTTTTTTTTTGCGATCGCGGCTATGCTTGCATAGCCGCGATCGCAACACCGGGATCGGTGAATACCGACCCGGATCATGTTCTCTGGGGTCTCGGCTACCCCCGGTAGCCGAGACCCCAGAGAATATTTGCCCATCCCCCCACCAGCACAGCGGCACATAGCGGCGGGCGCACTGGGCATGCGCCCGCCATTGTCTTAACGGCGCCGGCACCGGGGGACACCGGAGGGCCCGGGGGCCACATGGATCTTATAGGGGGCCACATGGGGGTCCTGGGGACCCTTTTTCTCTGTCCTCTGATGTCCGATGACATCAGAGGACAGAGAAATTAAATGGCACAACTTTTTTTTTTTTTTTTGTTGCGGTCGCCGTTATAGGGTTAATATCGGCGATCGCAACATCGGTGTCGGTAAAAACCGACCCGATTCATGTTCTCTGGGGTCTCGGCTACCCCCGGTAGCCGAGACCACGGAGAAAATGCGCCTCTGGGGGGCGCTATTCACTTTTTCCACAGCGCCGTTAATTAACGGCGCTGTGGTTTAAGTACCCTTAATGACCGCCGTTAAAAGGCGTATCGGCGGTCGTTAAGGGGTTAAAGGGAAGCAGTCTCTGACCTGGCAGACGTTACTAGCGTCAGTCCTTCAAGGGAGGTCCTCCCACGCTCCTCTTAATCTCCTGGAGATCAGAGAAAATTTTTCTTCTTGCTCTTCGCCGCTTACAATCCCTCCTAGCAGGCCAGCAGTTCCATATATAATCAGGCGTCGCCACTGCCGGGGCTTAAAGCATCTAGGAGGGACTCTCAACAAACAGATGTTGGCAGAGGCAGCAAGGATTCTGCGACGGACGGACCGTCCCCTTCCCATCATATCAGACGTACGCTACTTGGGTGGAAACTTGGACAGCTTATTCTCTGAGTCTTCAGGGTCCCACACCTGGCGGGCGGTGTCTCATTTCCACCATTTTTAATGCATATATGCCAGAGAGAGGACTCTCCAGGCGCCATCCTACGGGTGTCGCGCATGGACCACAAGGTTCTTTAGTTCGGGACCCACTTGTCCTAGGATTTGAGGCCCTAGTGACCCCGTGATCACATTCAGTTAATTTATCCTCTTCCGCCTCTTCCCTTTATTCCGAGAATCGTGAAAAGGAGATAGACAAAAGGAACTCCCGTAATCCAGGTAGTTCCACATGGCCCAATAAGAGCCTGGTATGCGGAGCCGGTGAACATGTTCATCTATGCTCCCTGGGCCTTCCAGACCGCCCAGATTTTCTTTCGCAGGGCCCCCTTCCTCCTCCAGAGTTCTCAGCCTCTGATTTCAATGGTATACCCGTTAAGGCCACAGCCCTAGGGGTGATTGAAGTGGCCCATCAGGTTATTCAGGCCATAATTAGGGCATGAAAACCAGCATTCTCGCTTACCTATCCCAAGATATGGGAAGTCTTCCTTCAATGAAGTCTGAACAAAATTTGGTCGTTACCCCTAAGAGTCAAGTTTTTCCTGTCTTCTCTCCTGTCATAAAGGCGGCCTTCTGCGCCATTCTTCCATCAGGAGAGTTTCTAAGTTAGCAGCTTGTGCTGCCGTTCTCGTTCCTGATTCTCCATCAGGACTTGGTAAACCTCAGGCCATTTCTCCCTTCTTACACAGGGTGATATATAGGGTGGTGCTCCGGCCTGTACCCTTCCTCAGAAAGTAGTTTCTGCCTTCCACATCGAGGACATCGTCCTCCCCTCTCTGCCTCCTTCTCTAGCTCATTCCTTGGAAAGATCTCTCCACAAGCTGGACTTGGTCAGGGCTATTCGAGTCTACCTCTCTAGGACTGCCTCCCTTCGGCAGCCTGATTCCCTGTTCGTCATCTATGAGGGTCGTTGCTAGGGACTCCCTGCCGCTAATTCCACCATCGCTCGTCGGGCCCGTTCAGCGATTCTGGAAGCATTTCGAACTCAGGACAAACAGCCTCCCCCCGGGGTGAGGGCTCACTCTACCCGGGCCAGGGGAGCTTCCTGGACCGTTCGTCACCAAGCTTCGGCTGCGCAGATCTACAAAGCCGCAACCTGGTTGTCCCTTCACACCTTTGTGAAATCCTACAAGGTGAATACTCACGCCTCTCCGAATACAGGCCTGGGTAGGAAGAAACCGTGGGCGGCGGTTTTCCCACCGACCGACCTAAGTCCTTGTTCCTCTATTATACCTTTTCTCCTTCGTCTCATTGGGGGACACAGGACTGTGGGTGTATGCTACTGCCGCTAGGAGGCTGACACTAAGTAAACATAAAAAAGGTTAGCTCCTCCTCCGCCGTATACACCTCAGCACTGGCCGCAGGCAAACCCAGTTCATGCTTAGTGTCTGTTGGAGGCACACGTCTGGTTCCTTCCAGACCATTTTTTT
Organism: Oophaga sylvatica; assembly: GCA_033576555.1. NCBI lineage: Eukaryota > Metazoa > Chordata > Amphibia > Anura > Dendrobatidae > Oophaga > Oophaga sylvatica. The sequence goes on from JARQOD010000006.1 coordinate 249,354,133, forward strand.
TTTTTTTTTTTTTTCCCACGAAGATTTGACAGGGGCGACGGACCCTATTGAAAGGGTCCGATCTCCCCAAAACATCAACGGGCGAGCACGTGGAGTAAAGCCTCCACGTATCCTCTCCCGCGACGTGGGACACTAATGCCGGACTCAGCCCTGACCACCCTAGGGTATCGAAACCCTAGGCTGTACAGAGGCAGTAAATAGTCCGTGCGGCCCCCACTGCACCACCAAGGCAAGACCGCGGTGCTGCAAGGAGGCGGATGGTCCCTCTCCTCACCCCCTGAAGGGGTGATGGAGTTAGGGTGCCTGCACCATCCTCACCCCCTTTTTTTCTGGGAAGCCCCTCTCTAATCACTGCGAGAGACGCTGGGATCTTTTACATTATGCTCCAGTGGATCGGGACCCACCTTTTAATCAGGATCTTCGGTCGGAAGAGGCTTAGAAGTCCTTAGGAGCAGAAGGCAGAGCGGTCTGGTGTGGAGCAGCTCCAAAGCAAAAGCGGGCAAGGCAGTGAGTTCCCCATACCCCTCCCCCTGTATCCGGCAGCTCCGACACAGGGGCGGCTGCCTCCAAAAATTTACATCCCGGCTTCGTGCCGGCGCTGGGCCGCGGGCTGGGATCTGGAGGCAGTGCGGGGGTAATTCGGCGTTCCAGAGAGGGGCGCGGCCCCGCGACCCCTCCCCCTAGGGCTCGTCTATTTAGGAACGCCTCCCTGAAAGGGGAGCGCGTTTTTTGGAAGTCTGGAGCTACCATCTTCCTTTTTACGCCACACGGTCCAGCAAGTGAGGGGAAAAATCGTTCAAAGAACGTTCGGGGAACAGGACTGGGGTAAGTGCTACTACCTCCAGCCTGGTTGCTCCGTGTTTTTTGCTGCGCTCCGCACCGCTACTACCCGCACCGCCACATCCAAATTATTCTGACAGGAGAAATCTGTGACAGATCCAGTATGTCCAGAAGGGCTAAGACCCACACGGTGTTTTATACTGCATGCATTGCCTGTAGATCCCCTTTTCCGCACGCCCAGACTAATCGGGTCTGCGAAGCCTGTGACTCCGAACGGGCTCAGGAGTCCTTACCTATAACCGAGCCTAGTGCGTCAGGTCCTCCGGAATGGGCCTTGTCTCTTTCTCAATCTGTGGCGTCATTAACCAGAGCAATTGAGTCCCTTCAAGCTCCCGATAGGAGCAGGGACAGTGGTTCACCCGGCTTCATTACGCCTCAGGAACCTTCGGCCTGCAGGGGCCGCGCTCTTACCAGGCAGACGCATGGGAAGCGAACCCATACTGCGTCGCCTATGCCGTCCGGAGCCTCGGCATCTTTTAGCTCAGTTTCTCGCTCTCCCTCTCCTTTGGAGGCAAGTGATCAGTATTCAGATTCTGATTCTGAAGGGTCTCTCAATCTAGAGGCACCGTATTGTCAGGAGACAATTGACAGTCTGATTGAAGCTGTCAATCAATCCCTGGGGATAGAGGATGAATCCACCTTGGCCTCTGGTCATAAGGTGTCTTTCAAACGAGCCAGACAAACTCATAAGGTTTTTGGTGCTCATCCTGAGTTTGAGGAGCTGGTGCAGCGCCACCGAGAAAAACCGGACAAGCGCTTTGCAGGACAAAAAGCCCTTAATACCAGATATCCTTTTGCTCCCGAACTTCTAAAGGTGTGGGCAGAATCTCCTACAGTCGATCCTCCTGTATCGCGTTTAGCGTCTAAAACGCTTCTCTCCCTTCCTAATGGTTCCTCGATCAAGGATCCAACGGATCGTCTGGTTGAAAGTTTGGCCGCTCAGTGTTTGAGGCATCAGGCTCTGCACTCTCTCCTTCTTTTGCAGCGACTTGGGTTGCTAAGGCCATGATATCTTGGTCGGAGTCTCTAAATAGAGCACTTCACGGTATAGAGGTGCCTTCTGAGGTAACGGAAATCTCCAATCAGATAGCTCTTGCAGGTGATTTTTTAATTAACGCTTCTATGGATGCGGCAAATTGCGCGGCATTAGCTGCAGCTAATGCGATTGCTATCAGGAGAGCTTTGTGGTTGAGGACTTGGCGAGCGGATTCAACCTCAAAGAAATCACTTACGTCTTTACCCTATCAGAGCGGCCGATTATTTGGCGAGAAGTTGGATCAGCTAATATCTGATGCGACAGGAGGAAAGAGCAATTTCCTTCCTCAGCAGAGGATTAGACAGCCTTTTCGCCGACAGCTTCAGCCTCGCTTTAGGGCCTTTCGTAACCCAGGTTGGACCGCGCCAGCCACCTCCAGCGGCTCAGGTCGACCTAATCAGGCCAGAGATCGCCAAGTCTCCTACAAGACCAACCCTTTGGGAAGAATGCGATCTCAACAGCCAAGATCTAGAGGGTCTAAATCACAAAGATTTTCGGATAAATGACTGGAGGCAGAATCCGGTCAATTTATCCAGAGTAGGCGGCCGCTTACTCTGGTTTCGCCCCGCTTGGCTATCAATTACTCACGACAAGTGGGTCAGGGAGTTAGTTTCCTCGGGGTACAAAATAGAATTCATCAATCGTCCGTCAAATCGATTTTTTCTTTCACGCCTTCCCAAAAAAGAATCCCGTGTTCACGCCTTATTCAAGGCGGTCGAATCGCTTCGGCGCAGCGGGGTCATTGTTCCTGTTCCAGAGGTCGAAAGGGGTCAGGGGTTTTACTCCAATCTGTTCATAGTACCCAAGAAGGACGGCTCTGTCAGACCCATTTTGGATCTAAAACGACTGAATCAATTTGTCAGAATTCGACGGTTTCGAATGGAGTCTCTACGATCGGTTATTGCAGCCATGGAAAAGGAGGAATTTCTAGCATCAATAGACATTCAGGATGCCTATCTTCACATCCCCATATTTCCTCCTCATCAAAGGTTTCTTCGGTTTGCCATCGGCAGCCTTCACTTCCAGTTCACAGCTTTGCCGTTCGGACTAGCCACAGCCCCCAGGGTGTTCACAAAGGTTATGGCTGCCGTTGTGTCCATTCTGCACTCCCGGGGGATAGTCATTTTGCCATATTTGGACGATCTCCTCATCAAGGGTCCGTCCTATCAGGCTTGCGAGAAGAGTGTCAGCATTACGCTAGACACCCTTGCTCGCCTGGGGTGGCTGGTGAATCTAAAGAAATCGTCTCCCGTGCCATCTCAAAGGATCACCTTTTTAGGAATGATTTTCAACACTGCTCAAGGGTTGATAACTCTTCCTCAAGAGAAGGCTATAGTTCTCCGTCAGGAGGTACGGATCCTTCGCCAGCCAATACCTCACACCATCCGGTTTTGTATGAGGGTCCTAGGAAGGATGGTGGCAGCGATAGAAGCCATTCCATTTGCCCAGTTCCATCTCCGCTCCCTTCAACATGCTCTCTTGGCAGTATGGAACGGGAACCCTTACTCGCTCAATTTTCAGTGCCGTCTGTCCCGGCAGGTCAGACAGACGCTTTCGTGGTGGACAAGGGATGTCACTCTTCGCCAGGGGCGATATTTTCCTCCAGTCCATTGGCTGATAGTCACAACGGACGCCAGCCTTCTCGGATGGGGAGCAGTGTTTCGTCACTATACAGCTCAGGGGACTTGGTGTCGGCAGGAAGCGAACCTCCCAATCAATATTTTGGAGATCCGAGCTGTTCGGCTGGCTCTGAGGCGTTTTCACCATCATTTGGCGGGCCGCCCTGTCCGAATACAGTCGGACAATGCCACAGCGGTGGCATACATAAATCATCAGGGGGGTACTCGCAGCAGAGCAGCCATGCGCGAGGTAGGACACATTCTATCCTGGGCAGAAAGAAATCACTCTGTGATATCAGCGGTCCACATTCCAGGCGAGAAGAACTGGGCAGCGGATTTTCTCAGCCGTCAGGGGATAGCGTCAGGGGAATGGTCGCTACATCCCGAGGTTTTCCAGCAGATATGCCTACGTTGGGGAACCCCAGATGTGGACCTGATGGCCTCCAGGATAAATGCCAAGGTGCCCAACTTTGTCTCCCGGTACCGAGATCCGCAGGCAATTGCAGTGGATGCCCTGGTTCTACCATGGAATCAGTTTCATCTTCTGTACTTGTTTCCACCAATGGCTCTACTCCCAAGGGTGATCAGGAAGATCAGGTTAGAGGGGGTACCAGCGATATTGATCGCTCCGGATTGGCCGCGGTCGCTCATGGTACGCAGAGCTGGTAAATCTGCTCAGCGACGCTCCCTGGCGTCTTCCAGAACGCGTGGATCTTCTCTCCCAGGGCCCAGTTTACCACCAGAACTTAGCGGTCCTGTGTTTGACGGCCTGGCCGTTGAATCTTGGATTCTGACTAGGGCTGGATTCTCCAAAAAGGTCGCCGCCACAATGGCTAGCGCCAGAAAACCCACCTCGGCTCGTATCTACCATGGTACTTGGAAGGTCTTTTTTGCATGGTGCAGGGAACATGGTTATTCCCCACTTCATTTTTCAATCCCCAACATTCTGTCTTTTCTCCAAGCAGGCTTAGATTCAGGTTTAGCTCCAAGTACTCTTAGGCGTCAAATTTCGGCCTTGTCGGTTCTTTTTCAGCGAAGGATCGCATCTAATTTACAGGTCAAGACCTTTATTCAGGGGGTTGTCCATATAGTGCCCCCCTACAAGGCTCCCTTAGATGTTTGGGATCTCAATCTGGTTCTGGGAGTTCTGCAAGAATCTCCTTTTGAGCCTCTTCAGGAGGTTTCCCTGACATACCTTTCCTGGAAGGTGGTATTTTTAGTGGCCATAACATCCATAAGGCGGGTTTCGGAGCTGGCAGCACTATCCTGCCGAGCTCCGTACTTACTTTTCCACCGTGATAAGGTAGTGCTTAGACCAGCACCTCCTTTTTTGCCTAAGGTTGTGTCCTCATTTCACATCAATGAGGACATTGTTTTGCCCTCATTTTGCCCAGCTCCGACGCACCGAGTGGAGAAGGCTCTCCATACGCTGGATCTGGTGAGAGCACTCAGGAGATATGTATCTCGAACGGCATCCTTTAGGCAGACGGACACGCTGTTTATACTCCCTGAGGGTCGCAGGAAGGGACTCGCTGCGTCTAGGTCAACTTTAGCTAGATGGATACGGGTAACCATTCAAGAGGCCTACCGCATCAGAGGCGCGGTGGTTCCCGCAGGAATCAGGGCTCACTCCACCAGAGCAGTGGGTGCTTCCTGGGCTCTTCGGCATCAGGCTTCGGCGGAACAGGTTTGTAAGGCAGCAACCTGGTCCAGTTTGCATACTTTTTCAAAACATTATAATGTCCATACTCAGGCGTCAGCGGATGCTAGCCTGGGTAGAAGGATTCTTCAGGGCGCGGTAGCGCACCTATGAGCAATGCCTATGTATAATTGCACTGTGGAGTCAGTTTCCCACCCAAGGGGACTGCTTTGGGACGTCCCACAGTCCTGTGTCCCCCAATGAGACGAAGGAGAAATACGGATTTTTGTGTTACTCACCGTAAAATCCTTTTCTCCGAGACGCTCATTGGGGGACACAGCACCCTCCCTTATAGCCGGATGGCTTTGCTTTCTAAGCTAATTTTGTTTGTTTTGGGTCTATATCAGTAGATTTACTTCTGGATATATTGTACCTGTATTAACACTGAGTTTTTTCTTGTTTTAGCCTCCTACTGCTTTTTGCACTAAACTGGGTTTGCCTGCGGCCAGTGCTGAGGTGTATACGGCGGAGGAGGAGCTAACCTTTTTTATGTTTACTTAGTGTCAGCCTCCTAGCGGCAGTAGCATACACCCACAGTCCTGTGTCCCCCAATGAGCGTCTCGGAGAAAAGGATTTTACGGTGAGTAACACAAAAATCCGTATTTTCCCACCCTTGGGACTGCTTTTGGACGTCCCATGGTAACCTGTGTCCCCCAATGAAGCAATAAAGAAAGTAGGATTTTTGGTACTTACCGTAAAATCTCTGTCTTGGAGTCTTCATTGGGGGACACAGCACCCTCCCTTAATTTGTACCGTGTTGACCTTTTAGGCTGTTGTTTGAGTTATTACATAGGTTGAATCCCTTTATCGTTATACTTGCTACTACTACTGCTTTTGCACCAACTGAGTTGCTTTGTGCCTGTCGGTGGGTGTATACTGCTGAGGAGGAGCCATCCTTTTCCTTATTTGCATAGTGTCAGCCTCCTAGTAACAGCAACATACACCCATGGTAACCTGTGTCCCCCAATGAAGACTCCAAGAAAGAGATTTTACGGTAAGTACCAAAAATCCTACTATTTTTACGTAACACCTAGTTGTGCAGAAAGTTTTGCAACATTTAAAACCATTTTGCACCAGATTTTGGGCCCAAATTGTTTGAATCTGTTCCCAAGACTTTTTAAATTATTGCTGTTTGTGTTGTATTGCAGAGTGCTCGTTTTAGAGCTGCTGGTATCGGAAAAGACTTCAAGGAAAACCCGAACTTGAGGGATAACTGGACAGACTCTGAAGGCTATTACCGTATGTTTTATTTACATTTTTATTAGGGGATCAGTTATGCAAATGGAATCTTTTAAGAGAGCAACGTTGCTTTACGTTTCTGTCTTGTACATCTCTACACAAGCAAGCATGCAAAGAATATTTTGTCTAAATCCACTTGATATATGCTTTTAATTTTAAGAATTGAAGATGCCTAAATTCACCAGCACTTTATTGAAAAAAGAAAACTTTAAAGGGAATCTGTCACCCCATTTTTTTGTAGATCAGCTGAAGCCACCGCCATCAGGGGCTTGTCTACAGCATTCTGTAGAACCTCCTTGCTTTTGGCGTGCTCCTGCGCTGGCGTACTTTATCTGCCCTGTTGAGGGCAGAGCAAAGTACTGCGGTGCGTAGGCGCTGGTCCTCTCTGACCTTTCCCGGTGCCTGCGTACTGCAGTACTTTGCTCTGCCCTCAACAGGGCAGATAAAGTTCGCCTGCGCAGGAGCGCTCCAGAAGCAAGGAGGAGGACGTCATCGCTAGAAGATGGGAGGTGACGGACCCGGACCTGCGACGCCCATTGGACCGCCCCCACCCCCCCGGGTGAGTAAATATAACTCATTTTTCTTATCTTTCAGGTTACATCGGGGGCTTATCTACAGCATTACAGAATGCTGTAGATAAGCACCTGATGGCGGTGGCTTCAGCTGATATACGAAAAATGGGGTGACAGATTCCCTTTAACCATTTTGTGCTTGGCTTTAAACTTATAAACTTGGCCACAGAAAACAGAGCTGAATGGTTTATACAGATTAAGGCCATTCAGTATTTGGTCAGTATTTTATATCAGTATTTGTGGTTCAATATTTTTTTTCATTGAATTTTTAACTATTTACAAACAAAGATAGAGGGTGGGGAATGATAGTATGGAGAGAGAAAAAAAATGTTCACATACATAGATTAGATGAAAAAAACTGGTATAAGGGAAAAGAGAACTTAAAGTGTAGCTTTTACATGTAGTTACATCAAAATTTACAAACCTCATAATAGGTATTAAAGTCATGGTGTATATATAGTTCAAAAAGTAACACAACAAAATACTACAACTCAATATTTTGAATCCAAATCGTGGGATTTTTCACGGTCAAGCAAGTGCTAAACTTACAATAATTGCTATTACAGGTATATTTTCCAGTGCAAAATGTCTGAAGTATTCCAGCTCCTTTGTAAAATCCAAACTTTATTCAATCCATGTAAAAAATAACAGATGTTCCAGAATCTTGTATAGACAGTGGGAAGCTGCTACGCCATCGAAACGTGTCGCCGTTTCCCCCCGTCCTTACATGATTCCATGATTCTCGAGCATGTGCTATTTTAACATGGTTTGAATAAAAAAAATACGCAGCATTCTCATTCTTTTTGCGGAATCGTGGTGATTCCGCCACCATAGGAATGCATTGAACCGCTTACTTTCCGCATGTGGCTATTCCCACCATGCGCAAAGTAAGCAGTTCATGTGCGGATGGTACCCAGGGCCTGGAGGAGAGGAGACTCTCCTCCAGGCTCTGGGTACCATATCCATATTAAAACAATAATTAAAATAAAAAATAGAGATATTCTCACCTTCCGTTGGCCCCGCCGTCGCCGCAAGGGAATAGGACATGCTGCAGTCTAAAAAGACGTACCGCATGTCCGTTAACGCAGGTCTGCCGCCTGCGTGTTTTTAAGCATAGTGGAGACGGGATTTCTTGAAATCCCCTCCACTATGCTGTAACATCTGGACGCTGCGTGTTTGACGCTGCGCCAGCGCACAGTGTCAAACACACAGCAATTACTGAAGAAATCCGGATCGTGGAAACACACCCTTAGATAAAAAAGAACCTAGACATGTTTGGTGTCTATGAACTCATAATGACCTGGAGAATCATAATGGCAGGTCGGTTTTAAACATTTAGTGAACATGGTTAAAAAAACATAAAACTGGAATTGCATTGCACTGTTTTTGCAATTTCACCACACTTTGGAATTTTTTTTCTTGTTTTCCAGTACACGATATAGTAAAACTAATGTTATCGTTCAAAAAGTACAACTCGTACAAAAAATGAAGACCTCACGCCGTATTGACGGAAAAATAAAAAAGTTGTGGCTCTGAGAAGAAGGGTAGCAAAAAACGAAAACGCAAAACCGAAATAAGCTCTGGTCGTGAAGGGGTTAAACAGACCGGTCTGTAAGGGGCAATAAAATGTCTGCAAAAAGCTGATTTTGAATTGAGGTCTAGTAGTATGGATCCCCTTTATGGCTGGATTCCATCTAATGATTTCAGCTGAGGGCTCCATAACTAGGGCAAAAAATAATGGGGACAGGAGAAAACCCCGTCTGGTTCCATTAGTTATCGGTATAATCTTAAATAGATGGTTGTTGGCATAAATTCTTGCCAAGGAGCTCAAGTATAATACCATTATTGCTTTGATTATTTGACTATTAAACCAAATTTTAGTGTAAATTCTAAAACAGCCCAGTTAACTCTCTCGAATACTTTTTCAGCGTCGAGCTTTAAGAGTATACAAGGGATTTTCAGCTGCAGATGGAAGGAAAGGAGACACACTAGTTCATAACTAGTGGGGTAGGCGGAGCCCCAGATATGATTGACACCTTAGATTAAAAAGAGTGTTGACCGGCCCCTCCAGCTCGGGCTCCTCCTACTCAGCTCTCCAGTTTACAATTTGAGGTCTCAGAGGATAGTCGCTGCTGGAAGCAGCTCCTCAGAAGATTTTATTATTTTTTATCGGACAAGAGACTTGGATCACCAAATGTGGTCTAGAGGTCTCAGGGGTCTCAGCGCTGCTGGACCCCCACCTCTCCCTTGGCGGATCTGTATTACCCTATATGGTGGTCCCTGCAGAACCCTGCCGGCCCTGGGGGATGAGGATGGCTTCCCTGGCAGGGACGCAAACCGCGCTGCAGGGGTCACTGCGTTCCCCGCCCTGGGGGAAGCATGGGCATAGCGCCAGAAACCCCTGGGGGTCCCTGTGGCGCTTCGGCTGGTGAGTACCACGCAATTTTGTTAATGTGTGTGTGAGTGTTTAAGCGACTGCTGCGGCAGCCGCTGTACAATACATGTCGGTGACTGGTGTTTTTTGTCCGCAGGTGGATGCCTGCAGGACATAGGAGAGGAGTGCGCGCCTTTTTATTTGAATTTTCGCGCCGCTCTGAGCGCACGGTTTACTGCTGTCTCCATTTCCGGCTTCCCTCATGGAGCACACGGAGGCACAGCGCGGCGGCCATTAAAGAAGCAGGCTGAAAGCTTCTTCTGGCTCTTCTCCCTCCTCCCCTCCCGACAAGACGTTACACTGTTACCAGCTGGGTGAGTCGCTTCTAGCTCGCGGGCAGAAGCTTAACCCCTTCACCCCCACAGCGCGGGCGCCTTCTGGGGCACTAATGAGTGACAGACTGCGCTGTCCTGCGGCTGTTATCGCATAAGGGGCTCGCACACTCTTTTCAATAATAATAGTTTGTGGGGAGTCTGCGATTTTAATACTGCCACTATACGTTACCACTAACGATCCTGATAGCGACGCA
>JARQOD010000006.1:249364200-249397144 GCA_033576555.1 Oophaga sylvatica
TATATAATTGGGGGATTCCCTCACATACCATAAATACTCAAGTATAAGCCGATCCGAGTATAAGCAGAGGCCCCTAATTTTGCCACAAAAAACTGGGAAAAGTTATTGACTCAAGTATAAGCCTAGGGTGGGAAATGCAGCAGCTACTGGTAAATTTCAAAAATAAAAAGAAACTAATGAAAGTAAAATGGTGGCTCCATAAAATGCTCCATATTAATATATGCCCCATGTAATGCTGCAGAAAGGTTAACGGCGGCCCCATAACATGCTCCATATTAATATATGCCCATATAATGCTGCAGAAAGGTTAATGGTGGCCCCATAACATGCTCCATATTAATATATGCCCCATATATTGCTGCTGAGATTTTAAAAAAATGACATACTCAACTCTTGTCGCTGCCCCTCAGCGTCGCCTGCTCTCTGCAGTGACTGTTTAGGCAGAGGGCGCGCACTACTCACGTCATCGCACCCTCTGACCTGAACATCACAGCCAGAGGACCCTGGAGACTGAGCGCAGCGGTGGAACAGGGACAGGTGAATATGGGATGGCTCACCCTCCCCCAGTCCTACTCACCCTCCTGGTGTCTGCATATCAGGCTCTGCTACATCTCAGTCCCGGAGTCTGCATCTCTCTACCTGTGCGGTCAGGTGACACCGCTCATTAAAGTAATGAATATGCTCTCCACCTCTATGGTAGTGGAGACGCGTCCATATTCATGACTTTAATGAGCGGTGTCACATGACCGCACAGGAAGACAGATGCAAACGCCAGGACTGAGATGTAGCAGAGCCTGATATGCAGACGCCAGGAGGGTGAGTACGATGTATTCTGCTTCCCCGCCGGCTTTCTGGCGTACGACTCGTGTATAAGCCGAGAGGGTCTTTTTCAGCCCAAAAAAGGGGCTGAAAAACTCGGCTTATACACAAGTATTTACTGTACCTTTTGTTTCAGTCATAAGGATAGCACTTTTTACAGCTTCAGTCACGGATCAGTCAGAGTCCTGTTCAAATTATGCACGCCCACAGCATTGCAATTGATTGACGCAACTGACCTGATGTCACGGCAACCGCCCAGCAAATCCAGTGCATACGCACAAGCCATCCGCTCCCAGGGCATGCGCACTGACTCTGGGTGCACAGCCTCAGGTTCATATCTGGTGTGCGCATTCTCTGGAGCGCAGAGTGGAGGGTTCATAGTGACGCGCATAGCACGCGCACTCACACATCATATAGCCACTGACTCACAGCGGCTAGGGAGCATGCGCACATCTGATATGAAGCTGGGCCTGTAAATATAGAGTCAGAGTCACCTGTTAAGGTGCCATGGACCGAGGCCAATTTGTTCTTTTTTGGTTAAAAGTTTTCTTACCAAGCAGAAATTATTTGAAAGATTGCAAATGCAAATAATGTAACTGTAATAAACTTAAGTAAGCAGAACATTAATTTTTTATCATTATATTTGGGGAGTTTTCTTCATTTAAAGCAAAGGGTAAGAGAAAGAGAGAAATAACCTACCCTTTCTGTAACTTTGTCAACTTCAATGTACATGAAGTTCAAATTTGCATCAAAGTGTTGGTCCTTGAACACACCTTTCCGAATCATCTACAGAAGGAGAAAACACACACAGAAATCCTTCTATTACAAACCCAGGAAACTGTATTTGATCATGTACATTTTTTAATGTGGATGTATGAAAATAGGTTGTACATGGACGTCACACAGACTTAAAAAACAGGCACACGAATGAACATAAAAAGAAAAATCTGAGTTTTGTGGATTAAACTCAGACCATTTCTAAAAAACTAGTCTGCAGGGGCTCTTACTCTGTCAACTGAACACGGTGGTTCAGTGGTTAGCACTGCAGCCTTGCAGCACTGTGTTCCTGGGTTCAAATTCCACCAAGGACAACATCTGCAAGGAGTTTGCTATGTTCTCCCCATGTTTGCGTGGGTTTCCTACCACACTCCAAAGACATACTGATAGAGAATTTAGATTGTGAGGCCCAATGGGAAAAGTGATGATAATGTATGTAAAGCGCTGTGATAGCGCTATATAAGCAAAGCATAATAAATAAAATAAATAGAACTCCGTAATATACTAATGGGCTGATGACTGTGGAGGCGTGGTCTGAGAGTTGTTTGAACCACAGGTCTTTTGAATTTGACAATTCAACAGATGATAACGCATGTGGGACATATATAGTAGATTTGCTGTCTTGCCGCAGGGGGACTTGGCATATTACAGGGACAGCATAGTTTGAGTTTTTAAGAAAGCTCATCGACTGTGGAGAACATCCTCTTTGTACAGCGCTGCATATTTTGGCCACAGAATGTCAAGTTATGCGTCAGACGTCTCTGTATCAAATTTTCAAACCAAAATCGATAAAGGTCCTGTGTGCACTTAAACTAAAAGTCACTCACGAATGCAATAATATGCTGAAAATCTTTAATGAAGAAATTGACTGCAGTCTGAAACTCTTTCATGACATATAATGTACATGTACGTGATATGTCATGTCCCTGCTTTTGATCCGCATCCTTCCCGGCAGATTTTGGGTAGAGGGGTGCTCGACTGCACCTGTTATCCTGTTAAATCCTGCTGTCAAGCTCTGGCATTGTCATGTAACACATGCAGTCAGGGGGCGCGCCATTTCACGTGCCCATCGACGCGCCCATGATGTGATCACGGGGTGCTGATGGGATCTCATAACAGTAGAGGGTCTGCAGATGATCCCCGTGCCTCTCCTGTGAAAGTCAGCTCGTGGCTGGCGTTCATAGGAGATTGTGATTTTTCTCAATACAAAGCACAAGCGATCATACGATTGTAGCTTCAAGTCCCTAAGGGAACTATTAACTCCTTCACAATGCAGCCCATTTTCATTTTTGCATTTCTGTTTTTTGCTCCCCAGAGCATAATTATTTTTTCTTTCGTCAATACGGCCATGTGAGGGTATGTTTTTTGGCTGACGAGTTGTACTATTAAATGACACCATTGGTTTTACCATATAGTGTACAAGAAAACGGGAAAAAAATCCAAGTGCTGTGAAACTGCAAAAAATTGCAATTCCACAACTTTTTTTTTTACCATGTTTACCAAATGCTAAAACTGACCTGCCATTATGATTCTCCAGGTCATTACGTGTTCGTAGATACCAAATATGTATAAGTTCTTTTTTATTTAAGTGGTGAAAAAAAAAAATAAATAAATTGTCATTTTCCGAGACCCATAGTGTCTTCATTTTCAGAATCTGGAGCTGGGTGAGGGCTTATTTTTTTGTGCGCCGAGCTCATGTTTTTAATAATAAAATTTTGGTATCACCCGTTATTGCATTTTACTTCAATGTTGCAATGACCAAAAAAACGTAATTTTGGCGTTTTGATTTTTTTTCCGCTACACCGTTTACCAATAGCATTAATTATTTTTATATCTTGATAGTTCGGGCGATTCTGAATGCTTCGATACCAAATATGTGTTTTTTTTGTTTTATTTTGAATGGGGGGGGGGGAGTGATTTAAACTTTTATTTATTTTTTTTTTTTTTAAATTTTCACTAGCTTCAGTAGTCTCCATGGGAGACTAGAGGCTGTGCTTTTCTGATCGCCTCTGCTACACACAAGCGATGATCAGATCGCCTGTGTGTAGCAGAAATGCTCTCTTGCTATGAGAACCAACCGGGTTATAGCTGCAGCAGACCAGGGCTGTGGAGTTGGTAAGCCAAACCTCCGACTGCAACTCCTTAATTTCCATGACACCGACTCCTTCATACCAGGGCTGTGGAGTTGGTAAGCCAAACCTCCAACTCCTCAATTTCCATGACACCGACTCCAACACCACCAATATGGGCTGCGACTCCACATCCCTGCTGCAGACCCGGGTTGTCATGCCAACCCATCGGCGACCAGTGGTCATGTGACACGGGCGCTGATGGCCGGGATTAGTGACGCGCTTCCGGCGCAATCACATTAAATGCTGCGGTCAGAGATTGACAGCGGTATTTAACAAGTTAACAGCCGTGGATGGATCGTGACTCCACCTGTGGCTGTTAGGGGCACATGTCAGCGTCGAAGCCCACATCAAAGGGAGAGACAAGTCATGCACCGTACATTTAGGGCATGTCGTGAATAGGTTAAATACAGTAAAAGGTTTAAATTTTTAAGAATATATATAAAAAAATAAACAAAAACTCAAATCATTGTCCTTTTGTTGCAAAAAAAATAAACAAAACTATTAAAATACATAGATATATTTGGTATTACTGTGTAAAAGTCTGATCAAAATATAAAATAAATTGTATTGGTAAAGTGCGCAACGAGAATAAAATAAAAAAAGAACAAAGATTAAAAGTTTTTAACCTTTGCAACATTGCAATAGAAAGAAATGTGAGGCGATCAAAATATAGTTTCTAACCCAAAATGGTATCAGTAAATATGTCAGCTCAGGGAGCAAAAAATAACCCTTCACACAGCCCAGAAAATGAAAAGGTTAGTGATCTCGAAAAAACGGCAACAAAAGCTATTTTTTTTAATAAATTTCCAACAAAAATGTTGACCACTTAAAAAAAAATAAAAAAAACAGCAGGTTTGGAATCTGTGTATTTGTACTGACCTGGGAATAATATTGCCAGGTCAGTTTTACCATATAGTGAACACGGTTAATAAACAAACAAAATCACAATTGAGGAATTGAACTTTTTGCAATTTCATCACACTTGAAATTTTTCTTCCGTTTTTCCAGTACATATTACATACAACTGTAAAATCGGTTCAGGAAACCCATGGTCAGTCCTGGAATTGTGTTCCTTTTACAGATCATGAAATATGCCCATTTGAACTTGGCCTTACAGCTTTCTATAAACCAAAAAAGCAACATCCACATAATAAGTAGGCTTATCAAAAGTTAACCAAAAAGAGGGATTTTCTGGTACTCATGTATGTTGCTGTTGCTAGGAGGCTGACACTATGCAAAAAAAAGAAAAAGTGGCTCCTCCCCAGCAGTATACACCCACCGACTTCAGTTGGTGCAAAAAGCAGTAGGAGCAGTAATAAAAAACTCAAACATATGTATCAACCCAACAAGAGGCTCTCAGGCTCAACATGGTACAACTAACAAACAGGGAGGGTGCTGTGTCCCCAATGAAGGCTCCAAGAAAGAGATTTTACGGTGAGTACCAGAAAATCCCTCTTTCTTTATCGCTTTATTTGGGGGCACAGGTAACCATGGGATGTCCAAAAGCAGTCCCAAGGGTGGGAGATAACTTAGGAAACGCGAAGAAAGGACCTAGGTCGGCCGGTGAGCCACCGCCGCCTGCAGAACCTTCCTACCTAAGCCTGCATCGGAACAGGCCTGGGTATGAACCCTGTAGAACGTCGCAAAAGTGTGCAAGGACGACCAAGTCACGGCCATGCAGATCTGTAGAGTCAAAGCTTGGTGACGGACAGCCCAAGAAGCTCTGACAGCCCGGGTGGAGTGGGCCGTTTCTCCTGAACACAGTACGCTTCCAGTATCGCAGAACGAATCCAACGAGCGATCGTGGACTTGGAGGTCGGGAGACCTTTCCGGCTACCTTCAGAGATGACAAACAGGGAATCAGATTGACGAAGAGGGGCAGTCCTAGAAAGATAGACTTATGGCAACTTATGAAGAGACTTCTCCAGAGGATGAACCGGGGAAGGACAAAAAGAAGGAAGGACGATGTCCTCATTGATGTGGAAGGCGGATATCACCTTGGGAAGGAAAGAAGGAACGGGTCTGAGAACTACCTTGTCCTGATGAAGAATCAGGAATGGGGAACGACAGGATAAGGCTGCCAACTCAGAGAACCTCCTAATAGACGTAATTGCAATTAGGAAGGCCACCTTCCAAGAAAGGAGGGAAAAGAAGATGTCCTGAAGGGGCTCGAAGGGCACAGACTGGAGAGAGCTCAGGGCCAAGTTAAGGTCCCAGGGGTCCAACGGAGAACGGTAAGAGGGAGCCAGATGGGCCACCCCCTGGAGGAAGGTCTTCACTTGAAGAAAGGAAGACAGATCTCTCTGGAAAAGGATGGACATGGCGGAGACCTGTCCCTTTAGGGTACTAAGGGACAGACCCGAATCAAGTCCTGACTGGAGGAAAGCAAGAAGGGAGGGAAGGGAAAAGGACATAGGAAACACATCGCTTTCCTCGCACCATCTGAAGAAAGCCTTCCAGTACCTGTGGGAAGTGCGGGAAGAAGCTAGTTTTCTGGCTCTGATCATGGTCTGAATGACCTGGTGAGAAAATACAGACTCCCTTAGGACCGCAGCCTCAACGGCCATGCCATTAAACTCAGACTGTGAACTCTGGAAGAGGGGGCCCTGCGAGAGGAGATCCGGACGGTCTGGAAGCCTCCAGGGAGTGTCCGAAAGCATGTTTACCAGTTCCGTATACCAAGGACACCTAGGCCAGTCTGGCGCTACCAGGATAACCGGAATCCCTTCCAACTTTATCTTTTATACGACCCTTGGAAGCAAGGGAAGTGGAGGGAACAGGTAAGGAAGCTGGAACTGAGACCACGGAATCACCAAGGCGTCGTAGGCAATAGCCAGAGGGTCCCGGGACCTGGCCACGAACTGAGGAACTTTGTGGTTCATCCGAAACGCCATGAGATCAATGTACGGAGAGCCCCAATGCTGACAGATCTGATTGAAGACTGAGGGATAGAGGGACCACTCGCCTGATGCTATGCCCTGGCGACTGAGAAAATCGGCTGCCCAATTTTCGACCCCCGGAATATGAACGGCTGATATGGCCGAAACGTGACGTTCCGCCCAATGCAGAGTTTTTGCCGTTTCCGCCATCACCTGTTTGCTGCGGGTCCCGCCCTGATGGTTTATGTACGCCACGGCCGTGGCGTTGTCCGACTGAATGCGAACGGGTTTGCCTGCCAGAAGAGACTGCCAGCGGAGGAGGACAAGGAAGATTGCCCTGATCCCCAGAAGTTTGATGGAAAGAAGGGCTTCCTGGGGGTCCCAGCGGCCTTGCGCTGTGTGCCGGAGGAAAACCACTCCCCACCCGAGGAGTCTTGCGTCGGTGGTGATGACCTGCCACCAAAGAGGAAGGAAAGACCTCCCACGCAGGACTGAAGAGGACAGAGTCCATCAGGTCAGGGACTGTCTCACCTGGAGGGGCAGACGAACAGGGCGGTCTAGGTTTTGTTCCAGGTGGACAGGAGGAACAGTTGAAGAGGGCGAGTGTGGAACTGGGCAAAGGGCACGGCTTCCATGGAGGCGTCCATCTTCCCCAGGACCCTCATGCAGGATCGAGGGGAAAGGGGACTGGGCGCCTTAGGGATCGGACTCCCTTGCAGAGAGCTGAAAATTTGTCCTTCGGGAGGAACACCTGGATAAGTGCGTGTCGAATTCCATGCCCAGAAAGGTCAGATGCTGAGAAGGGGTTAGAGAGGACTTCTCCCGGTTGACGATCCAGGCGAGACGAGTCAGGGTGTCCAGAGTGACCTGAAGACTCTGAGCACAATCTCGACGGGATGAGCCCTTGATTAGCAAATCGTCAAGGTAAGGAATTATGAGAATCCCCCTGGAGCGAAGAATGGCCATGACCACCGCCATGACCTTTGTGAAGACCCTGGGGCCAAAGGGAAGGGCTGTGAATTGGAAGTGATCGTCCTGGATTGCAAACCGAAGGAATTTCTGGTGCTGTGCACAAATAGGGATGTGAAGATACGCATCCTGAATGTCCACAGAGCAGAGAAATTCCCCCGGCTCCATGGGGGAAATCACAGTGCGCAAGGATTCCATCCTGAAGTGGCGGATCCGAACGTGCCGATTGAGCAGTTTGAGGTCCAAGATTGGACGGAGGGAACCGTCTTTTTTCGGGACTACGAAAAGATTCGAGTAGAAACCCGAAAACCGTTCGTTTGGCGGAACGAAAACGACCACTCCGGTGGCCATAAGGGAAGAAACCGCCTGAAGAAATCCTGGAGTCTGGGCCGGCTGCTTTGGTGGGCGAGAAAGAAGCGCCTTGCTGGGAGGTATGAAAATTCGATCTTGTAGCCGGATGTAATGATCTCCCCTGACCCAGGCGTCGCTGACCACTGATATCCAACCGTCTCTGAAGGAAAGAAGCCTGCCTCCCACCCTGGAAAGACTTCCAGGTGGGGGTGACCCGTCACTTAGAACGAAACCTGTTGGAACGGGACCCAGAAGGCTTTGCAGATCGGCCCTTTGGCCTCCAGTGGGAAGAGGGCTTGAAGGATGGTTTTCTCCATTCTCCTGTTGCAGAGGAACGCTCTTGTTGTGGGGAAACTTCAGAAGATTGAAAGGAACGAAAGGACCTAAAGGGCCGGGGACCTTTTCTGTAGAAAGGACGCTTATGTCTGGACTGAGGGAGAGAGTTGCTTTTGCCTCCAGTAGCGTCCGAAATTATCTGGTCCAGTTTAGCCCCAAAGAGCCTGGAGCCTTGGAAAGCCAGATTGGTGAGAGACTTCATGGAGGTAGTATCTGCGCTCCAGGCCTTTAGCCAAAGGACGCGGCGTATAGCCATGATGTTGCTGCTTGCTCTGGCGGCACAGCCTGCCGCGTCTAGGGAGGCTGCTAAAATGTATTTGCCAGCGAAGCCAATTTGGTCCGCTAACTCCGGCAGCTCGTCTGGAGGAGCTGAAGATAAGATGCCCCTGCGAAGAATCTTAGCCCAAGCTGACACAGTTTTTTGCCACTCAGGTGGAGGCGAAACTGGGACAAAGGGATGCGCCAGTTGCCTCAAAGACTGATTTGGCCAGTGACTCGATCTGCTTGTCCGTAGCGTCTTTAAGAGATGCACCATCCGGCAAAGACAGGACCGTCTTGGAGGAGAGACGAGAGACCGGCAGATCCACCTTGGGGGACTCTGCCCATTTGCAGAGGAGATCGGGATTAAAGGGGTACAGGACGTCTAATTGCTTTCTTCCCTGGAAGCGCTTTTCGGGGTATTCCCAATGTTTTGACAGAGTAGAGTCAAACTCCTCGTGGATGGGAAAGGTGCAGGAGGGCCGCTTCACCCGTTTGAATGAGCCGGAGGAACCCTGAGGAGGAACCTCGTCCTCTTTCAATTTGAGGGTTTAAGAGATAGCAGCGATAAGGCTATCCACCATGTCCTGCATCCTGGAGGTCTGGTCTGTATCTGAATCAGACCCGGACTGGGATTCAATGTCCGACCCAGGGTCCTCCTCCGAGGAGGGAGTTGGGGAGAATACACGGATTTTGGTAAGAACTTACCTGTAAAATCCTTTTCAGCGAAGGAAGGAAGAGAGACACAGTATTCATTACTGATGGGTAGGCGGAGCCCCAGATCAGGATGTCACCTCAGATCAAAAGAGTGCTGACTGGCTGGCCCCTCCAGCTCGGGCTCCTCCTACTCAGCTCCAGTCGTACCAAAGCTTTTAGGAAAAGAGTCAAGATCACCAGCGGAGCAACATAACCCCTTCTGAAGGAACTTCAGAGAAAAAACACAAGGATACAGGTTATGCATGCAAAGAAAGCCAAAAACCACAGAGTTCCAGGTACTACTCACGGAACCTGACTACTGCGATGAGCTGGCGATGCTGGAACAGAGCCTTAGCGCGCTGACCTCAGCCCAGATAATCGCTATCAGATAAGGGTCGCGCTGCATCTGAAAACATCAACACACTTCTGCCTTGGGAGGGTGCTGTGTCTCTCTTCCTTCCTTCGCTGAAAAGGATTTTACAGGTAAGTTCTTACCAAAATCCGTGTTTCAGCTGCAGATGGAAGGAAGAGAGCCACAGTATTCATTACTGATGGGACGTCCCAAAGCAGTTCAAAAATAAGGGTGGGAAAAACCAACAAAAGGCAGAAACCCAACAACCTTAACAACAAAGCGCAACCAGCGCTAAACACAAGTTCATCCAGAACTTTAAACTACAGCTGCCTGCAGGACCCTACGTCCGAGGGCTGCATCAGCGGAAGCACTGACGTCCACTTTATAAAACCTTGTAAACGTGTGGACAGAGCGCCAAGTTGCCGCTCGGCAAAGCTGCACTGCCGAGGCACCTTGATGAAAAGCCCACGATGAGGCCACAGCTCTCGTGGAATGGGCTCGAATCTTAATCGGGCAAGATTCACCCCGAAGACGGTAAGCTTCCAAAATAGCTGACCGGATCCAACGAGCTATAGAATCCTTGGAAGCTCGTTGACCACGCCGACGACCTGCTGGAACCACAAACAGGGAGTCCGTCTTACGAAAACCTTGAGTAATAGATAGATAAAACTTCAAGGCCCGCACTAAATCCAATGTGTGTAAATCTCGCTCTTTCGCATTCTTCGGATCCGGACAGAGTGAAGGCAACACAATATCCTGGTTAACATGAAATTGTGACACCACTTTAGGCAAAAAATCACCCCGAGTGCGAAGCACTACACGATCCGGAAAAAACTCCAGAAAAGGAGGCGAACAAGAAAGAGCTGCCAACTCAGAAACTCTCCTCAAGGAAGTGACTGCAACAAGGAAAGCCACCTTCCAAGAAAGTAAAGAAAGGCTAGCAGAAACCATAGGCTCAAAAGGTTTATGCTGAAGAGCCTCCAAAACAAGGTTGAGCCGCCAAGGAGACACGGGTGCCTTCCGCGGCGGAAACTTACGAGATATACCTCGGAAAAAGGAGAGCACGTCTCTATTTGAAGCAATGGTTCTCCGGAACAATAAGGACAGAGCAGAAATCTGACCTTTCAGAGTGCTGACTGCCAAACCCTTGTCTAGCCCATGCTGCAGAAAAGCCAACAGGTTGGGAATGGAAAATTTTCTCGGGTTCCGAGAGGACCCCAAACACCACGAAAAGAAGGTTTCCCAAATTTTGTGGTAAATCCTAGTAGTAGCCGGACATCTTGCAGCACGAAGGGTAGCAATGACCTCGGCTGAGAAACCTCTACGGGTCAAGATTTCGGTCTCAAGAGCCACGCCGTCAAACGCAGGGACATCAAGTCCGGATGACAAACGGGCCCTGAGTCAACAAGTCCGGTTGAAGAGGGAGTGGAAAAGGAGGTGCCGCCAACAGCGACATTATTGTCGAGAACCACACCTTCTTGGCCAGTCTGGAGCTATCAAAATAGCTGGAATTCTCTCTAGTCTGATCCGACGCAGTACTAGAGGAAGTAAGGATATCGGCGGGAATACATAGATCAGCTCGAACTGATCCCACTGAGCCACTAGAGCATCCACCGCCACCGCCCTCGGGTCCTTGTACCTGGACATGAACGTCGGTAACTTGGCATTGGACCTGGATGCCATCAAATCCACTTGGGGGGTTCCCCAGCGAGAGCACAGTAGTGCAAAAACTTCCGGGTGGAGGCTCCATTCCCCGGGATCCATCCTTCTGCGACTGAGAAAGTCCGCTGTAATATTCTGAACCCCTGGAATGTGAATCGCCGAAATGGCTGGTACACTGGCCTCTGCCCAAATCAGAATTCGGGACACCTCTACCATGAGTCTGGAACTCCTTGTCCCACCTTGGTGATTGATATACGCGACAGCCGTCGCATTGTCTGTCTGCACTCGGACTGGCAGACCGCTCAAAGGGACCGTCCAATGTTGGAGGCAAAGGAAAATCGCCCTCAATTCCAGGATGTTGATCGGAAGAACAGACTCTTCCGATGACCATACCCCCTGAATCCAGAGATTGTTCCAAACACCCCCCCAGCCCGTCAGGCTGGCATCGGTGGTTATGACTGACCACTTCGGAGGGAGGAAAGACTTCCCAGGGAGAATGCCCCTGGACGTAACCACCATTCTAGAGAATCCCGCACCGCGCGAGAAATGGTGACACTGCAATCCAGCGATTGCGACTGATTCCATCGACTCAAGATGAACCTTTGGAGAGTCCTGGAGTGGAACTGGGCAAAAGGAATTGCCTCCATGGACGCCACCATCAGTCCCAGAAGACGCATACACTTCCGTAGAGACATTGCCGTTGAGGATCTCATAATCTGTACATGTCGAAGAAGACATGACTGTTTGTCTGGTGGTAGGGAAACTACCGACCGAAACGTGTCGAGATGCATTCCCAAAAAGAGGATTGTCCTCGATGGTTCCAGGGACGACTTCTCCCAATTGACCAGCCAACCGAAGTCCTTCAGAAACTGAAGAGACAAATCCCGAGCCGTCAACGCCTCCTCCTCCGAGGAAGCCACGATCAAAAGATCGTCCAGATAAGGGAGAATCGTAATCCCCTGTCTTCGAAGGATTGCCATGAGGGGCGCCAGAATTTTTGTAAAGACCCTTGGCGCTGAGGCTAAGCCGAACGGCAGAGCCACGAACTGGTAATGATTCTGACCTATGGCAAATCGAAGAAAGCGCTGATGAGCCTTTCCGATGGGAATATGCAAATAGGCGTCGCGAATGTCGATTGACACCAGAAAATCGTTCTGTGACAGAGCTGCCACAACGGAGCGAAGCGATTCCATGCGAAATTTCCGGGCATGGACATGCCGGTTTAATCGCTTGAGATCCAGAATCGGGCGAAATTTGTTCTCCTTTTTGGGAACTATAAAAAGGTTGGAATAAAAACCTTTCCCTCGGTCCTCTGACGGAACCGGTATCACTACACCCTTTTGTAGCAGAGATTCGACCTCTCGCTGTAGAGCGACAACAAGCTCGGGTTCCGACGGAACGCGAGATTGACAAAAAACATTTGGGGGTCGAGAAGCAAACTCTATGAAATAGCCTGCCGACACTATCCGCGTTACCCAGGAATCTGGAACGCGAGCCATCCAAGCCGCCTTGAAAAGAAGCAGACGACCCCCCACTCGAGAATCCTCGAGTGGACCCCTGGCGTCAATCCGACTTTGCGGGCTTTTTGTCAAGTTCCCGCTTGTCCTGGCGGAAACTCCGCTTCCAGGGAGTACGAGTTTTCTGAGAGGATTTCTTTCCTGAGAAGGAAGGACGACCCGATCCCCACGAGGAGTGACTAGATCGTCCTCGGCCCCGAAAGGACCGCCGACCACTATAGACACCAGGCTTACTGGACACCGAGGCCATGGCCCTACGCTGTGGTAATGCTGATTCCTTCGCCTTAGCCTTGGAAATCAGCTCTGTGAGGTCGGATCCAAAAAGATGGCCACCCTTGTAAGGTAAGGCCAACAACCCTTGTTTGGAAACTGCGTCCCCGGCCCACTGTCTGAGCCATAAAGCTCTTCTGACTGTGACCGCTGAAGCTTGCGCTTTGGCCAGCAGAGATGCCGTATCCAGACCGGCATCAAAGATATAACAGGCTGCCGTTTCTAACCATTCACAAGTTTCCCGTATCTCAGATAACGGAGATTCATTTTGCAACTCCGTCTTCAGACGTGCCAACCAGCCTAGAGAAGCTCTAGCAGCACACATGGATCCTAGCACTGCTCGGAATCCATGACCCGCAGCCTCATAGCTTGCTTTTGCCGCCAATTCTGTTTTTCTATCCAAAGGCTCCTGTAAGCTCGCTTTTCCCTTAATAGGGAGTAGTGAGGATTTACTAAGCTGAGATAAAGACACATCCACTTCAGGAGCAGAAGTCCAATTAGCCTTTAACTCCGCAGAGCAAGGATAAAGTGTATCCAAGAAATGCGTTCCATGAAAACGCTTATCTGGACATATAGGAAAGATGTGTATCTTCGTACATATCTGGACATAGACGTTCCTCCTCTATTACACTATTAAGCTCATCCAGAGCTGGCAATGTTGTACGCGAAGCACGGGACTCCTGGAACATGCGTGCTGATTTACCAGGACGACTAGTTACCTCCTCCGGTAACTGTAATATATCTCTCATGGCTTCAATTAATGCCTCCGTACGCTTCGCCATAGAGGAACGCCCCTGCGGCTCGTCCGCATCTGAATCGGATATTTCTCCATCCGAATTTAAAGGGGAACTCTGCCCAATATCAGATACATCTGACTCGCTCCGTGTAGAGGCCGGTAACGGCCTGCGTCGCTTCCTCTGAGAAGAATTAGCAGACACATATTGACCTAAAAGGTCAGACAAGTTGTTGATCGATCGAGCGATATCATCCAATTTTTCACCGCTGTCGACCGCAGCGCTAGACGCTGTGGAGGTCTGCGTATCTGATTGCCGCAATGGCACTGGGATGTGGTCCGCGGCATCTGAACTCTGTTCAGACATGTCTCACCTGTATGAGCAGGTCAAAGCGGTAATACCAGCAAAAACTATGCGTTTTTTTTTTTATATGCTGAAGGGTTAACGCTCCACCAGGCAGGGTTACCCCAGCGGTATTTAGTCAAAAATTTTGCTGGTAGAAATAACCCTCAGAGGGGTTAATATTGCAAACTCACCACAATATATATATGCTTGTGAGCCCCAGCTAATTTTATGTCTCTAATGAGACTGCAGCTGCAGGATAGCGATCGCTGCGCTGCGGGGTGAGGAATCAGCACTCACCCAGCTGGCCGTGGTGTCTTATGAGGAGAGGAGCGGTCTGAGGAGCCCAGGAGCCTGTGTAATGGCCGCCACAGTGAGGGAGTCGCAGGAGAAACGCCAGAGCGCGCGTCTTCCTGCTCAGAAGACCGGGAATAGTTAGGCCACGCCCCCTGCTAGCTCAAATAATGAGCGCGAACTCCCCCGCTCCTGCTCCCTCTCTGTCCTGCAAGTATCTGCCTGCGGACAAAAGATCACCACATCTATACTGTAACAGCGCTGTCACTGCAGCGCTGAAGCATACTGACATACAAGTAATAGCGCTGCTCACCCAGACGCTAAAGCACTCACACATTATTATAATAAAAATTGTGTGGAGTACTGACCAGCTTAGCGCCACAGGGACCCTCAGGGGTTTCTGGCGCTATGCCCATGCTTCCCCCCAGGGCGGGAAGCGCAGTGACCCCAGTGTGTGGTTTGCGCCCCCGCCAGGGAAAACTCTCCTCATCCCCCAGGGCCGGCAAGGATTCTGCAGGGACCATTATGTAGTTACAGATCCGCCAAGGGAGAGGCTGGTGAAATACACTGATAAACATGTAATAGCGCTGCTCACTCAGACGCTAAAGCACTCACACATAATTATAATAAAAAATTTGTGTGGAGTACTCACCAGCCAAAGCGCCACAGGGACCCTCAGGGGTTTCTGGCGCTGTGCCCATGCTTCCCCCCAGGGCGAGGAACGCAGTGACCGCACGTGTGGTTTGCGTCCCGCCAGGGAAGCTCTCCTCATCCCCCAGGGCCGGCAAGGATTCTGCAGGGACTTTGAGTAAATACAGATCCGCCAAGGGAGAGGTTGGGGTACAGCAGCGCTGGTACCCCTGAGACCTCTAGACCAACTGGTGATCCAAGTCTCCTGTCCGAATATAAAATAATAAAATCTTCTGAGGAGCTGCATTAGCAGCGACCATCCTCTGGACCTCAAATCTTAGACTGGAGCTGAGTAGGAGGAGCCCGAGCTGGAGGGGCCAGCCAGTCAGCACTCTTTTGATCTGAGGTGACATCCTGATCTGGGGCTCCGCCTACCCATCAGTAATGAATACTGTGGCTCTCTTCCTTCCATCTGCAGCTGAAAGAGCAGTTTGGATGCTGCGGCGGGTCCTGGAGAGTGGGAAGAAGAGCCAGACAGGGCCCGCTTCCTAGATCTATTGCCTGGTCTGTCCCTTTTTAAGGTCCCGGACGGGTGCTGACGACTCGCATGAGAGGCGTTCGGAGCACTGGTGGCTGCAGATAGCTGAGGAAGTCGTTCCAGGACATGGACCAGGGACTGTGATACCTTAGTCAGGTCTGCGACCAACTGAGACATTGCCACGGCCCACTCTGGGGGAGGGGGAGTGCTCTCGACCCGGGAGTCGGAGTGTTCCTGCGAGGCTGACATGGTGGAAGGACTGCATGACGTGCAAAAGGGAGATGGCTGGCCTACCATCCACTTTTTCTTACAACGTGCGCAGGCGTAGTGGGTTATGATAGGCCTAGTAAAGGGAGCCCTTGCAGGGTTGGGTATAGGAGAGTCTGAGCTATATGCCCTTAATCTACAGTACTGACGGGGAGGGCTGATCGGTGTTGCATAGAAAAGGAAAGAGCCTACCGAGCAGCAGAAGTGCCATAGGCAATGCTGTGTCCCCCGCGCAGAGATCCGTGGCAGAGGAGACGGAACACGAGGTGCCGAGAGGATCCAGAGAAACCGAAAGTACCTAGCGGTGGGCGTGGCTAAGCGGCCCCGGCGCGATGATAGGCTGAGAGGAGGAGGGGGCGCAGCCAGATGGGCTCAAAACTGAAAGCGCCCCCGAGATAGGCTGGGAAAGGGTGCCAATAGAGCGCGCGAGGCTCAGGAGGCGCGTCCTGCAGCCTCCCCCTGTGAGAAGGAAAGATGGCGCGCCTGGCCAGAGAACGAGCGGCTGGCGTTTGCGACGCTGTCAGGCCACACGGGGGCGTGGCAAGCAGCCTCCCCCTGTGAAGAGAAGATGGCGCGCCCAGCAAGGGAACGAGCGGCCTACGGTAGAAACGCCGTCAGGCCACACGGGCACAGCGGGGATAAGGCGCCGGAAGGAGGGCGCGGCGACCGCGGTGGAGAACGATACTGGAGCCGCAGCAGGTAAAACCAGTGGCAGAGAGACACGCGAGTAAAAGAAGGAGAACACTTTTTTTTTTTAATTAAAAAGCGCGCGCTCAGGGAAGGGTAGGGTATTGGCGGGGGAGCGCAGGCCCCTGTTGATGATAATGATCCTCTTACCCGGTCCAGTAGTCCTGGGAGAAAAGGGAAGGAGTAACCGCAGGGGCCCTCGGTTTGTAGAAGGCCTCTGGGAGCTCAGATCTTCCTCCCTGCACTGTGTCCGGACAGTGCAGAAGACGGCGTCAACCATATCAGAGACGGGGGGAGGTCACCGCTGGTGACCACAGTCTTCCTCTAAGCCCTCTCCAGGGAGAGGAGGGGAATTAGCAGGACCAGCCACCACAAAGAGCCCATAGCACCCAAAGGTGATAGGGGAAAGGTTCCTGCCTGCAGACTGAGAGTTGCTGTGTGGACAACACCACACTGCTCGCTCAGCGCATAGATATTGGAAGGCAAGGTGAGAATTTACACCCTGATTCCGATAGCTGTATCTGAAAAATAAAAGGAAAAGATTAATAACACACAACAAAACCTGAAAAGGAAAAGGGAATTAGTTGCGGGAGATCCAGGTCCGCCTCCTACAGACACTAAACACAAACTGAGGTACTTAGTGCCTGTCAGTGGGTGTATACTGCCAGGGGAGGAGCCACTTTTTCCTTTTTTTGCATAGTGTCAGCCTCCTAGCAACAGCAGCATACACCCATGGTTACCTGTGTCCCCCAATGAAGCGATAAAGTAGTACTTGTATCAACAATTGATGTACACTCAGATACATGGCACAGGCAAGGTGAACAAAGCCATTTTTTTCCTAGTTCCCTAGAAATCAAGGCCATATAGGTGCATGAACAAATCATGTTTTGATACTATCTATAGAGGGTTGGTTTATGATTGGTATAAGCATCTTGGTCATATAGAAAAGTCATGAACATATTGAAATCATTTTCTTCTCGGCCATATAAATCACAAAGCAATGTTAAGATCAATAACTATAGCTATCAGAGATCAGATTTCATTTTTTTTTTTTTTTACTGTGACTGTGGTTATTTAGTCTGCTAAATACCAATCCTTGTTTTATCTTACCTTGTTTGGCATCTTTCCTTTCAGGTCCATAGCCAATTTTACCATGTGGTTATTCGTTTTTCCAGGGAACAAGATTTTTCCAGTATAGAGTTCATACAATGTGCAACCAACAGACCACATATCTATTCCATAATCGTACATTTTACCAATTACTGTAGAGAAACAAAACAAACAAAAAAAACACTGAAAAAAATGAAAAACATGATGGCGCACAATGATGTGGCATCCAAAACATTAAAATTACTGTACAATGTATCACTAAAATAACTAATTCACAAACACTGACTTGCATTTTCCCCTCCAAAAATTAAAACGTTATTTTGCATTAACATTACACAAAAATAATGGTAAGGGGTCCTCTTTCAATATTGTTTTCCTATTACAGGTACCCTACGCAACAAAAAACAAATTAAAATATCCCTGGCAGTATTCTCAGCGTCTATTGCAGACAAACACTAGCTTGCATTTCAAAGTTAGGCCTTAGTCGCATGTCCATTTTTTAGTTTTGCTTTTCATTAAAACAAATGCTATCTCAAACAGTAACTTATTAACCGTCAACTTTTTTTTATTGTTCTTAGTCAGCGTAACTGGAATGTTCTGTTTTCACATCAATGTTTTTAAAACCCAATAAAATATTTAATGTAAAAAAAAAAATCTTAAAAAAAATGAAGAAAAAACCCAAAACACTGTATGTAGTACATAAATCAAGGCACAACTTACTGATTTCTGGAGCTCGGTAAAACCTACTAACAAGATATGGTGTAATATCATTATCTGCCACATGTGATGCAGATCCAAAATCACAGAGTTTAAGAATGGTTTTGGATTCATTTACCTACAAAACAGAAAATACTAGTAAGAGTCACATACATTTATAGATTATTTTCATGGATGATCCTTGTCAGTATCTTCAAATGATAACTACGATTGATTGTGCAGCACTCTCCGTTTAGTCTAGCAATTTTTATATTTAAACAAAGTGAATTTCTTCCATCAACTGTGAGAACATAATGTCTAAGGCCGGTTTCACATGCTGGACATTCAGTCTGAGTACGGATCAGCCACGAGTCTCCTGACCTAAACTCAACAGTCTAATGTGCATATATCAGGCAGCTGCATTCTGGTCAGGAGACATACGGCCGCCTGGACATTGCAGTCCGTAATCTGACAGTGAATGTCGGGCTTGTGAACCAGGCCCAATATACTTAAGACATTAATTAGCAACTGTAAAGGGATTCTCAATTTCATGTGGTCAGAACTCAACCCCTTACTGCCAGTTGACGGGATAGTACGTCAGCTGGCAGTATCTCCCGCTTTGAGGTGGGCTCCGGTGGTGAAAACCAATGGTGTAGTTCAAAAGTACAACTCGTCCCGCAAAAAATAAGCCCTCACATGACCATATTGACGGAAAAATAAAAAAAGTTATGGCTCTGGAAAGAAGGGGAGCGAAAAACGAAATATAGAAAAAAGCTCAGGTCATTAAGAGGTTAAAGTCACGCAGTGTAGGTCAGATTTAAGCCTTTCACCCGGAAGCCTGTTTTCACCTTCCTGACCAGGCCAAATTTTACCTTTCTGACCACTGTCACTTTATGTGATAACTCTGGAACGCTTCAACTGACCCTATTGATTCTGAAACGGTTTTGTTGTGACATATTGTACTTCATAACAGAGGTAAAATTAATTCAATATGACTTCTATTTATTTGTGAAAATATCGGAAATTTGGCAAAAATTTGTAAAATTTTTTGCAATTTTCAAACTTTTCATTTTTATTCCCTTAAACCAGAGAGTCATGTCACACAAAATATTTAACCCCTTAACCCCTAATGGTGGTTTGCACGTTAATGATAGGGCCATTTTTACAATTCTAACCACTGTCTCTTTATGAGGTTATAACTCTGGAACACTTCAACAGATCTTCGAGATTCTGAGAATGTTTTCTGGTGACATACTGTACTTCATGATAGTGGTAAAATTTCTTCGCTATAACTTGCATTTATTTATGAAAAATCAGAACTATGGCAAAAATTTTGCAATTTTCAAACTTTCAATTTTTATTCCCTTAAAACAAAGAAATATGTCACACAAAATAGTTACTAAATAATATTTCCCACATGTCTACTTTACATCAGCACAATTTTGGAACCAAAATTTTTTATTGTTAGGAAGTTATAAGGGTTAAAATTTAACCAGTGATTGCTCATTTTTACAACAAAATCTATTTTTTTTTAGGGACCACCTCACATTTGAAGTCACTTTGAGGGGTCTACATGGCAGAAAATACCCAAAAGTGACACCATTCTAAAAACTGCACCCCTCAAGGTACTTAAAACCACATTCAAGAAGTTTATTAACCCTTCAGGTGCTTCCAGGAGCTGAAGCAATGTGGAAGGAAAAAATGAACTTTTAACTTTTTAGTCACAAAAATGATCTTTTAAAACAATTTTTTTATTTTCACAAGGGTAAAAGGAGAAAATGGACAGCTAAATGTTGTGCAATTTCTCCTGAGTATGCGGATACCCCATATGTGGGGGAAACCACTGGGCGCACGGCAGGGCTTAGAAGGGAAGGAGCGCTGTTTGACTTTTTCAAACCAAAATTGGCTGGAATTGAGATTGGACGCCATGTGGCGTTTGGAGAGCCCCTGATATGCCTAAACAGTGGAAACCCCCCAAAGTGACACCATTTTGGAAACTAGACTCCCTAAAGAACTTATATAGATCTGTTGTGAGCACTTTGAACCCACAAGTGTTTCACTAAAGTTTATAATGCCTGGGTGTGAAAAAAAAAAAAAATTCCACAAAAATGATTTTTTAGTCCGCAATTTTTGATTTTTCTCAAGGAAATTGGACCCCAAAAGTTGTTGTCCAATTTGTCCTGAGTATGCTAATACCCCATATGAGGGGGGGGGGGGGAATGTTTGGGCGCACGGCAGGACACGGAAAGGAAGTAGTGACGTTTTGGAATGCAGACTTTGATGGGTGTCATGTTCAGTTTGCAGAGCCCCTGATGTGCCTAAACAGTGGAAACCCCCCACAAGTGACCCCATTTTGGAAACTAGACCCCCTAAGGAACTTATCTAGATCTGTGGTGAGCACTTTGAACCCCCAAGTGCTTCACATAAGTTTATAACGTAGAGCCGTAAAATTAAAAAATCATATTTTTTCCACAAAAATTATCTTTTCACCCCAATTTTTATTTTCCCAACGGTAACAAGACCCCAAAATGTATTGTGCAATTTGTCCTGAGAACGCTGATACCCCATATGTGGGGATAAACCACTGTTTGGGTGCATAACAGAGCTCGCAAGGGAAGGAGTGCCATTTGACTTTTTCAACGCAGAATTGGCTGGACGCCATGCCGCGTTTGGAGAGCCCCTGATGTGCCTAAACTGTGGAAACCCCCACAAATGACACCATTTTGGAAGCTAGACCACTCAAGGAACTTATCTAGATGTGTGGTGAGAACTTTGAATCACCAGGTGTTTCACTAAAGTTTATAACGCCCGAGCATGAAAATAAAAATATCATATTTTTCCCACAAACATGATCTTTTAGTCCCCAATTTTTTATTTTCACAATGGTAACAGGAGAAATTGGCCACCTAAAGTTGTTGTCCAGTTTGTCCTGAGTACGCTGATACCCCATATGTGGGAGAAAACTACTGTATGGGCAAACGTCGGGGCTTGGAAGGGAAGTAGTGACGTTTTGGAATGCAGACTTTGATTGAATCGTCTGCGGGCGTCATGCCGTGTTTGTAGAGCCCCTGATGTGCCTAAATAGTGGTAACCCCCACAAGTGACCCCATTTTGGAAACTAGACCCATCAAGGAACTTACCTAGATGTGTGGTAAGAACTTTGAACCCCCAGGTGTTTCAGTAAAGTTTATAACGCCCGAACGTGAAAATAAAAAAAAATCATGTTTTTTCCACAAACATGATGTTTTAATCCCCAATTTTTTTATTTTCCCATGGGTAAAAGGAGAAATTGGACATCAAAAGTAGTTGTCCATTTTTTCCAAGTACGCTGATACCCTATATGTGGGAGAAAACTACTGTATGGGCACACGTCGGGGCTCGGAAGGGAAGTAGTGATGTTTTGGATTGCAGACTTTGATGGAATGGTCTGAGGGAGTCATGTTGGGTTTGGAGAGCCCCTGATGTGCCTAAACAGTGGAAACCCCACAAGTGACCCCATTTTGGAACCCCCAAGTGCTTCACAGAAGTTTATAACGTAGAGCCATAAAAATAAAATAAATCATTTTTTTCCACTAAAATGATATTTTCGCCCCCAATTTTTTATTTTCCCAAGGGTAACCGGAGACATTGGACCCCAAGAGTTATTGTGCAATTGGTCCTGAGTACAATGATATTCCATATGAGGGGGTAAACTTCTGTTTGAGCGCATGGCAGAGCTCAGAAGGGAAGGAGCACAGTTTGATTTTTTTCAACGCAGAACTGGCTGGAATTGAGATCAGATGCCATGTCACGTTTGAAGAGCCCCTGATGTGCCTAAACAGTGGAAACCCCCCAATTCTAACTCCAACCCTAACCCCAACACACCCCTAACACTAGTCCCAACCCTAACCATAACCCTAATCACAAACCTAACACACCCCTAACCCTTATCCCAACCCTAACTCTAACTTTAGCCCCAGCCCTAACTTTAGTCCCAACCCTAACTGAATTTTTTTTAATTATTTTTCCCTAACTAAGGGGGTGATAAAGGGGGGTTTGATTTACTATTTATAGCAGGTTTTCATGATTGGCAGCTGTCACACGCTAAAAGACGCTTTTTATTGCAAAAAAATTGTTTTTGCATCACCACATTTTGAGAGCTATAATTTTTCCTTATTTTGGCCCACAGAGTCATGTAAAGTCTTATTTTTTGCGGGACAAGAGTTGACGTTTTTATTGGTTCCATTTTTGGGCACAAGACAATTTTTGATCGCTTTTTATTACGATTTTTGGGAGGCAGAATGAACAAAAAACAACAATTTATGAATTTCTTTTGGTGGGGGTTAGCGTTTATACCGTTCCGTGTGTGGTAAAATTGATAAAGCAGTTTTATTCTTCGGGTTAGTACGATTACAGCAATACCTCATTTATATTATTGTTTAATGTTTTGGTGCTTTTATACAAAAACAATTTTATATGAAAAATTATTTTTGCATCGCTCTATTATGTGAGCTATAACTTCAGCGATCTGACAGGCAGTGCAGGAGGCTTGCTGGCACCTGCTCAGCAGGCACTGACAAGCCACCTCCCTGTAGGACCTGGAAGGACCCCACGGCCATCTTGGATCCGGGGGCCTGCAGGGAGGAGGCCCTTGGAACAACACGATCACATCGCGTTGCTCTGAGGGTCTCAGGGAAGCATGCAGGGAGCCCCCTCCTATGAGCGATGCTTCCCTATGCCACCGCAGTGTGTCGGGGGATAAAGTGCTCGGAGCGGTCCATGACAGCTCCTGGCACTTAGTGCCGTGTGTCAGCTGTGAGAATCAGCTGACACCCGGCCGTGATCGGCTGCACTCCTCCCATGAGCGCGGCTGATCGCATATGACATACTATTTCGTCCATGGGAATTAAGTCCCAGGTCACATGGACAGAATAGTACGTCTGCTGGCAGAAAGGGGTTAATAAATAAAATTTCCTACATCTCTACTTTACATCAGCACAATTTTTTTTTAACAATTCGCTTTTTTGTAGTAAGTTAAGGGTTAAAAGTTGACAAGCGTTGTAATTTTTTCAACAAAATTAACAAAACCATTGTTTTTAGGGACCACATCACTATTGAAGAGACTTTGATAATACCCCAAAGTGACACCATTCTAAAAAACGGCACCCCTCAAGGTGTTCAAAACCACATAGAAGTTTATTAATCCTTCAGGTGCTTCATGTGAATTATTGGAATAAGGAAGGAAAAAAAATGAACATTTACCTTTTTTTCACAAAAATTTTATTTTAGACCCAAATTTTTATTTTTGCAAGGGTAACAGGAAAAAAAATGGAAGCCAAAATTTGTTGTCCAATTCCTCTTGAGTACGCCAATACTCGGTATGTGGGGGGAAAACTACAGTTTTGGAAAACGGCAGAGCTTGAAAGGGAAGGAGCATAATTTGACTTTTTGAATGTAAAATTTCCTGGAATAATTAGGGGACGCCATGTCATGTTGGGAGAGCACCTGGCGTCCCTAAAGAGTGGAAACCCCCCACAAGTGATCCCATTTTGGAACATAGACTCGCTCAAGAGAACTTAGATACACATAGATGTGTGGTGAGTACCTTGAACCCCCAGGTGCTTCACAGAAGTTTATAAAGTTGAAAGTTTGTGAAAATAAAATAAATCTAATTTTTCACACAAATGTTTTTTAGCCCCATATTTTTTTTATTTTTATAAAGATAACAAGAGAAATTGGACTATAAAATTTGTTTTTGTATTTTCTCCTGATTACACAGATACTGCATATGTGGGGGGAAACTACTGCTTGGGGTACGGCAGGGCTCAGAAAGGATGGAGCAACATTTTATGACAGATTTGGATCGAATGTTCCGCGGGTGTCATGTCGCATTTGGAGGGCCCCTGATGTGGAAACCCTCACAAGTGACCCCATTTTGGAAACTAGATCTCCCCTAAGGAATTTATCTAGATGTTTGATCAGTACCTTGAACCTCCAGATGCTTCACAGAAATTTATAACGTTGTCGCATGAAAATAAAAAAAAAATCATTTTTTCCAACAAAAATGTTTTATTTTTTATAGCCCCAAATTTTTTTTATTTTCACAAGGTTAACCGATACACCAATACTCCATATGTGGTCAAAAACAACTTTTGAGGCACAGTGCAAAGCTCAGAAGATATTGGAGTTCAAATTTTGCTGGACTGGTTTGAGGGTGCCATGTCACATTGGTAGAGCGCCCTAAGGTGCCAGAACAGCAGAACCCCCCCATAAGTGATGCCGTTCTATAAACTACACCCCTCACTGAATTCATCTATGGGTGTAGTCATCATATTGACACCACAGGTGTGTCACTGAATTTTATACCATTGAGAACTGAAGAAAAAATAATTACATTTTTACCACCAAAATTTTGTTTTAGCTCCAGATTTTACATTTTCATACTGTGAAATGGGTAAAATGGCACCAAAATTTGTCTCAGAATTTCTGCTGAATATGGGTATACTGCATATGCGGCTGTACAATACTGCTTAGCTACACGGCGAGACTTGGGAGGGCTGGAGCGTTATTTTCCTCCTGGAGCGCAGATTTTGCTAGAATAGTTTGTGGACTCCATATACAAAGCTCCTAAGTACAGAAGTGCAGAATCCCTCCCTGAAGTGACCCCATTTTTTAAGTTATACCTCTTTGGGAATTTATCTGCAGGTGTAGTGACTATTTTGAATCCATGGGTGTTTTCCAGAACCAAGCAGCAGTGGATGTTGCTGAGTGAAAATTACAAACTGCCACTGCAGTGCCCAGTACGGTGCAGGCACCAGTACGTTGAAGTGCCCAGTTTGTGCTTCTGGAGACATGCACTACAGAAATGCCAAACATGCAGATATTTAATGTTGTTTAGACACACTGGGGCTCAGGGTGGGGGGGGGCATTTGGGAGTGCAGAATTTGCTGAATTTCTTTTGGGGGGCGAGGACCTACGGCTCTTTTCCAGGGCCTTCATACTACAAGTAACGTGGAAGCCTCTTATATTTCCGTCAACAGATGGCGGACCTAAGTGGGGACTTGCTTTTTCTTTGGATTGAGTTGAAGCTTTTGTTGGGAACATTTTACATAACATTTGGAATCACATTTATCTGGTGCTTTACGCTGAGCACTTAAATCGGAGTTTCCATCTAAATCTCCAAGTGATGTGATTTAGATGAAACCCCCAAGGGACAGTTACTCTGGACTCCGTCTGACCTCTGTTCAGTGTTGTCCTTTTCAGATGTGCACAAAACTAGAGGACTGTGCTTTTATGCATGCCTAAAATGACGCACACTGCTGGATCACGGGTCAGTTAAAAT
Source organism: Oophaga sylvatica (assembly GCA_033576555.1). Taxonomy (NCBI): domain Eukaryota; kingdom Metazoa; phylum Chordata; class Amphibia; order Anura; family Dendrobatidae; genus Oophaga; species Oophaga sylvatica. Next base: position 249,389,838 of record JARQOD010000006.1, read on the forward strand.
ATCACTTTTACTTCAAATCATTAAAAATGTCAAAATTACAAAACGTGAGATAAACACCATCACCAAAACAAATGCAAAAGAATAAACACCACAGGGAGGTGGCTACCCCTGTAACAAACTGCCTTCCTACCTAACAGCAGAGGTTGTCAACCTAAAAATCTGCGCAATGGCGCCCGCGCTCATCGGCGGCTCACCCTGCTAGCCCAATAAGGCCCTATTCATGACAGGGGAGTGAAAACACGGATTTTGGTAAGAACTTACCTGTAAAATCCTTTTCAGCGAAGAAGGAAGGGAGACACAGTAATTCATTACTGATGGGTAGGCGGAGCCCACATAGGATAGAAACACCTCAGATTAAAAAAGTGTTGACCGGCCCCTCCAGCTTATAGGGCTCCTCCTACTCCAGCTCTCCAGTCGTACCCAAGCTAAGGAAAAGTAAATATCACCAGCGGAGCAACATAACCCCTTCTGAAGGATTTCAGAGAGAAAAACAAGGAGACAGGTTATGCATATAACAGAAAAAAACCACACAGTCTCAGGTACTACTCACTGAACCTGACCACTGCGATGAGCTGGCAATGCTGGAACAGAGCCTTAGCGCGCCGACCTCAGCCCAGATAATCGCTATCAGAGAAGGGTCACGCCGCATCTGAAAACACAACAACACACTTCTGCCATGGGAGGGATGTGTGTCTCCCTTCCTTCTTCGCTGAAAAGGATTTTACAGGTAAGTTCTTACCAAAATCCGTGTTTCAGCAGCAGATGAAGGAAGGGAGACACACTAGTCATTACTAGTGGGACGTCCCAAAGCAGTCCAAAAATAAGGGTGGGCAAAAAAAAACAAAAGAGGCAGATACCCAACAACCTAAATAAATGCGCAACTAGCGCTAACTACAAGTTCACAAGAACTTTAAACTACAGCCGCCTGCAGGACCCTACGTCCTAAGGCCGCATCAGCGGAAGCACTAACATCCACCTTATAAAATTTTGTAAATGTGTGGACGGAGCGCCAGGTCGCCGCCCGGCAGAGCTGAGCTGCCGAGGCTCCTTGATGAAAAGCCCACGATGAACCCACAGCCCTTGTGGAGTGAGCTCAAATCTTAATCGGGCAAGGTTCGCCCTTAAGTCGGTAAGCCTCTAAAATGGCCGACCGAATCCAACGAGCTATAGAATCCTTGGAAGCTCGTTGCCCACGTCGACGACCTGCTGGAATCACAAACAGAGAATCCGACTTCCGAAAATTTTGAGTAATAGACAAATAGAACTTCAAAGCCCGCACCAAATCCAATGTGTGCAAGGCCCGTTCCTTCGCATTCCTTGGCTCCGGACAAAGCGAGGGCAACACAATATCCTGGTTAACATGAAACTGTGACACCACTTTAGGTAGAAAGTCGCCCCGTGTGCGAAGCACTACGCGATCTGGGTGAAACTCCAGAAAAGGAGGCGAGCAAGAAAGAGCCGCCAACTCAGAAACCCTTCTCAAAGAAATGACCGCCACTAGGAAGGCAACCTTCCAAGAGAGAAAGGAAAGATTAACAGAGTCCATAGGCTCAAAAGGCCCATGTTGAAGAGCCTCCAAGACAAGATTGAGCCGCCAAGGAGACACAGGCACCTTCCGCGGCGGAAATTGACGGTATACCCCGCGAAAAAAGGAACGTACGTCCCTACGCGAGGCGATAGTCTTCCGAAACAGCAAGGACAGAGCAGAAACCTGTCCTTTCAGAGTGCTAACTGCCAAACCCTTGTCCAGCCCGTACTGCAAAAAGGCCAACAAATTGGGAATGGAAAAAATCCTCGGGTTCCTAGAAGAACCCGAACACCACGCAAAGAAGGCTTCCCAAGTCTTGTGATAAATCCTAGTAGTAGCCGGACCTCTGGCAGCTCGCAGAGTGGCAATGACTTCGGCTGAAAAACATTGACGGGTCAAGATTTCGGTCTCAAGAGCCACGCCGTCAAACGCAGAGACTTCAGGTCCGGGTGAAGAGGGAGTGGAAGTGGAGGCGCTGCCAGAAGCGACACCAGTGTCAAGAACCACGTCCTCCTTGGCCAATCTGGGGCTATCAACATAGCCGGGACTCTCTCCAGTCTGATCCGACGCAACACCAGAGGAAGTAAGGATATCGGCGGGAACACATAGATTAGCTCGAATTGGTCCCAAGGAGCCACCAGAGCATCCACCGCCACAGCGTTCGAGTCCTTGTACCTGGACATGAACGTCGGTAACTTGGCATTGAACCTGGATGCCATCAAATCCACTTGGGGAGTTCCCCAACGGGAGCACAGCAGTGCAAAAATTTTCGGATGAAGACTCCATTCTCCGGGATCCATCTTTTCACGACTGAGGAAGTCCGCTGTGATATTCTGAACTCCTGGAATGTGAATCGCAGAGATGGCTGGCACTCTGGCCTCGGCCCATACCAGAATTCGAGACACTTCCATCATGAGCCTGAAGCTCCTCGTCCCACCTTGATGGTTGATATACGCGACCGCCGTCGCGTTGTCTGTCTGCACTCGGACTGGTAGACCACTTAAAGGGACCGTCCAGTGTTGGAGGCAAAGGGAAACTGCCCTCAATTCCAGGATGTTGATCGGCAGGACAGACTCTTCCAACGACCATACTCCCTGAATCCAGAGATCATTCCAGACACCCCCCCAGCCCGTCAGGCTGGCATCAGTGGTTATGATCGACCACCTCGGAGGAAGGAAGGACTTCCCCAGGGATAACGCTTCCGGACGTAACCACCATTCTAGAGGCTCTCTCACCCTGTGGGAGATGATGACACTGCAATCCAGTGAAAACTGCGATCGATCCCAACGGTTCAAGATGAACATTTGGAGAGCCCTGGAATGAAATTGGGCAAACGGAATTGCTTCTATTGACGCCACCATCAAACCCAGAAGGCGCATACACCTTCGAAGGGACATTGCTGTCGCAGACTTCATAACCTGTACATGACGAAGAAGACTCGCTTGCTTGTCTGGAGGCAGAGACACCACTGCTCGTACCGTGTCGAAATGCATTCCCAAAAACAGGATTGACTGCGACGGTTCCAGAGACGACTTCTCCCAATTGACCAGCCACCCAAAGTCCTCCAGGGCTGAAGGGATAGATTGCGAGCCGTCACCGCCTCCTCCTTTAAGGACGCCACAATCAAAAGGTCGTCCAGATAGGGAAGAATCGTAACCCCTGTCTTCGCAGAATCGCCATGAGAGGAGCCAGAATTTTTGTAAAAACTCTGGGTGCTGAGGCCAACCCGAATGGCAGGGCCACAAACTGGTAATGGTCCTGGCCTATGGCAAAACGAAGGAAGCGTTGGTGGGCCCTTCCGATGGGGACATGCAAATAAGTGTCGCGAATGTCGATTGACACCAAAAAATCGTTCTGCGACAAGGCCGCCACAACGGAGCGAAGTGACTCCATGCGGAATTTCCGGGAGCGGACATGCCGATTCAATCTTTTGAGATTTAGAACGGGGCGAAATTTGTCCTCCTTTTTGGGGACCACAAAGAGGTCGGAATAAAACCCTCTTCCCCGATCCTCCGGTGGAACTGGTACCACCACACCCTTCTGTAGAAGGGAATCGACCTCACGCAGTAGAGCGGCATATAGCTCGGGCTCTGACGGAATGCGGGATTGGCAAAAACTGTCTGGGGGTCGAGAAAGAAACTCTATGAAATAGCCTGCCGACACAACCCGCGTCACCCAGGGGTCCGACACGCAGGAAGCCCAAATCGGTTAGAATTGGAGCAGGCGACCTCCCACTCGAGAGCCCTCGAGTGAGGCCCTGGCGTCAGTCCGCCTTAGCGGGCTTTTTGTCAGCTTCCAGCTGGTCTTGGCGGAAGCAATGTTTCCAGGAAGTGCGGGATTTCTGAGCGTTCTTTTTTCCCGAAAAAGAGGGACGCCCCGATCCCCAAGAGGGCTGACCGAACCGTCCCTGGACCGAAAAGACCGCCGACTAGTACCGGTACTATGCCTGCCAGCCGCAGAAGACACAGCTCTTCGCTGCGGTAAAGCCGTTTCTTTTGCCTTTGCCTTGGCAATCAGCTCCGTGAGGTCAGATCCAAATAGCTGACCACCCTTGTAAGCTAAAGAAAGCAAACCTTGCTTGGAAACCGCGTCTCCGGTCCACTGTCTAAGCCACAGAGCTCTCCTGACAGTGATCGCCGAGGATTGTGCCCTGGACAGCAGTGAGGCAGTATCCAAACCTGCATCACTGCCATATCGTGCTGCATCCTCCAATGACTTGAAAAGCCCCTCTACCTCGGATAGTGGGGATCCATCTTGCCACGCCGTCCGTAGACGGTCTAACCAGCTCAGGGAAGCTTTACAAGCACACATGGATCCTAGCACTGCTCTGAATCCATGACCCGCGGCCTCGTAGATGGATTTCGCTGCCATCTCCGTTTTTCTGTCCAGCGGATCCTGCAGACTCGCCTTCCCTTTAACAGGAAGCAATGAGGATTTGCTAAGCTGGGATAAAGGGACATCCACTTCAGGAGAAGGAATCCAATTATCAATCAACTCCGTCGTACACGGATATAACGTCTCAAAAAACCGTGTCCCCTGAAAACGTTTATCTGGACACAGGCGTTCCTTCTCCACTGCCTCATTAAGCTCGTCCAGAGATGGTAAGGCTGATCGCGACCTATGCGACTCCTGAAACATCCGGGCCGACTTACCAGGACGTCTAGTTACCTCCTCCGGTAACTGTAACGCCTCCCTCATGGCTCCAATAAAAGCCTCTGTACGGCTCAAAAGAGAGGCAGAGTGTCCCTGCCGATTCTCCTTATCCGAATCGGACACCTCCCCATCCGAGCTTGAAGGGGAACCCTCCATACCAGAGATCTCCGAGTCGCTACGCGAGGAAGAAGGCACCGGCCTGTGTCGCTTCCTACCATGAGAGGATCTAGCTGACACCCAATAACCTAGAAGGTCAGAAAGGCCATTAATAGAACGAGCGAGGGCCTCCATTTTGTCATCACTGACACCTCCGACCGCTGCGCTTGATGCCGTCGAGGTCTGCGTGTCAGATACGCGAGACTGATCCTGTAGCGGATCTGGGAGACGGTCCGCACCTCCTGGACCCTGATCCGACATGCCCTCACACAGTATATGGCAAGTCAAAAACCTGTCAGCAACTAGAACAGTGTGGTTTTCAAAGGCAAAACGTACACTGAAGGGTTAAGCTCTTAAAGAGAGCTACCCCAGCTGTCTCCCAATAAAGCGTTAACCGCCAAAGAAGGGGTTAATGTCGCAGACTCCCCACAACCCTTGTGTAATGAAAAGGGTGTGCGAGCCCCAGGTGCCTCTTATGAGGTAACAGCTGCAGGACAGCGTTTCAAAGGTATGCCACACTAAACAAGAACGCCAACGAGATCGCTAACATATTGCGTTGAATTGTACATCGCAATTACCGCCAAAGTCGCTAAGGAGATCGCTAACCACTTATGCGTCGTCAATGAGATCGCCCACTGTGGTAGCTACTAGCGACATTAAAACGATCACAAAAAAAAAAACGATAGCAAAATTAAGCGACGCTATTGTGATCGTAGCGGGAGCGTTCCGTGTGACAGTACCTCCTGCGCTGTGGGTGTGAGGGGGTCAAGCTTCTGCCCTGACAGGTAGAAGCGACTCACCCAGCTGGCCGCGGTGTAGTGTCTTCCTTTCGGTCGGTCGGGGGGAGCGGAGAGTGAGGAGCCCGAGGAGGCCTTCAGTAATGGCCGCCGCGCTAGAGGAGAGAAGCCGGAAGCCACGCCCCCCGCCGGTTTAAAAAAAAAGCGCGCGACTCACTCCGCTCCCATGTCCTGCAGGTATCCACCTGCGGACAAAAGTACACAATCACCACACATGAATACATGTAGCAGCGGCTGCCGCAGCGGCCGCTGAAGCACTCAAAACACATTAAAATGTGGAGTACTCACCCAGCTGAGCGCCACAGGGACCCCTCAGAGATTTGTGGCGCTGTGCCCGTAGCTTCCCCCCAGGGCGGGGAACGCAGTGACCCCAGAAGCGCGGTTTGCGTCCCCGCCAGGGAAGCAATCCTCATCCCCCAGGGTCGGCAGGGTTCTGCAGGGACCACCTTACAGGGTAATACAGATCCGCCAAGGGAGAGGTGGGGGTCCAGCAGCGCTGAGACCCCTGAGACCTCTAGACCACTGGCGGTCCAAGTCTCTGTCCTACTAAAATAAAAAAATTTTCTGAGGAGCTGCTTCCAGCAGCGACTATCCTCTGTGACCTCAAATTTTAGACTGGAGAGCTGGAGTAGGAGGAGTCCTATAAGCTGGAGGGGCCGGTCAACACTTTTTTAATCTGAGGTGTTTCTATCCTATGTGGGCTCCGCCTACCCACTAGTAATGACTAGTGTGTCTCCCTTCCTTCATCTGCTGCTGAAAGATATTTAAAAGGTGGGACAGAGAGAATATGTATATGATATGTCGGTATCTAGATGTCAGATTCGTATGGTCTAAATAGACTGACTACCTATCCATTTGTCTGAGTAAACAGAGAAACAGTTCTAGAGGGCTGTCCTTAGATATTGATAGCCTGTCCCTGTACTTTGGTTGTGTTAGCTGACTGCAGGGGTTGACACATGGAACCACAAAAATTGGGGTCCCCACTAGTTTGGCAAATTGCCCTACTGTCCATCTCTCAGACAATATAAATAAAGGTGCTTAATCTTTCAACAAGTTCATGGCACTCATGTCCGAGAAAGGTGAACTTTGAACAGATGCAGTTTAGCTGCTATCTCTGAAGTCCTTCTAATGTTCTACCTTTTGGACCCGCAATATTGTAACTTAACCATCTTTATCGGCCCCAATGGGCCATAGTGGTCTTTTTTATTCCCCTTACTTAGGGAGACTTGCAACATTTTACTCGCCTATTTAAGGGTACTCATATTGAAGATATTTGTACATTTTGGCAAACTTCACTTGGGTGTTGCAGTTATTATTGATATATATATAGGATGTTATAAGCAGTATGTGACATTATAAAAGAATATACCACTTACTGTTCAATTTCTGGCTCAAAAAGAATCTCCTTATTTTATATTAACGTTCCAACCAGAATTGAGACATATCGTTGAGCTCCCCTTATCATCTATGAGGTGAATCGTTCTCTATCTGGTTATGATAGAATGCATCTATGCATCTGCTTCGGCCTATTTGGTCCTATTATAACATGTTGATACGCACCGATCTTTGGTTTGAGTCCAACTATGAAATGGTGGAACAAATGGACTTGTGGTCATGATATGAAAGCATTCTTGGATTTGCGCTCGCTCTATGCGATGGTGGAACGCACGGCC
>JARQOD010000006.1:249397244-249473699 GCA_033576555.1 Oophaga sylvatica
AAAAATTCCAAAAAAATGATTTTTTAGTCCTAAATTTTTGAATTTTCCCAAGGGAAATTGGGACCCCAAAATTGTTGTCTTTTTGTCCGATACGTGATACCCATAGTGGGGGGGGAAAACTGTTTGGGGCCAGGGCGGGGTTGGAAGGAAGTAGTAACTTTTTGGGAAGCGATTAGGGGGGGCATTTTCCGTTTGCGGGGCCCAAGGCCAACAGTGGAAATCCCCCACAGTCCCCCCTTTTTGGAAACTAGACCCCAAAGGGTTATCTAGTTTTTGGTGACATTTTAAACCCCCCAAGTGCTTCCCCAAAAGTTTTAAGCCCGGGCATAAAATAAAAAATCCTTTTTTTTTCCCCCAAAAAATTACTTTAGTCACTAATTTTTTTTTTCCCCCAAGGGGGAAGGGAAAAAATTGGACCCATTTGTTGCCCAAATTTGTCCTGGTACGCTGATGCCCCATAGTGGGGGGGGGAACCCACGTTTGGGCGCACGGCGGGCTGGAAAGGGGGAAGGGCACCATTTGATTTTTTCCCAAACCCAAAATTTGGGCGGGAAATTTGGGAATTGGATCCCTTTTGCTTTTGGGAGAGCCCCTGTGTGCCTAAACAGTGGAAACCCCCCCAAAGACCCCATTTGGGAAACTAGCCCCCCAAAGGGAACTTATCAATCTTTGGTGAAATTTGAACCCAATGCTTCCAAAAGTTTAAAAAGTGGGCCCGAAATTTAAAAATCAATTTTTTCCCAAAAGATCTTTTCACCCGAATTTTTATTTTTCCAAGGGTAAAAGACCCAAAGTTTTTGTGAAATTTTCCTGAGTACACTATACCCCATATTTGGGGTTATACCCCTTTTGGGGGGTGCTGGAAATTTTTTAAAGGGGAAGGGAAAGCGCGTTCACTTTTTCAAGCAAAATTTGGGCGGGACCAGGGTTGGAGAGCTCCTATTGCCAAAACGGGGAAAACCCCCCCCAAAAAATGACCCCTTTTTTGAAACTAGCCCCCTCAAGGAACTTATCTAGATTGTGGTGAGAACTTTAAACCCCCCAAGGTTTCACTAAAGTTTAAAACGTAACCTTAAAATAAAAAACCCTTTTTTTTTTTTTAAAAAATGTTTTTTTTTTTTGCCCCCAAATTTTTTTTTCACAAGGTAACAGAGAAATTTGGCCCCCCAAAAGTTGTTGTCCAATTTGCCCGGGTACGCTGATACCCAAATGTGGAGAAAAACTCTGTATGGGGCCAGTCAGGGCGGGAAAAGGGAAGTAGTGACTTTTTTGGGATTGAGACTTTGAGGGAATGGTCGGGGGGTTTCCCTGTCGCTTTTGGAGCCCTTTGATCCCTAAACAGTGGAAACCCCCCACAAGTGACCCCATTTTGGAAAATAGACCCCACAAGGAACTTATCTAGATGTGTGGTGAGCACTTTGAACCCGAAGTGCTTCACAGAAGTTTATAACGCACAGCCGTAAAAAAAAAAATCCTTTTTTTTTTTTACAAAAATGATTTTTTCGCCCCCAATATTTTATTTTCACAAGGGTAACAGGAGAAATTGGACCCCAAAAGTTGTTGTCCAATTTGTCCTGAGTACGCTGATACCCAATATGTGGGAGAAAAAACTACTGTATGGGCGCATGTCAGGCTCGGAAAGGGAAGTAGTGACGTTTTGGATTCAGACTTTGATGGAATGGTCTGGGGGCGTCATGTCGCATTTGGAGAGCCCCTGATGCGCCTAAACAGTGGAAATCCCCAACAAGTGACCCCATTTTGGAAAATAGACCCCACAATGAACTTATTTAGATGTGTGGTGAGCGCTATGAAGCCCCAAGTGCTTCACAGAAGTTTATAATGTACAGCCGTAAAAACAAAAAAATCTTATTTTTTTTACAAAAATAATATTTTCGCCCCCAGTTTTTTATTTTCCCAAGGGTAACAGAAGAAATAGGACAAATTTCACAATAACTCTTGGGGTCCAGAGTACGCTGATACCCCATATGTGGGGATAAACTACTGTTTGGACGCATGGCAGAGCTCAGAAGTGAAGGAAACCGTTTGACTTTTTCAACGCAGAATTGGCTGGAATAGGAGATCAGACGCCATGTCACATTTGGAGAGCCCCTGATGTGCCTAAACAGCGGAAACCCCCCAATTCTAACTCCAACCCTAACCCCAACACACCCCTAATCCCAACCCTAATCCTAACTCTAACCCTAATCCTAACTTTAGCGCCAACCCTAACTTTAGCCGAAACCCTAACCCTAATGGGAAAATGGAAATAAATACATTTTTTTTATTTTATTATTTTTCCCTAACTAAGGGGGTGATAAAGGGGGGTTTGATTTACTATTTATAGCGGTTTTTATGATTGGCAGCTGTCACGCTAAAAGACGCTTTTTATTGCAAAAAGTAGTTTTTTGCATCGCCACATTTTGAGAGCTATAATTTTTGCATATTTTGGCCCACAATGTCATGTGAGGTCTTAATTTTTGCGGGACGAGGTGACGCTTTTATTGGTACCATTTTTGAGCACGTGACATTTTTTGATCGCTTTTTATTTCGATTTTTGGGAGGTTAGAATGAACAAAAATCAGCAATTCATGAATTTCTTTTGGGTGAGGCGTTTTTATTGTTCCGCGTGTGGTAAAATCGATAAAGCAGTTTTATTCTTCGGGTCAGTACGATTATGGCGATACCTCATTTATATAATTTTTTATGTTTTGGCGCTTTTATAGAATAAAAACAATTTTATATAAAAAATAATTATTTTTGCATCGCTTTATTCTGCGAGCTATAACTTTTTTATTTTTTTGCTGATGATGCTGTGTGATGGCTCGTGTTTTGCGGGACAAGATGACGTTTTCAGCGGTACCATGTTTATTTATATCGGTCTTTTTGATCGCGTGTTATTCCACTTTTTGTTCAGCGGTATGATGATAAAGCACTGATTTTTTGCTTCGTTTTTATTTTTTAAGGGGTTCACAAAAGGGGTTAACTAGTGGGACAGTTTTATAGGGGGGGTCGTTACGGACGCGGCGATACCATATATGTGTACTTTTATTGTTTTATTTTTTTTATTTACAATAAGTAATGAATTTATTGGGGAATATTTTTTTTTTTATTATTTATTTTGGATTTTTTTTACACGTTTATTTTTACTTTTTTACTTTGTCCCAGGGTGGGACATCACTGTATTTCATCAGATCGCTGGTGTGACAGTGTGCACAGCACTCTGTCACACCAGCGATGTGACAGGCAGTGCAGGACGCTTCCTCATGCCTGCTCTCGGCAGGCACTGAGGAAGCCGCCTCCCTCCAGGACCCCAGCGCCATCTTGGATCCGGGTCCTGGGAGGGAGGAAGCCCTCAGAGCAGCGCGATCACATCGCGCTGCTCTGAGGGTCTCAGGGGGGCGCGCAGGGAGCCCCCACCCTGCGCGATCCTCCCCTGTGCCCCCAGTACACCGCGATCATGTTTGATCGCGGTGTGCAAGGGGTTAATGTGCCGGGAGCGGTCCGTGACCGGTCCTGACACACAGTCACGGGTGTCAGCTGTGATAATCAGCTGACACCCGGCGGCGATTAGCTGCGCTCCCTCCGGGAGCGCAGCTAATCGCCTATGACGTACTATCCCGTCCATGGTCAGAATGGCACGGGTTTTATGGACGGGATAGTACGTCTAATGTCAGAGAGGGGTTAATATAGGGTTTTCTTTGTCTCTCGGTATTTCACCTAGCATTTCATTTTCCACCGTGAATACCGTGGACAGTAAGATGTTTAATATATTAGCGTTTTCCTGGTCATCTACAACCATTCTTTCCTCACAATTTTTTAAGGGGCCTACACTTTTGATTCTTTTACTATTGATATAATTGAAGAATAGTGTGGGATTAGTTTTACTCTCCTTAGCAATGTGCTTCTCTGTTTCCTTTTTTTCAGCTTTAATTAATAAAGTATTTTTCTCCCTATAGTTTTTTAGAGCTTCAACGGTGCCATCCTGCTTTAGTAGTTTAAATGCTTTCTTTTTTACTGTTAATTGCCCCTCTTACTTCTCTGTTTAGCCACATTGGGTTTTCCTATTTCTTGTCCTTTTATTCCCACAAGGTATAAACCGCTTAGGCTAAGTTCACACGTTGCGGAATTGCCGCTGAAATTTCCGCGGCAATCCCGCACTTCTCCCGCAGGAAATACGCACGTTTTTTGTATGCTGATTCCCGCCAGAATAATAGCGTTTTGCAAGCGTAATTAGCTTGCAGAATGCTAGCGTTTTCCTAGCGATCTGTAGCATCGCTTGGAAAACTGATTGACAGGTTGGTCACACGAGTCACACATAGTGTTTGACACGTGTGACCAACTTTTTACTATTGATGCCGCCTATGCCGCATCAATAGTAAAAAGATCTAATGTAAAAATAATAAAAAAAATAATAAATAATGATATTCTCACCTTCCGGCGTCCCCCGCAGCCTTCCCGCCTCTCAGCGACGCTCCCGGCAACTCGCGGTCCCAAGGATGCATTGTGACAAATCACACCGATGACGTAGCATCTCGCGAGACCGCTATGCCATCTGGGTGATTCTCGCAAAGGACTCTTGGGACCGGAAGTTGCCGGGAGCGTCGCTGAAGGCGGGAAAGCTGCGTGGGCCGCCGGAAGGTGAGAAATATCATTATTTTTTATTTTAATTATTGTTTTACCAGGGATATGGTACCCAGGGCCTGGAGGAGAGTCTCCTCTGCTCCAGACCCTGGGTACCATCCGCACATGAACCGCTTACATTGCGCATAGTGGGCATAGCCACATGCGGAAAGTAAGCGGTTCAATGCATTCCTATGGCGGCGGAATCACCGCGGTTACGCTAAATTAATGAACATGTTGCTAGATTTTCCGCAAAGCGTTTTTTTCGCGGAAAATACCGCAACATGTGTACAAAACATGCGCAATCAATTAACAAGTATAGAATGCTTAATGCTTGCGTTTTTTTCGCGGTTTAACCGCGGAAAATCGCGGAAAAACCGCGAAAAAAAACACAATTATTGCTGATCGTGTGCACTTAGCCTTACAGTGCCTATTAAGGATGTTCTTAAACTTTTCTCATTTATTATCTGTATTCTTATTTCTGAGGACATTGTCCCAGTCAACCAGATTTAAGGGTATCTCTAAGCTGGTCAAACTTTGCCTTCCTAAAGTTCAGTGTTTTTGTGACTCCCTGACAAGTCCCGTAGCGAAAGAGAAGTGAAACTGAATAATATTGTGGTCGCTATTTCCTAGATGCCCGACGACCTGCAGATTTGTTATTCTGTCAGGTCTATTAGATAGTATTAGGTTTAAAAGTGCTGCTCTGGTTGGATTCTGCACCAATTGTGAAATATAATTATCCTTGGTTATTAGCAGAAACCTGTTGCCTTTATGGGTTTCGCAGGTCTCTGTTTCCCAGTTAATATCCAGGTAGTTAAAGTCCCCCATAACAAGGACCTCATTATCAGTTTCAGCTTCCTCTATCTGCCTTAGTAGTAGACTTTCCATGATTTCTGTTATATTTGAGGGTTTGTAACAGACCTCAATGAGAATTTTGTTACTATTTTTCCCTCCATGTATTTCGACCCATATGGACTCGACATCCTCATTCCCTTCGCTAATATCCTCCTTTAAAGAGGACTTTAGACAAGACTTTACATAAAGACAATCCCCTCCTCCTCTCCTATTTTTGCGATCCTTTCTAAACAGACTGTAACCCTGTAAGTTAACTGCCCAGTCATAGCTTTCATATAATCATGTCTCGGTTATTCCCACTATGTCATGGTTACCTGTAGATATTTCTGCTTCTAGTTCTTCCATCTTGTTTGTGAGGCTTCTGGCATTTGTGAGCATGCAGTTTGGAGGATTTTGTTTTGTTCCAATCTCCTCCCTGTGGATTGTTTTAGAAATTGTATTACCTCCCATTGTTTACTTTGTTGTAAATTTAGGTTGATATTAGTGATGAGCGAGTATACTCGTTTCTCGGGTTTTCCCGAGCAGCTCGGGTGATCTCCGAGTATTTGGAAGTTCTCGAAGATTTAGTTTCTGTTGCTGTAGCTGCATGATTTGCAGCTATTTGACAGCCTGAATACATGTGAGGATTCCTTAACAAACAGATATTCCTCACATGTATTTAAGCTGTCCAGCAGCCATAAATCATGCAGCTGCGGCAACAGAAACTAAATCTCCGAGCACTTCCAAATACTCGGAGACCACGAGCAGCGAGTATACTCGCTCATCACTAGTTATGTTTTGCATTTATGAAAAATATTGAAAATTTTATGAAAATGTAGAATAACTTGCAATTATTTGAATTTTTATGCTCTTAAAACAGTCACCACACAAAATAGTTAATAAATAACATTTCCCATGTGTTTCGTTAACATCAACATAATTTTTTAAGGGTTTTTTTTTGTTCGACTGCTAGACGTGTTAAGTTTAGCGGCAATATTTTTCTTTTCTTTTTTTTTTTTCTTTTTTTTTTATGAAGTTTACAAACCCAATTTATTTAGGACCACTTCGGATTTGAAGTGACTATATTTGAGGCTTTATATGTCAAAAAAAGCTCCAAAGAAGACCTCATTTTAAAACCTCACCCCTCAGTGTTTTCGAAACTGCAAGAAAGTGATCACAGGAGTTGACTCAGACTGGCCTGAAAAAAAATCTATAAAAGTGTTACTTTATCCCCAATTTTTATTTTTATTTCTTCAAAGGTAATGGGAGAAAATGGACTATACAATTTATTGTGCAATTTCTCCTGTGTAGACAGATACCCAGTATGTGGTCAGAAGTTTGAAAGTGATAGAGCACTAATTGAATTTTGGAGGACAGATTGGATGTCAAGTCTCATTTGCAGAACACCTGCAGTTCCAGAACAACAGAAATCTGCTACAAATCATCTTGTTTGAGGCTTTTGCCACATGTTCTGATATTTCCGATACTGGACAAAACAGTAACGGTGTGATCAGTGTCTGTGTCTACAGTTCATGTGCACCATCCATGTGACACATACTGGAATAAAATGCAGAATAGAAATTGTTAGACTTGCAAAGACAGATTGATATGGGGTAGATAGATAGAAAGTTAGCTATCCGTGAGATATATAATTAATGCCATGTACGTGCAGCTTACTGTATTTGTGTTTAGCTAATAAGTGAAAAAAACAATGTGGTTCCCCCCCTTATATTTTCATAACCAGCCAAGGTAAAGCAGACAGCTGTGGGCTGACTGACTTAGACCATCAGGATTCCAGGTCATTTTTACTTTCCAATGAACACGAAAAACAAAACCCAAACAAACAGGGCAGGATTGCATTTTTTTCACTATTTAATCACAGTTGGAATTTTTTTTCCTGTTTTTCAGTACATTATACTATAAAAGGTGTCATTCAAAACTGCAATTTTTAATGCTAAAAACAAGCTCTCATACGTCTAGTTAGAAGAAAAAATACAAAAGTTATGTCTCTTGGAAGAAGGTGAAGAAAAAAACAAAAGCACAACAAAAATTCTCTTTCTTTATATGGATAATATTGGGTTGTAAAACATGAGACATTACAGTTTATATCTATAGCCCCAAATTTCTAATTTTTATAAGGACAACACAAGAAAATGGACCCCTTAACTTGTACAATTTTTCTTAAGTATGCTGATACCACATAGGTGTTTGTGGAGGCTATTATTTTAAGAACACAACTGGGCTTTTAAGGGAAAGAACACAATTTGACTAGTGGCACGCAGTTGTCGCTGATTTAGTGTATGCTTACATGTTGACTTTTTGCTGCATTTTTGCAGCCTCTTACTGAACCAGCAAATTGATTTTTGAAATTTCATCCTGTTTATATTTTCCTTGCATATTTAAAGCAGTTTCAGTGCTGCAGCATGTCCATTCTTTCAGGGTTTTTTTGCAGTGTTTTTCACACATTCAAATGAATGGGTAAAATCTCATGATAAAAAACCACATGCATAAACGTGTGTATTTTACGCAGCGTTTTTTCCTTCCAACACTCCAGTATTTGCAGCAGATTTTTCTGTTTCAAATGCTGAATATGTGCACACAGACTTAGACTGCCGAGTTCATGTCACATTTGAAGAGCTTCTCAGGTGCAAAAAAGATCAGAGACCACTTACAAGTGACCTTATTTTGTAAACTATACCCCTCACAGGAATGCATCTAGGAGGGTGGACAGTATCTTGAAGCCACATGTACTTCACAGAACATTACATCACTGGGCTGTGAAAATGGGAAAAAAAAAAACTTTTTTCCACTAAGATGTTGTTTTAAGCCCAATTTTTTATTTTCTCAAGGTTAACAGGAAAATATGGACTGTGCAATTTGTTGTGCCATTTCTCCTGAGTATG
This sequence comes from Oophaga sylvatica, assembly GCA_033576555.1. Classification (NCBI taxonomy): domain Eukaryota; kingdom Metazoa; phylum Chordata; class Amphibia; order Anura; family Dendrobatidae; genus Oophaga; species Oophaga sylvatica. The sequence goes on from JARQOD010000006.1 coordinate 249,405,602, forward strand.
CCAATACCCTATACAGTGGGGGAAATAAGTATTTGATCCCTTGCTGATTTTGTAAGTTTGCTCACTGACAGAGACATGAACTGTCTATAATTTTAAGGGCAGGTTAATAATAATAAATAATAATTTTATTTCTTTAGTACCAACATATTACGCAGCGCTTTACATTATAGAGGGGACTTCTACAGACAATAGACATTACAGCATAACAATAAACACATAGATCAAAACAGATACCAAGAGGAATGAGGGCCCTGCTCACAAGCTTACAATCTATAAGGAAAAAGGGGAGACACGAAAGGTGGATGGTAACAATTGCTTTTATTGTTTGGACCAGCCATAGTGTAAAGGTACTGCCACACTAAGCTATCCCGCTAGCGATCTCGTTAGCGTTGCATACTAATGAGATCGCTAGCGGGATTGCATTTAGCGATATAGTTAACGACGCTATCGCCGTTAGCGATCTTCTTAACGACTTTAGCGGTACAAAAGTACCGCTAAATCGCTAAGAAAAGGTGCCACACAGCGATTAGATACTTACCCAGCGGGAGCGCCAGCGATGAAATAGGGTCCGGAGCGATTCCAGCGACGAGCGAGATCACAGCAGGAAGCTCGTCGCTGGAAGCTGCCGCACTGAACAATATCGCTAACGGGATCGCTAAATAGTGACGTTTTTTAGCGATCCCGTTAGCGATATTGTTTAGTGTGGCATACCCTTAAGAATCGGGTGTTTCTCTTGCTGCATGAACCATTTAACAGTCTAAATATATAAGAATACAGACGCAGAGGGCTTATTAAATGCATAAAGCATGTGAGAACATGATGCGAGGAACCTGATTATGGTAAATTTTGAATGAGCCACACAGGGATAAAATTTTGAATGGGCAACACAGGGATATTTAGGTTAATGCATTGAGGCAATAGGCCAGTCTTAACAAATGCGTTTTTAGGGCACGCTTAAAACTAGGATTGGGGATTAATCGTATTAACCTGGGTAGTGCATTCCAAAGAATTGGCGCAGCACGTGAAAAGTCATGGATGCGGGAGTCTGAGATTCTGATTAATGAGGATGTTAACCTCAGGTCATAAGCAGAACGGAGGGCACTTGTAGGGTGGTAGGCTGAGATAAGGGAACAGATGTAGGGTGGTGCTGAGCTATGGAGTGCTTTGTGGGTGAGGGTTATAAGTTTATACTGATTTCTGGAGTGGATGGGTAACCAGTGTAAGGACTGGCACAAGGTAGAGGCATCGGAATAACGATTGGTGAGGAATATGATCCTAGCTGCAGCAATCAGGACGGATTGGAGGGGGAAGAGTCTGGTAAGAGGGAGACAGATTAGTAGAGAGTTACAATAGTCCAGACGAGAATGAATAGGAGAAACCGTAAGAGTTTTTGCAGAGTCGAAAGTAAGAAAGGGTCGAATTCTAGAAATGTTTTTGGGGTGCAGATAACAAGAGCGAGCCAGTGATCGGATGTGGGGAGTGAATGAAAGCTCAGAATCAAGTATGACCCCAAGACAGCGGGCATGTTGCTGGGGAGTAATGGTGGAACCACACACGGAAATGGCAATATCGGGCATAGGTAGGTTAGTAGAGGGAGGAAACACTGAGTTCAGTTTTTGACAGGTTCAGTTTCACATAGAGGGAGGACATGATGTTAGAGACAGCGGTAAGACAATCACTGGTATTTTCCAAAAAGGCAGGCGTGATATCAGGAGAAGTGTATAATTGGGTGTCATCAGCATAGAGATGGTACTGGAACCCAAATCTACTGATTGCTTGACCAATAGGGGCAGCATACGAAGAGGAGGGGGCCTAGAACTGATCCTTGAGGGAACCCCAACAGTAAGGGGAAGATGAGGAGGAGGAGCCAGCAAAAGATACAGTACAGTAAAGGAGCGGTCAGAGAGATAGGAGGAGAACCAAGGGAGAACGGTGTCCTTGATGCCAATGGAACGGAGCATAGTGAGGAGGAGCTGATGATCCACAGTGTCGAATGCTGCGGAGAGACCCAAGAGAATTAGGATGGAGTAGTGACCATTAGATTTAGCTGTTAGAAGATCATTAGAGACTTTGGTGAGGGTAGTTTCAGTAGAGTGTAGAGAGCGGAAACCGGATTGTAGAGGGTCGAGGAGAGAGTGATCTGAGAGATAGCGGATAAGTCGGGCGTGAACCAGGCGTTCCAGGAGTTTAGAGATGAAGGGAAGATTAGAGACAGGTCTATAGTTAGCGGCACCGTTTTGGTCGAGGGATGGTTTTTTAAGTAATGGTAGTATGATGGCATGCTTAAATGAGGAAGGCAAGATACCGGAAGAAAGAGAGAGGTTAAATATTTTAGTTAGGTGAATGGTGAGAGCAGGGGAAAGGGACTGGAGGAGATGTGATGGAATGGAGTCACTGGTGCAAGTGGTAGGGCGAAGAAGATGCACGGAGCCTGATTACTACTTCTGTTGCTGGTTCAAAATCAGACAGTGAGCTAGATGCAGTGGGGGAGGGAGGACAGTGCATGGTATGAGGTGATTGGAGATAATTCCCTGTCGGATATGGTCTATTTTTTCTTTGAAATAATTAGCCAGATTGTAAGCGTGGAGATCCGTGGTTGGGGCCTGCACTCTTGGGTTGAGTCGGGAATGAAAACTGTCAGAGACTTTTTCCGGTTATTGGATAGTGAGGTGATGAGGGTGTTGAAATAGGTTAGTTTTGAGAGGTGAAGGGCCGTGTTTAGGGTTGAGCATTCCGATACCGAAACCCGAGTCCGGTACCTGAAATCCAATTAAGTCTATGGGAACAAAATATCGGAATATTTTAAATTCCGATATTTTGTTCCCATAGACTTACATTGGCTTTCAGGTATCGGACTCGGGTTTCGGTATCGGAATGCTCAACCCTAGCCGTGTTGTATGTTTTAAGCATAAACTTATAATGGATGAATTCTTCAGGTAGATTGGATTTTCTCCACAGACGTTCGGCGCACCTGGAGCACCGCTGTAGGAAGCGTGTTTGCAGCGTGTGCCAGGGTTGTCGCCGTCTGTGCCTAGTTCTATATATAGGAGGTGCAGTTTCATCCAGGGCACTTTGAAGTGTTTCATTGTAATGCTTCAGTACAGAATCAGGACATGAGAGAGAGGAGCTAGGGGCCAATGATGACTGCAAGTTCTTCATAAGTTTCTGGGTGTTAATGGCCTGTATGTTTCTAAAAGTGTGGAAAGTGGGGGTGACCTGGGCGGGATGGCAGTTCTTGATAGAGAATGATAGAAGGTTATGGTCAGAGAGGAGGAGATGGGAGTTTGTGAAATCATCCACTGAGCAAAGCCGGGAGAAGACCAAGTCGATGTAGTTTCCGTCTTCATGCGTGGGGGAGTTAGTATGCTGTGAGAGGCCGAAAGAGGAGGTTAGAGATAAAAGGTGAGAAGCAGATGGTGAGAGGGGAAGGGCAATGGGAATGTTGAAATCTCCCATGATGAGGGTGGGGATGTCACAGGAGAGATAGTGTGGCAAAGTGATCCAGAAACTGATAGGAGGGGCCCGAAGGACGATACACCACCGCCACTCGCATGAAGAAGGGGACGTAGAGTCTGACAGCATGGAGGTTCATTTTCACATTGAGAGAGAGAATATCAAAAATAAAATCCAGAAAATCACATTGTAACATTTATTTGCATTTTACAGTGGGAAATAAGCATTTGATCCCTTTGGCAAACACAAGAATTAATACTTAGTGGTAAAACCCTTATTGGCAAGCACAGCAGTCAGACATTTTTTGTAGTTGATGATGAGGTTTGCCCACATGTCAGGAGGAATTTTGGTCCACTTCTCTTTGCAGAACATCTCTAAATCATTAAGATTTTGAGGCTGTCACTTTCCAACTCGGAGCTTCAACTCCCTCCATAAGTTTTCTTGGGATTAAGGTCTGGAGACTGGCTAGGCCACTCCATGACCTTAATGTGCTTCTTTTTGAGCCACTCCTTTGTGCCTTGGCTGTATGTTTTTGGTCATTGTCTTGCTGGAAGACCCAGCCATGACCCATTTTTAATGTCCTGGCGGAGGGAAGGAGGTTGTCACTCAGGATTTTATAGTACATGGCTCCATCCATTCTCCAATTGATGCGGTGAAGTAGTCCTGTGCCCTAGCAGAGAAACACCCCAAAATATAATGTTTCCACCTCCATGCTTGACAGTGGGGGGACAGTGTTCTTTGGGTCATTGGCAGCATTTCTCTTCCTCAAATGCGGCGAGTTGAGTTAATGTGAAAGACCACAATGTTTGTCTCATCTAACCACAGCATTTTCTCCCAATCACTCATAGAGTCATTTCAGGTGTTCATTGGCAAATTTCAGACTGGCCTACACATGTGCCTTCTTGAGCAGCGGGATCTTTCGGGCACTGCAGGATTTTAAACCTTTATGGCGTAATGTGTTACCAATGGTTTTCTTGGTGACTGTGGTCCCAGATGCCTTGAGATCAATAACAAGTTCCCCCTGTGTAGTTTTAGGCTGATCTCTCATGTTCCTCATGATCAAGGACACCCCACGAGCTAAGATTTTACATAGCGCCCCTGATCGATGTCGATTGACAGCCATTTTATATTTCTACATTTTCTTACTATTGCACCAACAGATGTTTTCTTCTCTCCCAGCGTCTTACGGTTTTGTTGCCCATTCCAGCTTTGTGCAGGTCTATGATCTTGTCCCTGACATCCTTATAAAGCTCTTTGGTCTTGCCCATTTTGTAGAGGTTAGAGTCTGACTGATTAATTGAGTCTGTGGACAGGAGTCTTTTATAAAGATGACTATGTAAGACAGATGTCTTTAATGCAGGTAAGGAGTTGATTAGGAGCGTTTAACTGGTCTGTAGTAGCCAGAACTCTTAATGGTTGGTAGGGGATCAAATACTTATTTCTCACTGCAAAATGCAAATAAATTTGTATAATGTATACAATTTGATTTTCTAGATTTTATTTTTGATATTCTATCTCTCAATGTTAAAATTAACCTACCCTTAAAATTAGACTATCGTGTATTTGTCAGTGGGCAAACTTACAAAATCAGCAAGGGATCAAATACTTATTTCCCCCGCTGTATGTGGTAGGAAACTACTGGTTGAGCGCACGGCCGGGCTTGGAAGGAAACAGCGCTATTCAACTCTTGCTACACAATTTTAACTATAATAGATTGCAGATGCCATGGTGCACTTGTAGAGGCACAGAGGAGGCAAAATAGCAGAAACCCCCAATACGTGATCATACTGGTTGTTTCTTTTTGTGTGATTTGTGAACACTATTCATCTCTGACTTAGAACATATCTCAAAAATAGTGGGGAATGAGACTGAGCATTGTAAATGTCAGTAAAGAAACTGTTTCCAACAGAGTTTAGAAGCTAGCAGATGACCTGTTGTTATAAGTAGTTTTACCCTCAAATGATCAGGTTTCTAATGCATTCTTTATAAGGTTATTAAAATATAACTTCTCTCTATTGAGAGCAGTTGATACGGCATCAGAGGGCAGAGTCCAAAGCCACCAGACCATTCTTTCTGGTGCTGTTTCTCTCGCAAGTTACAGTTTTCACAAATGCCGATAAGAGTTAATGCCAATGTTACTCCATTACATGAGGTCTTCAAGTTTGTTCAGTACGTTTGTGGCTCCTTTTAAGGGAAATTTGTCACCAGTATTTTCCTAACCAATCTGAACACAGCATCATGAAAGGGCAGATTCCAGTAATGTATTACTTATGGGGCTGCTTGCTGCAATTTTGATAAAATCACTGTTTTGCTCCAGATCCACCAGTTCTCTGAATGCTGAGCTCTGTCTTACCCCACACACACCACTGATTAGCAGTTGTCTACCAATGCACATTGTACACAGAAAGCTATCAATCAGTGGTGGGAGTGAGGTTATACAGAGCTTTTGGATATGGACAGCTACATGGCAGAGGGCTTACTAGTCTTCTAGTGATAATCACCTACTGATAAAACAAGTAGTCTTATCAAAACTACAGCAAGCTGCCCAGTAAAGGTACTGTCACACTAGGCGAGATCGCTAGCGATATCGCTTAAGCGACACCGATTTATGACGCAGTAGCGATCTCGTCAGCGATGTCGCTGTGTGTGACATGTAGCAGCGATGTGGCCCCTGCTGCGATGTCGCTGATCGTGCACGAACGTTCTGGGCCGTATTTTGATCGTTGCGTCCCGCTGGTGAGCCTGAATCGCTGAGTTTGACACCCTTTATGAAAGACCAGCGACCTCGTTGGCGACTCATATGTCAGCGGCGCAGGCGGGACTAGGTTTTCTTTAGTAACGCCCATCAGCTCCGATTGGTGGCCACATCACCTCAGCAATAGATGAAAACGGAAAACTTCGCCCCCATCCATTGTTCCAGAGCGCTTTGTGGTTTACTCCCAACGTTCTAGTCCGGGGCAAACGCAACAGCGGCACAGACTGGATCGCAGTAGTTTCAAAGCAGAAGTCTAGTAGGACGCAGTATGGAACGATGCTGGAAATTCGTATGAACCACTTGCGCTCGAGAACAATGGAAGGGAGCGCTAATACGTCGTCTTTTATGACGCGGTCGTCCAATCACAAAGCGAGAGCTGTGACATAAACAGTCATGACATACAGTGACCACCAATCTGTGCTGAGGGGCGTGGAAAAGGTTGCGCTCAATCACGCCTATCGAGGTCGGGATCTTTAACAATACATGCTGTGTGACACGTCCTAACGAACGCCGAAATCGTTATACTGATCGCTGATGTGTCGTTGATGAGATCTTCCTGTTTGGAAGCTACTAGCGAACATATAGCGATGTACAAACGATCTCTGCCAGGTCGTGTCGTCGTGATTGCTGGTGCGATCGCTTAGTGTGACAGTACCTTAAGTGACACATTGCATTAATCAGAGTCTCTGTCTTTACATTATGCTGCTGTCAGATTAGGTTGTAAAAACCTGGTGACAGATGCCCTTTAAGGCCATGTTCACACATTCAGTATTTGGTCAGTATTTCACATCGGTATCTGTAAGCCAAAACCACGAGTGGATGAGAAATATAGAAGTGGTGACGTGTTTCTATTATACTTTCTTCCGATTGTTCCACTCCTGGTTTTGGCTTACAGATACTGAACATGTGACCATATCCTTATTTTCACACTACAGCTGCACTTTCTATTAAATGGCTGCATGTTTAAAATGGTATTTACCTTCAGATTACCAGTATAGCTGCAGGGAAATGCTGTGTTTGTTTGCGCTGACAGTTCATTTTCTGTTATTTCTAAATTAAAAATGTTGTGATTTTGAGAACCTAAAATCTGTGCTGACTAGCAGACATTTTCTAAACGGTCTATTGTTCATCAATTGTGGATGAGACCATTTAGAGACCACCAGTCCCCCTTTTGTGTTGATCTCCTACAAGATGATCCTAGTTGCTAAGTACAATAGCACCCATGCATCCAACACTCTCGACTGGGAGTTGTGTGTGTGCACCCTGTATCTAATACATTCATTGACTAGATTTAAGGGATTACTAACTAGCAAAACATTGGTGTTGTGTGTATTTGCACTGCTTTATATATTTGAGCTTTCATAGAAGCCTCTCTGGGTTTTGGGTGGTGGAAAGTGGATGTTAGGATGGCATACAATAAAGAGGTCAGTCCTGTGGTGGATCGTTATGTTTGATCAGTCTTGTATTAATTTTATGTGAAGTGACGCTTTTTTCTCTTTTTATGCAGGGTAAGTTGTGGATAGCAGAGTGTGGTACCTGGGATCGTAACCAAACATAAGCTGCTTCCTGTTGTAACATGAGGAAACTTCAATAAAAATTTTGTTTCATTTACAAAGTGTAGTGTGATTTCTAAACGGACTGGGAAATTGCTGGGAAAGAAAAACATTCCAAGTTGCAGCAAGTTTCTTATGCAATGTAATCCATAGCGAGATCGGTGCTGAGTCACTAGTTTTGTGACGCAGCAGCGAGCTCACCAGCGATATCGCTGTGTGTGACATTCAGCGACGATCAGCCCCCCTGCCGGGTATCGCTGATCGTCGCTGAAATGTCTGGACATTTTTTTGATCGCTGGTCTCCCGCTGACAGGCACGTATCGCTGCGTGTGACAGGCGGGAGAGCAGCGATCCGCTGGTATCCAAGGTACACCGCGGGTTTCCAGGCGCGGGGCTGTGCCTAGAAACCCGCTGTGTACCTTGGTTACCAGCGCCCTGCATCAGGGCGCTGGTATCCAAGGTACACTGCGGGTAACTAAGCGATGTTTACCCGCAGTGTCCTTGTGCTGATCGCTGCCCTGAGCTGCCTGTTTGGCAGCTCAGCAGCGATAATATAGCGATACACCAGCGATCCTGATCGTTGTCGGGATCGCTGGTATATCGCTATGTGAGACCCAGCCTTTACATTGTAAAAGCTACTCCTACATCACTCATATCGCTGCATGACCCAGAAAGTCTGAAGAGCAGTGATGTCACTAAGAAGCAAAGCAGAACAGCGCTGGATCCTGGAGAACGTGGCGGTAGGCGAGTATACTAAAGGGACTCTGTCAGCACAGAATGACTGCTCAAACCAAGTACAAAATAGCGTAGTGCTTAGTATAGAGACAAATGCAACAGGCAGTGGACCTTTCAACCCGTACCAGGTCTTTTTCAACCAGTTTCTGGGAGAAAAGATGAAACAAGGTACAATAAATGTGCTATACAGTATATACAGTGAATAAATAAAATTACATAATGCAGAATGAGGTGTCATAGAAAATGAATGGCATATCTTGATATAATACAGCAGTTATAACAACAAAAAAAAAAACAATAGCTATACAGTCAGGCTGAAAGTTTGTACCCTTGAAATTTTTCCAGAAAATTATTGCAGTTACATGTTTTGTTACATACATGTTCATTTTCTTTGTGTATTTTGGAATATAAAACAAATGAAAAAAAGGCAAATTGGACATAATTTTACGCAAAACCCCCAAAATGGGCAGGATTGTTGGCACCTTCAAAATTGTTGGCACCTTCAACTTCATATTTGGTTATAATTTATAACTGCAATCATGTCAAAGAAATAGTGGGCACCACATAATATAAAAATTTGTTTTCCATATCACCGGGTGCAACCATATGCGCATGCGAGGTATTGAAAGACCAAGAAGAAAAAGAGCGTAATAAATAGTGCACACACAGCATATATCAAAAATACAAAAAGGCTTTATTGAAAACAATGCCAAACAGACAGAAAATAACAATTAAAACCATCTATGGAGCGACATGCGTAAAAAATGGTGAGCGGGCAAGTGAAAGAGAAATATATGTTTACTTAATGTGAAAGAAATATTGTGAACAATATGTATTATAATAATATACAATGTACCAACAGGCAAAAGTGCATCAGATAAATGATAAATGGACTGACAGGAGGAATGATATTTGAAATGTGGAATGAGCCACATAAAATATGTATAAATGTGTTCACCTGAATACTCAACAAATGAATATTAATGAGGCACTAAAGTGAGGTCCCACAAATAAATCATTCCTCATAAGGGTCCTCTCATGGACCCCTAATGCATACCATCATAATTGAACTAGATTACAATTTTCATACAGGATGGTTAGCTCATAAAAAGAGTAATACTTTGGCTGTGAAATCACAGTGCACTCTAATAAATTTTTACATAAATGTACATGTGAACACATGTCAGCTAGACAACAATGATATATGGACCACTCCTTATGAAAGTCCCAATACAATACACTGGTACATAGATTCATAATTACCCGATGGAAATTCACATAGCCTGCTCTGCTCACCGCGTGTCGCTGCCCAAAGCAGCGTGTCGCTCCATAGATGGTTTTTAATTGTTATTTTTGTTTGGCATTGTTTTCAATAAAGCCTTTTTGTATTTTTGATATATAACTGCAATCAATCACTCCTTATAATCAACAAGCTCTCAACTGGAATTTTGGACCACTCTTTTGCAAACTGTTCCAGGTCGCTTATATTTGGAGGGGCCGTCTCCCAACAGCAATATAATATATCTCCAAAGGTGTTAAATGGGATTTAGATCCGGACTCCTTGATGGTCACTTTGGAACTCTCCAAACCTTTGTTTTCATCCATTTCTGGGTGCTTCTTGGAAGTATGTTTGACGTCATTGTCCTGCTGGAAGACTCTTGAGCTAGGACACAAACCAAGCATTCTGACACTGGGCACTACATTATGACCCAAAATTCTTTGGTAATCTTCAGATTTCATCATGCCTTGCACACAGTCAAGGCACCAAAACATCTTTGAACCTCCACTATAATTGACTGTAGGTAGTGTGGTTTCTTTGTCAGCCTCATTCCGCTTTTAGAATACAGTAAAATGTTTACAGAAAAAGCTCTATCTTGGTTTCCTCTGTCCACAAGATACTTTCTGAGAAGGATTTTGTCTTACTCGCGTAGATTTTGTCAAACTACAGTCTAGCTTTTTTATGTTTTTGTGTCAGCAGTGGAGTCCTCCTGGGTCTCCTGCCCTAGCGTTTAATTTTATTCAAATGTCGAATAGTTTTTATCAAGACTGCTGCACCCTGAACCTACAGGACTGCTTGAATTTCTTTGGAAGTTGACTGGGGCTCCTTATCCACCATCTGGACTATCCTGCTGTAAGGAAAAGGTTGTCGCCATTTTGTATAGGGCCTGTACCAGCCTCCATTTTGTCAGTTCACACAGCCACAGACTTTTAGCTACACAGGGCCTATTAGCATATTCAGTACGGCCAGCTTTGATGTCCACTATGAATCAATAGGCCTTTACATGCTAATTGGTTTAGGCCAGGGTCTGAATAAGATGGTCAGTCGTATGGTAAATAGCTCAAGCTCAAGCCATTGTTTCCTGCTCCATATGAATTGCAGGCCAGTTAATATGCGTGCTTCAAAGCAAATGGGGAAGGGCCTAGCAGGTTTAAAAGCTGTAGCCAAGAAGAGGCTGGCTCTCAATTCATTTTCACACACAGAAGCACAAGGGACAGACTTGCCAAATGGAGCTGCAGCACATTCATTGGGGACTGTCCAGCAACTGAAGACTTCCACCTGGGGAACGCAGAGCTCCATGCCTCCCCATGACCATACAACCCGGTAATATTGATCTATAGCTAATACCTTTAAGCCTTGTACATTATTGTTGTACTCTTACTCTGACTGCAAATCCATTGTAATTACGTTGTATAGCTTTACTGTATATTTCTGTAATTATCTAGTGCGCCCTTAAGGCAAATTAAACCATAAAATTAATCTTGGGCTGATGCTTTTACTCTGATCACGAATCTTAGAATACCCAGTGGGTAACAGGACACCTCCCCCGGCGGCCATTTGCTCTAGGTGCAGTTCTCTTACTGACCTGAGAGACAAAGGGGGGCGCCGGAGAGCTGTACCTGTGGAGTTACGTCCCATTGGTGACGTGGGAGGAAAGGGATCGTCCGTCACATTTGGTAGCGGCGGTGGTATCAGAAGCTGTGATACCCGGGCTACCGTGTGGCGGTCGGCTTAGTTCCTCACAAATTGGTGGCAGCGGTGGGATCAGAGTAATAGTGTGCGTGGGACCCCTACTCCCAGACACTAGAGACTACCAGCGGTACTTTCACTGCTGGGGTCTTAAGGTCAGCCCAGCACTAGACGGTCAGAGTGTAAATATAACAAGTTGTGTGCAAGGTCAGGGTTGCAGCTGTGTCAGTAACCAAAGGTTCCCAAGATGGCGGAAGGCACCAGGAGTAGGGCAAAGGGGGAGGCCAATGCTGTGGTCTATGAGGGGTTCGATACCGATGAGGGGGAGCTCAGCCAGGGCTCCCCAAGGAGCCCGACCCCCGTGCTCAGTCTCACAGTGGACTGTCCACCCCCTGCCCGTCCCAGCCTGTCCAGATCGGAGGCCCTCTTCCAAGCGGCTATGGCACAGCTCGAGGCTGGTAATGACACCGCCTATAACAGACTCCTGGTGGCGGCAGAGAAAGCAGCAGAGCGTGAGCATACAGAACGTCGTGAAGCTGCGGAGCGGGAGCAAGCAGCGGCAGAGAGAGCAGCGGAGCGGGAGCATACAGAACGCCGTGAAGCTGCGGAGCACCGGCACCGACTGGAGATGGCTCAGCACGGGCCCCCGCTGGACGCACCAGGCCCACTGGAGACAAGGGCTCCCAAGGTCCGGGCGGAGGACTTTCCCTTGCTTGAAAAGGATGGAGACCTGGATTCCTTTCTGCTTGCTTTTGAGAGGACATGCCTCCAACATCATCTGTCCCCGGATCAGTGGGCAAGGTACCTGACCCCCCGTTTGAGGGGTAAGTCCCTGGAAGTTTTGGGGGACTTACCTGCCGGGGAGGAGCAGGACTACAACAGCATCAAGCGGGCCCTGATCCAGCACTACAACCTCACCCCGGAGTCGTACCGCAGGAAGTTCAGGAGCCTGCAGCGGGGTTCAAAGGACACCTGGACCGACCACATGCGGGCCCTGCTGAGAGCTGCGGAGCACTGGACCTCGGGTCTAGAGCTCACTACCCGCCAGGAGGTCCAGGAACTGTTTGTCGTGGAGCAATTTTTGTGGAACTGCCCAGAGGACCTCCAGCAGTTCCTCCGTGACCGGAAACCAAAGGGGGCTTCTGCTACAGCTGCCCTGGCAGACGAGTATGCCAACAACAGGGCGCCGGAGCCAAAGAAGCCTGCCAACAGCACCTGGAGAGGGGGTAAGCCCAATCCTGCCCCAGCCCCATATCCAGCCCCCAGAGTGCAAGGGGTGTACCCCCGGCTACCCTCTCCAGGCCAGGAACAGAACCCAGACGTTGCCATAATTGCGATCAGCCAGGACACTTTAAGGCTGCATGTCCCCAGCGCCAGAAGGCCCCATCCCTGTCCCAGAAACCGTCCACTGTTTTGTGTGTGGGAGGGGGTGGTAGGAGGTCCCTAGACAATTACCAACCCGTCACCATCGGCCGCTCAGCGGTCATGGGACTGCGGGACACAGGCGCTGAACGAACCCTGGTACGCCCTGAGGTGGTGTCCCCTCAAGACTTGGTACCTGGGAAAACCCTTTCCGTCTCCGGAATTGGAGGCGTTGAACCGGCGCTGCCCGTTGCCAAGGTGTATTTGGATTGGGGTGCCGGGAGGGGGATGCGGGAGGTGGGAGTAACGCCGAATATTCCTGCAAATGTGTTGCTTGGGACCGATTTGGGGCGGCTAGTGTCCCAGTATGTGGCCACTGAACCCCCAAGTCCGGCTCCCCAAGAATGTCATGACTCTACTGTGAATGCTAATGTTAATGTATTGAATGTGCCTCCAACAGTGGAGGAGGGAGTGAAACCTGATGGTAAGCCATGCACTGACACTACACACACAGGGCTCACAGTGAGGACAGGTGAGGAGGCTGTATGGGAGAGCTCAGAGGTGGAGGGAGGGGCTGCTATGGGCAGTGTAGGGCCCCTAAGTGAATCCAGCCTGCTGAGTCTAGGGCCCCTGCAGGAAGAGGAACAGGCCATGGGGGGAGGGGGCGTCCCGGGAGAGGAGCCACCAGGTAGGACCCCAGGTCAGGAGTCCCCCACATCCGGGATGTCAGGAAGTCAGGGAAGTCTGCCTGACCCGGCGACTTGGTCAGAGGATGAGGGAAAGCAGGCGCTACCCGTGGTCTCAGCGGTCGTGGCTGCTGTTACCAGGAGTGGGAGCGCTGAAGCCCAAGGAGCCTCGCGGAGGTCCGACGGTTTCCCCCTCTCTGACCAAGTGGCTGCCGAGTCAGACAGTAGCCAGGAGACAGATCCCGGGGAACTGACAGAGGACGGCAGTTTCATCAATTCTTGCCATATCTAGTCAGGGATTTCAGGCAGCGTTGGAAGCTGACCCTAGCCTGAAGACTCTCAAGGAACAGGCGACACAGCCTCCCTGGAGTCCGACCGCGAGCGAGTGGTCTGGGACCAGGGACGGCTGTACCGGGTAACGGTCCAGCAGGGTTCACCGGAGGCGTGGCCCAGGGACCGACAGTGGTGCCCCATCCGTTCAGGGCGGAATTGTTGCGGATCGCACACGAGATTCCAATGGCCGGACACTTAGGGATCACTAAAACCAGGGCCAGGCTAGCTCAGCATTTCTACTGGCCTGGAATGAGGACCGAGGTGATAGCCTACTGCCGTTCGTGTGACACCTGTCAGAGGGTGGGGAAGGCGGGGCCGTGCCCCAAAGCCCCACTGGTAACTCTGCCCATCATCGAAGAGCCTTTCTCGAGGGTGGCTGTGGATCTCATTGGACCTCTGTCCACTCCCAGCCGCTCCGGGAAATGCTTCATACTAACGGTAGTGGACTATGCCACCCGGTACCCGGAGGCAGTAGCTTTGTCGTCCATTCGGGCCGACAAAGTGGCCACTGCCTTACTGGAGATTTTCTCCAGAGTGGGGTTTCCCAAGGAAATGCTCACCGACCGAGGGACCCAGTTCATGTCGCAGCTGATGGAGTCTCTCTGTAAGCAGGTACAGGTGCAACATCTGGTGGCCAGCCCGTATCACCCACAGACCAATGGCTTGTGTGAGCGGTTCAATGGCACCTTAAAGCAGATGCTGAAGATGTTGGTCGACTCCCACGGGAGAGACTGGGAGCGGTATCTCCCACACCTGCTGTTTGCCTACCGGGAGGTTCCACAGGCCTCAACGGGGTTCTCCCCCTTTGAGCTCCTGTACGGGCGACGTGTACGGGGGCCCCTTGCTCTGGTGAAGGAAGCATGGGAAGGGGATCTAGCCACCCCTGGAGTGTCGGTCATTGAGTATGTCGTGCGCTTCCGGGACCGAATGATGGCCTTGACGCGGCTGGTGCATGACAATATGGCCCAAGCTCAGGCTGACCAGAAGCGATGGTACGACCAGAATGCTTGTGAGCGGACCTACCAGGTGGGTCAAAAGGTGTGGGTACTGGTCCCCGTACCCCAAAACAAGCTTCAGGCGGCCTGGGGGGGTCCATACCTCGTGCACGAGCAGCTCAACGCCGTCACCTACCTGGTCACCCTGGACCACGCCCGTGGAAGGAGGAAGGCCTTCCATGTGAACATGATGAAGGCCCATCATGAGCGGGAGGCTTATGCCCAACCAGTGTGCAACCTTTCAGAGGACAGAGAGTCAGAAATCCTCGTGGATCTGCCACCGTAGCCAAAGAGAGGGTGCGGTAGGGCGCACGGGGAACACAGGAATGTGATACCCCCTAGCGCCCTCAAAAGCAGGGAGGTGTAAGGAAAAGGTTGTCGCCATTTTGTATAGGGCCTGTACCAGCCTCCATTTTGTCAGTTCACACAGCCACAGACTTTTAGCTACACAGGGCCTATTAGCATATTCAGTACGGCCAGCTTTGATGTCCACTATGAATCAATAGGCCTTTACATGCTAATTGGTTTAGGCCAGGGTCTGAATAAGATGGTCAGTCGTATGGTAAATAGCTCAAGCTCAAGCCATTGTTTCCTGCTCCATATGAATTGCAGGCCAGTTAATATGCGTGCTTCAAAGCAAATGGGGAAGGGCCTAGCAGGTTTAAAAGCTGTAGCCAAGAAGAGGCTGGCTCTCAATTCATTTTCACACACAGAAGCACAAGGGACAGACTTGCCAAATGGAGCTGCAACACATGCATTGGGGACTGTCCAGCAACTGAAGACTTCCACCTGGGGAACGCAGAGCTCCATGCCTCCCCATGACCATACAACCCGGTAATATTGATCTATAGCTAATACCTTTAAGCCTTGTACATTATTGTTGTATTCTTACTCTGACTGCAAATCCATTGTAATTACGTTGTATAGCTTTACTGTATATTTCTGTAATTATCTAGTGCGCCCTTAAGGCAAATTAAACCATAAAATTAATCTTGGGCTGATGCTTTTACTCTGATCACGAATCTTAGAATACCCAGTGGGTAACAGGACACCTCCCCCGGCGGCCATTTGCTCTAGGTGCAGTTCTCTTACTGACCTGAGAGACAAAGGGGGGCGCCGGAGAGCTGTACCTGTGGAGTTACGTCCCATTGGTGACGTGGGAGGAAAGGGATCGTCCGTCACATTTGGTAGCGGCGGTGGTATCAGAAGCTGTGATACCCGGGCTGCCGTGTGGCGGCCGGCTGAGTTCCTCACACCTGCTTTGCAACTTTTCATCAATTTTTCCTCTGTTGTCTACCTCTAGAGAGATTAGATACAGTGCCATAGGTTGTAAACTTCTTGATTATGTTGTACATCGTGGACAAAAAAAAAATAAATCAAGATTTCTGGAGATGACTTGAGAACCAAAAAGGTTGAAAAATAACCATCTCAAGGTTACAAGTCCTCAGATAGTTCTCTTCTGCTTCTGTTATTCATGCTTAGTGTGGCACACACAGACACACAATGCAAAGATTGAGTCACCTTCTCCCCTTTCTGATTTCAGGTGTGATTTTCATATTGCCCACATTTATTAATGCCACAAGTGAGTTTGAATGAAAATCACATGCTTGAAACAAAGTTGTTTACCCACAGTTTGAAAGGTGCCAACAATTGTCGTGACCATTTTTGGGGTTGTGTGTGAAATTATATGCAATTTTCATTTTTTATTCGTGTTGTTCTAATATACACAAATGGAATAAACGTCTCATTGCAACAATTTTCTGGAACAATTTCAAGGGTGCAAACACTTTTGTCCTTGCCTGTACCGCAGAAAAACCAGTATCACGTAATCAGGTAAGGTTGAGGAGAAGACTTTAGGTAAACATAAAGGCATAAAAGTATTATAAGAATACAATGGGGGGTATAGTATGCAACCGTGGAAGACATAAAAACCTAGTAAGAAGGCAATGATGGGTATGGTATGCAGCCATGGAGCAAGGGAATATTAGGGAGATGGGTATAACCACAGAAATAGACACTAAACATTTAGCAAAAATAAAGTACATAGGAAGAGGTGGGCACAGGGTCAGAAAAACATGACACGTAGTGTAAGGCAAATCAATATAGTGGATATAAAACACAAACATGGTATGAGCACTCAGAGAGGTTACCTGGGTCCAGAGAGCAATAGATGAAAAGCGTAGCACATGCTGTAGTGTCCTGTGTGTGGCTGAGAGAGTGAGCGGCGGTAGTACTTAAGTCGTAGTGGGAAAGAGACTACTGATTTCCAAGTCATTGAACAGATTCCAAGACCGAGGCAAGTTGATAACAAGGGTAAACTATTAATTGAGAGGGTTAAACATAGTAGAGAAACTAGCCCCTGGGGGTCTGATTAACGAATTAATTGTACTTGTTCAGTGATGTATCCAGGATGAGGGGTAGGCATCTGCTCAGGGTGCTACCTCCTCCCTTTCCAAAGGAGAGGGGGGGGGACGCATTTCAGAAAAAAAAAAAGCCCTGACATTGCCGAATGCCTGTGGCCACCTGTTGCCTTTCTCCAGCTGCAGGCATTCAGCACAGTGGTAGGCACACGGGAGCAGTGTTAGTCACCAACACCGCCACCCCTTTACCAGTACCCCAGCCATCGCTTCTTTCCCACACTTTGTTGTATCTGCTTCCTACTGATTTGAATGGTAGGCAGATGTGCAGAACCCTGCCGCAGCCACTATCAGAAGACTGAGCAGCTTGGCAATCCAGGAATTCCGACTGGCCGATATCGGGAACAGCTGATCATCGGAGGTCCCGGGTGTCGGACCCCGACCGATCAGACATTGACGACCTATCCTGTGGATAGTTTATCAGTGAAAGTAGTGGACAACCTCTTTAATTTTCTATGAAACCTTATATTCTGAATTATATTTTATTTATACACTGTATACAGCACATTTATTGTACATTGTATCTCCTCTTTTCGCCCAGCAACTACCGTATTTTTCGGACCATAAGACACACTTTTTTTCCTTCAAATTTGGGAGGAAAGTGTGGGTGCGTCTTATGGTCGGAATGTAAGGTGGGGAGGTGGGCAGGGCGCAGCGGTGAAGTGAGATGGCAGGAGGCAGGAAAATATCCCCTCTGCTGCAGGAATCCAGTGCTGGGGAAACCCCTGGTCCCAATAATTAAGTGCAGTGAATATTAATTGGCTGCTTCCCCGCCCACCTATCAGCTGAGTAGGGAGCAGCAAATGACAGCCACATGGTTCCCCAGCGCCTGATTCCTGCAGCAGCTGGGGAGATGTGTGTGGGAAGTAGAAGGAGGTGGCAGGAGCAGAGTGCAGCAGGAGGCATCGCATACCTGACAGCACAGGGGCTGTGCTGATGCCATGCTGAATGCTCTGTGGAGGACCTGTGATGAGGTCATGAAGAGGGCGGGCTGGAGCATCACATGACCACACAAAGCCCTGCCTCTTCATGATGTCATCACAGGTCCTTCAGACACACTGTACAAGAAAGAATTAATTAAAAGGTTAGTAAATACAGCACATTAAAAATCACTCTGCCATCCTGTGGTGGACTATAACTCCCAGCATGCCACAGGATCTGCAGGACATGCTGGGAGTTATTGTTCTCCCATGGGATCTCAAAGCAGCACTCCAGTGTTATCAGTGCTGGAGTGTGGCTTTAAATATAAGCCCTGTGCCCCCATTTTTAGGCTGTGGTCACACATGCAAGAAATTTGCACGATTTTTGTGCGAATCTCTCGCATGAACACCCGGCACTGCCGCTGGCACTCGGACCGGAGCGTGTGGCTGCATGTATTTATATGCAGCATGTATTTCTATGCAGCTGCACGCTCCAGTCTTAGTGCCAGCGGCAGTGCCGGGTGTTCACGAGAGACACTCACACGAAAATCGTGCAAATTTCTCGCATGTGTGACCCCGGCCTTATACTCACCCTCCAGCGTCTTCATATAGTAGTTTACATACACCACACTGATCCCGCAGCACCATCTTCTACCCGTAGCTTCCTACATAATAACATGCTATTATATAGAATAACACCACATATAATAGTATGTTATTTATGTTATTAAATATTTTACCACATTTTTTGCTTCAAATATATTTTTCCCTATTTTCCACCTCTAAAACCTGGGTGCGTCTTATAGTCCGGTGCGTCTTATAGTCCGAAAAATACGGTAGTTGAAAAATCCCGCACGGGTTGAAATGTCCACTACCTGTCGCATTTCTCCCTATAATAAACTTTTTTGTGTTTCACAATCAAAATTTGAGTAAGGCTAAGTGCACACGTTCAGGAATGTTTGCAGAATTTTCCTGAGCAAAAACTGACTTTTTCCGCTGTAAAAATGCGCGTTTTTTCGCGTTTTGGTGCGTTTTTTGCACGGATTTTGCGCATTTTTACCGCAATTTTTTCCTGAACTTTCTAGGTCAATAATAAAGCGGGAAAAACGCTAGAATTCCGCTAAATTAATGAACATGTTGGTTCTTTTTCCGAGATGCATTTTTTTTTGCGGAAAAAAACGCATCATGTGCACAAAAATTGCGGAATTCATTCTAAATGATAGGATGCTTAAATCATGCGTTTTTGACGCGTTTTTTCCCGCGAAAAAAACGAAAAAATCTTGAACGTGTGCACTTAGCCTAATACTAAATCTTCAAGACCTTCATTTGAGAGTGATTAATTTTCATATGACTGACCATCTACCCTGTTGCTAGATAAGTGTTGACTGGAGAGGGGGCAGTTTTCAGCAGCATGTAGGTGGGACAGTGAGAAACTTTTGAATCAGTCTGGGTGGGCAGAGATTGAATGTAAACTTTCAAAAAGGATTATCCAGCCATCCTGATTCGCACTCTCTAAGCAAGTACAACAGAATCTTCAGATCAAGGATATTTCATAATGTAAACAGTTTGTATTGTTAACCTGGAGACAGATCCACTTTAACTCCTTTCCTGATAACTGCAATAAGGTTTCCCTAAACTTGGAAGCATACCGTTTTCTAAAATGCTTGATATATTAATGCAGTAAGATTTCGCTTCACTGGAAGTAAGGTGGCTAGATCAATCCCTGAAGACGAACCCATAGCATTATCCCTCCTGCACCAAACTTTACAGGTGGTACAATGCAGTCAGGTAGGTAAAATTCACATTGCATTTGTCAAACCCCGATTTGTCCTCCTGACTGCTATAAAGAGAAGTGGCATTTGTCACTCCAGAGAACACAATCCCACTGCTCCACAGTTCAGTGGTGGCGTGAGTTACATGACTACTGGACCCTTTAATGTGCTTCGTGATGTAAGGCTGCATTCCCACGATGAGCCTTTCGTGAGTTTTTGATGTTGCATATTTTTGCTGGGTCAAAAGCTCAGCGTCTTACAGTTCTAGCAAAGTGGATGGGATTTATAGAAATATCATGCCCACTGGGCTTTTTTTTAACTCTGCGTAAACTGACCTGCGGTTCGGGTATCCGATATGCAGCATGCACATTTCTCTTGCGGGTACGCCGAGTCATGTGCAGATTTTAGCCATAAGGGGCGCACATCCAAATAGAAAAATAACATGAATATATGGGAAAGTATATAAATTTTATTAGTGGACAAAAAGACCGTCAATAAAACCATTTAAAAAGACAACACACATCAAATGGTCCCATAGTAAGCAAAATATCCAAATATTACACCACATGAGAAATATATGTATATATCAAAATAGCATCCCTAGAAGTAAATGAATGGAGAATATATATATAAATAATCATTAAATATACATAAATACCATGCCAGCCCGGGCGTCCCTAGGAGGCTGCAGAAAAGAAGGGAGCCCTGAAAAAGTATGTACAAGGACTTATGTGGCGCTGTAGGGAAATATAAATAAATATCCCTAAAAGTGGATTGTGTCCCTAAGAGTGGAGCATGAAATAAAATGCAAAGAGCGACTGCATCAAGGAATGAAATAGGGCTCAAGGAGCCGGAGTTACCAAGCTGAACAGTCCATGTCAGAACGTCAGGGAAGTCGTGTAAGGCTATGGTTCCACGGTCCGGAACCATAGCGCTTTTGACGGAGCGGAAATTCCGCTCCGTCTAAGCCCCGCCCCCTTTCTGACGCGCGCTCTTTCCGGAGGTGTTCAGGACACCTCCGGAACACCTCCGGAAAGAGCGCAGGGCTACATAGCCCTGTGTTAATTATGTTGCGGCGACGCACCGTCGCCGCAATACGCGAGGACATGCTGCGGTCTAAAAAGACGCGCCGCATGTCCGTTTACGCAGGTTTGCCACCTGCGTATTGTTACGCATAGTGGAGACGGGATTTCTTGAAATCCCCTCCACTATGCTGTAACATCTGGACGCTGCGTGTTTGGCGCTGCGCCAGCGCACAGCGCCAAACACGCAGCGTTTCCTGACCGTGGAAACTCACCCTAAGAGGACAGAAGTCCCGGGACCATAGAGATGTGTGAAACCCCACACTAATCGCTGCCACCTGCAGCTTCGTCAGGGGAAGTGTTTTTTAAATGGTTTTATTGATGGTCTTTTTGTCCACTAATAAAATTTATATACTTTCACATATATTCATGTTATTTTTCTATTTGGATGTGCGCCCCTTGTGCATGGTTTTTCTTTTTCTCCTAGTCATATTTGCCCTGCATTGTGCAGCACTCCCGTTTATGTTGACTATGCCCTTCAGTAGTGCCCCCTTTTCTCTTTTCTTACCCAGATTTTACCCATAGACTTGCATTAGATGTGGAAAATATGCAGATAAAAGAAAAAAAAAAACACGTTTAGTGAATTTCCGCAGTGGAAACAGACGCGTGTAATCATCACTTAAAAGTAAGTCAAAGTTTTGTCAAATCCATATACCAAGAAATATAAACCAAAGCCACTTTATTTAAAGCATGACACCAAAACAGACAATTACATTGGGTTACTTGCATTTTGTTTTTTTTTAATATGTGCCGAAATTTTGCAATATCAAAAGCTTATCGGAAACATAGCCGCAGAAACCCACGACATGCTACCGGGACTTAGTTTTGTGCAGATGTTAATGGCAGTGAAGGTTTGGAACTGCAGTAGAGTTACCAACGCATTGGGCACCAGTATCGAGACTTAATCATTGAATTAAGAGGTAAGGTTTTTCGTTCAGTCCCATTGCTATAGGTGTAGAATATAAAGCTCCTCGCCATAGAGTGGTTCATTCTAGAGAGCTCACTGAATTACTGAGTACGGTACTTTAGACGCTATGGGACCAGTCACGTGTCTTTTTTGCTGGTTTACAGGCCGCCTAGACCAACATCTTCATAGAACCTATCACATTTGGAAACCAAAATTGCTCAAGTCTCATCTGTCGGTTTCTTCTTTAGACAATAAAAAAAGATACAATTAATTAGTAAACATTTATTTCACATGTATTCGCTTCCAAGCAGAATCATGAAACCGGAAATCTTTAATTGTTACAGGCTACTTCAGGAGACACGTTTATTGATAAATTGTGGTTTTCTAGAACATTACGACATCAGTATGTTCAGCTGCACATGTCATAAAGGCATAAGATACAATGTACTTATTACAGCAAACTTCATTTTGAGAATGTTCAGTGCGATTATACCATCAGCTCATTCATTGAAGGAAATTGTTCGTACAAAATTATATAAAGCAGAGTTTCCAAAATGTGTATTTTGTGTAATGAATGTTAATAGGACTACAATTATGTCTTCTACAAACTCATCACAGCTTTGCCTTTCTTTGGAAAAATTCTTGTAGAGCCTTGATGGAGTCTTCTGACTTTACTCTTTTAGCAAGAAGTTCAAATTCTTTCTCACAAACGGCATGAAGTTTCTCTTTTTCCACATTACGGATCAGTTCTTTAGACAGAGTCAAGCACTAAGGAAATATACAATATCATTCCGTTACTACATTTGTTAAGTTACGTATCTTGAGCAGATTGAGCACATACGTGAAAAATGGGTTTCAGAATAATGCCGGGATCACACATGCGAGGAATACGGCCGAGTCTCGCATGTTAATACCCGCCACTGCCGCCGGCCTCGGGAGCGGAGCATGCGGCCGCATAGCAATACATGGAGCTGGACGCTCCGAGGCCGGCGGCAGTGCCGGGTATTAACATGCGAGACTCGGTCGTATTCCTCGCATGTGTGATTCCGGCCTATGGCTAATATGCAAAGTTTTCTACAACCAGATTTTTTTGATGACCAATCTTCCATGTGCTAACAAGTTTTTTACTGTTTAATGGGTAAGGAAGGCTTGGAAGTAATTTTTCTTTTTGGATTTAAAAATTGCAATGATGGACACATGGACCCAAAAAAAAGATTCTGTGCTTGATTCAATTTTCATCACACGGATGAAAATGGTTTATTTTTCTCGTATGAGAAAATGTAAAAAACATCAGTGATTCTTGAATGAGTACCAAGGCCAAATTTAGACATCTGTGCTTCTGTTCAAATGCACAGGCTAACCGCAGGTCTCCTGATCTGAATTGAAAGGAAGGTGCCATGAATACATAATAATTAAAAATAATTTAATATGAAACTGTCTTTACAGTTTGTTTTTTTTAATTATATATATATAATTTTTTTCAGCCACTGGGGGCTGCCATTTTAATTTGCTGGTATGTGTTTGAGCATGACACACACCTCAAATACAGCAGCCCCTGTACATAGGATACTGCGGTTGCTCTCCAACCGCGTCTCCTGCATTGTGGATGCCTCCAGCTGTGACCTATGCACTCCCTCTGGGCTGTCCTTGTCACCACTGTGGGAGGAGGATATGAGAAGCCCACCCACAATGTCAGCAGTGACAAGAGATGCAGCAAACGGTGAGCGGAGGTCTGGGATGATGTGAGCATTGGCAGCGATCAGCAGCCAGCCTGGCATTAGCAGTACAAAACCAGATTGCTGTTCACCGCTTCCCGCCACCGCAGTGTTCAGAGCACAGCAATGTAATCATTGCACTGCTGTGCTCTGATCACTGACACAGCTCTGTTCTGTAATAGTAAGCGTCTGAAGGTGGAGCAGAAAACCACAAGACAAAAAGGGGACACTCAACTATAACACCCTCTAAATTGAGCACATCAGCTCAAATGACCAGGGGG
The DNA here is from genome assembly GCA_033576555.1 of Oophaga sylvatica. Taxonomy (NCBI): domain Eukaryota; kingdom Metazoa; phylum Chordata; class Amphibia; order Anura; family Dendrobatidae; genus Oophaga; species Oophaga sylvatica. The sequence continues at coordinate 249,429,536 of JARQOD010000006.1, forward strand.
CCATGAGACCAGCACAGCATATGAAGAGTTAATAAAACCCTGCATATTCCTGAGGGATTGTTATGTGAGCAGTGACTTTAAAACCTTATAATAACTGGGCAGCACCTGTATACATCTCAGTGCCCCCCATTCTATATCAATGTCGGTCTTCACCGCAGCCTGGCATGGTATTCAGGGGGCAAGTATCAGTCTTTGAAAACTCCAGAGGAGATGCCAGAGCTCATCCAGGGCTTCCTGTTGTCTGACCTATAAGTAATGAGCTCCTCTTTACTTATATTCATAGGAGAATGAACTGTTCAGCAGAACCAGCACTTCCTATAACTGGTGTCTGGTCAGGACAGGGTAAAAATGTCATAAAAGCACATAATGAGGGTGTTGCATGACTGCCCCCATAGTCATCCTTAGTGTACAGCAGGACATCTGCGCTACCTGTGATATAACCCAGAGCTGCGTATCTAATGCCCATCATGTGTGTTACAGCCTGCCGAGACATGTAGCCAAGCCCAGCGCATGGTATACGCTGGGATTGGATATGCAGAGTGTATGACACCACTGCCCACACAGAAGTGGTCAGAGCAAAGCCATAAGTATCTAATCCCATCATATGTGACACAACTCTGGTCCCTGTATCTAACCCAGTGTGTGATTAACTTCACGTATCTAACCCCAGCTTACAATACAGCGAGCAGCACCAACTAAACAGAATTGGCACTGCCAGCCATCCTGGGTGACACTTTCCACATGTCAGCATCACTTTGCAAAAGAGTAAGAGGATGAAGTTTAGGATCAGTGAGGAGAGATTCTGCTGGTGACCGCAAACACCCAGAAAGGGAGGGGAGTAGTGACATCACACAAGTGAGCAGATCCCGCCCACATTTACTGCAGTCGTAATGCGAGCTAGCACTACAATAAGTTTCCATGGCAAATTTCAGCAGCTGCTCCACCTAGTGTTTAAAAGTGGAAAATTATCAAAACTTTATATTTCATATTTTATATTATAGAGAAAAAAAAAGTTAATACTTTGCCATCAAAATTTTCTTTTTGCAAAAACGTACTGTCCCTTTAAGCCTCATGTGACCTCTACCCCTGTATGCACACTTCGGTGGAAAATGGCTGTTATGGAACAAGACCTCCCTCTTGACTATTGAGCCCAGAATGACTTGGGATTTTTATAAATAAAATAAGAATCAAGTAATATGCAATCCCCCAACCCAAAAAATAAAAAAATCTATATCAGTATGTTCAACCTTTCCTGCTCTACAGCACTGCTGGCTGATCACATTGAGTGTTGAATATCACATATGCCCTCCATTCCCAAATTTCTGTTACTTTTCGGTCTAATGATGAAGTTTTTTTTTCAATGCAGTTGAAACTGGAGGAGCAGATTGCCTGCGGATTTCTACTGCTGCCACTGATCGCTATAGGAGTTCTATAAATACGCATGATGGCTGCCGATGGCCCTTATCAGGAATGGTTCAGCACCAAGGTCTCTCCAGCAATAGGCCCCACAGATGTGTGGCCACCTACATGATAGCTCTCCTACGGATTTAAAATGTGGTTTTGTAAATCTAATAAAGGTCTTACTACAATTCAGGCTTTTATCTCGAACATAAAGAATATGTATGCAATTGTAATGAGAAGATCTTCCTATACTGGGACAGATAGCCACTTACAGTTTTTGGCAGAGTAGCATAATTTCGGAGCCTGGACCAAGCTTCTTGCTGGAACGTTGCATCAGGAAAGACTTCAGTGACCAATCCTACATTACAAGCTTCCTGAGCAGTCAGTGTCTTGTTAAAAAGTAGTACCTCGGTTGCCTGAATAGTAAATATATAAAACGTCAGTGCCTCTGACTGTGAATGGTTATATTAAAGCAGTGTAGTTTGCAGGTACATTTCTCCCTTTAGGGTTTGTACACGAGGACACACGGCATAGGACAAGCCTGTATGTGGCCATATCAGGCACAGGACATTGTGCCCTCTGTGCTGGGGGTGTAGTATCAAGAGAAGGATCAAAGGGGAGGGAGAAAGGGTGCAGGAGGAGACTGCCAGTGAGAAACAAAAATCTGTAGAGGTTTAATGACACTGACATGGTCTTAAAGGGAGTCCGTCACCCCCAAAATGGTATTTAAATTACGTTTGTATAGGGGACCAAACCCTAATTGCAATCATACAAGGCATACATAGTTTAAATCCCTCCCTCAGTAAAATAACATGATATGCAAACAAGGGCACTTCGGTGCAACCTTGGCGTGGCCTGTGCCTTGGTTCACAGCCAGTGTCCCCCTATTTGCATAGTAGAGCTGGTATCTTATGGGGATTGCCATGTCTCTGAACCCGAGAGTGAACACTCGAATCATTTTGTGCATCTACGCACTAACACTGGGTAAGCGTGGTGCCATGATCAACGTCAGTGCAAGGACTCTCCTCACTAATGCCTCTCGCCACAGTACCGGGGTGCATCGAGCGGCGGCCGAAGACTGGGAGGAGCCAGGCGAGCCCACAGCCATATTATGTGCGCTCCCACAATCATCCAGTGTCAGTGCACACACAAAATGAAATGACAGCATTCGCCCTCAGCTTCACAGACATGTCAATCACCATAAGGTACTGGCTTCATTATGCACATAAGAGGGCAGGAGGTGCACCAAAGCATAGGTCATGCCAAGGGTGCAGCAAAATGCCCTCATTTGCATATCAAATAATATTATTTTATTAAAAATACACTTTTAAGTTAAACTATACAAGCCTAGTAAGATCTAAAACGGGCTAGGTCTCCTATATAAATGCAGTTTACTTGCCATTTTGGGGGCGACAGTCTCGCTAAGGAAGTGTGGGGCAATGTCTGTCTATAAATAGGAGATCTTCATATTATTTATGTCACTTATATAGTGCCATTAATTCCTCAGCACTTTACAGACATCATATGGACACTTTGGCTTCCTTGAGCTCCCTGCAGCCACACAAACCACCCAACTGATAATGTGGCATCATGGCTTTATAACGCAATAAGAAGTCTAAATGCAGCGAGTTCCTTAGTCCACTCTGGTGGCGACAACCTGAATCTACTAATGGTAAAATTACACCAAAGCAATACCATGAGATGTGGAGCTTTGTTTTAGAAAATCAGTTTTCTGACTTCAATTAAAAAATAAATGTAATCAGTTTTGCATTTATTGGGAATTAAGCAAAGAATAGATGTATCTCGTAAATAAGCTAAAGAGAACATTATTTTCTGATTTACTCTTGGGTATTTTAATAGTATTTATAATAATGCTCAGGAATCTATTTTAACTAACACTTTCAATTAAAATTTGGTGCTTACCTTTCCCAAACCCATCATCTTTGGGAATGTATAAGAAGAACATCCTTCAGGATGCTGTCCCAACTTGGTAAATGGTGTATTAAATGTGGCCTGCACCAGAGACATAACATAAGCAGATGTTTTGAGTCTTCAGTGTAATATACTTTTATTTATTCTTTTTACAGATGAAGTACAGGGATGACATACACACACTTGAGCAAGGGAAAGTGTTGGAATAATCCTTATCATTGCATATATTGCAAAAAACTACTGTTTAATAGTGCCTGAGTTTCTGTCTCCAGAAATAGTGGTATATTGCCAGTAAAGCACTGTTAAAAAAAATAAGAACACAGGATGTTCCTACTCACTGTATGTGTAGCTGGAGCACAGTTTTACTTTCACTTTGCAAGATGCTAAGATCCTAAGCTATAAGAAATACCAGTTGTAAGCTGTGTTATCTTTGTTCCTGAATAAATATATATTCAGTGTTGAACAGTGCAGAGATTAATCTGATGCCAACAGAAGGTTTGGATAATCATGTACCAACCCAAAATTCAATACAGATAATGTGTTTTTGTCCAAATCCTCGTTAATACACCACATTCATACATCAGTATTTTTCAGCTATAACCAGAATGGGACAAAACAGAAAATATAATGGAAACAACCATTTTGTATTTTTGACACCTCCTGATTTGGGTTAATAAACAGTGAACAAAGGCACTGCTGTATGAACATGGCCTGACTGGGTATTTGGGAAAGTAAGGATATTTGACATATTGTTTATCAACTTCTCTATGAAGTCCAAATAGACTTATAGGACACAAACCTTTTAGTCATAAACACAGAATTTATTAGCTCAGAACTATTCCCATTTGGGAAAAAAAACCACAACGCATGCACACACTTTACCTTATCCGAAGCATACACAAGATCAAACAGGCCAAGAATCGTTGTGGCAATCCCAATTGCAGGACCATTTACCATGGCTACAAGAGGTTTTGGAAAATCGATAACTTTCTCCACCATATTCCTAGTAGGGCATGAATATCATAATATTCAGGAATCAGACACTTTGAAATGTTAATTACTTATATGTAAGGGGGAGACGGAGACCACATGCTGCAGCTGGCTGCACGCACACGAAAACTAAACCCACCATGGTGCAACTATTGAGCATCGTTGTGGCTGATGTATAGGATGAATGCAGTGGATTCACAACATGTCCTTACACCCCAACAAGTGTGATGGTCTGCAGGGAGCTCAGCTATCAGCGTGGTGGGCGAGGTATGTGAATCAGCAGTGCACCTCAGCGCCTGTCATTGTGCTTACTTTGTTCTTTAGGGAATTCAGTGCGTCGTCTTTGGAACCTGCCTGTACCTATAATGTGTTCTGTTTCCTCCACTCAAACCAATAAGTTTCAATATCTGCCTATCTAAACAGTCCAGAAGAACATGGATTATCTAGTTGTATAAACCATATTTGAAATTCTGTGCCTGTATGCTGTACCTCAAATCCTGAATTTCTACCCATGGATCTGTATCCAGTACCCCAAACCTGTGTTTATAATGATCCCTGCTATGCTATTCGTGGACAAATTCAGCTCTGATATGTTCCTGTGTTATTCACAATCAAGAAAAGGCAATGATGCTTGGCGCTTTGTATCTGTAGTAGTCCAATGCACTCGGTGTCCTGGCTATGTGCTGAGCTAAAGCGCAAGAGATACACACTCGGATACTACATCTTGATATATGCCATTTTAGAGTGAGTGTGGAAAGTAAAGTACTTTACTGGTCCGCTGAGTCCTGTTATTGCCTGTTCAAGATTTCCTTCAAATGGCCGAAGAGCATTATTTAAGTCATTGCCACTGCTAAAGTAGTCTCCTTGCCCTGTAGAAACACAAAATGAAGATGTAGAGTTCCATTTATCCAGTTTAAATTTGGCCTGACTCTTAAAAAGAGTGGAGTTTAAGCACGTTAGTTCTGCAGCCACTATTCCATGATGTGGCCAGTTTGAGTCAACTTATTTTTTAATTTCTCTTTTCTGTTATTAGCTTGTCCAGTTTAGGTCAGGTTAAAATGTAAGTCCTCAGTGGTTGATACCTTTTAATGGCTAATTGAAAAGATGGTAAGAAATAGCAAGCATTCGAGACTACTCAGGTCTCTTCATCAGGCTCAGTATAACAAAAAATCTTGAGTCACATATTTATACACAGAAATAATACAGTACGTAAGAGAAGTGACATGAAACAGTCGGAGGTGCAGTCGGGCTGAGGTGTCTTCGCCGGGGGCTGTATTTTGCCACCCCGACACTGGGATTCGGCCATTCTGAGCCACCTGTCAAACTGACAGCCAGCACAGAGAAGGTGAAGCGTGCCGGCTCCCAGTGGACAATTGTACTCTGGTCTTTCAGACTCAAGTACAACTGAAGCTCTGACTGCCGAGTCAGCGACGTCAGCAGTGTGATCACACTGCTGACATTACTTGCCTTTGCACAGAAGATTGGTGGTAAATGCTCCACACTGGTGGAGCTGAAGACACCAAAGATTAAGGGTATGTGGATGTAACGTTGGCCAGGGTGGTAGTCATGGCGAGGGGCTGCTGCTGTTCCATCACACCCGACGCTCCGCTACGCAATTAAAATGTCCATTCTGAGGTGTGGTGTGTGTGTGCGGTGCAATTCACCCATCTGTGGGTCAGAGTCCTCCGGCTGCAGAATTCCCGCTTTCTTTAACAACACACAAAGTCCTCATAGTCCAAGTTCATTTTCAATAATATTTTACTTAATTCGTTCATTTTCACAACAGTTACAGTCCAACAATCTTCAGATGACATAAGAACTTCTCCTCCGGAATTCTCCCTGATCTTTCCTGTTAATATGACCTCTGGCAACGTGACATCCAGTCCCGCAGTTTCCTGGGCGGTCCAGCTAGCTGATACTAGGTGCTTCCCATACACTTTCCCCACTCTGGACGAAAATTCAGGCTGCCACTGCAAATCCTGTTCGTACCGTAGGTCCGGGACGTCACGGTAGTTAACCCACAGCCTAGCCACCGGCCTCTTCAGGCTGCTTAGATCCACCTGTGCCCCACAGTCTTTAATTCTGCAGAACTCTCCTTTCCAGTTCTTGTCTCTCTTTCTCTCTTAGCCACAACTACAACTCACTACTTCTCACAAAACTTCCCCTAACCTCTAGCTAACTCCTCCCATACTTTCTTCTTATTGGCCTAACACTATGTTATCTAAATCTAATCTACATCCAACTCTATAGTGCCCCCTTGATACTAACCCAAAACTACACTGTCATAAACCCTTACCAGTGTTAAACCTATCTGAATCATTAGCTGACAGTAGCATGACACTCGGCTCCGGCTCACAGTAAGGACACTGAATTCTTGCCCCAAATGCCAGAAAACTTAGGTACACATCTGGGAGGAGTTCATAGATAAGGAGTGAAAGTTGTATTGTCCTCTGAGTCCTGATCTGGGGATTGTGATGCCCCCACAAGGTCTTAAGGGTATGCCACACTAAACAATATCGCTAACGAGATCGCTAAAAAACGTCACTATTTAGCGATCCCGTTAGCGATATTGTTCAGTGCGGCAGCTTCCAGCGACGAGCTTCCTGCTGTGATCTCGCTCGTCGCTGGAATCGTTCCGGACCCTATTTCATCGCTGGCGCTCCCGCTGGGTAAGTATCTTATCGCTGTGTGGCACCTTTTCTTAGCGATTTAGCGGTACTTTTGTACCGCTAAAGTCGTTAAGAAGATCGCTAACGGCGATAGCGTCGTTAACTATATCGCTAAATGTGGCCGCATTTAGCGATATAGAAACGATCCCGCTAGCGATCTCATTAGTATGCAACGCTAACGAGATCGCTAGCGGGATTGTTTAGTGTGGCAGTACCTTTAGGAGCATATTCCTTGATTGATGTAAAAAGACATAAATCCATGCTACACATTCATTCCTGCTCTGAATGTGTCAAAGGTCAGCATCAGTTTACATTTCCAGACTGTCTCACTGGAATGTGAAGTTACTGGTGTTGAGCGATACTTTCCGATATCCCTAAGTATCGTAATCGGAATGGTATCGCCGATACCATTAAAATATCGGCGATACCCGATACAGATACCGGAAATCCAATGTAAGTCTATGGGAACAAAATATCGGAACTAAAAAAACCCCATTCTCTCCTTGTAAACACTAAATATACACACATAGAATACATATATATATATACATGTCATTGTGACATATATATATATATACATATATGTATAGTTTATACACTTTTACATAGTAAAATATCCTCTGATTCAATTGCCGGGTAAAGCCGGCTTCAGTGAAAAGACAGAAGCACCCGACATGAAATGACACTTGGTGTACATAGGGTTAACCATGTCTTTTCATGTCCTTTGCTATCTGATTTTCACAAACAATTAAATCAGTCTATGTGTGCAAAATTTCACACCTGTAGGGGTTAATTAAAGGTGTAAATTCGTTGTAAAAAAAACGGACTTTTTTGCTACGAATTTACACCTTTAATTAACCCCTACAGGTGTGAAATTTTGCACACATAGACTGATTTAATTGTTTGTGAAAATCAGATAGCAAAGGACATGGTTAACCCTATGTACACCAAGTGTCATTTCATGTCGGGTTCTGCATTTTCACAAAAGCCGGCAATTGAATTAGCGGCTATTATACTATGTAGAAGTGTATGAACTATAATATATATATATATATATGTGTCACAAACTCAATGACATGTATATATATATATGAGGTGTAAAATTGCTGAAAAAAAATGCGTGGGCTCCCGCCCTATTTTCGCAACCAGACAGACAAAGCCAGTGAGTGGGGGCAGATAATAATAGCCCAGAGAGAGACCATTATTTTTGGCCCCCCCCGGCTACTAACATCTGCCCCCAGACACCCCAGAAAGGGCAAATCTCTAATTAGATTTGCCCTTTCTGGCACTTTGCCCGTCTATTCCCATTGCCCTGTAGCGGTGGCGAATGGGTTAATAAGGGGTTAAAATGACCTTGCAATTGAAAGGTCACTTTAAGCCAGGTTAATAATTGAGAGCTGTCAATTAGACAACTATCAATTATTAATCCTATTGTATGAAAGAAAAATCAAACACACACACTTTAATAAAAAAGAAGTTTAATGAAATAATCACACAGTTTTTGACCATATTTTATTTACCTGCTAAAACCATTTCCTGTAATAAAAATAAAATAATAAAGCAAAATTATTCTTACCAATCCGATGCACAGTCAGGTCCCACGGTGTAATCCTTCAGAAAGGGTTAATGTTTACTGCAGGGACCGCAGCTAATGCTGCAGCCTCACAGTAAACCCCCAAATGAATGAGTTCCTCTCCTGGCTGACAGGAGAGGAAGTGGAAAGCTTAATTGATTGCTTTCCACTTTCACTTCAGGTCAGCCAGGGACACCATCAGTGACGTCAGAGGGAACTGATTAACAAAAATAGGGGTTCCCTTCGAAAAAAAAAATGGCGTGGGGTCCCCCCTATTTTTGTTAACCAGCCAGATGAAGCAGACTGCTGAGGCCTGGATTTTCAGGCTGTTAAGGAGCCAAGATCCATGGACCTTGCCAGCCTGATAATACCAGGCCACAGCAGTCTGCATATCTTGGCTGATTAACAAAAATAGGGGATCCCCTCGAAAAAAATTAGCGTGGGGTCCCCCCTATTTTTGTTAACCAGCCAGATGAAGCAGACCGCTGAGGCCTGGTTTTTCAGGCTGGTAAGGATCCAATATCCATGGACCTTGCAAGCCTGATAATACCAGGCCACAGCAGTCTGCTTAGCTTGGCTGGTTAACAAAAATAGGGGATCCCCTCGAAAAAAAAAACGGCGTGGGGATCCCCCCTATTTTTGTTAACCAGCCAAGTAAAATGCAGACTGCTGCGGCCTGGTATTAAAAGACTGTCAAGGCCCATGGATTTTGGCCCTCAACAGCCTGATAATACCAGGCTACAGCAGCCCCACATTTGGCGCATCAAAAGATGTGCCAATTGTGGCACTTTACCCGGCTCTTCCCACTTGCCCTGTAGCGGTGGCAAGCGGGGTAATAAGGGGTTATTGTCACCGTTGATTGCACGGTGACAATAAGCCCGGTTAATAATGGAGAGGTGTCAATAAGACACCGATCCATTATTAATCCCAAAGTTATTAAATGTTTAAAAAAAAAGACAAAGCAAGAAAAAAGTATTTTAATGAAATAAAAGAGACAACACAGTTTTCATTTCTTTTATTACTCTCTCATTCCTGCGACGCCATCGATCTCCTGTAAAAAAATAAAAAAAACAAACCAACAGTATACCACCTGTCCGACGCAGTCCATAGTAACGATTGTCCCACGACGATCCAGCTCTGCTACATCGCAATGACAGGCAGAGCCTGTCATCGCGACGCAGCACAGCTGATTACCTGCTTCCCCGGTGGTGACGTCATGGGACTGCTTTACGGCCGCGATTACCCAGCAGTCACTGCAGTTATCGCGAGATACTGCATGTGACCGCCGGGGAGAAGAGGATGGCGGCCATTAAGCAGTCCGGGATGTGACCGCCGGAGATCTTCTGCGGGTAAGTGCCGCTGACTCCTGACAGACCCGACAGACGGAGACTGACAGTGACAGTGACATTCCGATTCCGGTATCCGATATGACGAAAATATCGGAACTTGGAATCGGAATTCCGATACAGCCAATATCGGCCGATACCCGATATTTGCAGTATCGGAATGCTCAACCCTAGAAGTTACCTTTCAATACCAGCAGTAGAAAAGCTACCTGGGAGGACAGAAGGGGTGATTGCCCGGGGCTCAGGTGCCGACCAGGAGCTACGCTACTGTTAACTGTATGAGCAGTGCATTATACTATATTGAGGCCTATGGGGAGTGCATTATACTATATTGAGGACTATTTGGTGCATTATACTATATAGAGGCTATTTGGGGGGCCATCATAAAGTGTGGGCATTACAGAGAGGGGGCCATCATACAGTGTGGGTGGTACTATACAGTGTGGGCATTACAGAGAGGGGGCCATCATACAGTGTGGGTGGTACTATACAGTGGGGGCATTGTACTGTAGAGAGAAGCTGTACAGGGAGGAGACTCGGGATTATTAAATGTTAAGTGGGCACTTGTAGGGGAACTCAGGTTATAGTGACTATCAAAGGGGTACACAGATGGCATTACTACTTTATAGGGGGAAAAAGTTATTTTCTAAGGCACTTGCACACAGCATTACTATATTCTAGAGGTTTGTTTCACCATTTAGAAGTCGCACAGTAGGTGCAGTAATGGGCACACATACAGCAGCAGCGGCTCAGTATTGGGGTATCAGTAGGATGAGGAGTTTGTGCAGGTTGGAAATAGTCAAATTGGGGACAGTGTTGGAAATGTGAGAGTGAAATGTGTCTTTGTTGTAATTGCTGCAGCTGAGTCCTAGCTGGAGAAGTTGTCATGTCAGTCTGGGCCAGATGGAAAAGACGGGAAAAGTGAACGACTCCATAAGAAAGAACATCAGCTGTAAGTCACCATCTATAACTGTGCTGTAATCTCTAACATGTTCAGCAGGACTGGTATCTACCACTATATAGCGGTAATATGTCAGGGCTGGCGTCAGCACCCGGCGCACCTGGGCAAGTGCAGTGCCCTGAGCAGGTGGAGGAGCCCACTCGCCATCGGGGACACTGGCGTGCTATGGAGGCCCGGTGTCTGTGCTAATGATGGCGCCTGTGAGTAGTCCCCCGCTTGCTCAGGGCCCCGGCACTTGTGATACTTACCTCTCCACTCTCTACCACTGCGGCATCTTCTGACTGACGTTCAAGTCAGAGGGCATGATGACATCACAACTATGCGCCCTCTGCCTGAACAGTGACAGTGCAGCGAGCCGAAGACGCAGACATTTTGGAACGGGGAGAGTCCAGAGCAGAGCAGCAGTTAGCGAGCAAGGGTGAGTATTCATTTATTTTTTTATGTTTCGAGTACTATATGGGGCCCATTATACACTGGATCATCATATATGGGGCCCATCATACACTGGAGCATCATATATGGGGCCCATTATACACTGGAGCATCATATATGGGGCCCATTATATACTGGAGCATCATATATGGGGCCCATTATACACTGGAGCATCATATATGGGGCCCATCATATACTGGAGCATCATATGGGGCACATTATATATGGAGCATCATAGTGGGCCCATTATATAAGGCGCCATTCTGTATGAAGCAATATATGGGGCCCATCATATACTGTATGGCACATTATATGGGGCCCCATTATACTGTATGTAGCAATATTTTGGGCTCATTATACTCTATTTAGCCCATCTTATACTGTATGGAGCATTATATGGAGCCCATTATATATGGAGCAATATATGGGGCCCATCATATACTGGAGCATTATATGGAGCCCATCATATACTGTATGGAACATTATATGGGACCCATTATGTATGGAGCAATATATGGGGCTCATTCTTTATGGAGCAATATATGGGGCCCATTATTCTGTATGGAGCAATATATTGGGTCCATTATTTTGTATGGAGCAATATATGGGGCTCATAACACTGGAGCAATATATTGGAACCATTATTCTGTATGGAACATTATATGGAGTCCATTATTTTGTATGGAGCAATATATTGGGCCCATTATTCTGTATAGAGCATTATATGAGGCCCATTATACTGTATGGAGCTCATTACTGTATATTGAGCACTATGTGGTGTATGGAGGACTATACTGTCCGGTTTCTGCGCTATTGATATCACTCATGTAATGTAAGATGTAAGTGAAATCTTTGGCATTGCACTATACCTATATTTCTCTGCTGTATCTGTGCATCATGAATTGTAGTATGTGTTACAGGGACCCACTGAGACTCTTTCGCTCGGGGCCCACGAAAACCTGGAGCCAGCCCTGGTATCAGTGTTGATCCTTGTATAGAGATTATTTTCAGTAATTGCCCGGTCATCAGCTGAGGTTCTACATCCACTATTAAGATTCGCCATATTGTGTGGCATTGAGAATTCATCCTTGATCTAAATTTTTGCCGTCTTCCCCACGTCCAGACATTTGGCCATTTGGTACAAATAATTAAGTAGACTACATTAGATGTGAAGCAGCTGAAAGTACCTGAGATCTTGTAGTCCTGATGTGAGTTGGGGATCTTTATCTTGTCCATTATCATTATAAATGGACAGGTTTTATGTTTTTTCTTGTTACAGGGAAAGGTTCCTGCTGTTGGAGATGGAGCATCTGACAATGTTATTTCTTAAATTTTGGAAGCTGCCTAAAAAAAAAAAAGAAATGGGGGGTCTGGAAATATAGATTTCAATCAGGCATCTTTTTTGTAATAAAGGTTGTAGTTTCCATGCAGCTCCCTTAAGCACCTCCAGATTTGGAGTGTAGGACCAAGATATTTTCATCTTTAGTTTTGTAACATAGGAGATGATTCCTTGATATTCTGGTGGCTCGTGCAATCAGTTCAAGCTTGAAAGCGACTCTGTCCTCTTGTCCCATCAGGACTCTGGCCTATTATGTTAAAATATCGTCAGAGTCTGAGTAACAGCTGAAGATGTTCCATCCCACCATCAACTTAACACTCAAATACTCCTGTATCTTGATGATGGTATCCAAAAATTTAATGTCAGTACAGAACAATAAATTTGAATCGTCCCTGTACCAGAAGCCAATTTACTGTCCCATTGGACAGTCAATGGGACAGTCACTTCCATGGGACAGTTTTCAGAATAAAAAAAAATCTAAAATATAGATTTATATGTAAAACCTGTCTATTTATGGTGAACACAGACTCGATCCCCAACTCCCATAAGGACTGCAAGATCCCAGGTACTTTCAAGTGCACCACAAGTAATGTAGTAAGCTTAATTATAAATACCAAATGTCCTAAGTTATTGTCCTGTCTCCCATTCTTGTCCAACTGAATTGTCATCGCCACACAATACAAGAAAAAAAAAGAGAATAAATCTCACTGTGGCCAAACATTTTTAAGCCCTGATCACAGCATCATGGTCATGATATTGCAGGTATTGAAAGGTAACTTCACATCCCAGAGAGGCAGAAGAGTCTGGGAAAACGAACTTATGATAACCGTTGACATATTCAAAGCAGTAATGAATGTGTTGCATGGATTTATGTATTTTTACATCAATTAAGGAATGTGCTCCTCAGACTTTTAAGGGGCATCACAATCCCCAGACCAGATCTCAGAAAACAATAAAATTTTCACTCCTTGTCAATGAATGCCTCCAAGATTTATTGCCACAACTGTTTTCTCCCCTTCCTACATTGATAGTTCTGCTTCACATGACCTGCATTATGCCTGTGTCTTGTGTACAGATATGTGAGACTCTACAGATTTTCTGTCATATTGAGCCTGATGAAGACTTGAGTAGTCTCAAAAGCTTGCCATAATTTCAATTAGCCATTTAAAGGGTAAAAAGCACTGAGGACGCACACATTTTAATATTTTTCTATATACTGGCTAATATGGTACAAAAATATATTTTTCCTGTATCAGTTTAGGTTATTACTTATAGTTTAACTGGGTGTTACTTGATATTTTTCTGGGGGCGTGTATTTCTTGCCCTGCATGTGGTTGACCAATCATAAGCAGGCAAGAACACACAGGGGAGAAAAGAACATGCCTTCCTCTCCCAACTTATCGGCAGCCACTGTGTAAACCCTGAGCAGAGGGTGAGATCTTACAGCGTTTTTAATGATACATAACTCAGCTAAGCTGTATCTTTACAACATCTGCAGAGTTATGTACTGTATCATTACAAACACTTCCAGATTTTATCTTATAGCAGTCAGTGTGGATGAGTGCAAGAGCTGACAGCATGGTGATGAGATCTGGAATTATTTTAAATGATCATTACAAAAAGTTCCAGATCTCATCTCAGTGCTGTCAGCTCTGACCCTCCCCCAAACTGATTGCTATGGGATCTGAAGTTTTTGTAATGATACACAACTCAGCTGTGCTGCATCTCTACACAGTAGCTGCAAACATCAGTGAGGTGAGAAGGCCCTATTCCCCCTTCCCACATGACACTCCTTGCATGAGGTTAACTAATTGTAAGCAGGCAAAGAAGTACATGCACCAAGAGAAACCTCTGGAAACACCAAATTGAATTATAACCTAAACTTTACAAACTAATACAAGAGAAGACATTTAAAAATACACTTAAGGATAGGTAATTACTTATTGTCACTGGACAGCCCCTTTAAGGGCACAACCACATCACACCATCCATTTTCACAGTAAATAAGATCATTTGAAATACATAATATTACTTGAGCCACAAACTATTTTTTTTATCCAGTGGTACTGGGTGGCATTATGGTGGTTCTATGGTTAACCCCAAGTTTTGCATCTCAGGGGCTTTAAATTACCCAGATGATTTGTAGGTTTGTCCCATGTAGGTGTTAGTTTTGTCTGGGCCACAAATTTTCCTTTCCCATTCCAACAGATGGCAGCTCTGTCTTGGATTATTCTCCCGTAACCATGTATGCAATGTATCCTAATTAGGATAGGCTATAGTGAAATACCTGTTATTACTGTTAATACTGAATCATCTTGTCCAGCTTCATTCAGTGCAGAAGCAACTTCTTTGTACATCTGCAATTAGAGACAGTTTATGGTTTCTGGCCTTTGTACAATGTTCAGAATTTCTGAAAAGATTGACCTGATATTTTCTAATCTACCTTGCTTTTGTTATTGTTGACAATTGAAAAAAAAAACAAATCAGGTGTTTTTTTTCTTCTGGATATTAGATTGCTTTCTAAAGTCTGATAAAATATAACCCCATATACAAGACATCTGTGATAGTTTATTCTGTAGATGGTGCTAGTGCCAATGTTAAGAAAGGAGTATTGAAGAGGATTAATGGGGAGTTTTTACATCCCAACTTATTTGTTGTGTGCATTAACTTGAACCTTTAAAATGTAATTTTGATGCTCCAGCAAAAGGTATTGTAGCCCTAATTCATCCTACCGGTCCCATACCGCAATGTACATCTACGACTGCAGTGCAGATATGACGTGCGGCTTGGGCAGGAGCTGCGCCTGGACCACCTGCAGCAAGTAGGAGCTGTAATGCTTGGGATCAGAGTAGCCATTTAAACCTTCAACCTACACTAGATGACACCCAAGCTTCTTTTCTACACAATGACGGGCATAATTGCAGCATGCAGATAGGTTGTCTTGGCAGCTTTTGTCCTAAAAGTGATCCCCAAGTCTGCTTCATTGAAAGCTACCAATATCTTATTTTTCTTTCCAACATATTCTTATGAAGACTGCAGCTTTCCAAATATGAGATATTGTTGACATTATGAGATTACTACAATTATATAATCAGAGACAGACCGTGATCATGCTGAATATTTATTGTAGGCTTTGATTATCATTTCAATAATTTATATATCATTGATAAAACTAATACACTAAATTATAGGTGTTATTCATAAAAGAATTAATACAGGGAGTTAGAGGCATCTGTGTTAGGTTGTCTTGGTTACTAAAGACACAGAAAAAAAAAACTGGGCAGAACTAGTTTGAAGGAATTCAGCAGATTCCATAATAATTTATGACTTTGTTATTCACAACTTACATATGTTTTCCTTAGGTAATGTACTTAATAGTGATGAGCGAGTATACTCGTTGCTCGGGTTTTCCCCAAGCAGCTCGGGTGGTTTCCGAGTATTTGGAAATGCTCGGAGATTTAGTATCTGTTGCCGCAGTTGCAATATGGCTGCTGGACAGCTTGAAGGATTGCCTGCTTGTTAAGGAATCCCCACATGTATTCAGGCTGTCAAATAGCCACAAATCATGCAGCTACAGCAACAGAAACTGAATCTCCCAGCACTTCCAAATACTCGGAGATCACCCGAGCTGCTCGGGGAAAACCCGAGCAACAAGTATACTAGCTCATCACTAGTACTTAACCATTCCCCTTTCTTCTGTAGGTGTAATAAAGATCTGAGGGCAGACATTGGCTGTATGTGTTCTTGCCTCCGATTCATCATTTTTAATTGGATCAACCATGGTAGATATGGAGATACGTAGTTTGCATTTCACAGCACATTATCTCTTACAGGAAAAAAAGTGGTTACTGCGACAACAGTAATGTATAACCTATTAGTATATTCACTATTAGGAACATGGATAATAGCCAGAAAAACATCATTTTACCTCAAAACTAAAAGCATTTTTTTTCTCTGCCCGATTCAGTACTATTTTAGTGATGTTGTCTAGGTGGATGACGTCAATGTTTTCATATTTTGAATGACTGCATGTCCTCAATTGTATAGCAGGCTCAGAAAACACTGTACGGACATTCTGATTTCCCTAAAAGTCAAGACAAACAAAAATGAGATGTTGTTAGTAGTGTTGAGCGATACTGCTCGATATCTAAAAATATCGTATCGGAATGGTATCGCCGATATCACTAAATATCGTCGATATCCGATTCCGATACCGGAAGTCCATGTAAGTCTATGGGAACAAAATATCGCAACTAGTGTTGAGCGATACGATACTGCAAATATCGGATATCGGCCGATATTAGCTGTATCGGGCTTTCGATTCCGAGTACCGTTATTTTCGTCATATCGGATACCGGAATCGGATTTGTCACTGTCACTGTGAGTGTCCGTCGGTCGGGTCTGTCAGGAGTCAGCGGCACTTACCTGGCAGAAGATCTCCGGCGGTCACGTCCTGGACTGCTTGATGGCCGCCATTATCTTCTCCCTGGCGGTCACATGCAGTTTTTCGCGATAACTGCAGTGACTGCAGGGTAATCCCGGCCGTAAACCAGTCCGATGACGTCACCGCCGGGGAAGCAGGTAATCAGCTGTGCTGCGCCGGGATGACAGGCTCTGCCTGTCATTCTGATGTAGCAGAGCTGGATCGTCGTGGGACACTCGTTACTATGGACTGCGTTGGACAGGTGGTATACTGCTGTTTTTTTTTTTCATTTTTTTACAGGAGATCGATGGCGTCGCAGGATGAGACTGTAATAAAAGTAATGAAAACTGTGTTGTGTTTTTTATTAAATTAAAAAAAATTTTTTTGAACATTCACCCGTCCGGGTACATCAGCAATTTAACTATTTACATACAGGGACCCTGTCCGGGTTATTTATAATTCTTTGGCAGGGGTGTTCCAGGTACCACCTGGTACTCTTCTGATGCTTGCCAAACATCCGAGACACCAAGGACCACCAGGACCTGATGACGTCGTGTGGCCTGTACAGTCAAGTCGTGACCCGCTATCTGTGTCTGTGTGGCCACCTCTTTCATCTCCCTCCGAGTCTGGAGCCCTATGTCCCGGACTGAACGAACCCCAGGGGGCCTAACAGGCGCCGGGTACGGGCCAGCTATAGTTATCATGTCCATAGCTGGGGCTGCTGAGGAGACCACTGAGGGAGGCTGGGGAGATTTACGGCATGGGGTGGGCACTTGTGCAGAGGCCTGGATGTGGGAGGCTGAAGGCTCCGAGGGTCTCACAGGTTCCTGACACTCTGGGGAGTAGGGGTCGCACCTGGTAACATTTAGGGCGTACCATCCATTGTAACCCCAGTGTCGGGTGTAAGTCACCAAGTCTCCTGGCAACAGGTCCCTCCCCGGGTGTCCTTCTGGGAGGTGAGTCTCCACGTCCCGCCGGGTCACAAACACTTCTAAATAAAGTCCAGGCTCCTGGATGAAGCCCCAACCACCTTTCAATTTAAAGCTCCGTACTGCACCCTTACGCCGCGGCTCCCACAGGGTTCCTTTATGTTTTCTCATCCGGTCCTTATCTGCCCGGTCCTTCTCCATGTTACGTTGCCGAAGCTTTTGGGTTTCTCGCTGCTCCCTTTGTCGCTCTGCTTCCCGCTCCCAACGTCTCCACTCTTCCTCCTGACGCCGGTTGTAATTCTCCTCCACCAGCATCTCCATGTCTCCACCATCAAACTGCAGCTTACGATGTCCGGTTTGCGGCAGCTCTCCTGGCGCCCGACAGTCCTGGCGGCGCTCACCTGCGGAGGAAGCAGCCGGCTCTGAAACAGATGACAGTCGGGGCTCCGGTACAGACAAGTAGACCTCTGGTGCCTGCGCGGCCTCCTCCATGAGGACGGGTGTCGCTTCTTCTGTCTCAGCGACGGGGGCAGACAGCGGGATCTGGGGTGCTGCCGGTGCAGAGTTTTTTGCAGGAACGGGTGCCTCCACTGCGACAACGTCAACCGGATCACATTGCAAGGGCTGGGATGCCCGCACGGACTCCTCTACTAGAACGGGTGCCTCACCTTCCGGTACAGACACTTCAGGTAAGAGGGATTGGCGCCGCTCCAAGTTTAGTTTTAGGGCACGCCAGCTGGCTTCCATCCTGGCGACCTCCTCCCGGTGCCGGGCCAGGCCTCTTAGGGTATCCTCCGCTTCTTGCAGCGTAGGAGGGTTTCCAGGCCGGGTGCCCAACGGTGGTTCCGTGGCGATCGGGTCGCTTCCGTGGGGGGAGAGCTCTGACTGCTCCATCCCTTCACACTTCTGCTCGTGTCCATTAGCCATCTCTGCCAAGTCACATGTGTCATTAGCATCTGGAGAGGGCCCCTCTTTTGTAGTGAGGCGGGACCTGCGTGTTAGTTTCCGCACACTGAGGAGGATGAGGAGGCGGAACTGAAGAGCTGTGGGGCACGATCTTACATTGCAGTACCATTTAGAGTGGTCGGCCATCGTTTTCGCGCCACTGAGTGAGTGTACACCCACGAAGAGCACCCCCTTCTTCTTCACCAGTGCCTCGTCGTGACGCAGATATGGCGGAAAAATGGCAAATACATTCTCTGATGATTTTAGCAATTCTCAAGCACAAAACCAGTTCAATTCAGGCACACAGGACTCGCTTATAGCGAGCTACAGAATCCTGTTCGTGACGCCCAAGTTGAGTCGCACAGAGCCAGAGGTTTTGGGGGTACTCGGCACCGAGCCCGTCGACTTCTATGGGGTATGTCACGGCTTTACCCGGCAATTGAATCAGAGTCTATTTTACTATGTAGAAGTGTATAAACTATAAATATATGTATATATATATGTCACAATGACATGTATATATATATATATATATATATGTATTCTATGTGTGTATATTTTGTGTTTACAACGAAAGAAAGGGTTTTTTTTGTTGCGATATTTTGTTCCCATAGACTTACATGGGACTTCCGGTATCGGAATCGGATATCGACGATATTTAGTGATATCGGCGATACCATTCCGATACGATATTTTTAGATATCGAGCAGTATCGCTCAACACTAATCGCAACAACAAAAAAACCTTTCTTTCGTTGTAAACACAAAATATACACACATAGAATACATATATATATATATATATATACACACACATGTCATTGTGACATATATATATATATACATATATTTATAGTTTATACACTTCTACATAGTAAAATAGACTCTGATTCAATTGCCCGGTAAAGCCGTGACATACCCCATAGAAGTCGACGGGCTCGGTGCCGAGTACCCCCAAAACCTCTGGCTCTGTGCGACTCAACTTGGGCGTCACGAACAGGATTCTTTAGCTCGCTATAAGCGAGTCCTGTGTGCCTGAATTGAACTGGTTTTGTGCTTGAGAATAGCTAAAATCATCAGAGAATGTATTTGCCATTTTTCCGCCATATCTGCGTCACGACGAGGCACTGGTGAAGAAGAAGGGGGTGCTCTTCGTGGGTGTACACTCACTCAGTGGCGCGAAAACGATGGCCGACCACTCTAAATGGTACTGCAATGTAAGATCGTGCCCCACAGCTCTTCAGTTCCGCCTCCTCATCCTCCTCAGTGTGCGGAAACTAACACGAAGGTCCCGCCTCACTACAAAAGAGGGGCCCTCTCCAGATGCTAATGACACATGTGACTTGGCAGAGATGGCTAATAGACACGAGCAGAAGTGTGAAGGGATGGAGCAGTCAGAGCTCTCCCCCCACGGAAGCGACCCGATCGCCACGGAACCACCGTTGGGCACCCGGCCTGGAAACCCTCCTACGCTGCAAGAAGCGGAGGATACCCTAAGAGGCCTGGCCCGGCACCGGGAGGAGGTCGCCAGGATGGAAGCTAGCTGGCGTGCCCTAAAACTAAACTTGGAGCGGCGCCAATCCCTCTTACCTGAAGTGTCTGTACCGGAAGGTGAGGCACCCGTTCTAGTAGAGGAGTCCGTGCGGGCATCCCAGCCCTTGCAATGTGATCCGGTTGACGTTGTCGCAGTGGAGGCACCTGTTCCTGCAAAAAACTCTGCACCGGCAGCACCCCAGATCCCGCTGTCTGCCCCCGTCGCTGAGACAGAAGAAGCGACACCCGTCCTCATGGAGGAGGCCGCGCAGGCACCAGAGGTCTACTTGTCTGTACCGTAGCCCCGACTGTCATCTGTTCCAGAGCCGGCTGCTTCCTCCGCAGGTGAGCGCCGCCAGGACTGTCGGGCGCCAGGAGAGCTGCCGCAAACCGAACATCGTAAGCTGCAGTTTGATGGTGGAGACATGGAGATGCTGGTGGAGGAGAATTACAACCGGCGTCAGGAGGAAGAGTGGAGACGTTGGGAGCGGGAAGCAGAGCGACAAAGGGAGCAGCGAGAATCCCAAAAGCTTCGGCAACGTAACATGGAGAAGGACCGGGCAGATAAGGACCGGATGAGAAAACATAAAGGAACCCTGTGGGAGCCGCGGCGTAAGGGTGCAGTACGGAGCTTTAAATTGAAAGGTGGTTGGGGCTTCATCCAGGAGCCTGGACTTTATTTAGAAGTGTTTGTGACCCGGCGGGACGTGGAGACTCACCTCCCAGAAGGACACCCGGGGAGGGACCTGTTGCCAGGAGACTTGGTGACTTACACCCGACACTGGGGTTACAATGGATGGTACGCCCTAAATGTTACCAGGTGCGACCCCTACTCCCCAGAGTGTCAGGAACCTGTGAGACCCTCGGAGCCTTCAGCCTCCCACATCCAGGCCTCTGCACAAGTGCCCACCCCACGCCGTAAATCTCCCCAGCCTCCCTCAGTGGTCTCCTCAGCAGCCCCAGCTATGGACATGATAACTATAGCTGGCCCGTACCCGGCGCCTGTTAGGCCCCCTGGGGTTCGTTCAGTCCGGGACATAGGGCTCCAGACCCGGAGGGAGATGAAAGAGGTGGCCACACAGACACAGATAGCGGGTCACGACTTGACTGTACAGGCCACACGACGTCATCAGGTCCTGGTGGTCCTTGGTGTCTCGGATGTTTGGCAAGCATCAGAAGAGTACCAGGTGGTACCTGGAACACCCCTGCCAAAGAATTATAAATAACCCGGACAGGGTCCCTGTATGTAAATAGTTAAATTGCTGATGTACCCGGACGGGTGAATGTTCAAAAAAAATTTTTTTAATTTAATAAAAAACACAACACAGTTTTCATTACTTTTATTACAGTCTCATCCTGCGACGCCATCGATCTCCTGTAAAAAAATGAAAAAAAAAAACAGCAGTATACCACCTGTCCAACGCAGTCCATAGTAACGAGTGTCCCACGACGATCCAGCTCTGCTACATCAGAATGACAGGCAGAGCCTGTCATCCCGGCGCAGCACAGCTGATTACTTGCTTCCCCGGCGGTGACGTCATCGGACTGGTTTACGGCCGGGATTACCCTGCAGTCACTGCAGTTATCGCGAAAAAACTGCATGTGACCGCCAGGGAGAAGATAATGGCGGCCATCAAGCAGTCCAGGACGTGACCGCCGGAGATCTTCTGCCAGGTAAGTGCCGCTGACTCCTGACAGACCCGACCGACGGACACTCACAGTGACAGTGACAAATCCGATTCCGGTATCCGATATGACGAAAATATCGGTACTCGGAATCGAAAGCCCGATACAGCTAATATCGGCCGATACCCGATATTTGCAGTATCGTATCGCTCAACACTAGTTGTTAGACAACCGTACCACTATGAACTAACCAGAAAGAAAGGCAGCGGTTTTGTGTGAAACACATGGCATGCTAAACCCAAAACTGGCAAATCATTGTGGCCACTACTAATAATTCATTTGTAAAAGAAAAAACTAATTGAATTCTAGGATTTGAAGGAGTCAAAGGCTTCATTATTACTGAGAAGAAATTATTGATCATATTCTGAGTATTTTTAAAACAGGGAAAACAACAGTACAGTCCCTGACAGAAGTTAGGTCGCTTATCCATGTTATGTTAATCAAAGCTTATAACCTGACGTTAAATTCATCCATTGGTTTTATAAATTACTCTTTTGAAAGCTGAAACCCTCCCAAATTTGGTTTAGGTTAAGAAAATAAATTGGCATCAATGC
The DNA here is from genome assembly GCA_033576555.1 of Oophaga sylvatica. Lineage (NCBI taxonomy): Eukaryota > Metazoa > Chordata > Amphibia > Anura > Dendrobatidae > Oophaga > Oophaga sylvatica. The sequence continues at coordinate 249,452,248 of JARQOD010000006.1, forward strand.
TGAAATATTGATCATTTAATGAACACAGAATGGTCAGGTTTTGGCAAGACAAAAGTTTTGTCACCTGGTCATACCCCCATTACTACCCCTTCCTACAGCTCCCTATCTAATAAGAACTACCGCAATCTTTCCAACGTAAAACCCGTGCCATTGACACCCACCCCCCTGCTCCCTCTCTCTGGAGCACTCTGGAATGCCCGCTCCATCTTCAATAAGCTTCATGTGATCCATGACCTCTTTCTCTCTCGCAATCTTGCCTTCCTCGGCCTCACAGAAACATGGCTGACACCCTCTGACACCGCCTCCCCTGTTGCGCTGTGTTACGGTGGCCTCCACTTCACCCACACTCCTCGCCCTGGCAACAGACACGGTGGAGGAGTGGGTGTTCTCCTTTCTTCTAACTGCACCTTTAACCCAATCCTACCTTTTTCCTCCCTAATCCTCCCCTCTTTTGAAGTCCACTCTGTCCACATCTACTCTTCCTCCAACCTCCAAGTGGCCATCATATACCGACCTCCGGGCCCAACCACTGCCTTCATTGACCAATTCTGTACCTGGCTTCTTCACTTTCGTTCCACTGACATCCCCACTATCATCATGGGTGACTTCAACATCCCCACTGATACCCTTCAGTCAGCAGCCTCCAAACTCCTGTCCCTTACTTCATCCTTTGGACTTACTCAGTGGTCCTCCGCATCCACTCACACAGACGGACATACATTAGACCTGGTCTTCACCCGCCTCTGCTCTCTATCTAACTTCACCACCTCCCTTCTCCCTCTATCCGACCACCATCTACTCACTTTCTCATCCCTGTCCTCTCCAGTCACCCATGTCCAGCAACATGTGCACCCCCGCAGAAACCTTGCACACCTAGACACCCACACGCTCTCTGACTCTATTCTATCACTGGCATCCATATCCTCACTCCATGACACAGACAGTGCCACTGCTTTCTATAATGCCACTCTCGCATCAGCTATTGACATGGTCCCCCCCCCCTCTCGTTCATGGCAGAGTGTGACGTATCGAACAGACAACCCTGGCACAATAACACCACTAAAAAGCTCCGGTAAGTGTCCAGGATTGCAGAGTAGCGTTGGAAGAAAACAAATTCGCAAGACGACTTCACTGCATTCAAACAGGCAACATTCGCTTTCAAATCTGCCCTAACCTCTGCTAAACAGGCCTATTTCACAACCCTCATATCTTCCCTATCCTACAACCCCAAACAATTATTCAAAACTGTTAACTCCCTCCTCCACCCACCACTGCCCCCTCCTACCTCTCTCATCTCTGCTGAGGACTTTGGCACACACTTCAAAAATAAGATCGACCAAACAAGGCAAGTCTTCATTGTTCAACCACCAAAACCCCTTTGTATACCAGACCAATGCCCTAACCCCATAACCTCCCTCTCCAACACCACTCAAGGGGAGCTTAATTGTCTCCTAAATCACAACCTGTGCACTCGACCCCATCCCATCTCCTCCCCAACCTCACCACTACTATGATCCCATCCCTAACTCACCTCTTCAGCCTATCACTAACTTCCGGTACCTTCCCTTCTGCTTTCAAACATGCCACAATCACGCCTATCCTTAAAAAGCCAACCCTCGACCCAACCGCTATGTCCAGCTATTGCCCAATATCGCTGCTCCCATTCACTTCCAAACTCCTGGAGCTGCACGTCCATGCTGAAGTTTCCTCCCACTTCTCATCTAACTTGCTCTTTGACAATCTACAATCTGGTTTCAGCCCCCATCACTCCACTGAGACAACACTGATCAAAATTACTAACGACCTACTTATAGCCAAAGCGAACGGACAATACTTTATACTCCTGCTTCTAGACCTGTCCTCTGCTTTTGACACAGTTGACCACTGCCTTCTACTACAGATCCTCTCATCCTTTGGCATCAAGGACCTCACCCTATCCTGGATCTCCTCATACCTTTCCAACCGCACATTCAGTGTCTCCACACTCCCACACTACCTCCTCGTCCCATCCTCTCTCTGTTGGAATCCCCCAAGGCTCTATTCTAGGACACCTACTCTTCTCAATCTATACTCTTGGCCTGGGGCAACTCATAAAGTCCCATGGATTCCAGTACCACTTTTATGCTGATGACACTCAGATCTACCTCTCTAGCCCAGACGTCACGTCTCTGCTGTCCAGAATCACCGAGTGTCTATCAGCCATATCCTCCTTCTCCTCTCACTTCCTCAAACTCAACGTGGACAGATCTGAACTCATAATCTTTTCCCCATCTCACAGATCTTCCTTACCTGACCTATCTATCACAATTAACGACATCACGTTTTCCCCGTACCAGAAGTCCACTGCCTCTGAGTAACCCTTGACTCTGCCCTATCCTTCAAACTGCACATCCAAGATCTTTCTTCCACCTGTCGCCTCCAGCTCAAAAATATTTCCAGAATCCGTCCTTTCCTCAACCCTCAATCTACTAAAATGATTGTGCATGCCCTCATAATCTCCCGCCTCGACTACTGCAGCATCCTTTTCTGTGGCCTCCGTGCTAACACCCTCGCACCTCTCCAGTTCATCCTTAACTCTGCTGCCCAACTAATTCATCTCTCTCCTCGCTACTCCTCTGCTTCTCCACTCTGCAGATCTCTTCACTGGCTCCCATTCCCTCAGCGTATCCAGTTCAAATTACTAATTGTTGTGAATGTTTTAGAAATGAATTCTGAGCAGAAGCTCCCTCTGGTGGTTACAAACAGTACTGAACCATTCAATGAGGATTGGCAATCGGGAATCACGGACTGGCTGGATATAAGGGAGGTTCCCTCCCATCATGGTTGCCTGTGATCAATTGTTCTTGTCTCAACGTTGTTTCCTGGTTCACTTGGAAGCTTGCTGAGTCTTGCCTCTTCTCCTGCTCTCAGATAAGATATTTTCTGTTTTTTGTTTTTGTGCTTGCCATTTGCATATTTCTCTGCATTTCTGTGAGGTTGGCCAGGTTCCCCTCCCCGGGGGGCTTGGGCTCCTCTCTGTTCTTCTGGAGCCACTGTTGTTTGTTCATTTGCCTTTTCCAGTTTTTTCAGTGGCTGCGGCTTAGTTTTGTTACACCAGAGAACTAATTTAGGTGGTAGAGGTCGTGTGATCTCAGGTGTTTTTGCAATTAGTAGCGTTGGCTTTTTTTTAGGTTTTTTTTGGATTGCAGTAAGTATCCTTCCTATCCTTTTCTGTCTAGGCAGATTGGGCCCCAACGTTTGCTCATACTATTTTCTGTCTGTATTTCCTCTTGTCTAACCGCCATTACATGTTTGGGGGCTTGCTATGTTCTTTGGGGATCTGCTCGGGGGCAGATAGCTTTCCTCTTTCTATCTTTAGGTGTAGTTAACCTCTCAGGCTGTGACGAGGCGTCTAGGACCAACGTAGGAACGCTCCACGGCTGCCTTTAGTTGTGGTGGTTAGTCAGGGTTCTGCAATCCAGTAGATTCCAACCTCTCTGGTGTATTGCCGTTTTTGCCTGCTCTCCTCAGCTACCAAAACATAACACTAATACTGACTTAAAAGGCCATCTATAACCTGTCTCCTCCATATGTCTCTGAACTAATCTCCTGATACCTTCTCTCACGTAATCTCTGGTCTTCCCAAGACCTCCTTCTCTCCTCCACACTTATTCGCTCCTCACCCAACCGCCTCCAAGACTTCTCCTGAATATCCCCCATCCTCTGGAATTCTTTGCCCCAACACATCCAACTATCAACCACATTCGGATCCTTCAGACGGAACCTGAAAAGCTCAGGAAAGCTTACAGCCTGTAATGACCCTGCTGCCTCCTCACCACTACCGGAGATATTGCCTCAACCAACACTGGAACTGCTGCAATCCACCAACCTGCTGTCTCCTTATCCACCATCCTGTAGAATTTAAGCCCGAAAGGGCAGGGTCCTCTCCTCTCTGTATCAGTTTGTCATTGTTAGTTTACTGTAAGTGATATCTGTAATTTGTATGTAACCCCTTCTTATGTACAGCACCATGGAATCAATGGTGCTATATAAATAAATAATAATAATAATCCTGATCTATTACATGTAAAGCACCATGGAATCAATGGTGCTATGTAAATAAATAATAATCCTAATCTATTAAGCTTATCATATATTGTTCCTGTGTGTTCCTGAATAAAGAAGCTCTGTTGTCACACACTTGGAGAGTATCCTGAATAATCCGCTGCCAACAGGTTATGAGCCCAGAGTGACATAGAACCCCAGAGTGACACAGCAACAGAAGCCCAAAGCAAAAGCAGCACAGAGCAACAGAGAAGATGTCCACTAGCAGCAATCCTGTCAAGTTCTCAGTGCCAATGCTCACTAACCAGAACTACCAGTCCTGGAAATTCAAGGTGAAGATGCTGTTCATAAGAGAAGGTACGTGGAAATATACTCAGGAACAAGTGCCTCATCCATTACCAAATGATTGGCTAGAGAAGGATTAGATAGAACAAAGCACGATCTCCCTCAGTGTAGATGATAATCACATTGTGCATATATGCAAGTGTGCAGCTGCAAAGGATATGTGGGATGAGTTACAGAAAGTGCATGAAAGATCAAATCTCAGCAATAAGCTTTATCTCATGAGAAAGCTGTATCAGTTAAGCTAAATGATGGACAGAGTATGCAGGAGTATATAAGAAACACCCTAGAGATTGTGGAGTGTCTCAGGGGTATTGGAGAAGAAATTAAAGATTTTCATGTTGCTGCACTTCTATTGAGTGGTCTTCCATAAAGTTATGACACACTCGTAACTGTACTAGATGCACGGCCAGATGATGAGCTAATGCCAGAGTATGTTAAAGGCAAACTTGTGGATGAATTCAAGAGAAAAACGCAGCATGTAAGCAGCAGTAATGAACCCAGAGCAGAATCAGCAGACTGCAGAATTTGGAAAGCAAGAATGAGTCAGCTTAAAAAGCAGAACAGTCATCAAATGGTTAAAACAGCTATAAATGAAGATTCTGCATGTATTGAAGCTACATTTAATGCCAGCTCAGGCCCATCTGCAAAGTATACAGTATATGGAGTATAGATTCTGGTGCAAGAAGTCATATGAAAAATAAGGATTTCTTCACTGACCTTAATGAAAGCAAGTCAAAAAAGGTCATCTTAGCTAATGGACACTATATGACTTCAGAAGGTGTAGGAGACTGCTACCTTCACTGTCCAGTTTCCTCAGCACAAAGCAGCAATATCCCAGTAAAGGATGTTCTCTATGTTTCCAGCCTTAAACACAATCTTCTGTCAGTAAAGAAGCTCACTCAAAAAGGGGAATGTAGTTACTTTTAAAGATAACAGCTGTATCATCTCAAAGAAGGGTCACATTATTGCAGAAGCAAAAATCCAAGATGAACTTTATCAGCTAAAATGCAGTGTGCAGTGCTAGACAAGATCTGCATAAGAATTGTATCCATGTATGGCACAGACGTCTTGGGCACAGAGACCCAGAAGCAGTAAGGAAGCTAGCTCAACTTGCAAATGGTATTGAAATCTGTAGTCAAATGATGAAGTGCACTAGCTGTCTTAAAGGGAAAATGTCCAGAAAATCCTTAAGTATAAGCACCACTTGATCTGCACAGCCTCTGGATCTGATACATACAGATGTATGTGGTCGAATGAGTGTTCAAACTCCTAGCAAGAACAGATATTTTCACATTTATTGATGACTACTCCAGATATACAGTCGCCTACCTGCTTCACAGTAAGGATGAAGTTCCACAGAAACTTGAAGAATATCTTGTTGTAGTGTTTCACAAATTTGGAAGAATGCCAAAAGCCCTGCGTGCAGATAATGGAACTGAATATACAAGTGGTAAGGTGCAAACCATTTTGAAAAAGGATGGAATCGTGTTCCAGACTACCATTCCATACAACCCAGAACAAAATGGCATTGCAGAGAGAAAGAACCATACTCTCTGTGAAAATGGAAGAAGTATGTTGTTTGATGCGAATCTACCTACAATGTATTGGGGAAAAGCCATCATGACAGCTTGCTATCTTCAAAACAGAGTGCCAGGTAAAGCCACAAATAAAACTCCATTTGAGCTGAACTGCGAGAAGCCTAACCTGAAGCACCTCAGGATATTTGGAAGCAAAACGTTTGTGTATGGTCCCAAAGAAAAATGTTCCAAGTGGGAATCACATGCAAGGCAAGGAGTCCTGGTGGGCTATAGCAAAACTCAAAAGGGATACAGAATCCTGCACCCAGAGACCAACACAGTAACAATCAGCAGAGATGTAGTGATTGTTGAAAACTCTGTATTGCTCATATTCCATGAAGTTACCCCAGTTATTCAACCTAAGAAGCAGAACAAGAATCTCAATCACCAAACCCAGACACCAAAAAGGAAAACACTGAAGTGTGGATAAGCTCTGAAGCCATCAAGGAAGACACAGAAGAACCAAGTCAACCTCCAGTCAGGAGATCAGAAAGGCTAAACAAAGGTATCCCAGCAAGACGCCTTTCTTATATGGTCAGAACACTTCCCGAACCAGAGCCACAGTCATGGCAAGAGATGCAAAAACTGCCTGTCCATGAGAAGCAGAAGTGGATAAATGCTGCTAATGAAGAGATGGAGTCCCTTCACCAACTCCAGACATGGGAGCTTACTGAGCTTACTGCAGGACCACGCCAGACCCCTCATGTACTGATTTCCTTGGCGCCACCACTTGAACTCAGGACTCTGCAGTCAGGACGTGGTCAGACTGATAAGTTCACCTTTCATGAACGTTCTCTAAACCCGCTACCGTTGTTTATCTCACTCTACACTTCTTTTGTATTTACATTAACTGGTCTAACCCTGTTTACACCATCCCCTCCCAGTGTGGAGTATTCTCCTGTTAAAGTAAATCCACGGTTAACCCTTGCTCTACCTCCTGTCTGTTTCCGCATCCCTCCACCTGCTCACAAACTCTTAGTTTACTGGGGCAGCAGTTGTGACTGAATCAATGTTTTCTCTGCAGCAGATCTAGCAAAGCTCAGAACACTGAGCTGCCTGCAATCCCACTTCACCACTGACTTGCAATATACTACGTACACAAAGAGCTGCCAATCAGTGATGTCAGCCCCAATTGGCAGGTTGAATTACACAGCACTATAGGCAGCTTGTCCTGTAGTGATAATCTCCCGCTGATAAAACACTGATTGTATTGAAACAGCCACCCAGAGCCCAGTAAGTGACAAACCACTGGAATCAGGGTCTCTGCTTCAACATTATGCTGCTCTCAGATCACATAGCAAAAACCTAATGACAGATTAAATAATTTGCAACTGGCTCTTTGGAGAACAATTATCTTACCTTTAAAACTTTGTCTTCGGACTCCTTCTTTGATTGCTTGAATTCTGTCATCTTAGCGCGAGGTGTTCAATGCTGGCTTTACTTCCCTGAGCTCAGAGAAATCAGATATTAACAAATGTTGTGGCCAAAGCTCAGATTTAATCAACGCTGATCATAGGTCAAGGTTTACAAGGATTGTACATGTGATAAACAATTTAATAAGAACATTCTCTCATAAACAATGCCAGAATCTGGATGTAGACATTGCTAGTTATAGCTCCATGTCAGCAAAGGCAAATTCAGCTGTGGATTAGTTACTAAAGAAATCATTGCAAATTAACAAATCATGGCTTTGAGTACAGCTGCTGATCGCAAACAATAATTCATTCAAACCCTATTAACCCCTTAGTGACAGAGCCATTTTGCAGCTTAATGACCGGGCCAATTTTTACAATTCTGACCACTGTCACTTTATGAGGTTATAACTCTGGAACGCTTTAACGAATCCCGCTGATTCTGAGACTGTTTTTTCGTGACATATTGTACTTCACGTTACTGGTAAAATTTCTTTGATATGACTTGTGTTTATTTATGAAAAAAACGGAAATATGGCGAAAATTTTGAAAATTTAACAATTTTCAAACTTTAAATTTTTATGCCCTTAAATCAGAGAGATATGTCACACAAATTTCTTAATAAATAACATTGCCCACATGTCTACTTTACATCAGCACAATTTTGGGACCAAAATTTTTTTTTTTTTACAAAGTTATAAGGGTTAAAAGTTGACCAGCGATTTCTCATTTTTACAACACCATTTTTTTTTTAGGGACCACATCACATTTGAAGTCACTTTGAGGGGTCTATATGATAGAGAATACCCAAAAGTGACACCATTCTAAAAACTGCACCCCTCAAGGTGCTCAAAACCACATTCAAAAAGTTTATTAACCCTTTACGTGCTTCACAGGAACTGAAGCAATGTGGAAGGAAAAAATTAACATTTAACTTTTTTTGCAAAAACTTTACTTCGGAACCTATTTTTTTTATTTTCACAAGTGTTAAAAGAAAAAATGAACCACAAAATTTGTTGTGCAATTTCTCCTGAATAAGCTGATACCCCATATGTGGGGGTAAACCACTTTTTGGGCGCACGGCAGAGGTCGCAAGGGAAGGAGCGACATTTGACTTTTTCAACGCAGAATTGGCTGGACGCCATGTCGCGTTTGTAGAGGCCCTGATGTGTCTAAACAGTGGAAACCCATCACAAGTGACCCCATTTTGGAAACTAGACCCCCTAAGGAACTTATCTAGATGTGTGGTGAGCACTTTGAACCTCCAAGTGCTTCACAGAAGTTAATAACATAGAACAGTGAAAATAAAAAATCATATTTTTTCCACAAAAACAATCTTTTCACCCCAATTTTTATTTTTCCAAGGGTAACAAGACCCAAAAGTTTTTGTGCAATTTGTCCTGAGCATGCTGATACCCCATATGTGGGGGTAAACCACTGTTTGGGTGCATGGCAGAGCTTGGAAGGGAAGGAGCGCCGTTTGACTTTTTCAACTCAGAATTGGCTGGAAGCCATGTCGCGTTTGTAGAGGCCCTAATGTGTCTAAACAGTGGAAACCCCCCACAAGTGACACCATTTTGGAAACTAGAACCCCTAAGGAACTTATATAGATGTGTGGTGAGCACTTTGAACCCCCAAGTGCTTCACAGAAGTTTATAACTCCCGGGCATGAAAATAAAAAGTCATATTTTTTCCACAAACCTGATCGTTTAGTCCCCAATTTTTTATTTTTCCAAGGGTAACAGGAGAAATTAGACCACAAAAGTTGTTGTCCAATTTGTCCTGAGTACGCTGATACCCATATGTGGGGTGGGACCACTGTTTGGGCGCACGGCAGAGCTTGGAAGGGAAGGAGCGCCGTTTGACTTTTTCAAACCAAAATTGGCTGGAATTGAAATTGGACGCCATGTCGCGTTTGGAGAGCCCCTGATACGCCTAAACAGTCGAAACCCCCACAAATCACACCATTTTGGAAACTAGACCCTTAAGGAACTTATCTAGATGTGTGGTGAGCACTTTGAACCCCAAGTGCTTCACAGAAATTAATAAACGTAGAGCCGTGAAAATAAAAAATAATTTTTTTCCTCAAAAATTATTCTTTAGCCCGCTATTTTTTTATTTTCCCAAGGGTAACAGGAGAAATTGGACCCAAAAAGTTGTTGTGCAATTTTTCCTGTGTACGCTGATACCCCATATGTGGGGTGAAACCACTGTTTGGGCGCATGGGAGTGCTTGGAAGGGAAGGAGCGCCATTTTGTAATGCAGACTTTGATGGAATGTTCTGCAGGCGTCATGTTGTGTTTGCAGAGCCCTTGATGTACCTAAACAGTAGAAACCCCCTGAAAGTGACACCATTTTGGAAACTAGACCCCTTAAGGAGCTTATCTAGATGTGTGGTGAGCACTTTGAACCCCAAGTGCTTCACAGAAATTTATAAACGCAGAGCCGTGAAAATGAAAAATCATTTTTTTTCTCAAAAATGATTTTTTTAGCCAGCTATTTTTTATTTTCCCAAGGGTAACCGGAGAAATTAGAACCCCAAAATTGGTGTGCAATTTGTCCTGAGTACGCTGATACCCCATATGTAGGGGTAAACCACTGTTTGGGCGCACGGCAGGGCTCGGAAGGGAGGGAGCGCCATTTGACTTTTTGAAAGCCACGTCGTGTTTGGAGACCCCCTGATGTGTCTAAACAGTGGAAACCCCCACAAGTGATGCCATTTTGGAAACTAGACCCCTTAAGGAGCTTATCTAGATGTGTGGTGAGCACTTTGAACCCCCAAGTGCTTCACAGAAATTTATAAACGCAGAGCCGTGAAAATGAAAAATCATTTTTTTTCTCAAAAATGATTTTTTTAGCCAGCTATTTTTTATTTTCCCAAGGGTAACCGGAGAAATTAGAACCCCAAAATTGGTGTGCAATTTGTCCTGAGTATGCTGATACCCCATATGTTGGGGTAAACCACTGTTTGGGCGCACGGCAGGGCTTGGAAGGGAGGGAGCGCCATTTGACTTTTTGAAAGCCACGTCGTGTTTGGAGACCCCCTGATGTGTCTAAACAGTGGAAACCCCCACAAGTGACCCCATTTTGGAAACTAGACCCCTTAAGGAGCTTATCTAGATGTGTGGTGAGCACTTTGAACCCCCAAGTGCTTCACAGAAATTTATAAACGCAGAGCCGTGAAAATGAAAAATCATTTTTTTTCTCAAAAATGATTTTTTTAGCCAGCTATTTTTTATTTTCCCAAGGGTAACCGGAGAAATTAGAACCCCAAAATTGGTGTGCAATTTGTCCTGAGTACGCTGATACCCATATGTTGGGGTAAACCACTGTTTGGGTGCACGGCAGGGCTCGGAAGGGAGGGAGCGCCATTTGACTTTTTGAACACCACGTCGTGTTTGGAGACCCCCTGATGTGCCTAAATAGTGGAAATCCCTCAATTCTAGCTCCAACCCTAATCCCAACACACCCCTTACCCTAATCCCAACCCTAATCGTAACCTAAATCCCAACCCTAATTCCAACCCTAATTGTAACCCTAACTCTAATTGTAACCCTAACCCTAATTGTAACCCTAACCCTAATTCTAACCCTAATTATAACCCTAACCCTAAGGCTGGGTTCATTTTGCGTTTTACCAGCCCGTTCAACACATAGCGTTGACGGGCTGGTAACGGTATAGCATAACGTGATCGCGTTATGCTATACCCGCTAGCGCAGAGGAATCAGCAGATGATTCATATGCGCTAGCGGTGACGGAGCCCAGACGCTGCAGCCCGCGTCCGAGGCTCCGTCACTGAATGATGGCACGTCACAAACGCATGCCGCTTTACGGCATGCGTCGCAATGCGCCCTCAAATGGGGGTGAATGGCAGCGTTAACGGACTGTGTTACACCGCGTTATACCGCGGTGTAGCGCAGTCCGTCTAACGGACTGCCATAACGCAGTATGAACCCAGCTTAACCCTAACGCTAATTATAACCCTAACCCTAATGCTAACCCTAACCCTAATGCTAACCCTAACCCTAATTATAACCCTAACCCTAATTATAACCCTAACCCTAACAGAAAAATGAAAATAAATATAATTTCTATTTTTTATTATATGTCCCTAACTAAGGGGGTGATAAATGGGGGGGTTATGTACTGTTTTTTTTATTTTGATCACTGTGATAGTTTATCACAGTGATCAAAATGCACTTTCTGGAGAATGAATGAAACTTTTTTTGAATCTGCCGCCAAGCAGATCGGCGGGTGCACTGCGCATGCGCTCGCCATTTTTTTTTTGCAGGAAGAAGACACCGGGATCCTGGGGCCTGCGGGAGGACGGAGGACACCGGTAAGTATACGGGGGGGCGATCGGGGGACCCTCATTTTCTCCCCTCTGATGTGCGATCACATCAGAGGGGAGAGAAATCATTTTTTTTATTTTTTTTTTGCGATCGCGGCTATGCTTGCATAGCCGCGATCGCAACACCGGGATCGGTGAATACCGACCCGGATCATGTTCTCTGGGGTCTCGGCTACCCCCGGTAGCCGAGACCCCAGAGAATATTTGCCCTTCCCCCCCACCAGCACAGCGGCACATAGCGGCGGGCGCACTGAGCATGCGCCCGCCATTTTCTTAACAGCGCCGGCACCGGGGGACAACGGAGGGCCCGGGGGCCACATGGACTGGATCGGGGGCTACATGGGGGTCCTGGGGACCCTTTTTCTCTGTCCCCTGATGTCCGATGACATCAGGGGACAGAGAAATTAAATGGCACATCAGATTTTTTATTTTTTTTTGCGGTCGCCGTTATAGGGTTAATAACGGCGACCGCAACATCGGGTCGGTAAAAACCGACCCGATTCATGTTCTCTGGGGTCTCGGCTACCCCGGTAGCCGAGACCCCGGAGAAAATGCGCCTATGGGGGGCGCTATTCACTTTTTCCACAGAGCCGTTAATTAACGGCGATGTGGTTTAAGTACCCTTAATGACCGCCGTTAAAAGGCGTATCGGCGGTCGTTAAGGGGTTAAATAATTGTGACAGTCGCAGTTTCTGCAAGAGAAAAAAAAAGGAGATTAGACCTACCGGTAATTCTTTTTCCAGGTAGTCCCTCAGGACAGCACAATGGAGGATGTCCTCCTTTGACCTATAGCGGGACAGGATCACAGAGAGGTTAAAAGGCCCCACCCACCTCCACCCTCCAGTGTTTTTTCAAAGTACCACCGAAGGATGGCAGGAAATGGTCTAAACGCGCCCTTACAAACGCGTATGTAAGAAACCATTGAACAGCTTCTTCTTTATCTCTAGCCTTGGCAACTCGACGGACCATCCACCAAAGATTGATCCCTTGCAATCCTAAAGAGAAACATAAGGGAGGGAATTAAGGGTGCTGTCCTGAGGGACTACCTGGAAAAAGAATTACCGGTAGGTCTAATCTCCTTTTCCCCTTACGTCCCTCAGGACAGCACAATGGAGAATACCAAAGAAACATCCCAGGGTGGGAACAGAAGCTCAAGGACCATAGTCCCAGGTAAGAACCAGGTTAGATATAAAAATGATCTGAAAGATCAAAAGAAATATAAATATCTAAAGAAATTCGTAAAGATAATCACAGTAGTGAGTGTCCGATATATGTTTATAATGGCCAATTCAGTATGAATGTGGTAAACCAGATATGCCGCAGAGACGGAGAGTGAAACACAGCGTTGTACCCCAATACCACTAATGAACCGCAGAAAATTACAGTTATTGTGATAGATATAGACACCGCAGCCACAGAATAGCCTTAAAAATCTTATTGCCCAGCCAAAAATATTGTGATAGTTACAATCACCACACGATGAGGACTGTACAGACCAGTAATCGGCTGGATGTGCTTAACAACACGGGACTGTTCCTTCATTGGTCCTCCTGGGCTCAGATTAAACCTTGGTTAGAGACCGGCTTACCATACTACGAGGAGACCTGCAGGACAGAGACCCTGGACTGCTGAAAGATCAAGCCAAATAACAGTTAGTACATGGAAAATGGCAGAGCATTGGGATGTATGTACCCTACTCATTCTGGAGATCATGTCTACTCCGAAACCTTAGAAGTCTCAACCCCCAGTAAGGGTTGGATATTATTGTAACTAAGGAAATACTCCATCTGGCAGGTAATATCTCCTGCTAGTACCAACATTGGGCTTCTCAGTAGGAGTGTTAAAAGGAAGATATGGATCACCACTCTTGCTTTACTGATGTTATACACGGGGAGTCTGGACTCTGGAAACGATGACAGTAAGCGGTGGGGGGGGGGGGGGGGATGTTGGTAAAAATCCTTTGACACAGGATATTTAACTGTCTCTATGTGAGTTATTAGCTACGACATTATATATACAGTATGTGCCAAATTATTTATATATCATATCGTAAAAGGCAACTTTCTTAGAGATGTTTATACACCCCGACTGCCCTGGTGGGAGGAACCATATTTTAAAACTAGAGGGAAGTAGTTTCCTTCCTCTCGAGATGGAGATTTTTTACTGTGAGTCAGAAGGACTATGAGGCCTTAACTGTAAGAGTCCTGGATACAGATTCTTTTACATTAGGAGCCCTGACTGCTGTACAAGCAGTGGGTATGAGATCTTCTGCCACATGACAGTGCCGCCGATTTGCCATAAAGTACAAAGGCAATAATGCCGACCCTGGTAAACGTAATACAACGGATTTAGGGGTCAAGAATCTGTTTACCGGGTGTTGATCAAAAACACTAGTCCGACTGCCATATGTGGAGACGGGAAAGTTTCCTCCTCACTTCATGAGATTTCCTGCTTTCAGCACAGTAGTATGTCCACTTACAGGATGAGCCCCAAAAACGTCTGTCTCCCTTTAAAACCAACTAAGGAAGAGACTTGCCTTTAATCCTCAAGGCAGAAACTCACTTGAGAGTTCTGTTCCAATCCTGAAGAAATGCTAAGTTACTAGGCCAATTCAGGCATAGCTGAACATCCGGCTAAGCCTAGTTGCAAAGAATGAAGCAACCGAAGCTGGACCTGGGTTCTAAAATATAAGGACTCTATAACCAGAGTTGGCCCGAGACAAATGTGAAGTGGTGGGCCGACCATACACTGTGCGGCCACGCAATAAGGCACCAGTCAGAAGGTCTAAGCCAGAGGCACAAACCCACAATGTCCGATGTACTATGAAGCACTGAGGTAATATAACACACGAATGACACGTCTCGAGGCACTGAAGCATTATGATGCAATATGCACAGAAGCACTATGATGCAATATTATTACAGCGGCATCAATTCCATGGTGCTGTACATGAGAAGGGGCCACACACAAAGCCACAGACACAGTCCACAGCAAACAAATTCCCAATGACAGGGTGATACCGAAGGGAGAGAACCCAGTCCCCGCGGACCTACAACCTGATGCATATAATGCAGAAAGACTATGATGCAGTATGATGCAATAAAATGCACCCAGCCACTATGATGCAGTATAATTCACACAGACACTATGATGCAATACGATGCAGAAAGACACTATGATGTAATATGATGCAATATAATGTAGAAAGACACTATGATGCAATATGATGTACTATGATGAAATATAAAGCAATGTAATGCAGAAAGACACTATGAGGCATATAGACACCATGATGCACCTTGATGCACAAAGACACTATGATGTAATATAATGCAATATAATGCAGAAAGACACCCATGCAGAATGATGGACCTTGATGCAACCTGATGCATAGAGGCACTAAGAAGTATTATGATGCCCAAAGGCACCCTGATGTAATATGACGCATAGAGACACTATGATACAAAGTGATGTACAGAGGCACTCAATATGATGCATAGAATCAATATGAAGTCTAGAGGTACTATGATGCAATACGATGCCCAGAGGCACTCAATATGATGCATAGGGGAACAATGATGGAATCTGATAAATGATGTAATATAACCCATAAAGGCACTATGAAGCATTCTGATGCAATATGGTGCACAGAGGCAATCAATATGATGCATAGAAGCACTATGATGCCGTACCACGCACAGAGGCACTCAATATGATGCATAGAGACAACATGATATATGATGTAATATGACACAAAGGCACTATGAAGCACTATGATGCAGTACAATGCACAGGGGCAATCAATATGATGAATAGAGACACCATGATGCAATACAATGCACAGGGACACTCAATATGATGAATAGAGGCACTATGAAGCAGTACAATGGACAGAGGCATTCAATAAGATGCATTGAGGAACAATGATGTAATATGATATATGATGTAACATGACACAAAGGCACTATGAAGCGCTATGATGTCGCACTCTGATGCAATATGATGCACAGAGGCACTCAATATGATGCCCAGAGGCACTCAATATGATGAAAAGAGGCACTATGATGCAGTACAATGGACAGAGGCATTCAATAAGATGCATTGAGGAACAATGATGAAATATGATATATGATGTAACATGACACAAAGGCACTATGAAGCGCTATGATGTCGCACTCTGATGCAATATGATGCACAGCGGCACTCAATATGATGCACAGAGGCCCTCAATATGATGAATAGAGGCACTATGATGCAGTACAATGCACAGGGGCACTCAATATGATGAATAGAGGCACTATGATGCAGCACAATGCACAGGGGCACTCAATATGATGAATAGAGGCACTATGATGCAGCACAATGCACAGGGGCACTCAATATGATGAATAGAGGCACTATGAAGCAGTACAATGCACAGGGGCACTCAATATGATGAATAGAGGCACTATGATGCAGTACAATGCACAGAGGCACTCAATAAGATGCATTGAGGGACAATGATGCAATATGATATATAATGTAACATGACACAAAGGCACTATGAAGCGCTATGATGTCGCACTCTGATGCAATATGATGCACAAAAGCACTCAATATGATGCACAGAGGCACTCAATATGATAAATAGAGGCACTATGATGCAGTACAATGCACAGAGGCACTCAATAAGATGCATTGAGGAACAATGATGCAATATGATATATAATGTAACATGACACAAAGGCACTATGAAGCGCTATGATGTCGCACTCTGATGCAATATGATGCACAGAGGCACTCAATATGATGCACAGAGGCACTCAATATGATGCATAGAAGCACTATGCTGCAGTACAACTGCTATACCATGCCTGAAGGTGTCCAAACAAGAGACCAGGTCCCAGTTAGAGCCAAGAGAGCAAACTCTCAGAGTTCCAGATATCTCCAGCCTGAATAGTAGTTCTCATTTGTCAGATTGACCCACCCGAAGGAGCTAATTAATGCCCCACAGCTGGAGGGCAGTGTTCATGGAGACGATGTGCTGCATTAACACTATGAGCCCTCCTATGGATGGAGTAGTTAAGTTGTAACTTAACTGAAGTCAAATCATGAGATGTAGCCTGGACATATGGCCTTATTATAGCTTAGAGGTCCAAGGCCTGACTGCATACATGTGAAACACACCTCAGAATATGAGGCTCTATGCTTCAGCTTCGGCACAAAGGCATGAGACTAGCATCAGTCCAGAGGCCTAGGCCATCAACACATTCCATGATGCACTCACCTGTGCTGGCTCCATACCTGCTAGAAAGACAGGGGGAGCTGGAAACACCGAGAGCCCAGTATGGAGGGAAGCGGCGTCCCACCAGGAATGCTGCATTACTGCCAGTGATTTCCTCTCTTGTGCCCTCCGAGATCCAGGAAACCTGTCTGTTGCCTGTCTCGTTCTGCACCTCCGCGTTCAACCATGGAACTCACGCTGGCCTCAAGCTCCGGCGCCCTGACGTCACCAGAAGCGCCATGGCACCGCACAACTTCCAGTATCTTGCGCTGGAATGCCGGCCAGTGTCAGAGCAGAGAGCCTCCACTAAGGAGGAAGCGGCTCTACCCAGGAGCTTCATCCACTCACTGGTCATTGTGGCTGAGGTACTCCCCTAGGAGAGTTTCAGCCCCGGTGCTACTTGACAGGGGGAAGGATTGGATCCAGCAGCACAATCCCCTGGGTCTTGTAAAACGTCCACCTTCTATCTTCGCTCCACTCCTGGAGCAACCTCTCATACAACCGTCCCCTGTAGGGACAGGAAAAACACTGGAGGGTGGAGGTGGGTGGGGCCTTTTAACCTCTCTGTGATCCTGTCCCGCTATAGGTCAAAGGAGGACATCCTCCATTGTGCTGTCCTGAGGGACGTAAGGGGAAAAGTTGGCTGCTTAATAATTTACCCTAATGCTTCAGCATCATCTGTGAGGTTAGGCAGTATTACTTCTCGGCTTAACCCCTTTACTACCGAGGGTGGTTTGCACTTAAATGAACGGGCCAATTTTTAAAATTCTGACCACTGTCCCTTTATGAGGTAGTAACTCTGGAATGCTTTAATGTATTTTGGCGACTCTGAGAATGATTTTTCATGACATATTGTACTTCATGTTAGTGGTAAAATTTCTTCGATATACAGTACAGACCAAAAGTTTGGGCACACCTCATTCAAAGATTTTTCTGTATTTTCATGACTATGAAAATTGTAAATTCACACTGAAGGCATCAAAACTATGAATTAACATTTGTGGAATTATACATTACACTTTACAAAAATGTGTGAAACAACTGAAAATATGTCTTATATTCTAGGTTCTTCAAAGTAGCCACCTTTTGCTTTGATTACTGCTTTGCACACAGAAAAGGTGAACGGATGGACTCTACATTCCTGGTTCCCACCGTGAAGCATGGAGGAGGTTGTGTGATGGTGTGGGGGTGCTTTACTGGTGACACTGTTGGAGATTTATTCAAAATTGAAGCGGTGAGCGGTCCAGCTCACCCCAAACCATCTCGATTGGGTTCAGGTCTGGTGACTGTGGAGGCCAGGTCATCTGGGGTAGCACCCCATCACTCTCCTTCTTGGTCAAATAGCCCTTATAGTCTGGTGGTGTGTTTGGGGTCATTGTTCTGTTGAAAAATAAATGATGGTCCAACTAAACGCAAACCGGATGGAATAGCATGCTGCTGCAAGATGCTGTGGTAGCCATGCTGGTTCAGTATGCCTTCAATTTTGAATAAATCCCCAACAGTGTCACCAGCAAAGCACCCCACACCATCACACCACCTCCTCCATGCTTCACGGTGGGAACCAGGCATGTAGAGTCCATCCGTTCACCTTTTCTGCGTGCAAAGCAGTAATCAAAGCAAAAGGTGGCTACTTTGAAGAACCTAGAATATAAGACATATTTTCAGTTGTTTCACACTTTCTTGTAAAGTGTAATGTATAATT
Source organism: Oophaga sylvatica (assembly GCA_033576555.1). Taxonomy (NCBI): domain Eukaryota; kingdom Metazoa; phylum Chordata; class Amphibia; order Anura; family Dendrobatidae; genus Oophaga; species Oophaga sylvatica. The sequence continues at coordinate 249,470,942 of JARQOD010000006.1, forward strand.
CCACATGTGTTAATTCATAGTTTTGATGCCTTTAGTGTGATTCTACAATTTTCATAGTCATGAAAATACAGAAAAATCGTTTGAATGAGAAAGTGTGTCCAAACTTTTGGTCTGTACTGTAGCTTGCATTTATTTGTGTAAAAAAATGAAAATTTTGTGAAAATTTGGAAAATTTTGCAATTTTCAAAATTTGAATTCTTATGCTCTTAAATAAGGGAAATATGTCACACAAAATAGTTCATATATAACATTTCCAACATGTCTACTTTACATCAGCACAATTTTGGAAACATTTTTTTTTTTTTTGTTAGGAAGTTCTAAGGGTTAAAAGTTGACCAGCGATTTCTCATTTGAAGTCACTTTGAGGGATCTATATGGCAGAAAATACGCAAATTTTTACCATTAGGCCGGGTCACACTTGCGAGAAACTTGCACGAGTCTCGCACCTCAATACCCAGCACTGCCGCCGTCACTCAGACCGGAGCTTCAGCTGCATAGAAATACATGCAGCTGCACATTCCGGTCCGAGTGCCGGCGGCAGTGTTGGGTATTGAGGTGCGAAACTCGTGCGAGTTTTTCACAAGTGTGACCCCGGCCTTATAAAAACTGCACCCCTCAAACTGATCAAAACCACATTCAAGAAGTTTATTAACTCTTCAGGTGCTTCAAAGGAATTAATGGAATGTGAAAGAAAAAAATGAACATTTAACTTTTTTACACTAAAATATAACTTTAGACTATTTTTTACTTTCACAAGGGTAACAGGAAAAAATAAACCACAAAATTTAGAGCATAATTTCTCCTGAACATGCCAATACCCAATATATGGGGAAAAACCACTGTTTAAGCGCACGGCAGAGCTCGGAAGAGATGGAGCGCCGTTTGACTTTTTCAATGCAAAATTGGCTGGCATTCAGATCAGACGCCATGTCACATTTGGAGAGCTCCTGATGTGCCTAAACAGTGGAAACCCCCACAAGTGCAATTTGTCCTGAGTATGCTGATACTCCATATGTTGGAGAAAACTATTGTTTGGGCACACGTCGGGGCTCAAAGACACCCAAGGAACTTTTTTAGATGTGTGGTGAGACCTATGAACCCCCAAATGTTTCACTAACGTTTATAATGTAGAGTCATGAAAATTAATAAATCATATTTTCCCACAAAAATGATTTTAGCCCCCAATTTTTTTATTTTCATAAGGGTAACAGGAGAAATTGGACCCCAAAAGCTGTTGTCCAATTTGTCCTGAGTACGCTGATACCCCATATGTTGGAGAAAACTACTGTTTGGGCACACGTAGGGGCTCGGAAGGGAAGTAGTGACAATTTGGAATGCAGACTTTGATGGAATGATCTGCGGCAGTCATGTCATGTTTGGAGAGCCCCTGATGTGCCCAAACAGTAGAAACTCCCCACAAGTGACCCCATTTTGGAAACTAGACCACCTAAGGAACTTATCTAGATGTTCATAACAGTGGAAATGCCCAACAAGTGCCCTCTTCTTGGGGCAGGTGTCGCATTGATAAATGGTTTCCTTGCGTAATCCCTTTTGTAACACACTCGGCACCTCTTATGTGACTTACCTTTTTTTCACTTTGAGGGACCTCCTCCCAGGAAATGTTGACCTGGTGGTACGACACGAGAAACTTCAGTTCCAGAAGTACTGAGGCCCGCTCCTTCCTGATCTCCAAAGATTTAGGCCTTAATCACTACCTCCTGGAACTGAAGGTATGATGAATCGGTCTGGCCTGCACATTGTGACAGCAGGAAAGCGTTGAGCATTGCCATCTGTACAATGTGCACGGCCAGCTTCTTGCACCACACCTTGGCCTTTCTCAAAGCACTCTACGAACGACTGGAGGAGTTGATCAGAGAGATCAATGCCCCCATGTTTTTGTTGTACTCCAGGACACAGTCCGGTTTGCAGACCTGTGCAGAGGTACCTGTCCAGGCCATGACCATTCAGAACACTGTAGTGTTGTATAAAAACATCAACACTCCAATATTGCTGAAGTTCTGGCTTCGTCAGGATACCCATATGAAGGCCCAGGCCCAAAAACGGCATCATTTCAACTGCGTCTACAGGAGACCACGGTTTTGTGCCAAAACTTGGTGAGCATACAAATTAGTTTGGTCCACCATGATATTAACAAAATCCTCAGAGAAAAAGACTTTGAAAAAGTCTAGTTCTGTGAGGCCAGTGGTGTCAAACTTGATTCCTGATTGTGCCACAAAATCGGGAAACAGTGGCTCATAATTTTTGGGGGTGAGGTCCATATGAGGTCAGGAATGGGGAGCGTTGGTTCATCTTCTGTCCTGCGGCGGTTCAGCAGCACCTGAGGAGGAAGAAGAGGAAGGGGACAAATCTGAAAAGTAAAGAATGTGGGATCCTCTCTCTCGCCATCAGCGTTGGAGGCAAGGAAAGCATATGCCTCCTCCACTGAATAGTGCTTTTGGGACGAACGGGACAACTTTTTTTTACTGTATGTTGTGATTGTGTCAGTACTTTATTTAAGTGTGTGTGTGTTAGTGCTTGGTGTAAACTTTTTTGTTTGAAAAGAAAAGCTAAAAGAAACAGCAACCAGGGAAAAAAAGTAAGTGAAAAGAAAAGTGTAAAACAGCAGGCACGAGTTCTGATGAGTGAACTGTGTCACTAACCAAAGCTCAGTGTGCTGCTGGATGTGTGCACGAGGGTGGTGCAAAGGAGGGGAGAAAAAGAAAAGTGGAAAAACAGCGAGCATGACTGCTGTCGGTGA
>JARQOD010000006.1:249473799-249541777 GCA_033576555.1 Oophaga sylvatica
AGGGGTTAACTAATTGTGACAGTCGCAGTTTCTGCAAGAGAAAAAAAAAAGTTGGCTGCTTAATAATTTAGATAGTTAACGATAAACCAGAAATACCACATACCAGTATAATATAATGAGAAACTCAAGTAGAGAGAACTGGAAGTGGACATGGAATATATAGACACATCTATCAACTATAGAAACACAACCCACTTGGTGGAAAAAAGATGTACTAGTCTATGTATAAAGACAATATATTTTTATTATTAGTACAAAACGACAACAAGTTAAATGTGGCACGAGGCTGAACAACACCCAGGGTGGATGTACACCTAGCACCCAGATTAAAATACGATAAAGTGGCACACCACCCCCAAGAACCCTCCATATGTAGAATACATTTATTGCAAAATTACAAAAAGCCCATGAGAAACTAATTAGGGATCGATGCATGAACACCAAGCTTTGATAGGTTTCAAAAAATTCGCAACCTTTGCGTTAGCACCATAAGGGCTCAATCCCACATAAAATTACCGGGCCATGTACAGAGTCACTACTAAAGTGCCGATGCCGCTGCATAAAAACACCCTATCCTGTAAACAATACAAACAATGGTGCAATGCACACAACCCATATAGGAGACAGGGCATAGCAATTGATATAAATGGCAGATATTTACCTAGCAGTTCAGGAACACGGCATAAATGATGAGAGGGCAAGTGGGGGTTGTGCGCACACCCCAACGCACGTTTCGGTCCGATCCTTCTTCAGGGGCACACACACCTCCTTACATGCGCTCCTTAAATACCTTAGAGTAAAGTGGTCCTTGCCTCCAGCTGCGTCACAAGCCACATAGGCTGTGACCAGGAAGTGCGGTGTCCCGCTTCAATGGACGCGCACGTCATCATCATGAGTCGACGTCCCACAGCGTCGGCGTCACAGCGGTAGGCGGAGTGAACCGTCACCGCCCGCAGACGCCGAGAGCTGGGGGGCAGCGCACACACGAATGACGGCGTGCGCGTACCAGCAGGGAGCCCCGCCTACTCAAAACCTTCAATGCAGTAAAATCTACAGAATAGGTACGTGTTAATGATTCGTATAGAAACTCACAATTTTAAAGCAAGGTTAGAGGATGACATCTCCTGGAATGTATAACTAATGGGAAATATTTAGGGGAATATAGAAACTTCAATGCAAAAACGGGGGCTATCCCCATAGTTAAATACAATCACATAAAAAAAAAAAAAAAGTACAACCATCAAAACACAATATATACATATATATAGCTAGACCGCAGATGTCTGTGGCAGTAACTCCAGATTGACAACTGCTGGGAAGTAATGCTGCTGGAGACATTGAAACTTCAATACACTGGAGGAATTCCCATATTCACGGCTTAACCAATTCTATTCCTTGTTCATCTGGTATAACAACGATACTGGTGTAAGAAAAACTGGAGCACAGAAGGAAAAAAATTATTAATAACAGAAAATCAAACAAATGATTAAAAACGATTAAAAATAAGGGGATGCCAAGCGACATACACACCAATGACAGACAGATAATCATAGGAAGGGAGCATAACTAAGATGTTCATTTAAACCCTGAGGTTGTACAGTGTCTAATCGCCAAATCCATTTGGATTCTAGCTGAGCCAATTTCTTTGAGACCCGACCACCACGGATATTTACATCAATCATATCAATCCCCCTCACCTTGAAGAGGTCGCCGTCACATCCATGGAAGGTCTTAAAATGACGTGGAATTGTTTAAGAAGATGAATCTCTTCTTGTGTGGCTGCCGCAACAATCCCCAGGACATGTTCTCTGACACACACCTTTAGTTGACGTGTAGTCATACCCACATATATCTTGTCACAAGGATAGGTGGCAAAGTATATGACATTGGTGCTATTACAGGTGATCCGTTTCTCAATCTTAAAGGTGCGTGTCTTTGAGGAATTAAAAAACGTATCTGATTGTTGAACGTTGCGACAAGCCACACATCGGCCGCATGAAGTACAACCTTTTACTTTTACCATGTCATCCAAAAAGTCCTATGTGGAAGCCCCACATAGTGACTATGTAAATTACGTGACTCCCGCGGTGTGACGGCGACCCTCTCAGGGAGGAATCTGACAAAACCGGATCGGCTCTCAGAATATGCCAGGATTTCTCTAAAACTTTTCTCATTAGAGGGAATTGTGAGTGGTAGTTCGTGATAAATCTCACAATCTCTTTATCTTCCCTACTCTGGGTCTTATAAGAAGATCGTGTCTAGGCGAGTATTTGGCTCTATTATAAGCTTTTTTATCATACGTCTACTATAGCCGCGTTCCAGCAGACGGTTCCTAAGATCTTCTGCTTGTTTAAGGAAATCCTCCTCAGTGGAACATAGTCTGCGTATTCGCAGAAATTGTCCCGTAGGGACAGATTGAATAATATGCCTAGGATGAGAGGAGGAGGCATGCAACAACATATTTGAGGCAGTGGTCTTACGAAACATGTTGGTCTGGATCTCACCATGGTCATCTCTCTTGATCTTGACATCAAGAAACTCAATCACCTTAGAATCTGCCACGAAGGTAAGTCTAATATTACGGTCGTTCATGTTCAAACACTTAATGAACTCCTCAAAGTCCTCCACAGATCCCTGCCAGATCAAGAAAATGTCATCAATGTAGCGCGTCCAAAAAGGACACGGTACATTGATGACGACTGATCTGACAGGAGAAGGTCCCTCTCCCACAGCCCCATAAAGAGATTAGCATAGGCGGGCGCATAAGACGCCCCCATTGCTGTCCCCTGGAGCTGCAGGTAGAAGGACCCTTTAAATATGAAAAAATTATGTGATAGGGCGAATTTCAATAATTCCATAATTAATTGTCTTATCTCCATTGGAAGGGCAGATGTAGACAAGAAAAATTCTATCGCTTTAAGGCCATCAATATGCCTGATGCTAGTATAAAGCGATTCAACATCAGCCGTGGCCAATATTGTATCGCTGTCCAGCTGTAAGCCATCTACCCTTCTAAGGAATTCGCCCGTATCCTTCAAAAAAGAGGGTAAAGATTCAACCAGCGGTTGTAATTTGGAATCTATCCAAACACTCACATTCTCTAAATAGTTATTCTTTCCTGAAACGATAGGACGTCCGGGAGGAGAACGCGCGTCCTTGTGGACCTTAGGCAAGAGATAGAAGGTAGCCACAGTTGGCTCATCTACTATGAGTGCCTCTGCCAGTTGTTTCGTAATGACTCCTCTATCCCTTGCTCCCTGAATAATGTTCTTAAGTTGTGATGAGTAAGCGGACAAGGGATTAAAGGTAAGTTTTTTATAGCAAATACCATCATTTAACTGACGATATGCCTCTTTTTCATACCCTTCTTTGGGCCATATCACAATATTACCACCCTTATCCGCCTGTTTAAATACCACTCAGGTAATTCCACAAGGACGCGCAGCCTCCTCCGTTCATCATTAGACAGATTGTCATGGTAGATATGTTTTGGAATAGTCAGAAATTCTTTAGACACAATCTGTACAAACAAGTCCAAGTTCGGACAGGAAGAGAATGGAGGAAATTTCTTTGAGCGAACCTGTATGGAGGAAGGAATCTTACCTCCTTCAGTTTCATTATGCTCGTTGGATAGTTCTTCCAATGTTCTTATAGCTAGTTGTTCTTCCTCTGTGGGGAACATTTTATGGAGATCAGAATCAAAAAAATATTTTTTGAACCACAATGAACGAGCGAATAAATGTAGATCCTTCGTGGCAGAAAAGGCATCAAATGATGCCGCAGGGGAGAAGGATAAACCTTTATTCAAAAGTATTAAATCCGCATTGGATAGTACATGCGTGCTAAGGTTAATTACCTTCTTGTCCGAATTGTGATGTTCGGATGATCTGAAATCATGACGTCTATAAGGATGGAAATTACCATTTCTCTGTCTTTTAGATCTAGCTCCAGATCTTGTGACCATGTGTATATCTGAACATTCAGACTGATCACTAATCGATGATACTGAAGAACCCAACTCAGATCGTGCCAATGGATGGCCTTTAATATTAGGTTTTCTCCATATATAGACTGTATTTTTCTGATAGTCCCCTAGATCACGATTCAATTTAATCGCTTGAGTGTTATGTATCTTATTCACAATGCCGTCAATGTCCTTTTCCAACTGGTTATTAAAACCTTGCAGTTTCTCCGGTGTACCCTTTATTTTTAAATTATCTTCAATTTTACTTATTTTATCTTCCAATTCCACAATAATTTTGGTATTGAGTTCGCAAAGCAATCTCATTAATTTGTTTGAACAGTCATTGCATGCCTCCTCCCATCTTGACTTAATGTCCACATCATCCACTGGAAAAGTGGGTATAGTACTACACGTAAACCTCTGGGAATTAGTTTCTTATCCAAATATTTAAGTAAAAAAGCTCTAGTCCACCAAATTTTGGTTCTTTTAATAACCATATTACGACATTCAGTGGCTTGATCTTCCCATCCCTGATCACCCGTCTGTGTGGGTGTGTCGCTCCCACCACTAAAAACTTGGTCGATTTGAGACAGCCAAGTTTTATCCTTAGCTTTGAAATCCATGTCTGATGAAGAATCTGTGCAAAACACAGTGAAGATTAGATAGTTAACGATAAACCAGAAATACCACATACCAGTATAATATAATGAGAAACTCAAGTAGAGAGAACTGGAAGTGGACATGGAATATATAGACACATCTATCAACTATAGAAACACAACCCACTTGGTGGAAAAAAGATGTACTAGTCTATGTATAAAGACAATATATTTTTATTATTAGTACAAAACGACAACAAGTTAAATGTGGCACGAGGCTGAACAACACCCAGGATGGATGTACACCTAGCACCCAGATTAAAATACGATAAAGTGGCACACCACCCCCAAGAACCCTCCATATGTAGAATACATTTATTGCAAAATTACAAAAAGCCCATGAGAAACTAATTAGGGATCGATGCATGAACACCAAGCTTTAATAGGTTTCAAAAAATTCGCAACCTTTGCGTTAGCACCATAAGGGCTCAATCCCACATAAAATTACCGGGCCATGTACAGAGTCACTACTAAAGTGCCGATGCCGCTGCATAAAAACACCCTATCCTGTAAACAATACAAACAATGGTGCAATGCACACAACCCATATAGGAGACAGGGCATAGCAATTGATATAAATGGCAGATATTACCTAGCAGTTCAGGAACACGGCATAGATGATGAGAGGGCAGTGGGGGTGTGTGCGCACACCCCAACGCACGTTTCGGTCCGATCCTTCTTCAGGGGGCACACACACCTCCTTACATGCGCTCCTTAAATACCTTAGAGTAAAGTGGTCCTTGCCTCCAGCTGCGTCACAAGCCACATAGGCTGTGACCAGGAAATGCGGTGTCCCGCTTCAATGGACGCGCACGTCATCATCATGAGTCGACGTCCCACAGCGTCGGCGTCACAGCGGTAGGCGGAGTGAACCGTCACCGCCCCAGACGCCGAGAGCTTGGGGGCGGCGCACACACGAATGACGGCGTGCGCGTACCAGCAGGGAGCCCCGCCTACTCAAAACCTTCAATGCAGTAAAATCTACAGAATAGGTACGTGTTAATGATTCGTATAGAAACTCACAATTTTAAAGCAAGGTTAGAGGATGACATCTCCTGGAATGTATAACTAATGGGAAATATTTAGGGGAATATAGAAACTTCAATGCAAAAACGGGGGCTATCCCCATAGTTAAATACAATCACATATAAAAAAAAAAAAAAAAAGTACAACCATCAAAACACAATATATACATATATATAGCTAGACCGCAGATGTCTGTGGCAGTAACTCCAGATTGACAACTGCTGGGAAGTAATGCTGCTGGGAGACATTGAAACTTCAATACACTGGAGGAATTCCCATATTCACGGCTTAACCAATTCTATTCCTTGTTCATCTGGTATAACAACGATACTGGTGTAAGAAAAACTGGAGCACAGAAGGAAAAAAATTATTAATAACAGAAAATCAAACAAATAATTAAAAACGATTAAAAATAGGGGATGCCAAGCGACATACACACCAATAACAGACAGATAATCATAGGAAGGGAGCATAACTAAGATGTTCATTTAAACCCTGAGGTTGTACAGTGTCTAATCGCCAAATCCATTTGGATTCTAGCTGAGCCAATTTCTTTGAGACCCGACCACCACGGATATTTACATCAATCATATCAATCCCCCTCACCTTGAAGAGGTCGCCGTCACATCCATGGAAGGTCTTAAAATGACGTGGAATTGTCTTAAGAAGATGAATCTCTTCTTGTGTGGCTGCCGCAACAATCCCCAAGACATGTTCTCTAACACGCACCTTTAGTTGACGTGTAGTCATACCCACATATATCTTGTCACAAGGACAGGTGGCAAAGTATATGACATTGGTGCTATTACAGGTGATCCGTTTCTCAATCTTAAAGGTGCGTGTCTTTGAAGAATTAAAAAACGTATCTGATTGTTGAACGTTGCGACAAGCCACACATCGGCCGCATGAAGTACAACCTTTTACTTTTACCATGTCATCCAAAAAGGTCCTATGTGGAAGCCCCACATAGTGACTATGTACTAACAAATCACGTAAATTACGTGACCTCCGCGGTGTGACGGCGACCCTCTCAGGGAGGAATCTGGACAAAACCGGATCGGCTCTCAGAATATGCCAGGATTTCTCTAAAACTTTTCTCATTAGAGGGAATTGTGAGTGGTAGTTCGTGATAAATCTCACAATCTCTTTATCCTCCCTACTCTGGGTCTTATACAGAAGATCCTGTCTATGCGAGTATTTGGCTCTATTATAAGCTTTTTTAATCATACGTCTACTATAGCCGCGTTCCAGCAGACGGTTCCTAAGATCTTCTGCTTGTTTAAGGAAATCCTCCTCAGTGGAACATAGTCTGCGTATTCGCAGAAATTGTCCCGTAGGGACAGATTGAATAATGTGTCTAGGATGAGAGGAGGAGGCATGCAACAACATATTTGAGGCAGTGGTCTTACGAAACATGTTGGTCTGGATCTCACCATGGTCATCTCTCTTGATCTTGACATCAAGAAACTCAATCACCTTAGAATCTGCCACGAAGGTGAGTCTAATATTACGGTCGTTCATGTTCAAACACTTAATGAACTCCTCAAAGTCCTCCACAGATCCCTGCCAGATCAAGAAAATGTCATCAATGTAGCGCGTCCAAAAGAGGACACGGTACATTGATAACGACTGATCTGACAGGAGAAGGTCCCTCTCCCACAGCCCCATGAAGAGATTAGCATAGGCGGGCGCATAAGACGCCCCCATTGCTGTCCCCTGGAGCTGCAGGTAGAAGGACCCTTTAAATATGAAGAAATTATGTGATAGGGCGAATTTCAATAATTCCATAATTAATTGTCTTATCTCCATTGGAAGGGCAGATGTAGACAATCTGTCTAATGATGAACGGAGGAGGCTGCGCGTCCTTGTGGAATTACCTGATGTGGTATTTAAACAGGTGGATAAGGGTGGTAATATTGTGATATGGCCCAAAGAAGGGTATGAAAAAGAGGCATATCGTCATTTAAATGATGGTACTTGCTATAAAAAACTTACCTTTAATCCCTTGTCCGCTTACTCATCACAACTTAAGAACATTATTCAGGGAGCAAGGGATAGAGGAGTCATTACGAAACAACTGGCAGAGGCACTCATAGTAGATGAGCCAACTGTGGCTACCTTCTATCTCTTGCCTAAGGTCCACAAGGACGCGCGTTCTCCTCCCGGACGTCCTATCGTTTCAGGAAAGAATAACTATTTAGAGAATGTGAGTGTTTGGATAGATTCCAAATTACAACCGCTGGTTGAATCTTTACCCTCTTTTTTGAAGGATACGGGCGAATTCCTTAGAAGGGTAGATGGCTTACAGCTGGACAGCGATACAATATTGGCCACGGCTGATGTTGAATCGCTTTATACTAGCATCAGGCATATTGATGGCCTTAAAGCGATAGAATTTTCTTGTCTACATCTGCCCTTCCAATGGAGATAAGACAATTAATTATGGAATTATTGAAATTCGCCCTATCACATAATTTCTTCATATTTAAAGGGTCCTTCTACCTGCAGCTCCAGGGGACAGCAATGGGGGCGTCTTATGCGCCCGCCTATGCTAATCTCTTCATGGGGCTGTGGGAGAGGGACCTTCTCCTGTCAGATCAGTCGTTATCAATGTACCGTGTCCTCTTTTGGACGCGCTACATTGATGACATTTTCTTGATCTGGCAGGGATCTGTGGAGGACTTTGAGGAGTTCATTAAGTGTTTGAACATGAACGACCGTAATATTAGACTCACCTTCGTGGCAGATTCTAAGGTGATTGAGTTTCTTGATGTCAAGATCAAGAGAGATGACCATGGTGAGATCCAGACCAACATGTTTCGTAAGACCACTGCCTCAAATATGTTGTTGCATGCCTCCTCCTCTCATCCTAGACACATTATTCAATCTGTCCTTACGGGACAATTTCTGCGAATACGCAGACTATGTTCCACTGAGGAGGATTTCCTTAAACAAGCAGAAGATCTTAGGAACCGTCTGCTGGAACGCGGCTATAGTAGACGTATGATTAAAAAAGCTTATAATAGAGCCAAATACTCGCATAGACAGGATCTTCTGTATAAGACCCAGAGTAGGGAGGATAAAGAGATTGTGAGATTTATCACGAACTACCACTCACAATTCCCTCTAATGAGAAAAGTTTTAGAGAAATCCTGGCATATTCTGAGAGCCGATCCGGTTTTGTCCAGATTCCTCCCTGAGAGGGTCGCCGTCACACCGCGGAGGTCACGTAATTTACGTGATTTGTTAGTACATAGTCACTATGTGGGGCTTCCACATAGGACCTTTTTGGATGACATGGTAAAAGTAAAAGGTTGTACTTCATGCGGCCGATGTGTGGCTTGTCGCAACGTTCAACAATCAGATACGTTTTTTAATTCCTCAAAGACACGCACCTTTAAGATTGAGAACGGATCACCTGTAATAGCACCAATGTCATATACTTTGCCACCTGTCCTTGTGACAAGATATATGTGGGTATGACTACACGTCAACTAAAGGTGCGTGTTAGAGAACATGTCTTGGGGATTGTTGCGGCAGCCACACAAGAAGAGATTCATCTTCTTAAGACAATTCCACGTCATTTTAAGACCTTCCATGGATGTGACGGCGACCTCTTCAAGGTGAGGGGGATTGATATGATTGATGTAAATATCCGTGGTGGTCGGGTCTCAAAGAAATTGGCTCAGCTAGAATCCAAATGGATTTGGCGATTAGACACTGTACAACCTCAGGGTTTAAATGAACATCTTAGTTATGCTCCCTTCCTATGATTATCTGTCTGTTATTGGTGTGTATGTCGCTTGGCATCCCCCTATTTTTAATCGTTTTTAATTATTTGTTTGATTTTCTGTTATTAATAATTTTTTTCCTTCTGTGCTCCAGTTTTTCTTACACCAGTATCGTTGTTATACCAGATGAACAAGGAATAGAATTGGTTAAGCCGTGAATATGGGAATTCCTCCAGTGTATTGAAGTTTCAATGTCTCCCAGCAGCATTACTTCCCAGCAGTTGTCAATCTGGAGTTACTGCCACAGACATCTGCGGTCTAGCTATATATATGTATATATTGTGTTTTGATGGTTGTACTTTTTTTTTTTTTTATGTGATTGTATTTAACTATGGGGATAGCCCCCGTTTTTGCATTGAAGTTTCTATATTCCCCTAAATATTTCCCATTAGTTATACATTCCAGGAGATGTCATCCTCTAACCTTGCTTTAAAATTGTGAGTTTCTATACGAATCATTAACACGTACCTATTCTGTAGATTTTACTGCATTGAAGGTTTTGAGTAGGCGGGCTCCCTGCTGGTACGCGCACGCCGTCATTCGTGTGTGCGCCGCCCCCAAGCTCTCGGCGTCTGCGGGCGGTGACGGTTCACTCCGCCTACCGCTGTGACGCCGACGCTGTGGGACGTCGACTCATGATGATGACGTGCGCGTCCATTGAAGCGGGACACCGCACTTCCTGGTCACAGCCTATGTGGCTTGTGACGCAGCTGGAGGCAAGGACCACTTTACTCTAAGGTATTTAAGGAGCGCATGTAAGGAGGTGTGTGTGCCCCCTGAAGAAGGATCGGACCGAAACGTGCGTTGGGGTGTGCGCACACACCCCCACTTGCCCTCTCATCATCTATGCCGTGTTCCTGAACTGCTAGGTAATATCTGCCATTTATATCAATTGCTATGCCCTGTCTCCTATATGGGTTGTGTGCATTGCACCATTGTTTGTATTGTTTACAGGATAGGGTGTTTTTATGCAGCGGCATCGGCACTTTAGTAGTGACTCTGTACATGGCCCGGTAATTTTATGTGGGATTGAGCCCTTATGGTGCTAACGCAAAGGTTGCGAATTTTTTGAAACCTATCAAAGCTTGGTGTTCATGCATCGATCCCTAATTAGTTTCTCATGGGCTTTTTGTAATTTTGCAATAAATGTATTCTACATATGGAGGGTTCTTGGGGTGGTGTGCCACTTTATCGTATTTTAATCTGGGTGCTAGGTGTACATCCACCCTGGGTGTTGTTCAGCCTCGTGCCACATTTAACTTGTTGTCGTTTTGTACTAATAATAAAATATTGTCTTTATACATAGACTAGTACATCTTTTTTCCACCAAGTGGGTTGTGTTTCTATGCTTAATAATTTACCCTAATGCTTCAGCATCATCTGTGAGGTTAGGCAGTATTACTTCTCGGCTTAACCCCTTTACTACCGAGGGTGGTTTGCACTTAAATGAACGGGCCAATTTTTAAAATTCTGACCACTGTCCCTTTATGAGGTAGTAACTCTGGAATGCTTTAATGTATTTTGGCGACTCTGAGAATGATTTTTCATGACATATTGTACTTCATGTTAGTGGTAAAATTTCTTCGATATACAGTACAGACCAAAAGTTTGGGCACACCTCATTCAAAGATTTTTCTGTATTTTCATGACTATGAAAATTGTAAATTCACACTGAAGGCATCAAAACTATGAATTAACATTTGTGGAATTATACATTACACTTTACAAAAATGTGTGAAACAACTGAAAATATGTCTTATATTCTAGGTTCTTCAAAGTAGCCACCTTTTGCTTTGATTACTGCTTTGCACACAGAAAAGGTGAACGGATGGACTCTACATGCCTGGTTCCCACCGTGAAGCATGGAGGAGGTTGTGTGATGGTGTGGGGGTGCTTTACTGGTGACACTGTTGGAGATTTATTCAAAATTGAAGCGGTGAGCGGTCCAGCTCACCCCAAACCATCTCGATTGGGTTCAGGTCTGGTGACTGTGGAGGCCAGGTCATCTGGGGTAGCACCCCATCACTCTCCTTCTTGGTCAAATAGCCCTTATAGTCTGGTGGTGTGTTTGGGGTCATTGTTCTGTTGAAAAATAAATGATGGTCCAACTAAACGCAAACCGGATGGAATAGCATGCCGCTGCAAGATGCTGTGGTAGCCATGCTGGTTCAGTATGCCTTCAATTTTGAATAAATCCCCAAAAGTGTCACCAGCAAAGCACCCCCACACCATCACACCATCTCCTCCATGCTTCACGGTGGGAACCAGGCATGTAGAGTCCATCCGTTCACCTTTTCTGCGTGCAAAGCAGTAATCAAAGCAAAAGGTGGCTACTTTGAAGAACCTAGAATATAAGACATATTTTCAGTTGTTTCACACTTTCTTGTAAAGTGTAATGTATAATTCCACATGTGTTAATTCATAGTTTTGATGCCTTTAGTGTGATTCTACAATTTTCATAGTCATGAAAATACAGAAAAATCGTTGAATGAGAAAGTGTGTCCAAACTTTTGGTCTGTACTGTAGCTTGCATTTATTTGTGTAAAAAAATGAAAATTTTGTGAAAATTTGGAAAATTTTGCAATTTTCAAAATTTGAATTCTTATGCTCTTAAATAAGGGAAATATGTCACACAAAATAGTTCATATATAACATTTCCAACATGTCTACTTTACATCAGCACAATTTTGGAAACATTTTTTTTTTTTTGTTAGGAAGTTCTAAGGGTTAAAAGTTGACCAGCGATTTCTCATTTGAAGTCACTTTGAGGGATCTATATGGCAGAAAATACCCAAATTTTTACCATTAGGCCGGGTCACACTTGCGAGAAACTTGCACGAGTCTCGCACCTCAATACCCAGCACTGCCGCCGTCACTCAGACCGGAGCTTCAGCTGCATAGAAATACATGCAGCTGCACATTCCGGTCCCGAGTGCCGGCGGCAGTGTTGGGTATTGAGGTGCGAGACTCGTGCGAGTTTTTCACAAGTGTGACCCCGGCCTTATAAAAACTGCACCCCTCAAACTGATCAAAACCACATTCAAGAAGTTTATTAACTCTTCAGGTGCTTCAAAGGAATTAATGGAATGTGAAAGAAAAAAATGAACATTTAACTTTTTTACACTAAAATATAACTTTAGACTATTTTTTACTTTCACAAGGGTAACAGGAAAAAATAAACCACAAAATTTAGAGCATAATTTCTCCTGAACATGCCAATACCCAATATATGGGGAAAAACCACTGTTTAAGCGCACGGCAGAGCTCGGAAGAGATGGAGCGCCGTTTGACTTTTTCAATGCAAAATTGGCTGGCATTCAGATCAGACGCCATGTCACATTTGGAGAGCTCCTGATGTGCCTAAACAGTGGAAACCCCCACAAGTGCAATTTGTCCTGAGTATGCTGATACTCCATATGTTGGAGAAAACTATTGTTTGGGCACACGTCGGGGCTCAAAGACACCCCAAGGAACTTTTTTAGATGTGTGGTGAGACCTATGAACCCCCAAATGTTTCACTAACGTTTATAATGTAGAGTCATGAAAATTAAAAAATCATATTTTCCCACAAAAATGATTTTAGCCCCCAATTTTTTTATTTTCATAAGGGTAACAGGAGAAATTGGACCCCAAAAGCTGTTGTCCAATTTGTCCTGAGTACGCTGATACCCCATATGTTGGAGAAAACTACTGTTTGGGCACACGTAGGGGCTCGGAAGGGAAGTAGTGACAATTTGGAATGCAGACTTTGATGGAATGATCTGCGGCAGTCATGTCATGTTTGGAGAGCCCCTGATGTGCCCAAACAGTAGAAACTCCCCACAAGTGACCCCATTTTGGAAACTAGACCACCTAAGGAACTTATCTAGATGTTCATAACAGTGGAAATGCCCAACAAGTGCCCTCTTCTTGGGGCAGGTGTCGCATTGATAAATGGTTTCCTTGCGTAATCCACTCGGCACCTCTTATGTGACTTACCTTTTTTTTCACTTTGAGGGACCTCCTCCCAGGAAATGTTGACCTGGTGGTACGACACGAGAAACTTCAGTTCCAGAAGTACTGAGGCCCGCTCCTTCCTGATCTCCAAAGATTTAGGCCTTAATCACTACCTCCTGGAATTGAAGGTATGATGAATCGGTCTGGCCTGCACATTGTGACAGCAGGAAAGCGTTGAGCATTGCCATCTGTACAATGTGCACGGCCAGCTTCTTGCACCACACCTTGGCCTTTCTCAAAGCACTCTACGAACGACTGGAGGAGTTGATCAGAGAGATCAATGCCCCCCATGTTTTGTTGTACTCCAGGACACAGTCCGGTTTGCAGACCTGTGCAGAGGTACCTGTCCAGGCCATGACCATTCAGAACACTGTAGTGTTGTATAAAACATCAACACTCCAATATTGCTGAAGTTCTGGCTTCGTCAGGATACCCATATGAAGGCCCAGGCCCAAAAACGGCATCATTTCAACTGCGTCTACAGGAGACCATGGTTTTGTGCCAAAACTTGGTGAGCATACAAATTAGTTTGGTCCACCATGATATTAACAAAATCCTCAGAGAAAAAGACTTTGAAAAAGTCTAGTTCTGTGAGGCCAGTGGTGTCAAACTTGATTCCTGATTGTGCCACAAAATCGGGAAACAGTGGCTCATAATTTTTGGGGGGTGAGGTCCATATGAGGTCAGGAATGGGGAGCGTTGGTTCATCTTCTGTCCTGCGGCGGTTCAGCAGCACCTGAGGAGGAAGAAGAGGAAGGGGACAAATCTGAAAAGTAAAGAATGTGGGATCCTCTCTCTCGCCATCAGCGTTGGAGGCAAGGAAAGCATATGCCTCCTCCACTGAATAGCGCTTTTGGGACGAACGGGACAACTTTTTTTTACTGTATGTTGTGATTGTGTCAGTACTTTATTTAAGTGTGTGTGTGTTAGTGCTTGGTGTAAACTTTTTTGTTTGAAAAGAAAAAGCTAAAAGAAAACAGCAACCAGGGAAAAAAAGTAAGTGAAAAGAAAAGTGTAAAACAGCAGGCACGAGTTCTGATGAGTGAACTGTGTCACTAACCAAAGCTCAGTGGCTGCTGGATGTGTGCACGAGGGTGGTGCAAAGGAGGGGAGAAAAGAAAAGTGGAAAACAGCGAGCATGACTGCTGATCGGTGAACTGCGTCACCAATCAACGTTCGGTGGCTGCTGGATGGGTGCACGGGGGGTGGCGCAAAGAGGACTGGAGGGGGTAAAAAGAAGGGTAAGGGGGAGAGGGAGAGGGGGAAGAGTGGAATTGGGATGGATAAGGAGAGATCGGGCAGGGATCAAAACACACTTGCTGTCTTTCTTCTGTCTTGTCTTCTTTCTTATCTGTTCTTTGTTCTTCTTTCTTCTTCAGGGATTGTGGCAACACAGGCTTTTGCACCACAAGGCACAGCACAGCACAGATCTTGTAGAGTGACTGCTCTGCAGAAATCCTCAGCTGTGAGGACCTGCAGCACGGTCACAGAGCGGTCATACCACTGCTGTGCTCTGTCATTGGTGCAATCAATGATGACATCAATCGCACCAGTCAGAGCTGGCCCTGTAGATGCTGGCATTGCCAGGCAACAGTCTAGGATCGGAGCTCTCACAGGTCCAATCCTAGGCAGATCACATCCAGGGCACAGCCAGGTCACACTGCAGCTGTGCCCTGTGATTGGCGCAATCAATGTAATTGTTGATCGCATCCAATCAGTGGGTCCAGGCCATGCCTGGCGTTACCAGGCACCAACCTAGACTAGGTGCTCTTACAGTTCCGATCCTAGGCAGGTCACGGTTGCAGTCAGCGTCGGACTGGAGCACCTTGGGCCCACCAGAGAAAATCATTCTTGGGGCCCATTATGTAGCTACATAGAAATAAATACAAGACCGCCAATTGTGCGGTAAAACACGCTATGTCAGGGTATAATATAAGGTAGTACATGTCTTAATTAGGTAGTAGGGGTTGGTGTAGGATCATAGAGGGTAGCCCCCTCATAGAATATAATGTAGCCCCCTCATAAAATATAATGCAGCCCTCTCTCATAGAATATAATGCAGCACCCCACAAAATATAATGCAACTACCTCATAAGGTATACCGCAGTCCCCACCATAGAATATAATGTAGCACCCTCATAGGGTATAATGCAGCACCCCCATAGAGTATACTGTAGCCCCGTCATAGGGCATAATGCTGCCCCCCATAGAGTATACTTTAGCCCCCTCATAGGGCATAATGATGCCCCCTCATATAGTAGGATATAGCCCCCAGAATATAATGTAGTCCCCTGATGGAATAATGCAGGCCCCCCATAGAGTATACTGTAGCCCCATCATATAGTAATATGTAGCCCCCAGAATATAATGTAGTCCCCTGAGAGAATAATGCAGCCCCACCACAGAATATAATGCAGCTCCCCATAGAGTATACTGTAGCCCCCTCATATAGTATGATATAGCCCCCCAGAATATAATGTAGTCCCCTGAGAATAATGCAGTCCCCCCACAGAATATAATGTAGTCCCCTCAAAGTATAATGCAGACCCTCTCCACCCCCATCATTGTCCTCATCACCACCTCTATCATTGCCTTCTCCCCACCACTCTTATCATTCTCCCCACCACCCCATCACTGCCCATTCCACCACCTCAATTATTGCCTCCTCTTCCACCAACATCATTGTACATTTCATCACCTCCATCATTGCCTATTTCATCACCTCAATCATTGCCTCCCCCACCATCATTGCCCATCACCTCCATCATTGCTTCCTCCCACCATCATTGCCTATCTTCTCTATCATTGCCTCCCCACCATCATTGCCTATCACCTCCATCATTGCCTCCCCCCACCGCCATCATTGCCCATCACCTCCATCCCTGCCTCCTCCCACTGCCATCATTGCCCATCACCTCCTTCGCTGCCTCCCCCACCGCCATCATTGCCCATCACCTCCATCGTTGCCTCCCCACCATCATTGCCCATCACCTCCATCGTTGCCTCCCCATCATTGCCCATCACCTCCATCACTGCCTCCCCCACCAACCCTCTCTCTCTCTCACACACACACAGCATCGCACCACATAGACACACACAAGGCACAGAGACACACAGCACAGCTCACCTCCCCACAGCAGCAGCACATCCCGGTAGCCTGTTCCTCGCCTGCTGCTTTCTGTCTGAGACCCAGTGCTGGATGATGAAGTCATCCAGCTGGGCTCTCTCAGACAGGAAGGGCCGTGCAGAAAGCCAGGATGTGCTGCGCTGTGAGTCTTTGTGTGTGTGTGGTGCGTGGGGCTTTACATGCGGGCAGTGTTAGCTGCAGCCTGCGGCTAACACTGCCCGCTATTAAAGAGAAATGGTATTCACGCCTCTCCACTCCCATAGGGGCGTGGGGAAGCGTGAATATTCATTTAGCTTTAGCAGCGGGGACACTATCCTGTCTCCAGCTGCTGCTACGCAGGCACAGGGCGGTCCCCCTTTACTCAGGGCCCCCATAGCCACTGGCTGGGGACCCCTGGAGCAGTGGGGGCCCCTGGAGCAGTGGGGGCCCTAGGCAGCTGCTGGCCAGTATGCCAGTAGGTGTCAGTGCCTGGGCCCACCGGAGAATCCTCCGGTTCTCTGGTGGGCCAGTCCGAGCCTGGTTGCAGTGTTGCATTAAAAATAAATGTTTTACACCAAATCAATTATGGAAGAGCCCATAAGAGATGAAGTGAGAACAAACAGAGGTAATTTATAAAAAATATTTATTTGATAATTATTTAAAAGTGAAAAAACAATTATAAAAAACAGGACAATAGACCTCCAAATAGAGAAAAAGAGGAGAGTTAGACACCAGCCCCCATCAAGGTGAAATGGGCAATAAGTTGTTCATAAACAACAGCCCGACGAGCGCCGTTTCAGAAGTGCTTCTTCCTGGGGCGTACGCACTTGCGAAACGGCGCTCGTCGGGCTGTGTGGGGAGCGCTCCAGCTTTCATCTCTGTGCACTGTCCCTGATATTTCTGTCCTCCTGCTAATCTAAGGTAAATGTGCCATGGAACCTATTATCTATCCTTACTGAGGAATTTCATGTCTGATGTATTTCTCTAATTTAGGTCCTAAATATTTCCCTTACACATATATAAGTGCCAATTGCATTCGGTATTTTGAGGAGCAAAGTTACTTTGCCTTATAACCGCTTAGCGGCCAAGGTCCATGTGTGTGAGATTTTCAGTGACCGCACTATAATTATATATGTTTTCTCAGTATGGTTCTGGCACCTACAACTAGCATGGAAGGTTTTTTCCATACCAACCTGTCAGTGCTTTTCTTTTGTATTTAACCCATCCTGGGCTGTGGGTAAATTAATCTCTTATTGATTTGAACTAATTGTTTTGGCTGACATCCTACAAACTTGCACTTTATGTATTTATTAAAAATGCTTTTTGCACTTTAAGTCATATACTACATATGATTCTGGATTGGCAGTTTTGCAACTTTGCACATCAATAATTGGTTATTTATGAACAACTTATTGCCCAGTTCACCTTGATGGGGGCTAGTGTCTAACTCTCCTCTTTTTCTCTATTTGGAGGTCTATTGTCCTGTTTTTTATAATTTTTTCACTTTAAATAATTATCAAATAAATATAATTTTTTATAAACTACCTCTGTTTGTTCTCACTTCATATCTGTTATGAGCTCTTCCATAATTGATTTGGTGTAATATGTGAATTTGAAGTGACTATGGCCGCTGTCACTATAAGGACTTTGAGAATAATTAAAAATAAATGACATAATATTCCATCCATGGTCAAATAGGCCTCGCTCACATGGACGGAATATTACGTCCAATGTCAGAAAGGGGTTAAATGGAACCTGTCAGCAGAAATATGCACAGTAACCTACAGATAGTGTCAGGTCAGCGGCCTTATACTAATTACAATGATAACTTGGCTGATGAAATCCGTCTTGTGGTTGTTCTTTAATATTATTTTCAGTTTTTAGTTAATGATATGCTCGTGCTTTGGGGCAGCCTGTGCGGGGTCTTCACGTGGTGCCATGATTAGGTATTCACCAGTATGGCTTCTGACAGGTCACTGATCCCTCAGTCACCTGCCTCATAGTTTATATAATGAATATTATATATACAGATGCTTCTCACAAAATTAGAATATCATCAAAAAAGTTAATTTATTTCAGTTCTTTAATAAAAAAGTGAAACTCATTACAAAGAGTCATTACAAACAAAGTGATCTATTTCAATATTTATTTCCGTTAATATTGATGATTATAGTTTACAGCCAATGAAAACCCAAAGTCATTATCTCAGTAAATTAGAATAATTAACAAAAAACACCTGTAAAGGCTTCCTAAGTGTTTAAAAAGGTCCCTTAGTCTATTTCAGTAGGCTCCACAATCATGGGGAAGACTGCTGACTTGACAGATGTCCAGAAGGCAGTCATTGTCACACTCCACAAGGAGGGTAAGCCACAAAAGGTCATTGCTAAAGAAGCTGGCTGTTCACTGAGTGCTGTATCCAAGCATATTAATGTAAAGTTGAGTGGAAGGAAAAAGTGTGGTAGAAAAAGGTGCACAAGCAACCGGGATAACCACAGCCTTGAAAGGATTGTTAAAGAAAAGGCCATTCAAAAATTTGGGGAGATTCACAAGGAGTGGACTGCTGCTGGAGCCATTGCTTCAAGAGCCGCCACACACAGACGTATCCAGGACATGGGCTAAAAGTGTCGCATTCCTTGTGTCAAGCCACTCATGACACGTAGACAACGCCAGAATCGTCTTACCTGGGCCAAGGAGAAAAACAACTGGACTGTTGGTCAGTGGTGGTGTTTCAGATGAAAGAAAATTTTGCATTTAATTTGGAAATCAAGGTCCCACAGTCTGGAGGAAGAGTGGAGAGGCCACAATCCAAGCTGCTTGAGGTCTAGTGTGAAGTTTCCACAATCAGTGATGGTTTGGGGAGCCATGTCATCTGCTCATGTACGTCCACTGTGTTTTATCAAACCTAAAGTCAGCGCATCCGTCTGCCAGGAAATTTTAGAGCACTTCATGCTTCCCTCTCCTGACAAGCTTTTTGGAGATGGAAATTTCATTCTCCAGCAGGACTTGGCACCTGTCCACATTGCCAAAAGTACCAATACCTGGTGTAAAAACAACAGTATCACTGTGCTTGATTGGCCAGCAAACTCACCTGATCTTAACCCCATAGAGAATCTATAGTGTATTGTCAAGAGGGAGATGAGAGACACCAGACCCAACAATGCAGACGAGCTGAAGGCTGCTATCAAAGCTATCTGGGCTTCCATAACACCTCAGCAGTGTCACAGGCTGATCGCCTCCATACCATGCCGCATTGATGCTGTAATTGATGTAAAAGGAGCCCGACCAAATATTGAGTGCATTTACTGAACATACATTTCAGTAGGCCAACATTTCGCATTTTAAAATCATTGTTCAAGCTGGTGTTATATTCTAATTTACTGAGATAATGACTTTTGGGTTCTCATTGACTGTAAGCCATAATCATCAACATTAACAGAAATAAACATTGAAATAGATCACTCTGTTTGTAATGACTCTATATGAGTTTCACTTTTTCAGAAAACACCAAGGTGCATAGAAAATGGATGTGGGAGTAATAGAATGCCAAATGACACCAATAGGACAGAAGCCGCAAGACAATAATGTATAATCTTTTATTCAAAAAATATATATATAAATAAACACAATTATGCACAGAAACATGAATGTTGATTTAAAAACGAGAGGGAACCAAACATGAAATTAGCCAATAAAACGGGACCAATTCTAATATTCAGATAATTAAATATATACATAAAAACTCCCTTATTCAGACAAAATATGTATTAGTAGCGCACAGCATAGATAAATCACATAAAATCGTGACCAGGATTATATATTAACTCAAATTGAATGGAGAAAAATAATTGTGAAAAAATAATGTGAAAAATAAATACAGTGCACACAGCTGAAAAATCACAAATAAAAACCTCAGTATGAAAATCAATATATAAAGCAATTCTGACACATGGGGCGCGTTTGAGGTGGTTTACCGGAGAGCCATTGGGCCTTCAGGTACTTTTCCCTTTTCATGCTAAATCTATAGCGCATTTATGACTCATTCACAGCGCACTTTATCATTATTTCAGGCGATTGATTTTTGCACACCCATTAATGCACTGGCTGGTTTCCAGTCATTTATTTGATTTATTTTCACAGTAATGCACCTTGGTTTAGCACTATATAGTACACATGTCTGGTACAGGCTAGTTGTTTAGCTATGTGTCAGAATTGCTTTATATATTGATTTTCACACTGAGGTTTTTATTTGTGATTTTTCAGCTGTGTGCACTGTATTTATTTTTCACATTATTTTTTCACAATTATTTTTCTCCATTCAATTTGAGTTAATATATAATCCTGGTCACGATTTTATGTGATTTATCTATGCTGTGCGCTACTAATACATATTTTGTCTGAATAAGGGAGTTTTTATGTATATATTTAATTACCTGAAGATTAGAATTGGTCCCGTTTTATTGGCTATTTTCATATTTGGTTCCCCTCTCGTTTTTAAATCAACATTCATGTTTCTGTGCATAATTGTGTTTATTTATATACATATTTTTTGAATAAAAGATTATACATTATTACGTTTTATTGTCTTGCGGCTTCTGTCCTATTGGTGTTATTTGGCATTCTATTACTCCCACATCCATTTTCTATGCACCTTGGTGTTTTCTGATTTTAACCGGATGGTCAGTCATCCATTTTTCTGGGGATTGTTGGATCACTGCTTATTTGTGTGTAGCAATCGTATATATCTATTTATTATTTATATTTTGGCACTATTTGATCCGACTCCCCTTGTGTAATGAGTTTCACTTTTTGTATTGACTAGATTAAATAAATTAACTTTTTGATGTTATTCTAATTTTGTGAGAAGCACCTGTATATAGCGTGACAAAAAACCCCTCCTACTGCAGGCAGGCGTCGGCGGTGGTGCCTGCGCTGCAGCATGATCACATATGTAATGTGCATATAATTAATTTGTTTGTTTTTTTTCCAAGCTATATATAATATTCACTATGTAAGATAGGGGGCAGGTGACTGAGGGATCAGCGACCTGTCAGAAGCCATACAGATGCACATGAAGACCCCCACAGGCCGCCCCGGGGCATGAGCATATCATTAACTCAAAACTAAAAATTAAAATTACACAACCGCAAGACGGATTTCATCACCAGGGATCACTGTCCGATAGCCACATAATGTGGTAGAAGACGCTGTTTATCTTTCATTGATTAGAAATTACCAGTTACCATTCTAATTATAAACCTCTAATATTATATGTCATCTTTAACCATTTGTAGCATTGTACTTCCTTCTTGATGTTTTATAAACATCGGATGTATTCATTCCATATAGTTATTGCTTAATATGTTCCTGTCTCGTGTTCTATTGGAAGCGCTTGTGATGAAACCAAGTAAAAAGACCTTAAGGTTCAGATTGTGACCTTCGCTCCATTACAATTCCTGCCTGACAGTATAAACATTAAAGCTCCTCGTACAGCGCAGAGTAGCTGGAGGGTGACAGAAACCTGCCATTCTCAGTCTGCACGACTCACTAATGCATTCACTCATAGCTGCAGAATCAGGTCCTGTAACTGCTCCGCAGTCCTTACCATTCACTTTCTTGGTTAGTCCTGGAGTCCTGGTGTGTCCTGGACTGTCTACCCTGTGTTATGGCTATGGTGGGACGCGCTCTTCCTTCTCTTCCTGTTGCTGCTTGCTTATGATTGGTCAGCACCATACAGGGTGAAGTATATGCCCTCAGTGAAAATGGTTTGCCCACGCCCAACAAAAGTTAACTCATTAGGTGCCAAATGCTTAGATCGCTAATAGCTTGATAACGAAGAGATGAAATTAACCCCTTCATGACATATGATGTAAATTTATGGCACATGTCGTGTCCCTGACTGATGGCTCTGGCACGAGAGGATTGGATGCAATATGTTATATAGTTACATAGGTTGAAAAAAGACCTAAGTTCAGCCTTTCTCCACCAATTGTTCATTTGTCACTAAATCTAATATAACGCTAGGAGCGTCACTCTGTCTGAAGCCTTTATAGACTGCGCAAGCGCGACGCGCCTGCGCAGTCTGGACAGAGTAACGCTCCCGGCGATGAGGAGGATGGCCCAGGAGATCGCGGTATGCGTAAGCACTGAACGCATACCGCGATCTTCGCCACAACCCCTTACCGATCCCACCGATCCCGTGTTGCCGGCGCCGCGGGGTCCTACTGGGATGTCAGGACTGGAGAGGGCGGGTTGTGGCGCGGAATCGGCGCATGCCCAGTCCGCGCTTTCCGGCGCCATTTTGTGGAACACACATTGCAGTGTCTTCAAGAAAATGGCGCTGGAATGCGCATACTCCAGCGCCGCTCTCCTCCCCCAGTCCTCTGGCAGAACGGGGCAACGCTGGAACACGGGGAAGAAAGGTGAATATAAATGTTTTGTTTTTTTTTTTGTATGTGTGCAGTTTCATAGGGGTGAACGGGACCATACATATCAGGATACAGGGGTGAGAGGTAGCATGCATATCAGGATCGGGGACTGCGGGGGCCATGCACAGGGCCGCCATCAGGGCATTACAGCCCTGACTGGCGTATGGGGCCCGATCTGCAGAGGGGGCCCACACGGGCCCCGTCACCTACCGATCAGGCCCCACTGCCCCGCCCCCAGCGGCAGGATTCTGCCGCTCAAGTAACTGAACCTGCGTCCAGGACCCGCACGGTAATAGTTAATGCTGCCAGCCAATCGGAGGCTGACAGCTGACGTCAGCACGCACGTCGCCGGCGCCTGACGTCATTGTCAGTTGCCGGCGAGTGCGCGCTTTCTGTGGAGTGTGGATCTCTCGCCGCTGGAACGCGGCAAGGTAAGGAGAAAGATTTTTTTTTTTTTAATATTGCAAGCCGCGGCAGAATGGAGAGTGGGCAAGACTGGGGGCAGAATGGAGATGGGGCAGGACTGGGGGCAGAATGGAGATGGGGCAGGACTGGGGGCAGAATGGAGAGTGGGCAAGACTGGGGGCAGAATGGAGATGGGGCAGGACTGGGGGCAGAATGGAGATGGGGCAGGACTGGGGGCAGAATGGAGAGTGGGCAGGACTGGGGGCAGAATGGAGAGTGGGCAGGACTGGGGCAGAATGGAGATGGGGCAGGACTGGGGGCAGAATGGAGATGGGGCAGGACTGGGGGCAGAATGGAGAGTGGGCAGGACTGGGGGCAGAATGGAGATGGGGCAGGACTGGGGGCAGAATGGAGAGTGGGCAAGACTGGGGGCAGAATGGAGATGGGGCAGGACTGCGGGCAGAATGGAGATGGGGCAGGACTGGGGCATAATGGAGAGTGGGCAGGATTGGAGACACTGGGAGCAGGATTGGCCATACAGACAGAGGGCAGAATGAAAGACATGGAGGCATTATTGGAGACACTGGGGGCAGGATGGAGAAGGGGCAGGATTGGAGACAGGGCAGGATTAGAGACACTGGGGCAGGATTGGAGAAACTGGGGGCATGATTGGAGGCACTGGGGCAGGATCGGAGGCACTGGAGGCAGGATTGGAGGCACTAGGGGCAGGAATGGAGGCACTGGGGGCAGGATTGGAGACACTGGGGGCAGGATAAAAGACATGGGGCAGGGTTGGAGACAGATGGGGCAGGATGGGGAGATCATATGGGGCAGAATGGATACTCATGAGGGCGGGATGGGAGAACATATGGCTGAAGCCAGGAATGAGACACACGGGGCCAGGATGAGGGATATTATTACCATAGGGGCTAATTAAGGGATATTATTACTGCAGTGATGTATTTTATTTTTTTGAGAATACTGTTTTAAATGGGGAAGCGGTCCTGTTACTGTGCAGAGCGACATTATGTTGCCTTTTTTCTTCATCTGGTGTAGTTTAGAAGTTGGGAAAAAATAAGTAATGTGTTCTACATGTGGAGCTCTAGATAACTGTGTTATTTCCTGCAGAGACGAGCCCTGGCTGGAAGACGTGATGGCGGTCTGTGCTGGATGAAAGATTAAAAGCAAAGATGAAGGACTTCACCTAGAGACGTCACTGGTAAGTCAGTGTTACCTGTACACTGGCACTATACACTGTATACAGCGCTCCTGTGTACAATGTCACCGGTGATTACTGTATTACCTGTACACAGACACTGCATACTAAGTACAGATCTCCTGTGTATAATGGCACTTATGGTGATAGTATTGTGTTGTTTTTTTTATTACTGATCAGTATTGTAGTATTCAGTTACTATGTGGTGGTATTTTGTGGTCTGGACATGGTGCGGTGGTATTTGTCACTTGTATGTGGTATTATAGGTCACTATGTGGTGGTAATATGGTGTCTGGTCATTGTGCAGCGGTATTTGTTCCTTGTATGTGATATTATTGGTCATTTTAAAAATTGAAAATTAAATAAAAATATACCTAAATTGTATTGGATATTTTAACAAATATTTAATAGGTTACAGTAGAGTAGGGCCCGGCCAAAAGTATCTAATGTGTTACAGTGGCAGCTTAAAAAAATCTTTTGGCCAAAACTAGAGCTGCCGGCTATATGTGTGATCTGGTGATGGGAACTGTTAATGTGTGATTGGTGAGAAGTGGAGTTTTTCCAAGAGAGAGTGGTGGGACTGTGGACAGTTCGAGGGGTGGAGGCGGGGCTGGTGTGGAGGCGGGGCTTGGGTGGAGCCTGGGTGGAGTCTCAAGGGGGCACCGAAAATTTTGCCAGTATGGGGCCCCGAAATTCCTAGTGGCAGCCCTGGCCATGCATATCAGGATAGGGGACTGCAGGGGCCATGCATATCAGGATAGGGGACTGCGGTGGCCATGCATATCAGGATAGGGGACTGCGGGGGCCATTCATATCAGGATAGGGGATTCCGGGGGCCATGCATATCAGTATAGGGGACTGCGGTGGCCATGCATATCAGGATAGGGGACTGCGGGGGCCATGCATATCAGGATAGGGGACTGCGGGGGCCATGCTTATCAGGATAGGGGACTGAGGGGGCCATGCATATCAGGATAGGGGACTGAGGGGGCCATGCATATCAGGATAGGGGACTGCGGGGGCCATGCATATCAGGATAGGGGACTGCGGGGCCATGCATATCAGGATAGGGGACTGCAGGGGCCATGCATATCAGGATAGGGGACTGCGGGGGCCATGCATATCAGGATAGGGGACTGAGGGGGCCATGCATATCAGGATAGGGGACTGAGGGGGCCATGCAAATCAGGATAG
Organism: Oophaga sylvatica; assembly: GCA_033576555.1. NCBI lineage: Eukaryota > Metazoa > Chordata > Amphibia > Anura > Dendrobatidae > Oophaga > Oophaga sylvatica. Next base: position 249,499,582 of record JARQOD010000006.1, read on the forward strand.
GAGACTGCGGGGGCCATGCATATCAGGATAGGGGACTGCGGGGGCCATGCATATCAGGATAGGGGACTGAGGGGGCCATGCATATCAGGATAGGGGACTGCGGGGGCGATGCATATCAGGATAGGGAACTGAGGGGGCCATGCATATTAGGATAGGGGACTGCGGGGGCCATGCATATCAGGATAGGGGACTGCGGGGGCCATGCATATCAGGATAGGGGACTGCGGGGGCCATGCATATCAGGATATGGGACTTAGGGGCCATGCATATCAGGATAGGGGACTGAGGGGGCCATGCATATCTGGATAGGGGACTGAGGGGACCATACATATCAGGATACGGGGTGAGAGGTAGCATGCATATCAGGATAGGAGACTGCGGGGGCCATGCATATCAGGATAGAGGACTGCAGGGGCCATGCATATCAGGATAGGGGACTGCGGGGGCCATGCATATCAGGATATGGGACTTAGGGGGCCATGCATATCAGGATAGGGGACTGAGGGGGCCATGCATATCAGGATAGGGGACTGAGGGGACCATACATATCAGGATACGGGGTGAGAGGTAGCATGCATATCAGGATAGGGGACTGCGGGGGCCATGCATATTAGGATAGGGGACTGAGGGGGCCATGCATATCAGGATAGGGGACTGAGGGGGCCATGCATATCAGGATAGGGGACTGCGGGGCTATGCATATCAGGATAGGGGACTGCGGGGGCCATGTATATCAGGATAGGGGACTGAGGGGGCCATGCATATCAGGATAGGGGACTGAGGGGGCCATGCATATCAGGATAGGGGACTGCGGGGGCCATGCATATCAGGATATGGGACTTAGGGGGCCATGCAAATCAGGATAGAGGACTGCAGGGGCCATGCATATCAGGATAGGGGACTGAGGGGGCCATGCATATCAGGATAGGGGACTGCGGGGGCCATGCATATCAGGATAGGGGACTGAGGGCGCCATGCATATCAGGATTGGGGGGTGAGGGGACCATGCATATCAGGATAGGGGGGTAAAGGGACCATGCATATCAGGATAGGGGGGTGAGGTGACCATGCATATCAGGATTGGGGGGTGAGGGGACCATGCATTTCAGGATAGGGGGGTGAGGGGACCATGCATATCAGGATTGGGGGATGAGGGATACCATGCATATCAGGATAGGGGGTGAAGGGTACCATGCATACCAGGATTGGGGATGAAGGAACCATGCATACCAGAATTGGGGGGTGAGGGGTCCCATACATCCTACAATAGGGATGAGGGTGGAACATGTATACCAGGATTGGGGGGTGAGGGGACCATGCATACCAGGATTGGAGGGTGAGGACACCATGCATTCCAGGATTTGGGTGTGAGGGCACCATGCATACCAGGATTGGGTGGTGAGGGACCATGCATACCAGGATTGGGGTGAGGGCACCATGCATACCGGGATTGGGTGGTGAGGGACCATGCATTCCAGGATTGGGGGGAGGGGACCATGCATTCCAGGATTGGGGGGAGGGGACCATGCATACCATGATTGGAGGTGATGGGACCATGCATACCAGGATAGGGATGAGGGGATACTTTGCATACCAGGATTGGGGGGTGAGGGGACCATGCATACCAGGATAAGGTATTGGGTGCCATGCATACCAGGATTGGGTGGGGTGAGGGGACCATGCATACCAGGATAGGAGGGGGCAGCACATACCAGGATGGGGGACCATATACCAATAAAAATGCTTGCCACCCGGGCATAGAACGGGTTCATCACTAGTTAACTATAACCAGCAATGTTATGTGTATGAAGAAAATCATCCAGCCCTTTTATAAAATCTGTTATAGTGTCTGCTATTACTACCTCTTGTGGTAGGGCATTCGCTAATGACCCTCGGCTCCTGCTGTGCTGCGGGCGGGGGCTGAGTGTCAGTGCTACTGTGCTCCGATGCTTTCGCATGACAGTTGCATGCTGAGGAGATGGAGAATTTAATTTTTCCATCTCCTCTGCTGCCGATGTCCGCAGGAAACATCCAAGTGCAGTGCGATGTTCCACACGCACCCATTCACTTATATGGGTGCGTGCAATCCGAATTTGCCATGCAAACGCAGCATGCTGCGATTTTTTTCCTGTCCGATCACGATCCGATCGGAGCAGGAAGAAAACCACCACTACATTAGTCCTATTTAATCGCAAGTGGAAGCGAGCCCTAAGTCAATGTCTGACAGTGGGATTTAACATACGGAGCGCTGATGGGTTGATTGCGGGGCGCCAATGACTTGTCATGACAGCTGGTCTGCAGAAGATCCCCATGCTTGTCATTACGATCCTCCTGTGAATGCCGGCTCATGCTGAAGCGTAGTATACATCAGAGACACGTAAGGTTTTATCCTTATGAAGGACCATCCTTTTTATAAATTAATTTCTAATATAAAGATGAATTTTATGGATGGAAGTTTCAGAAAATCCTTTTTTTCTTCGGTTCTAAAATAGTTGAGCTTCACCAGCAGGAGTTGGCGCCCATTCATCATCTTTCCGGTGCATCGTAAACAATATTGGTGAGGTGAGCTTCTTTATTTCTTTTTTGATGTATAGAGCAGGTGATCAGATGATAGTAGCTTTAAATATCCTTAAAATAAAACGTGAAAAAAAATGGTTTAAAAAATATGAAAAAAAACAAAACAAAAAGTTCAAATCGCCCTCTTTTAGCTGCATTGAAAATAAAGCAATAAAATATACACATATTTGTTATCGCTGCATTGAGAAATGTCCGATCTAGCAATAAAATGCAATAAAAGGCGATTAAAACTTTATATGTAACCCAAGATGGTATCAATAAAAACATCAGCTCAGGGTGCAAAAGAATAAGCCATCACCCAGCCCCAAAGCCTGAAAATTGAAAACGTTACAGGTCTCGGAAAATGGCAAAAAAAATGCAAAATCGTTTTTAATGCAGATTTCTGATTTTTTTTTAACCACTTAAATAAAAAATAATTTATACATGTTTGGTATCTGCAAATTGTTACTGACTTGGGGAATCATATTGCCAGGACAGTTTTACTGTGTTTACATGATGTGGTGAACATGGTAAATAAAAAAACAAAAAAACTATTGTGGAATTGCACTTTTTTTGCAATTTTACTTCACTTGGATTTTTTTTTTCCATTTTTCAGTACACTGTATGGTAAAATCAATGGTGCCGTTCAAAATAACAACTCGTCCCGCAAAAAACAAGCCCTCATATGGCTATAGTTATGGCTCTTGGAAGAAGGAAATGACAAAACGAAAATGAAAAAATGGAAAATGGCCTGGGGTTGAAGCGGTTAAAAAACAAACATGTTTAACCAGTTCTGCATTTACTATTACATTGTGTGTCTAATTCAACATGAAAAATTTGGTGAAAATTTTATTTAGGTAGATAATGCAACCCAAAATACACAATTTTGTCATTTCGATTATTATTCTGTTTATAGCATTTAATTAATTTTGTTTTGATAGACCAGACTTTTACAAATGCAGTGATACCAAATATGTTTATTATTGTATTTGTTTAATGGGGGGAAGGAGGATGATTTGAATTTTATGTATTTTTTACATATTTTTTAGGCAGAATTAAAGTCTCATTGAGACGTCTGTGTATTCACTGAAGGGGTTATCTAGTGGGACAGTTTTATAGGTCAGGTAGTTCCAGAGGGGAAACACCAAATATGTGTACTTTTTTGTTTATTTTTGTTTTTACATAAATAAATGTATTTATTGGAATAATATTTCTTCATTTTTTTGTTCTTTATTTTGTGATTTTTATTTTTACAATTTTTTTATAACTTTTTTTTTTTTTTTTAACCTTTTTACATTTCCCTGGTTGGGGCATCAATTTTCCCTGTCTTAATTGCTGATCTATTGCTCTGCAATACTTTTGCATATAAGAGCTGACAGCCGCTTTCGATTGCGGCGGCACTCAGCGTGAGCCAGCGCGATCATGAAGCAGTACATGTAAGGCGGTTTGCGGGAACGCAGCTCCCGCAGCGCTGTACATATATGGCACATGTTGGGAAGGAAGTACACAGCATAACACATTGAAAAACTATTTTTTAACAACTTTATTAAACCCTTCATGCCGCAGCCAACTTCTGTTTTTGAATTTCCGTTTTTTGCTTTTTTTGCTTCCCAGAGCCACAACTTTTTATTTTTCTGTCAATATGGCCATATGAAGGCTTGTTTTTTTGTGTGACGAGTTGTAATTTTGAATGGGACCATTGATTTTACCATGTAGTGTACTAGAACTCAGGAAAAAAATTCCAAGTGCTGTGAAATTGCAAAAAAGTGCAATTCCACAATAGTTTTTTTTATTTTGTATCATGTTCACTAAATGCTGAAACTGACCTGCCATTATTATTCTGCAGGTAATTAAGAGTTCATAGATACCAAACATGCATAGTTTTTTTTTATTTAAGTGGAAAAAAAAATCAAAAGTTTAAAGTTAAAAAGTCATCATTTTCCGAGACCCGTAGTGTCTACATTTTTCGGGATCTGGGACTGGGTTAGATTTTATTTTTTGGGCCCCGATCTAACATTTTTTTTGATACCACTTTGGAGTAGATGTTATGTTTTGATCGCCTGTTATTGCATTTTATTGCAATGTTACAGCAACCCAAAAAAGTTAATTCCACCGTTTTGCATTTATTTCCCGTTAAGCCGTTTACCGATCTTATTAATTATTTTTATATTTTGTTAGATTGGGCGTTTCTGAACGTGGAGATACTAAATATATATTTTTAAATTTATTTTCATTGATTTTGAATGGGGCAAAAGAGGGGTGATTTGAAATTTTGGATGTAAAAATTATTATTTTTTTACTTGCTTCAATAGACTTAGGAGACTTGAAGCTGCGATCTTCTGATCGTTTGGGCTACACATAAAAGTGCTTCAGCCCTGCTACTGTGTGTGTACAAAAATCCTCATCTCTTTTGAGCACCGACCACTGGGCGGCATTCATAGCAGATCGGCTATGACAACACAAGGATCTCCTGCTGACCCATTGGCGACCGCTGTGATGTGATATGGGCGTTGAAGGGCATAGTTTGTGACATGCTTCCGGCGCATGCTTGTTAAATGCCCCTGTCAGAGATTGACAGCGGTATTTAACATGTCAACAGCAGCGGGTGGATCGCGATTCTACCGTCGGCTGTTAGGGGCACAAGTCAGGTGATAAAATCCCAAGTGAACATACAGGTGCTTCTCACAAAATTAGAATATCATCAAAAAGTTCATTTATTTTACTTCTTCAATACAAAAATTGAAACTCATATATTATATAAAGTCACTACAAACAGAGTGATCTATTTCAAGTAGTGTTGAGCGATACTGCTCGATATCTAAAAATATCGTATCGAAATGGTATCGCCGATATCACTAAATATCGTCGATATCCGATTCTGATACCGGAAGTCCCATGTAAGTCTATGGGAACAAAATATCGACATTAAAAAAAAACATTCTTGCCTTGTTGGTTAATTGTACATGAAGGAAAACAACAAAGACTAATGTAGAATGTATTGGGGGAGGTTGAGGAGACAATAAAGGCATACATGTTTAACCCAATGCATTGGAATAGCATTAATATATATTTTTTTGGAAATACGTTTGGATTGACTAACAAATTGACAATGTTGTTAACCTTTTTTCTATTTTGGCAAATATGTATGTTTCACAACTTCCATGCTCTTCACCTTTTTAACTTTTGCCAGTGCCACACTTTCTCCTTCATAATCTTCAGCAGCATCATCTTTCTCATCAAATTATTCTTCATCTTCACCTTCTTAATCTTCTTCTTAAACTTCTTGCTATTCATGTTTTTGTTTACATTACTCATATTGTTATTATTAAACTAATTAATCTTCTTCATATTCAAATTCTTCATCTTCTTCCTCTTCATCTTCTTCATCATATTCTTATTTGTGACAGAGATTCCTGTACTTGTAATCTGTAAAAGTATGAATTGTTCATCCTTCCGTTCTTGCTGTCACAAAAGATTTAAATTACAACAGTATTTGTCCGTGTTCAGTTTAGCCTGCAGCAGCAGGCATTTTCCAGGGGCACCACGAGGAGGAACGGACTCACCCCCATACACTGCTTAGTCTTCTTCTGCTTAGAATTTAGAGCATATATTTTGCTCTTTATTTTGGTCTTATACTTCATGTTCTTCTGCTTTTTGATCTTTTGCTTATTGTTCTTCTGTCTCTTGTTCTGTATCTTGTAGTTTGTCTTAACCTTCTTTGTCCTGTTGGTGATCTTCTTCTGGGTAATCTTTTATTTTTTCTTTGTGATGGTGTTCAGGCTGGTTGGCTTCATGCTCGTCGTCCTTGTTGTCGTCATCTTCTTCTGGGTGGTCTTTAAGGTCGTCTAATTTCCGAGAAACAGCTGACGTTACTGGAACCCTGACGGGTATCAGATGGAGCAAGAGACAATGGAAGTAACGAGGACCAGCTGACTGTCCTGGACCCCGGACGGGTAGCAGAAGGAAAAGAGGCAAGGTCACAACCGAGTACCAGCTGACGTTACTGTGACACGGTTACTAAGCAGGAGGTAACTGTGCTCCAAAGCACTACCAAGGACCAGCAGACGTTGCTGGAACTCAGATACGGAGATGGAGGCACCTAGGCCAAAGGCACTGGGGAGAACCACTTGACGGTACTGGACCCCGGACGGGTAGCAGAAGGAAAAGAGGCAATGTCACAACCGAGTACCAGCTGACGTTACTGTGACACGGTTACTAAGCAGGAGGTAACTGTGCTCCAAAGCACTACCAAGGACCAGCAGACGTTGCTGGAACTCGGATACGGAGATGGAGGCACCTAGGCCAAAGGACACTGGGTGACGTACCACCGATAGACGGTACAGTAAGATACCCCCGGAACGGTGTATGAACGGAATGCACCCACTGAAACATTTGCGTAAGATGAGGCAGGAGTACGCAAGCCGTCCGCAGTTACCGAATCACACAGTCCTACAGTGGGTGCTTATCCTATTGTCACAATGGAAACCGCCTTTATTTACATATCCCACAGCACACATAGGAATCACCTAAACTGCAGGCACCATAGAGTCGGCTAACCCGAATGCAACACGACAGCACAACTTATTGGAGGATAATTGACGTTCACACTGCCAGGAAACAGCTGTCGTGCTGTAACCAGGCTGGCCAGGAGTCAGTACCCCTGCCAATTACTTACGAGCAACAAATGGCGGTGTTGTAGCCCAGGGAGTAGAGTTCAGGTGGTAGAAAGATGAACATAACAGGAGACATGGAAAACGTTGCCAAACAGTTATTTAATCTGAAAACGGACAGGCAAATTCAGGTGAGATCCATGCCTTGTTCATTTTCAGAAAAGTAAGCCGGTCTACATTCTCTGAGGATAGTCGCATGCGACGGTCTGTTACTACACCACCTGCAGCACTAAAGACACGCTCAGATAATACACTGGCAGCAGGGCAAGCCAGCACCTCCAATGCATACTGGCTAAGCTCTGGCCATGTATCCAACTTAGAGACCCAAAATTTGAAAGGGGAAGAGGCATCTGGGAGTACACTTAGAGGGAAAGCCAAGTAGTCTGTCACCATCTTACGGAAACGTTTCTTCCTGGTGACTGGAGCCGTCTCGGATGGTGTAGACCTTGCTGGCGCTGTCACAAAACTTTGCCACATTTGTAACATACAGTTCTTGCCCTGTGCAGAGGCGCTGCTTCTGCTCCCTCTTGTTGTAGAGGTGTCTACACTGCCTCGACGCACAGAGCTGCTTTGTAAAGCAGTAGCAGCAGCAGCAGCTCTCTCGGCTGGAATGTACAACAGTATGGATTGCACCAGTGTGTCTTGGTACTCCTGCATTTTACGGTCCCGGTTCACCGGTGTGATGAGGGTTTGTAAGTTGTCCCGGTAGCGAGGGTCTAGGAGGGTGTACACCCAATAATCTGACGTGCTGAGAATGTGGGCGATGCGGCGGTCGTTTCTCAGGCACTGAAGCATGAAATCAACCATGTGCTGCAGACTCCCAACTGGCCAACAAAGGTTGTCCTCTGGAAGAGGCGTCATCTCTGTCTCCTCTGCATCACCCCACCATCGCTCTACATACTGACTACAGCGTTGTGTACCTCCCTCTGTAGGGATTTCTTCCTCCTCCATTGACTCCTTCTCCTCCTCATCCTCCTCACAAGTGAGCCCTGCCCAGCCCTTTGTGAGGAACCACGTTGCGCTGACTGTCCTGAAGGTAATTGAATTTGTGACTCCTCATCCTCCACCTCTTCCAAAACCTCTTCCTTTAGTGCTTTCAGTGATTTCTGAAGCAGGCAGATAAGGGGGACAGTCATGCTGACTAGTGCATCATCTGCACTCGCCATCCGCGTTGAGACATCAAACGCACGCAAAACGTCGCAGATGTCCTTCATAGAGGCCCACTCAGTAGTGGTGAATGTGGCTTGAGTTGATTGCGCCTGTTGCAGCTGATACTCCATTACTGCTGGCTGCTGCTCACACAACCACTCCAACATATGTAACGTGGAATTCCACCTGGTGGGTACGTCACATATGATGCGATGTTCAGGAAGGCGAAATCTGACTTGCAGAGCTGCAATGCGCGATCTGGCCATGCTGGAACGTCGCAAGTCTGCGCACTCTAGGCGGACCTTGTGCAGCAGTGCATCAAGATCCGGATAGTCCCTCAAAAAACTCTGCACGACCAAGTTGAGCACATGTGCCAGACATGGTATGTGAGTGAGGTTGCCAAGGCCCAGAGCTGCCACCAGATTTCGGCCATTGTCACACACTACCAAGCCTGGCTGGAGATTAGCTGACAAAAACCACACGTCGCTCTCCTGTTTGATGGCATCCCAGAGCTCCTGCGCTGTGTGGCTTCGATTCCCCATGGGAATTAATTTCAGTACGGCCTGTTGACGTTTGGCCACGGCTGTGCTCATATCGGTCGCAACAGGTAAGCGTTCACGGGTCCATGTGGAGGTATACCGTGACGGCTCGTGCAGCGATGATTCTGAGGACTGGAGTAGGAGGAGGAATCAATGTGCACAGACTGGATTCCTGCAATCCTTGGAGTTGACAGAACACGTACAGCGCCACTGGCAAGATCTGTACCCGGCTCCACAACATTGACCCAATGGGCAGTGAGGGAAAGATATCGTCCCTGGCCATGGGTACTGGTCCACGCATCGGTGGTCAGGTGGACCCTGCTACTGACGGCGTTTAGTAGCGCATGTTTAATGTTTCCCTCGACATGTTTTTGCAGAGCAGGGACAGCTTGCCTGCTGAAATAAAATCGGCTTGGCACATTATATTGTGGGACTGCCAATGCCATAAAGTTCCTGAAACTGTCAGTCTCCACCAGCCTGAATAACAGCATTTCAAGGGACAGGAGTTTTGCAAGGCCAGCATTCAGAGCCTGTGCTCGTGGATGGTTTGCCGAGTATGGCCGTCTTTTATCCCATGCCTGTGTTACCGATGGCTGTTTTTTGTTCTGGGAGTGTGACGATGACTGTGAACTTGCTGCAGTGGGTGGAATAACAGTTTGTCTATGGACAACAGTGACCGAGGTTCTTCCATGGAGATCCTGTGAGGAAGCCGAACCAGGTGTGTGAGAGCTGGAGGTAGAGGCTCGAACATGACCTAAAGATATAGGTGCTGCTGTAGGTTGGCCTACATCTCCAGTGTGTCTCTGGAACTCAGCTACGTGCTTTGTCCGTACATGTTTCCACATATTTGTGGTATTCAGGTTCCTGATATTTTTACCTCTTTTAACTTTTTGCTTACACAGCTTGCATTGAACATAGCAAATATCATCTACAAGTCTGTCAAAAAAGGACCACGCAGTGCAAGTCATGGGAGCGCCAATTTTGACAGTTCTAAGAGAACTGCTCCCAACAGGTGCCAAACTGGAGGCTACAGGCAAGCGAGTCTGCAGCCTACCTCTCCCTCCTCTTTGTACCGTTGGGACAATCTCTTCCTCAGAGCTGCTCCCACCACCTTCCTGTTGCTCACGCCATGTTGGGTCTCGGACTTCATCATCTCCACTACCCTCTTCCAACACCTGCTGCTGTTGGATGGTCTGGGCAGCACCATGCTCCACAAAACCTGGCACCTGAGTCTCATCATCATCATAAGATGCGTTCTGCGGTGTGCTGTCCATCGGCACTGGCTCACCCGCCTCTTCAGATTGAGAGAGACACAGCTGTTGCGCATCACTGCATACTCCCTCTTCTTCAAATTGCAGAATGCTGCTTGCCTGTGCCCGTGTTTGCGAGCCAACAGATTCTGAGAACAGAAGCAGAGACTCAGCTGGCTCCTGTACAGAACTCTCTGACTGCCTGGGCAATTTGACAGGCGGTGAACAGACAGATGGTTGCTCAACAGTGTTGTGTTCCTGAGAGGAGGTGGAAGGAATTGAAGTCGATGCATTGGCTGCCATCCAACCAACAACGGCTTCAATTTGTTCTTCCAGCAGCAGGGGGGCACGCCGAGCTCCTACCAAAGTGCGCATAAAGGAACGCTCATGGGTAAAACTGGTGGATGCTGTGTCACTGAGGGCGGCAGCAGCCACAGAATCCCCACGTCCTCTCCCTGCTGAAACTCCACGGCCACGACCACGTGCCTTACTCACTGACTTCTTCATCTTGGTAGATTGATAAAGAAAGTCAGAAAAGTTATAAGGCCTAAGTGTGGTTATTACGCAGAGACTGAAGTGAACACTGAAACACAACTGTTCACAATCTGTGAAAGGCTACTCCTTTGTCTACTTCTATAGTGTTTGCAACCAATGTATTGTATACGGATGGAAGCGCGTCACACTAATAGATTATATTTTAAATGGAATGGAGCAGAACCAATTGGAGATAAATGAAAAGGATGAGCCACTGAGACACGCTCAGCAGAGTACAAGCAGCAGTGCTTGAACAAGTAACTGGAGCGTGATGTGCACTCAAAAAATAAAAAACACAGACTGAAGTGAACACTGAAACACAACTGTTCACAATCTGTGAAAGGCTACTCCTTTGTCTACTTCTATAGTGTTTGCAACCAATGTATTGTATACGGATGGAAGCGCGTCACACTAATAGATTATATTTTAAATGGAATGGAGCAGAACCAATTGGAGATAAATGAAAAGGATGAGCCACTGAGACACGCTCAGCAGAGTACAAGCAGCAGTGCTTGAACAAGTAACTGGAGCGTGATGTGCACTCAAAAAATAAAAAACACAGACTGAAGTGAACACTGAAACACAACTGTTCACAATCTGTGAAAGGCTACTCCTTTGTCTACTTCTATAGTGTTTGCAACCAATGTATTGGATACGGATGGAAGCGCGTCACACTAATAGATTATATTTTAAATGGAATGGAGCAGAACCAATTGGAGATAAATGAAAAGGATGAGCTACTGAGACACGCTCAGCAGAGTACAAGCAGCAGTGCTTGAACAAGTAACTGGAGCGTGATGTGCACTCAAAGGCCGGCGTCACACACAACGACAAAAAATCGGTCCGTTTTAGACGGTCGATTGTCGGATCAAAATGCAAACATCACACATCCTTCTGGCATCCGATTTTCCTTCAAAGATGCGATTTAGTCGCATGTGTGTGTACCTTGTAACATCCGATTTTCATCCGACTTGCGAGATTTTCTCGCAGGCTTGCAAAACTGACATATAATGGATCCAAAAGAATAGTATTTCAATCACAAAAAAAAGAATAGATATATACACATAGAACACATATATATATATATAACATGTCATTGTGACATGTACATATACATATATTTATAGTTCCTAGACTTCTACATACTGTTATAGCCGCTAATTCAATTGCCGGCTTCTGTGAAATCACAGAAGCCGACATGAAATGATACATTGTTTCCACACAGTTAACCATGTCATTTCCTGTATTTTGATATTTGTTTAGAACTTACAATTACATGAGTGTATTTGTGCAAAATTTCAGACATGTAGGGGTTAATTAAAGGTGTAATTTCGTTGAAAAAAAAATGCGTGGGCTTCCGCTGTATTTTCTCCACCAGACAGACAAAGCAAAGTGAGTGGGGGCAGATAATAACAGCCTAGGGAGGGTACATTTTTTGTGCCCCCCCTGGCTACTAACATCTGCCCCCAGACACCCCAGAAAGGGCAAATCTATAATTAGATTCGCCCTTTCTGGCACTTTGCCCGTCTATTCCCATTGCCCTGTAGCGGTGGCGAATGGGTTAATAATCTCACCTTACTGTCACCTTAGTATTGAAAGGTGACCTTAAGGCAGGTTAATAATTGAGAGCTGTCAATTAGACAACTATCAATTATTAATCCTATTGAAGTAAATTAAAAAAACACATACACATTAATAAAAATTAATTTTAATGAAATAAAAACACATTTTTTTGACCATATTTTATTTTACACTTAATCCGTGCGAAGCCATTGATCTCCTAAAATAAAGATAAAAAAATAAAACAACATTATTCTTGCCTATTCCGCTGATCTGTCACGTCCCACGCTGTAATCCTTCACAAAGGGTTAACTAGCTTTGAGCCAAGCAGTGCAAGTAATCCTGCATGCTCAGCTCAAAGCTCCTGAATGAATAAGTTCCTCTCCTGGCGACAGGAGAGGATGTGTTTCATGAATGAAGCTTAATTGATTGTGTCCACTTTCCCTTTAGGTCAGGTCACTAAAGTTAAATTGCCAATAAATCAATTAAGCTCCATTCATGAATCTATTCCTCTACTTTCTGTGGGAGAGGAACTTATTCATTCATGGGGTTAGAGCTAGTAGACAGAATTATCTCCCTGCTAACTGTAACCTCTTAACCCTTTCTGATGGATTACAGCGTGGGACCTGACTGTACATCGGATTGGTAAGTATAATTTTGCTTTTTTATTTTATTTTTATTACAGGAAATGGTTTTAGCAGGAAAATAAAATATGGTAAAAAACTGTGTGATTATTTAATTAAACTTATTTTTTATTAAACTGTGTGTGTTTGATTTTTCTTTCATACAATAGGATTAATAATTGATAGTTGTCTAATTGACAGCTCTCAATTATTAACCTGCCTTAAGGTCACCTTTCAATACTAAGGTGACAGTAAGGTGAGATTATTAACCCATTCGCCACCGCTACAGGGCAATGGGAATAGACGGGCAAAGTGCCAGAAAGGGCGAATCTAATTATAGATTTGCCCTTTCTGGGGTGTCTGGGGGCAGATGTTAGTAGCCAGGGGGGGCACAAAAAATGTACCCTCCCTAGGCTGTTATTATCTGCCCCCACTCGCTTTGCTTTGTCTGTCTGGTGGAGAAAATACAGCGGGAGCCCACGCATTTTTTTTCAACGAAATTACACCTTTAATTAACCCCTACATGTCTGAAATTTTGCACAAATACACTCATGTAATTGTAAGTTCTAAACAAATATCAAAATACAGGAAATGACATGGTTAACTGTGTGGAAACAATATATCATTTCATGTCGGCTTCTGTGATTTCACAGAAGCCGGCAATTGAATTTGCGGCTATTACAGTATGTAGAAGTCTAGGAAATATAAATATATATATATACATGTCACAATTACATATATATATATATGTATATATATATATATATATAACATATATATATATGTATTCTATGTGTGTATATCTATTCTTTCTATTCTTTATTAAAGCTGTCAGTGTGATTTTACAGTATAGCCGGGGATGAATTGCCGGCTTTTCTAAAGGACACCGATGCGATTTCATCGCAAGTCACACAGTGTGGTCCGTTTGTAATCCGATTTTTCATCGCTCCCATAGACTTGCATTGGCGATTGTCGACCGACAATCGGTGACAATCGCAGCATGCTGCGATTGTACACGGACGTTTAAAACGGACCACAAAAAATCTGATACTGGGAGCTGCTCCATAGATCAACATAGGTCCGACTGCAATGCGATTTTTCATCGCATTGCAGTCGTCCGATTCTGTCGCCAGTGTGACGCCGGCCAAAAAATAAAAAACACAGACTGAAGTGAACACTGAAACACAACTGTTCACAATCTGTGAAAGGCTACTCCTTTGTCTACTTCTATAGTGTTTGCAACCAATGTATTGTATACGGATGGAAGCGCGTCACACTAATAGATTATATTTTAAATGGAATGGAGCAGAACCAATTGGAGATAAATGAAAAGGATGAGCCACTGAGACACGCTCAGCAGAGTACAAGCAGCAGTGCTTGAACAAGTAACTGGAGCGTGATGTGCACTCAAAAAATAAAAAACACAGACTGAAGTGAACACTGAAACACAACTGTTCACAATCTGTGAAAGGCTACTCCTTTGTCTACTTCTATAGTGTTTGCAACCAATGTATTGTATACGGATGGAAGCGCGTCACACTAATAGATTATATTTTAAATGGAATGGAGCAGAACCAATTGGAGATAAATGAAAAGGATGAGCCACTGAGACACGCTCAGCAGAGTACAAGCAGCAGTGCTTGAACAAGTAACTGGAGCGTTATGTGCACTCAAAAAATAAAAAACACAGACTGAAGTGAACACTGAAACACAACTGTTCACAATCTGTGAAAGGCTACTCCTTTGTCTACTTCTATAGTGTTTGCAACCAATGTATTGGATACGGATGGAAGCGCGTCACACTAATAGTTAAATTGCATGGAGCTGCAAGAATTACACTGAAGGAAAAAAAAAAAGAGTCTGTGAGTGACATGTGCAGATGCCTACAGACAACGTTGCATGCAGAGCAAACTGCAGCGTCACCTGCACTCACACACACCTTGCAGAGCTGTTAAAACAACACTGCAGGCAAAAGGAAGCTTTACACAGCGGTTGGTGCTAGCCTGCCTACAGCACAGTACACTAAATCGCAATCTCTAACTGTCCCTCAGAGTCAGCACAGCAGCGTTCTGTCCCTTACTGAATTCACAGCACAGTGACGCTAAAATGGCGGCGGCGCCTTTTATAGTGCATTCTGACATCATTTCAGCATCCAATCACAGCCATGCCATTAGTTAACATGACCGCAGCATTACAGGATGTGCCCACACTTCTTAGGATTCCTCATTGGCTGAATAAAATCACATTGCCTCGCAAAGAATTATGGGAACTTCCGATTCCGGTATCCGATAAGACGAAAATATCGAAACGAATTATCAAAAGGCCGATAGAGCTAATATCGGCCGATACCCGATATTTGCAGTATCGTATCGCTCAACACTAATTTCAAGTGTTTAGTTCTTTTAATGTTGATGATTATGGCTTACAGCCAATGAAAACCCAAAGTCATTATCTCAGTAAATTAGAATAATTAACAAAAAACACCTGCAAAGGCTTCCTAAAGGTACTGCCACACTAAGCGATCACACTAGCGATCACGACGACGCAAGCTAACGAGATCGTTGGTGTGATCGCTTTAAGGTCGCTAGTAGCTTCCAAACAGGACAATCTCATTAACGACGCATCATCGATCAGCAATCTGTATAACGACTTCGGCGGTTGTTAGGACGTGCCACACAGCATGTATTGTCAAAGATCACGACCTCGATAGGCGTGATTGAGCGCAACCTTTTCCACACCCCTCAGCACAGATTGGTGGTCACTATATGCAGGGGTGGGATTCAAATTTTTAACAACAGGTTCTGTGTTTGTGCGTTGTAAAACCACACCCATTTTAAGCCACACCCATTTTAAAACCACACCCATTTTTAAGCCACACCCATTTTTAAAGCCACACCCATTTACACACACCTTTTCCTCAAACGTATACAAGTAGGAGCGCAGTCAAACATTTGAAAAAAAAAAAAATTGGAATGGGATCAGAACAGTGCACATTCTGGCCAGCGGCTCTCCTGACCCGAGTGTGACAGCTGCATATATTTCTATTTCTATGTCAGTCATGGATGGAGGCCTGTACACATATCAACGCTGCAGCCAGTTATAGATGGAGGCCTGTACACATATTACTGCTGCAGCCAGTCATGGATGGAGGTCTGTACACATATCAGCTCTGCGGCCAGCTATGGATGGAGGTCTGTACACATATCATCGCTGCGGCCAGCTATGGATGGAGGCCTGTACACATATTACTGCTGCAGCCAGTCATGGATGGAAGCCTGTACATATATTACTGCTGCAGCCAGTCATGGATGGAGGTCTGTACACATATCAGCTCTGCGGCCAGCTATGGATGGAGGTCTGTACACATATCATCGCTGCGGCCAGCTATGGATGGAGGTCTGTACACATATCAGCGCTGCAGCCAGTCATGGATGGAAGCCTGTACATATATTACTGCTGCAGCCAGTTATAGATGGAGGCCTGTACACATATTACTGCTGCAGCCAGTTATAGATGGAGGCCTGTACACATATCAGCGCTGCGGCCAGTCATGGATGGAGGCCTGTACACATATCAGCACTGCAGCCAGTCATGGATGGAAGCCTGTACACATATTACTGCTGCAGCCAGTTATAGATGGAGGCCTGTACACATATTACCGCTGCAGCCAGTTATAGATGGAGGCCTGTACACATATCAGCGCTGCAGCCAGTCATGATGGAAGCCTGTACGCATATCAGCGCTGCAGCCAGTCATGGATGGAAGCCTGTACACATTACTGCTGCAGCCAGTTATGGATGGAGGCCTGTACACATATCAGCGCTGCGGCCAGTCATGGATGGAGGCCTGTACACATATCAGCGCTGCGGCCAGTCATGGATGGAGGCCTGTACATATATCAGCGCTGCCTCAGTCCACTCCACGCAGCGCTGCATTTTCTTTACACCCAGTATCAATCATTTGGTGACTGGTCATCATTACAATCCATAATCACATGATCTGCATTTTCTGCCATCACCCCGCCCGGCCCTATGAAGCCCCCAGCCCGGGCTAGTTACTCACCGCAACGGTGCAACGCAAAGGCCAGGCCCAGCCAGGGCCAAACTTCAACACCGCCTTGAGAGCCCTCCTTGAGTTGAGTCCTTTTCTCTAATGTCGGCAGTGCAGCTGCCGCAGTGCCTTACACACTGTCCACTGACACTAGGTACCGGCCGGGTAGCTAGCGGGGCGGCGGAGTAGCTGTGTGCAGCCTGTGCTGTGCCGCGTGCCTCCTCCTCGTGACTGAGAAGATGGCCGCGGCCGCGCTACCCAATCGCCGCACTGCACTCCAGAGATATCAGTGCGCGAGGGCCGGGCCCGGTGGTGTATCATGGTGTGAGTGTATCAGTGTGCCGCGCTGTATGGATTCCGGCTAGGAAGCAGAGCCCGACTCCGGAGTTCCCCTCAGGGCCGGCTCCAGGTTTTTATGGGCCCCGGGCGAAAGAGTCTCAGTGGGCCCCCTTAACACAGACCACGATTCATGATTCACAGATACTGCAGAGAAATATGGGTATAGCACAACGCCAAACACTTCTCTTCTTCCATTACATGACTGATACCTATTGTAAATTGTACAATAGCTCAAAAACCGCCAAATCCTCACAGCGCACAGTACAGACTGGACAGTACAGTCCTCCATACAATATTATGGGCACCACATAGTCTCCCCCTCATCACCCATATAATACCCCATGCAGGATGTCACACCGCCATCCCCCATATAATGCTCCATACAGAATACTGGACCCAATATAATGCTCCATACAGAATACTGGACCACATATAATGCTCCATACAGGATACTGGTCCCCCTATAATGCTCCATACAAAATACTGGACCAAATATAATGCTCCATACAGAATTCTGAACCACATATAATGCTCCATACAAAATATGGAGCTCTCCTCTACACTGTGCTGCGTTCTGCACTGTTACGGCTCAGGAAAGGGCGCTGTGGAAAGACTCCCCATTATCATCATCATTGCCTAACCATTATCATCATCATTGCCTCCCCTCATCATCATTGCCTGCCCATTATCATCATCATTGCCTCCCCATTAATATCATCATCATTGCCTTCCCATTATCATTGCCTCCCCATCATCATTATCTTTGCCTCCCCATTAATATCATCATCATTGCCTTCCCATTATCATTGCCTCCCCATCATCATCATTATCATTGCCTCCCCATTAATATCATCATCATCATTGCCTTCCCATTATCATTGCCTCCCTATCATCATCATTGCCTTCCCATTAATATCATCATCATCATCATTGCCTTCCCATTATCATTGCCTCCCCATCATCATCATTATCATTGCCTCCCATTAATATCATTATCATCATTGCCTTCCCATTATCATTGCCTCCCTATCATCATCATCATCGCCTCCTCACCACCATCACTGCCTCCCCTACCACCATCACACATACAGCACCGCAGGCAGCACTTTCTCACATACACACAGGCAGACACACACACACGCAGGCACACACACACTGATACACACAGACAGACAGACACACACACACACACCATGCACTAACAACATGTAGATGAAAAGTTAGACCAATTACTATAGGTGGATCCCTATTAATTATAGAAGATCTGGTGGAGAACCTTCACTGGAGAAGTGTGAATAGGCCTCATGCTCGGCCAGATCACTAAGACCAGTTCAGTAGAATGGGACAGTACTGGAGATGAAGATACTGAAGAATGCGGGACTGGTGGAGGACATTCACTTCAGAAAGGACACTTGTTCTATGAGTTATGGTGGATAGTTATTGGAGATGTCAATGGACAGGTAAGATGTTAAAGATGGCAAAGGAGTCACGTGCAATGAGGAAAAGACTGAGCGCTCGGATAGCACAAATGATGGCGGAGCAGTCAAGCCAGAGTCAAGTAGTAAGGGTCGAGGGTCTACATGTGACTTGGAAACTGTCAGTGGTGGACTCATACTGATGGGCATGAGCGAAGCTACGAGTGTGGTAAACATAGCAGACAACGGGGGTCCACCAGTAGAGGTCAGGGATGTTTAGGGCTAGAAGGTGATGGAAGGTTCAGGAGCGCACTTTCTCACATACACACAGGCAGACACACACACACGCAGGCGCGCACACACACACACACACACCACACACACACACACACACACACACTGATACACACAGACAGACACACACACACCTCACCTGTCCGGCGTCCTCGCGCTCTCTGCCACAGCCGGCCGCTGCTGTGAGAGAGGAAGCGCCGGTGCAGGCGCCCCCTGGAGCTCGGAGCTGCGGCAATGGTGGCACGGGAGAGGTAAGTATTGCGCCGGCCCTGGTTCCCCTCCTTCAACTTGCGGCGCGCCGGCACTGCAACAAAGTACCGGATCGCAGTTAAGAATCTCCCCGGTTCGGGGAACCGGCTGCTGTTTTAACAACCGGTTCCACTGAACCGGGGAGAACCGGCTGAATCCCACCCTGACTATATGTCATGACTGTTTATGTCACAGCTCTCTCGCTTTGTGATTGGATAACCGCGTCATAAAAGACGACGTATTAGCGCTCCTTTCCATTGCTCTCGAGCAGAAGCGGTTCATTCGAATCTCCAGCATCGTTCCAGTGCGTCCTGCTATAGCCTTCTCTGCAGCTGCTGCGATCCAGTTTGTGCCACTATTGCGTTTGCTGCGATCCAGTCTGCACCATTATTGTTTTTTTTCCGCGATCCAGTCTGTGCCTCTATTGCATTTGCTGCGATCCAGTCTGTGCCTCTTGCATTAACTGCGATCCAGTCTGTGCCGTTATTTTTTTCTGCGATCCAGTTTGTGGCGCTATTGCGTTTCCCTTTTTTTTTTTTTCCAGGATCACAAACAAGTCTTGTAAGGTAGGTTTTTTTTTTGTCACATTTAATTTTTAATTTTTTTTAAATTAATTTTACAGATCCATTTTTAGATCCCATCTGTTGTTAACCATTGTCAACCATCAATTTTTTATTTTGTTTGCCATTGTTTTGTTCTGGCGCGCCCACCACCACCATTTTATGATCCCTGCTGTTTTTACCGTAGTTGTCCATCTATGACTTTTATTTTGGTCTGCCATTGTTTTCTCCTGCTGCGCCCACAACCACCATTTTATGTTCCTGCTGTGTTCTATGTTGTAGGCTATGTAAGCATTTTATTTAACCATTCTGCCGTTCTCACATAATCCTTTTTTTACTACAGATGGCCGATAAGCATGAATTTCTGCGGGAATTCATCGAAATGTACCGCTCGATGCCTTGCCTGTGGAAAATAAAGTCGGCGGAATACAGCAACAGGCTGAAAAAGAAGGACGCGTACCAAAAACTGGTGGAGCTGTGCAAAAACCGATATCCCGATGAACCAGCGGATGAGTCATCAGTCAAAAACGGATTCAGGCCCTCCGCACAGTTTACAAAAAAGAATTAAATAAAGTACAGAATTCTACCAAGTCTGGAGCCGGGGCAGAAGATGTGTATGTCCCAAAATTGTGGTACTTTGAGCTGTTTTCTTTCACAAGGGACCAAGAAGTTCCCCGACAAGCGACTTCCATGTTGGAACCAGACCCCGTGATCCAGCCAGACTCCCCTGTCGTACATGTAAGTACCTTTGTATTCAAACACATTTTAATGTACATGCTAAAGTGGACTTGAAATTAAAAATATAATTGTGAAATGTAGATAAAATGGCTGAATTAATCCCTTCATGTACTAATAATTTATCTATCTCAACGGTTGAGGCCTATCCATTAACAAGTGCCGTTTTCACATTTTTGCTGTATTTGGGTGTTATAGTGTGAAGATAAATTTCTTTTTCTTTGTGATTTAACATTTGTTTTTTGTTCATGCAGGACACAGAAGAGGCTGTCTCCACACCTCCGACTGAAGACAGCATGGCGTTGGTCCAAGAGGACGAAGCAGTTGAGCCACCATCCTCATCTGTGCGGAGCCGGCTTACATTTTCTGGCCGAAAAAGGAAGGCTCCCACCTCGGCTACTCCAGAACTGATTGAAATTGCCAAAAAAGTCCTTACGGCGGAAAAAGACAAACCAAAAATAACTGGCTTTGCATACTACGCTAATGAGAAGCTCCCAACACTGGATCCAATACAGCGGGTTCATGCTGAGAGACTCATGTTTGAGGTCCTGACTCAAGCGTCATTAGGAAATCTTAATAACAGTTATGTTGTCACGGCCAGACCGCAGTACCCGGAATACTCATGGCCCAACAATACTGTGCCGAACCCAATTGGGATAAATCCACCAAACCAAAACGTTGTTACTCCACCTTATTTTTATACACTGCCGAGGCAGCGTTGTAATGGCAACGATCCATGTTACCAGCAGTTTTAGTTTTAAAAATATTTTCAAAAGTTTTTTGTTGTCTATATTTTTTACATTGTTACATTTTTTTAATAAAAATCTTATTTATCTAATGAATTGTGGTCTTTTATTCTTATTAATGTCAACAATTTTGTTGACAACTGTGAGGTCGGGACCGCCACCATTTTGTATAGGGCCTGTACCAGCCTCCATTTTGTCAGTTCACACAGCCACAGACTTTTAACTACACAGGGCCTATTAGCATATTCAGTACGACCAGCTTTGATGTCCACTATGAATCAATAGGCCTTTACATGCTAATTGGTTTAGGCCAGGTCTGATAAATGGTCAGTCGTATGGTAAATAGCTCAAGCTCAAGCCTTGTTCCTGCTCCATATGAAATGCAGGCCAGTTAATATGCGTGCTTCAAAGCAAAAGGGGAAGGGCTAGCAGGGTTAAGAGCTGTAGCCAGGTACCCTGTGTTCATTCCATTCACACCAGAAGCACAAGGGACAGACTTGCCAAATGGAGCTGCAGCACATGCATTGGGGACTGTCAGCAACTGAAGACTTCACCTGGGGAACGCAGAGCTCCATGCCTCCCATGACCATACAACCCGGTAATTATTGATCTATAGCTTATACCTTTACGCCTTGTACATTATCGTTGTTTTATTCTGACTGCAAATCCATTGTAATTACGTTGTATAGCTTTACTGTATATTTCTGT
The DNA here is from genome assembly GCA_033576555.1 of Oophaga sylvatica. Classification (NCBI taxonomy): domain Eukaryota; kingdom Metazoa; phylum Chordata; class Amphibia; order Anura; family Dendrobatidae; genus Oophaga; species Oophaga sylvatica. The sequence continues at coordinate 249,521,559 of JARQOD010000006.1, forward strand.
AATTATCTAGTGCGCCCTTAAGGCAAATTAAACCATAAAATTAATCTTGGGCTGATGCTTTTACTCTGATCACGAATCTTAGAATACCCAGTGGGTAACAGGACAACCTCCCCGGCGGCCATTTGCTCTAGGTGTAGTTCCCTTACTGACCTGAGAGACAAAGGGGGCGCCGGAGAGCTGTACCTGTGGAGTTACGTCACATTGGTGACGTGGGAGGAAAGGGGGTCGTTCCTCACAATTGGTGGCAGCGGTGGGATCAGAGTAATAGTGTGCGTGGGACCCCTACTCCCAGACACTAGAGACTACCAGCGGTACTTTCACTGCTGGGGTCTTAAGGTCAGCCCAGCACTAGACGGTCAGAGTGTAAATATAACAAGTTGTGTGCAAGGTCAGGGTTGCAGCTCTGTCAGTAACCAAAGGTTCCCAAGATGGCTGAAGGCACCAGGAGTAGGGCAAAGGGGGAGGCCAATTCTGTGGCCTATGAGGGGTTCGATACCGATGAGGGGGAGCTCAGCCAGGGCTCCCCAAGGAGCCAGATCCCCGTGCTTGGTCCCGCAGTGGACTGTCCACCCCTGCCCGTCCCAGTGTGTACAGATCGGAGGCCCTCTTCCAAGCGTCTATGGCACAGCTCGAGGCTGGTAATGACGCCGCCTATGACAGACTCCTGGTGGCGGCAGAGAAAGCAGCAGAGCGTGAGCAAGCAGCCGCGGAGAAAGCAGCAGAGCGGGAGCAAGCAGAACGTCGTGAAGCTGCGGAGCGGGAGCATACAGAACGCCGTGAAGCTGCGGAGCACCGGCACCGACTGGAGATGGCTCAGCACGGGCCCCCGCTGGACGCACTAGGCCCACCGGAAACAAGGGCTTCCAAGGTCCGGGCGGAGGACTTGCCCTTACTTGAAAAGGATGGAGACCTGGATTCCTTTCTGCTGGCTTTTGAGAGGACATGCCTCCAACATCATCTGGCCCCGGATCAGTGGGCAAGGTACCTGACCCCCATTTGAGGGGTAAGTCCCTGGAAGTTTTGGGGGACTTACCTGCCGGGGAGGAGCAGGACTACAACAGCATCAAGCGGGCCCTGATCCAGCACTACAACCTCACCCGGAGTCGTACCGCAGGAAGTTCAGGAGCCTGCAGCGGGGTTCAAAGGACACCTGGACCGACCACATGCGGGCCCTGCTGAGAGCTGCGGAGTACTGGACCTCGGGTCTAGAGCTCACTACCCGCCAGGAGGTCCAGGAACTGTTTGTCGTGGAGCAATTCTTGTGGAACTGCCCAGAGGACCTCCAGCAGTTCCTCCGTGACTGAAAACCAAAGGGGGCTTCTGCTACAGCCGCCCTGGCAGACGAGTATGCCAACAACAGGGCGCCGGAGCCAAAGAAGCCTGCCAGCAGCACCTGGAGAGGGGGTAAGCCCAATCCTGCCCCAGCCCCATATCCAGCCCCAGAGTGCAAGGGGTGTACCCCCGGCTGCCCTCTCCAGGTCAGGAACAGAACCCAGACGTTGTCATAATTGCAATCAGCCAGGACACTTTAAGGCTGCATGTCCCCAGCGCCAGAAGGCCCCATCCCTGTCCCAGAAACCGTCCACTGTTTTGTGTGTGGGAGGGGGTAGTGGGAGGTCCCTAGACAATTACCAACCCGTCACCATCGGCCGCTCAGCGGTCATGGGACTGCGGGACACAGGCGCTGAACGAACCCTGGTACGCCCTGAGGTGGTGTCCCCTCAAGACTTGGTACCTGGGAAAACCCTTTCCGTCTCCGGAATTGGAGGCGTTGAACCGGCGCTGCCCGTTGCCAAGGTGTATTTGGATTGGGGCGCTGGAAGGGGGATGCGGGAGGTGGGAGTAACGCCAAATATTCCTGCAAATGTGTTGCTTGGGACCGATTTGGGGCGGCTAGTGTCCCAGTATGTGGCCACTGAAACCCCAAGTTCGGCTCCCCAAGAATGTCATGACTCTACTGTGAATGCTAATGTTAATGTATTGAATGTGCCTCCAACAGTGGAGGAGGGAGTGAAACCTGATGGTAAGCCATGCACTGACACTACACACACAGGGCTCACAGTGAGGACAGGTGAGGAGGCTGTAGGGGATAGCTCAGAGGTGGAGGGAGGAGCTGCTATGGGCAGTGTAGGGCCCCTAAGTGAATCCAGCCTGCTGAGTCTAGGGCCCCTGCAGGAAGAGGAACAGGCCATGGGGGGAGGGGGTGTCCCAGGAGAGGAGCCACCAGGTAGGACCCCAGGTCAGGAGTTCCCCACATCCAGGATGTCAGGAAGTCAGGGAAGTCTGCCTGACCCGGCGACTTGGTCAGGGGACGAGGGAAAGCAGGCGCTACCCGTGGTCTCAGCGGTCGTGGCCGCTGTTACCAGGAGTGGGAGCGCTGAAGCCCAAGGAGCCTCGCGGAGGTCCGACGGTTTCCCCCTCTCTGACCAAGTGGCTGCCGAGTCAGACAGTAGCCAGGAGACAGATCCCGGAGAACTGACAGAGGACATGGCAGTTTCATCAATTCTTGCCACATCTAGTCAGGGATTTCAGGCAGCGTTGGAAGCTGACCCTAGCCTGAAGACTCTCAAGGAACAGGCGGCACAGCCTCCCCTGGAGTCCGACCGCGAGCGAGTGGTCTGGGACCAGGGATGGCTGTACCGGGTAACGGTCCAGCAGGGTTCACCGGAGGCATGGCCCAGGGACCGACAGTTAGTGGTACCCATCCGTTCAGGGCGGAATTGTTGCGGATCGCACACGAGATTCCAATGGCCGGACACTTAGGGATCACTAAAACCAGGGCCAGGCTAGCTCAGCATTTCTACTGGCCTGGAATGAGGACCGAGGTGATAGCCTACTGCCGTTCGTGTGACACCTGTCAGAGGGTGGGGAAGGCGGGGCCGTGCCCCAAAGCCCCACTGGTAACTCTGCCCATCATCGAAGAGCCTTTCTCGAGGGTGGCTGTGGATCTCATTGGACCTCTGTCCACTCCCAGCCGCTCCGGGAAATGCTTCATACTAACGGTAGTGGACTATGCCACCCGGTACCCGGAGGCGGTAGCTTTGTCGTCCATTCGGGCCGACAAAGTGGCCACTGCCTTACTGGAGATTTTCTCCAGAGTGGGGTTTCCCAAGGAAATGCTCACCGACCGAGGGACCCAGTTCATGTCGCAGCTGATGGAGTCTCTCTGTAAGCAGGTACAGGTGCAACATCTGGTGGCCAGCCCGCATCACCCACAGACCAATGGCTTGTGTGAGCGGTTCAATGGCACCTTAAAGCAGATGCTGAAGATGTTGGTCGACTCCCACGGGAGAGACTGGGAGCGGTATCTCCCACACCTGCTGTTTGCCTACCGGGAGGTTCCACAGGCCTCAACGGGGTTCTCCCCCTTTGAGCTCCTGTACGGGCGACGTGTACGGGGGCCCCTTGCTCTGGTGAAGGAAGCATGGGAAGGGGATTTAGCCACCCCTGGAGTGTCGGTCATTGAGTATGTCGTGCGCTTCCGGGACCGAATGATGGCCTTGACACGGCTGGTGCATGACAATATGGCCCAAGCTCAGGCTGACCAGAAGCGATGGTACGACCAGAATGCTTGTGAGCGGACCTACCAGGTGGGTCAAAAGGTGTGGGTACTGGTCCCCGTACCCAAAAACAAGCTTCAGGCGGCCTGGGAGGGTCCATACCTCGTGCACGAGCAGCTCAACGCCGTCACCTACCTGGTCACCCTGGACCACGCCCGTGGTAGGAGGAAGGCCTTCCATGTGAACATGATGAATGCCCATCATGAGCGGGAGGCTTATGCTCACCCAGTGTGCAACCTTCCAGAGGAAGGAGAGGCAGAAACCCTCCTCGATCTGCTCACCCAAGCCAAGGCGGGTGGATCCATCGAGGATGTGGGGGTTTGGCCACCAGCTCTCGGAGGACCAACGTTCCCAGCTGGGGGCCACCCTACACCCCTTTCGGGAGCTGTTCAGCAGCCTGCCCGGAAGGACTGAGGCAGCAGTCCATGACGTGGACACTGGCAACCACCCCCCAATCCGGCGTTCAGCATATCGGGTCTCTCTTGAGGTGCAGCAGCAGATGCGCCAAGAGATAGACGAGATGCTGAGGCTGGGGGTGATCCAAGCGTCCAACAGTGCGTGGGCTTCGCCTGTAGTCCTCGTCCCTAAAAAGGACCGAACTACGCGGTTCTGCGTGGACTACAGGGGGCTCAACGCTGTGTCGGTCACCGATGCGTACCCAATGCCGCGCATCGATGACCTGTTCGACCAGCTGGCCGGGGCCAAGTACCTGACCATCATGGATCTGAGCAGGGGATATTGGCAGATTCCCCTGACCCCTAGGGCACGGGAACGCTCTGCCTTTATCACCCCATTTGGACTGTACGAGTCCACGGTGATGCCCTTCGGCATGAAGAATGCCCCTGCCACTTTTCAGCGGATGGTCAACACGCTGCTCGAGGGACTGGAAGGGTATGCGACCGCGTACCTGGATGACATTGCCATCTTCAGTCTCACCTGGGAGGATCACCTAGAGCACCTGGCGCAGGTGCTCGGGCGGATCCAGCGAGCAGGCTTGCCATTAAGCCGGAAAAATGCCAGCTGGGTATGAGTGAGGTCCACTACCTGGGACACCGGGTAGGTGGGGGAGCTCTGAAGCTAGAGCCCGGGAAGGTGGATGCCATCGCATCCTGGCCCACCCCCAGGACCAAGAAGCAGGTGATGTCCTTTTTGGGTACTGCTGGGTACTATAGGAGGTTTGTTCCACACTATAGTGCCCTGGCCAAGCCCCTGACGGACCTCACCAAGAAAAGGCTGCCCGTCGCAGTCGACTGGACAGTCGCCTGCGAGACAGCTTTCCAGGCGCTCAAGACCGCCCTTTCTAGTTCTCCTGTACTACAGGCAGCCGACTTCACGCGGCCATTCTTAGTGCAGACCGACGCCAGCGACTTCGGCCTCGGTGCTGTGCTCAGCCAGGTTGACACTACGGGCCATGAACACCCCATTTTGTACCTGAGCAGGAAGCTCCTGCCGAGGGAAGTGGCCTATTCCACGATGGAGAAGGAATGTCTGGCAATTGTGTGGGCCCTGCAGCGTCTGCAGCCATACTTGTACAGACGCCAATTCACCGTGGAAACAGACCACAACCCCCTCAGCTGGTTACACACGGTCTCTGGGACGAATGGGAGGTTGCTACGCTGGAGCCTCGCTCTCCAACAGTACCATTTCACCATTCGCCACAAAAGAGGCAGGGACCATGGTAACGCTGATGGGTTGTCCCGGCAAGGAGAGGGTGCAGTAGGGCGCACGGGGGAACACAGGAATGTGATACCCCCTAGCGCCCTCAAAAGCAGGGAGGTGTGAGGTCGGGACCGCCACCATTTTGTATAGGACCTGTACCAGCCTCCATTTTGTCAGTTCACACAGCCACAGACTTTTAACTACACAGGGCCTATTAGCATATTCAGTACGACCAGCTTTGATGTCCACTATGAATCAATAGGCCTTTACATGCTAATTGGTTTAGGCCAGGGTCTGAATAAGATGGTCAGTCGTATGGTAAATAGCTCAAGCTCAAGCCATTGTTTCCTGCTCCATATGAATTGCAGGCCAGTTAATATGCGTGCTTCAAAGCAAAAGGGGAAGGGCCTAGCAGGGTTAAGAGCTGTAGCCAGGTACCCCTGTGTTCATTCCATTCCACACACAGAAGCACAAGGGACAGACTTGCCAAATGGAGCTGCAGCACATGCATTGGGGACTGTCCAGCAACTGAAGACTTTCACCTGGGGAACGCAGAGCTCCATGCCTCCCCATGACCATACAACCCGGTAATATTGATCTATAGCTTATACCTTTACGCCTTGTACATTATCGTTGTATTTTATTCTGACTGCAAATCCATTGTAATTACGTTGTATAGCTTTACTGTATATTTCTGTAATTATCTAGTGCGCCCTTAAGGCAAATTAAACCATAAAATTAATCTTGGGCTGATGCTTTTACTCTGATCACGAATCTTAGAATACCCAGTGGGTAACAGGACAACCTCCCCGGCGGCCATTTGCTCTAGGTGTAGTTCCCTTACTGACCTGAGAGACAAAGGGGGCGCCGGAGAGCTGTACCTGTGGAGTTACGTCACATTGGTGACGTGGGAGGAAAGGGAGTCGTTCCTCACAACAACTATTAAAAATTTGTATTTTTATTACATCTACTTGTTTCTACTTGTCACACACGGGGACATGGGAGTACCAGCAGTCATAGGAGTTCCAGCATTGGTAAAAAATGTAATGAAAAAAATATAAAAAATTTAAAACATTTCTTTTTAAAGGCCCTGGTCACACTAGCGCTAAAACCTTATAATAAAAAATAATACACCACAGCTGCGTATATAAACTTAAAATATATCATATATATTTTACTCATATATATAGCATATATTTATAGCAAGTGAAAAAACTAAAATTAAAAAAACAATAAAATACAAATAATAATAATAATAAAAATAAACTACTGCCCCCCTTTTCTAGTGTTGATGCACGGCTGCCATCATCCGGCGGTGTGACATCCGCAGGTCCTGGACAGGGGGGATTTCTGTGGAGGTAATGGTAACAGTTAACAGGGAATTCTGTTGCAACATCAACATGTACATGTTACACGTTTGCTGTGCACTTACGGTTTTGGGGCGACTGCTGTTCCCCTGAAGACCCACTTACAGCCCATCCAGAACCTGCGGCACTGCCGGCTAGGGAAACACAGAAAAATACATATATCACAACAGCCCTTAAACATTTTATGACCTAACAAAGTTGTCAAACTTGTGCGTAAATTACCTGATGGCGAGCCTGCATACGCGTCACGGAGTGATGCTGGAGAGAATCCTCGGGGCGATGTGGATGGGGATGACGACCCCAAAAGCGGAGGCGGGGTAGGTGCTGGTGAAGGGGTTCGTGGACACGGGGATGCCCCTGGTGATGGCACTGCGGGAGGCTGCGGGGGACGGTGGTGCAGGTGAAGGTGGTGCTGCAAATAAAAAATACATTTCAGTGAAATAATCTTTCTACAAACCCCGTCACTGCTGTACTCCCATCACTACTGGTACTCCCGTCACTGCCAGTACTTCCGTCAATGCCTGTAACTCCCTCACTACTGGTACTCGTCAACACCTCCCTGCTCCACCGCTGTGACATCTTCCGCATTTCCTGACAAGTCCAGAGTAGAGCAGTGCCCGGCGAGGAGAGGTCTTTCCTTTGTATTTAATGTTTGGAGCAATATATGGGGAGCATTATACACTGGAGAATTATATATGGGGCCCATCATATACTAGAGCATCATATGGAGTTCATTATTTATGGAACATCACATTTATATATGGAGCATCATATGGAGCACATATGGGTCCATTCTGTACGGCGCACTATGTGGTGCCCATAATACTGTATGGAGGACTATACTGTCCGTCACCCCATCACTAATGGTACTCCAGTCACTGTCCGTAACCCCATCACTGCCAGTACTTCCGTCAATGACTGTAACCCCATCACTACTGGTAATCCCGTCACAGCCTTAACCTAGCCTCTCCAGATACCCTCACCAACACTCACCACGATGCCTGCGAAGCTCTGCACGGATGCTGGCGACCCTTTCGCTTGACCGGTAGCGCAGGTCCGCCAGCTTCTTCCTGATCTGCTTCGTAGTCCTCTGCACCCCGAACCGCCAAGCAAGGCCCCTCTGGATCCGGCGCAGTACTGCCTTTTTGTGATGCACGGGACGCTCCGTCGGTATGCTGCACCCATAGTCCCATGCATCACTTTTCCGGATTAAGTAGCGCACCTCAGCGTCCCCCCAGGCTGCTGCACGCTGCTGCCTTGCCGCCATGGTCACAAGATATTAACGCCGCATGAACGACGCCAGCGTCGTGACGTCACGACGTACGTACGCTATAAACTAATCGCACTTGCAACGCAAGACGCTATTGCGATCGCAAAGTGACGGCACCAACAACGCACAGACATGCGATGGCATTGCGATCGCAATGTTACAGGTCCTAGTCAGGCGCCCCAGCCACACAGACATGACACGCCATTGCGATCGCAAAGTGACAGTTTGTGCTGCTATTGCGTTTGCCCCGATTTGCCATTTATTATTGCCGAGGTGATGTGGCCAGCAATCGGAGCTGAGGGGCGTTACTAAAGAAAACCTAGTCCCGCCTGCGCCGCTGTCATATGCGTCACCAACGAGGTAGCTCGTCGTTCACAAAAGGTGTCAAACACAGCGATTCAGGCTCACCAGCGGGACGCCAACGATCAAAATACGGCCCAAACCGTTCGTGCACGATCAGCGACATCACAGCGGGGGCCGCATCGCTGCTACATGCCACACTTAGCGACGTCGCTAACGATGTCGCTGCTGCGTCACAAAATTGCTGTCACTTGAGCGATCTCGCTAGCGATCTCGCTTAGTGTGGCATACCCTTAAGAAGTTCCCTTGGTCTGTTTCAGTGGTCTCCACAATCATGGACTGCTGATTTGACAGATATCCAGAAGGCAGTCAATTACACACTCCACATGGAGGGTAAGCCACAAAAGGTTATTGCTAAAGAAGCTGGCTGATCACAGAGTACTGTATCCAAGCATATTAATGGAAAGTTGAGTGGAAGGAAAAAGTGTGGTAGAAAAAGGTGCACAAGCAACAGGGATAAACGCAGCCTTGAAAGGATTAAGAAAAGGAAATTCAAAAATTTGGGGGAGATTCACAAGGAGTGGACTGCTGCTGGAGTCAATGCTTCAAGAGCTGCCACACTCAGACGTATCCAGGACATGGGCTACAAGTGTCGCATTCCTTGTATCAAGCCACTCATGACACGTAGACAACGCCAGAAGCGTTTTACCTGGGTCAAGGAGAAAAAGAACTAGACTGTTGCTCAGTAGTCCAAGGTGTTGTTTTCAGATGAAAGTACCGTATTTTTCGGACTATGAGACGCATCTAGGTTTTAGAGGAGGAAATTAGGAAAAAAAATGAAGCAAAAAATGTGATCAATTCTGTACTTAATATCCCCTATCCTGGTATATATGGTCCCCTCATCTCCATCCTGATACACATGGCCCCCTCATCCCTATCCTGGTATGCATGGATCCCTCATTCCTATCCTGGCATGCATGCCCCCCATCCCTATCCTGGAAGGAATGATCGCCCTCATCCCTATACTAGTATGCATGGCCCCATCCCCATCCTGGTATGCAGGGCCCCCATCTCGTCCTAGTATGCATGGCCCCATCCCCATCCTGGTATTCAGAGCCCCTCATCTCGTACTAGTATGCATGGTCCCATCCCTATCCTAGTATGCAGGGCCCCCATCTCCTCCTAGTATGCTGGCCCCATTCTAATCCTGGTATGCAGGGCCCCCATCTCGTCCTAGTATGCATGGCCCCATCCTTATCCTGGTATGCCGGGCCCTCATCTAGTCCTGGTATTCAGGGCCCCATCTCGTCCTGGTATGCATGGCCCCATCCTTATAATTGGCTCCCACCACCATCCTGGTGTGGTATTTGCAGGTACGTGGGATGCAGTGACGAGTCGGAGATGGAGCAAGCTTTAACTATAAATTTATAAAGGGAGTTTTTGTATGGAAAACAGGCAGAATACTGGATCTCCACGCAGGGAAACCGTACACAAACACAATATAGCAAACTGACGAATACTCGGCGAGTGTCGAGACCTATAGGGCCACGATATGGCCTTCCAATGCCCTCAGGTAATAAACAAGGGTAACAGAGTGTCACTTAGCTTCTCAGACATTCTGTGGAGTTGAGATCCGGTTGTTGTTCTTCTGTTGTTGCAGCCGCTGGGCCCTGCCGATGAGGAGCCGACGAAAGCCTCGAGCATTCCCACACTCAGGCGCAGATGGGGCACAACAGGCCCTGGAGAAATCCTCAGGCGTAGAGTTTGCCCCTCCAAGAGGCGGGATGGCTAAAGAGTCCGGAATCTGCAGAGAAGTGTCGCCCTGCGTGTGATCTGTGGACATACAGGGCCGTAACATATTGCGGTGCACAATCCGGGTGGGTTGATTCCCCCCTTCCTCTGATTGTATCTCATATACTGGTCCGTCTGGACTTACTCAGCATATAATTTTGTAGGGGCTGTTCTCCCATGGATGGCTCAATTTGCTTTGGGGTTGTTGATCTCGTACAAGCACGCAATCTCCTTTTTGAAATTCAATGTGTTGTGATGTGGGCTTTTCAGAGTGTTTCAGATCTGTGTAGGGTCTGCAGACGATACCGGTGGTCCCGGACCCAGGAGTGAACCCCCGCTCATGATTGTTCTTCCTCGGGATCCAGCTCCACCTCAGTAATTCCCTTGTCTTCCCGACCGAAGAGTAGCATGTATGGGGTGTACCCGGTGACCCGATGTACTCGGTTGTTATATACCCAGACCAGTTCGGGGATGTATTCAGGCCAAGGGCTTTCTGGTCATCTTGCAGGGTCCGTAACATTTGAATTAGAGTCCAGTTGAACTGTTTTCAGGCCCCATTCCCTTGCGGGTGATATGGTGTGGTCTGGGACTTGTCAATGCCGTACAAGTGATGTAGTTCCTCCATCACTTTCCCCAGGAAGCAGGCCCCTTGGTCTGAGTGGATGCGTTGCGGGCAGCCATACACTTGAATAAAGTTTTTACAGATAGCATAAGCGGCCGATTCTGCTGTTTGATCTCGGGTGGGGACCACTATGGCAAACTTGGTAAAATAGTCCACCATGACTAAGCAGTGTTGATATCCTGATGAGCCGGGCAAATTGTCAAGTAATCCACCATTAACAGTTCAAGGGGTGCTGTGTATAATAAACAAAGTCAGCTCACCCTCCTGGTATCCAGAGACGGAAGCAAGGATGCCTGCAATGCAGCAGGAAAAAGGTATCCAAGAGAAGAAAAAAAAATAAATATCCAGCTTCACGATTCCAGAAAAATCTTTATTCCACAAATTATGATAATTCCAACTTCATAACAGCATACAGTCACCACCGAGGTGAGATTGAACAGCCGCGTTTCGAGCTATATGCTCTTATTCATTGCTCCAATGTTTAGTGGTTTAGTCAACTCACATAAGCGGCATGCTCGGCACACTTCTTCTGTTACGGCTTGTAACCGGGGATGGTAGGCTATTTGCTGTAGCCACTGGAAAGTCTTTTGTATGCCAAAATGAGCCCCTTTCTCATGAGCCTCCCGAGCAATGTCAGTCAGTAGGGCTCCCGGCACCACCACTTGCCTAGTTACGGTGGGTTCGATGTGTAGAGTTGTTTTGCGATACAATAGTCCCTTTTTGAGCACCAGTTTTTCCCATTGACAGAGTATTAGCACAGCGTCCTTAGAAAGTATTTTTCTTTGAGCGTCATTGGGAAGTTGTCCTTGGGCGACCCACTGACGAAGGGAGCTGATTTCACTATCTGCTTGTTGCTGGCATATCCATTCATCCCGGGATTGATCGAGGTTGCCCCAGGGGTTTTTGTACAGGACAGCTCTCTTGTCACTGCTGTGGTCTCGTGGGGTTTTAGGGAATACGGTGTTTCCTCTCCCTCTAGCTCTTCATCCCGGCTCCGTCCTGGGACGGGGCGCCAGATCCGGGACAAGTCATCGGTGTTGACATTCTCTGCCCCTCTCTTGTAAACAATTTTGTATTTGAACTTGGCCATCCTGGCTACCCACCACTGCTCCAGGGCCCCCAGTTTGGCGCTTTCAAGGTGAGCCAGGGGGTTGTCGGTTCCTACCACCAACTCAGATCCCGCTAGGTACTCCGCGAATCACTCCGTCATGGCCCACACCACCGCCAGGAGCTCGAGTTTAAAAGAGCTGTAGTTGTCAGGATTGCGTTCAGAGTCGTGGAGTGATCGGCTGTCGTAGGCGATCACCCTCTCCCGGCCGTCTTGCATCTGTGACAACACAGCCCCCAACCTGTGTAAGCTCCCGTCAGTGTGCAGAATGAATGGTTGTGAGAAATCCACGTAGGTTAACACCGGGGCTTCTGAGAGTGCGGCTTTAATGTCTCTGAACGCTTCTTCCTGCGGTTCTCGCCGCTGTACCTTACTGTTGTTAGCACCGGAGGGGACTCCTCTTAGTAGATCCTGCAGGGCTCGAGCTCGGCGGGCAAAATTTTTCACAAAGCAACGGTAGTATCCGGCCAGCCCCAAGAAGGCCCGCACATCTTTCACTGTCTCGGGAGTAGGCCACTCCTGTATTGCAGCGACCTTCTCCGGAGACGGCCTCACGCCCTCGGCGGAGACCACATGCCCCAGGTACTCTATTTGTGTGCAGAACAGGTGGCATTTTTGGCGCTTCATCTTCAACCCGTAATTCAACTTACGGTAATCCACACAGAACCGCAGGGTGCCGTCCTTTTTCCGTACCAACACTATGGGAGCTGCCCAGGGGCTTTGACTTTCCCCGATGACCCCCTTTTGCAGCATTTGATTCAACAGCATTTTCACTTCTTGGTACAACTGCGGTAGAATCTGCCGATATCACTCCCTGATGGGAGCCGCCCCTTCAGTGGGAATGCCGTGTGTAATGGCTGTGGTGCACCCAAAATTGTCCTCATGACTGGCGAACACCTTTTGGTAATGACCCAAGAGAGCTTTCACCTGGTGTATTTGGGCCGGGTTGAGGTCAGAGAGTTCAGCTCGCATTTTCTCCAAGATAGCTCGCCCCGCCTGCTCAGGTGGGGGCTCTGCGGTCCCGACGGCGTGCACAGTTACTGCCCAGGGATCACTTAGATTCACCCCCATCTGCAATGCCGGGGGCTGGAGAACCTCATCCAATGGTTTTACTACTTTTGCCATTTCCACTTGGGGCTTCAGTAGTAGGTCCTGGTTCTCCAGATTGACACACCGCACAAGGACGGTCCCCTTTCGTATGGTAGCCAGGGCGCAAGCCACCAGGAGCCCGGAGGGTAGATGCTCGAGGAAACATGGCTCCAACCGCATCTCTACTCCTTCCAGTGGTACATGGGCCCGGACCGGCAGCGCAACAACTGTCTGTCCTGGTGGCAGCACGAGCTGAGGAGTCACAGGAGCAGTCACTCTCCCCAGCACCTCTCCCTCCTGGCAAACCTCCTGGACTCACGCACCGTGCACCAACTGCTGAAAGACCTGCCCCCTGCGAAGTGCAGGGGCCCCATTGTTTTAACGTCTCTTGGGCCGGTTCATGGAGAAGGAGACTGCCAAATTCTTTTAACACATTCATGCCTAAGGTGATGACATATCCATCAGTCTCGCCTCCCTGAGTCAGGACCACGCCTCGCCGGCCCAAAGGCTTGCCGCACATCGAAATCTGCATCCATGCTACTCCAGCGACGGGAATAGGCAGTTGATTGGCAGCCACCAGCTTTATTACGGACCCCCATTGGGGTCTTGTGGCTTCTGGAAAATGTTGCCGGAAGTAAGTCTCAGGCATAGTGGTCACTTGTGACCCCGTGTCTACCATGTAGCGCACGACATGGCCTTCAAATTCCGCCCAAACCAGTGGACACTTTGCGACCAGGTCCTTGGTACTTCCACCACCCCGTGAGGTGCGTTCTGGCTTCGAATGGCATCCCCCTGGCTCAGAGCCCTCTAATTTAACAGCCACCTGGGCAAGTTCCTCCTTCGCCAAGGGCACTCCTGGGCGAAGTGGCCCATCTCTCCACAGTTAAAACAAGCGGCGGGCCATGGAGGCCGGCCACCCTGAGTGTTACGGGGCCTCCAAGTTGACATGTTCAGCCCTGGTAGGCCGCCTCTAGCTCCGGCCTTTCTTTTCACTTCAGCTAGTTCACCTCTGATATTCTCCAGCTCATGTCGCATTTCCCCCACCCACGAGGGCTCACTGATGGCATTCAGAGAGGCTTCAATGCTCTGGGCCTTCCCACTGGGGCTGTCACCTTTTACTCCTGCTCTCGTGCGCGGGCCTCACTCCTTACCCCGGAGAAGGTCAAAAGCTGGTCTACCCGTATTCTTTCTCGCAAGGCTTGCTTAGTCAGGGGGTCACGCATTCCAGTCACCAAGAGGTCTCGCAGGGTAATGTCAAGGGGCCCCACGCCTATCCCATCCTTTTGCTCGATGGCTATATAGAGTTCCTGCAGCACATTCATATACTGAGTGACCGTCTCCCTCTCGCCATGCATGCGGCTGAACAGTCGGGTTCTCAGTTCACCCACATCAGTCAGGTCCCCGTGGGTTTCTTCCAAAATCTGCAATACTCGGACAAAAGTATTCCGTTGCCCCGAGGGCCTTAACATCACAGAGTCCCGTGCCTCTCCCTCCAATGCCATGATGGCCACCTCTGCCTCCAGATCAGTGGCCATCGGGTGCATCCTGAACAACCCCCGCATGCGCTCTGTCCAGCTCCACAGCATGGTATTACTGCCGGTGAACTTGGGCAAGTTGTTCAGCATGGCCCCTAACGACAGACTGGCCCGGGGACAACTATCACCCCCCTGATCTGCGGCTTCCCCGCTCGCGCTCGGAGACTGCATCCTGCCGACTACGCCACATGTGGTATTTGCAGGTACACGGGATGCAGTGACAAATCGGAGACGGAGCAAGCTTTAACTATAAATTTATAAGGGGAGTTTTTGTATGGAAAATAGGCAGAACACTGGTTCTCCACGCAGGGAAACCATACACAAACACAATATAGCAAACTGATGAATACTCGGTGAGTGTCAGGACCTATAGCCCCGCGATATGGCCATCTAATGCCCTCAGGTAACAAACAAGGGTAACAGCGTGCCACTTAGCTTCTCAGACGTTCTGTGGAGTTGAGATCCGGTTGTTGTTCTTCTGTTGTCGCAGCCTCTGGGCCCTGCCGATGAGGAGCCGACAAAAGCCTCAAGCGTTCCCATGCTCAGGCGCAGATGGGGCCACAACAGGCCCTGGAGAAATCCTCCGGCGTAGAGTTTTCCCCTCCGAGAGGCGGGATGGCGGCAGCTGTCGGGTAGGATGCAGCCGCGGACTGAAGCGGGACCCTAGCGACCACAGGAGATGTGACACAGGCCTCAGCCGCGGGCTCAGGTGAGACAGTGGTGGTCGCAGCTGTGGGAGAGCAGGCCGCAACCGCTGGCTCGAGTGTGGCAGTAGCAGCCACAGCAGACAGAACTCTCCAGCCTCTACAGTCCTTGTCAGAAACGTCCCGCCTTCTTCTCCTCAGTCTCTCTGTCCTATCTCTCCTGCGTCTCTCTCTCCTATCTCTACTGCGTCTCTCTCTAGCTCCTCCTCTAGTTGCCACGCCCCCTTTTCTTCTAGAAACCTCTTTCACGCATCCTGCCCTTTCTTCCCCTGGGAACCGTTCCCCTGGGAACCTAAATGACAGCCGCCCCCCTGGTTCTGGCCTGGGCACATAGCAGGAGCTCCCTTCCCTACACTGGTATGCATGGCCCTGTCAGAAAACATTAAAAAACCCAAACCATTACACTTACCTTCCTGCGCTCCCTCGCAACGCCCTGCTCCGGTGCCAGCAACTGCTTTATGCTAGTAAGCAGCACATGGCAGGAACGCCATGCGGTGCTCACAAGCAGAGCACAGTTGCCGGAATACTGCAGTGAGTGTTCATTACTCTTCAGTAGTGCGCAGTGTCAGCCATCGGCTTCCTGCTGCTGCTGGCAGTCACGTGTGCCACTACTTAAGAGAAATGAATATTCATTTCAGTGTCAGCCACCTCCATAGTGTCTCCATGTGCAGCAGGTCACCCCCACACCCCCATAGCATCCCCATATGCAGCATGCCACCACCATAGCATCCCCATGTGTTGGACGACACCCCCATAGCCTCCCCATGTGCACCATGTCACTCCCATAGCCTCATCATGTGCTGCACAACAGCCCATAGTCTCCCCATTCCCCACCAAGCATCCCGTCATATGAATAAAAAAAGAATACCACAAACTAACCTCGGACTCGTTCCATGGCACTCTGCTTCTGCTCATGTCTCGGTGTCTCCGATGCGCTGACTCTCCACAGTACATAGCTGATGCGATAAACTGACGTCATCGCATCAGCTGTTTCAAATGCTGATTGGTTGAGGAAGTGACCGGAGGCCCCTCTCAACCAATGGAGTCAGTGCAGATAGAGACAGCGAGCGGGCAGGCACGGTGCAGCCATGGACCTCTGGTTTTAGCCCCACGGATGTCCGCACTTTGCCCAGGTCTGCTCTAGCAGTTCTGAAGTAAGTGCAGGGCTGCATGCATTTCTTATTAGTGCCTTTTTGCTCTGATCTGTAGAGGAGCTTTACTACTGAGCATGTACATAAAGTGCAGCACAGATTCATCTCAACTAAAAGGTGAGATCTTTAGATTAGGAACAGAACAGACATTTATAGGACATTTTATGACTTTCCCAAATTCTTATGAAAACATTTACAGCACATCTGCAGTGTACTACTGAACCCAATTTATTATATCAGAAACAGAAAAACAAAAAGTCAGCTCACACATCAGTTGTTACTTGACTCCAAGCAGGGAAACTGCAGTGCAACAGAAAAGCAATGATCCAAGGTATAATCCAGCTCAAACAAGTCCGTTAAAAAATTCAAAAAATCTTTATTGAAAAAATATTTTTCATAAAACAATGGTCACACAATGTAAAAAATCACAACTCCCATGTGGAAATACATATTTAACACAAAAAAATTAGAGCAAAAAACCATAAACTTGCGAAATAATTCAATAAATATAGATTTATTACACAACAAGTGGTACCATACAATATATATGAACAAATTACTTACAGGAATGACAGAAAGATGTGCAAAACTCAGCGATTACGGTACTGCAAGATGGTAACAGAACTACCCTGATACACAGGATGGGAAGCAATAGAACACCATTATCTCATAGTAAATATTCAAATAAAATATCAATGTAATGTTCATTCCTGCATAATACACAGTCAAAATACTGTTCCTTCAAGAGACAAATAAAGTGCCAGTGCAGTGTATATGCTCATTATCCGGACATATGAGCACACAATTATGGAGCAGTAACGCTACAGTCAAGCAAACAGGAAAGGCTTACCCATGCTAGAATACCAGAGTAGGAACACGCCCCTACGCGCGTTTCGCAGTCACTTCCTCGGGGGCAGAGGTGTATGCAGAGACCCCTCAATACACCCTTTAAATAACTGATAATGAATCAGGAGGATGAGATCCACCTGCGGACGCATGCCTTGGAATTACCGCACCACAATGCCGGCGACGCGCACCACGTGTGCACCCCAATGACTTCAGCAGGGCGCGACACCAGCAAAGTACCGCGAGAAGACGCAAGGCATGTTAGTCCCGGGCGCATGCGCAGTGTAAAATGTAGCACAGGCGGCCATCTTTAAGCATGGTAAAAAAGCCCATAATGTGTAAGGTGCTTACAAAATGAAAACAATGAAGCAAAAGCTGGTATCGATCTAACAGGGCATTATAATATATGACCATTCATATTGTTTCTACCTTTCTATGGGGCCTTATGAAAATACACATAACAATAAAATGTAGTGCACCATACCTCACAATATTACTAAATAGCACAATCGTCATCAGAAATACATATAGAAAGGAAATATGCTGCAACAGCATCAGAGTGGTCAATATATAGAAAGAGATGATTGACCTCTGGGTCCAAGCTATTTACTTCTTTTTCCTTCCTTACTTTCTTTTCATTTCTTATTTTTATCTGTTTACTCTTTCTTTTTTCTTATTCTTCATTTCTTTACTTTTTTAATATATTTTCTTCTTTCTCTCTTTCTTCCCCTCTTTTTCTCTCTTTTTCTTTTGTGCATTGAACACAAAGGGCACCAATCATTATAGATGGCATAAAGATAAAATTCATCCTCCATTTGACTCACATATGGATAAATAACACTAATGTTGTTATCCACCGGCATTCTTTCTGTGCCAGAATTCAAATAGCATCCCCACCACGAATCCCCAGACTCACATGATCTATGCCTATAATTTTTAATTCACTTGATTTACAATTATGTTTTAGGCGAAAATGTCTGGGGATTGTCTTTAGTGAGTCCACTTCATCAGTCTCACGGGCGGCCTCAATGTCACGGATATGTTTGCGCGTCCTCACCCGCAATTGACGTGATGTAAGTCCAATATAGATGAGGCCGCACGAACACCTAGCATGATAAACCACATGCGTCGTAGAACATGTGATAAAATTCCTAATATCAAAAATCTTGAGGCCGTCCGACGAGGCGAAGGACGTGGCTCTCACGTGGTTCCTACAGGCTAAGCAACTCCCGCATGGGAAGAATCCAGATCTTCTCTCCCCCATACCAAAGAGGGGTTTGGATTTAGCCACATAGTGGCTGGCCACCAATGTGTCTTTGAGATTTTTACTCCGTCTCGCTGTCATCTGAGGGTAAAGGGGGAGACGCTGCTTCAAAGTAGGGTCAGTCAGCAAGACTGACCAGTGTTTCCGCAGTACACTGCGCATATTGTCCCACTGCTGGTTATACGTAGAAATATAACGTATAACACCATCCTTCTCGTTAGATTTCCTTTTAGGTACTCCAAGAAGTTCCGCTCTATTGGCTCTTCTTGCTTGTTTATACCCGTTCTTAATACAGCGGTTACTGTAGCCCCGATCTCTAAATCTCTGCCCAAGGTCCACAGACTGCCCTTCAAATAATGAGTCAGTGGTACAAATTCTCCGTGCGCGGAGAAATTGACCTATCGGAATAGCACTGATGGTGGAGGATGGATGTGCTGATGTAGCATGCAATAAAGAATTAACTGAAGTTGTCTTACGATATAGATCAGTCTCAACATGTCCATCCCTCACCACATTAATCTGAATGTCTAGAAATGAAACTGTATGACGATCATATTGATACGTAAGTCTGATATTGAAATCATTGCGGTTCAACCTCACCATAAATTTATCCAGTTCAACAGTGGACCCTTGCCAAAAAAACAAAACGTCATCAATATAACGATACCATCCAAGGATCTGGGGGGGCGGCTTCCGCGCCCTCCAGGAGCAAACCCCTCTCCCAATACCCGAGAAAAAGGTTTGCATAAGAGGGCGCGCAAGCCGCCCCCATTGCTGTACCGCGCTTCTGTAAATAGAAGCGATCCTTGAATGTAAAAAAAATTGTGGGTGAGGATGAACTGCAGCAAGTCCAGTATCAGCTCACGGAAATCAGGGTCAAGACTGCTCGATTCCAAATAAAATCGAGCAGCCTCAAGACCATGAATGTGGTGGATACAGGTATATAGAGACTCTACATCTGCACCACCATCAGTGTATCCGATTCAAGTGTCTCTTAATGAATTAGATGGAGAGCTTAAAAGTATTGAGGAGAATGTCAATAAACAATTATCCCCCGAAAAAGTGAAACAACTAAGGGATGAGATAGACGGAGAGCAGCTTAAGTGGGAAGAGATTTGGTAAAATCTAAAACACGGAAATTTCAACGTGAACAGAGTGATTATCAGAATGGTCAGGTATATAAGTGGAGACAAAATAGATCAAGGTATAGATCTTCCTCCTTCCGTGGACGATCTACGTCCATTTCATCTCTGTCATCTGCTGAAGATAGGAATCAAGCCCCTGGGAGTTCTAAAAATACATGGGACAGAAGAGAATATCTCAGGATAAATCGATCCAAGTGGGGAGATAAGAAAAACTCTAAGCGGAAACTTCCCACTTCATCCCCAGTGGATAAAAAACAAAGAACTAATGCTATGGAGGTGATTAATTTGTCTTCCATGTGTTAACCAATGCACAGATAGAAGTTCTCAGTCTTGGCCTCACTTTTGCTCCATCTAACAAATTTGATTTCTTTACAGCACTAAAGGACCTTCATCTTTTTTCTCGAAAACTGGTCCTACACAAATTACACACCAGATCTACACCTGGGTCAAATAATAGTGCAATTACGGAACAGGAGGCAATTATCATATTAGAAGAACTGGAACGGGAATCAAATCCGAGAATTTCAGGTATAGTACCGCCATCCATCCTCCCCAAGTCCACCACTTTTCCCCCCTTGTCACTTTGCCCACAGGTGGACATCTTTACACGACTGGTAACTGAGGATTTAAAACTGATCAGGAACCAGAAAAATAGAGACAATTTAACCACTGAACAACGGAGGGCATTAGTTGATTTGAGAAAACTTCAAGATGTGGTCATTAAGCCCGCTGACAAGGGGGGAAATGTGGTGGTGTGGCCCACTGCCAAATATGAGGGGGAGGCATTTAAACAACTACGGGATGGTGA